>OX421867.1:10000000-11200000 GCA_949127965.1 Pandemis corylana | reverse complement strand
GATTCTATGTAATTTTATTCACCAATGATTGTATAAAAATGTTATAATAAATACAGCCGATGAGAAATTAAACTTTTATTTACATAAAACATGAAGCAACAGTATTTACCAAATTGAAGTAAAGCAGCGACATCTGTCGCAGATTTTGCCAACTGGTGCCGGTACTAATTGCACAAGGAAGCTTTGGTTCTGGCTTATTGTTTCAGTTTCCGCCAATTTAGTTACGTCACGTTTGGTTAGATGGCGCTCAACACGACCCTGTGCACTAAATTGAGGCCGCCTTTCAATTGCTATAAAATCTAAAAATCCCATATTTAGAGCTGGAGTCTGATATGGGAGTTAAAGTGCTATGTATGTGCTTTTGTTTTGCATTTCACAAGATATTATAATAGTACATTACTGCCGAGGTCTGGAAAGTTTTGGAATTGCCTGGTGAGGTGGTTTGCGACCACGAGGCTTGTGAAGAGACGAGTCAGGCAATTCATGTTTCCGTCGAGGAATGTATAGGTAGTGCTTTTCTCAAACAAAATGAGGAAATAAAAATAACATCAGGAAAAAAACAAGTACCATTTATTTGAAATTGCACGAAATACAGAAGTTTACAAAAAATAAGTAAGTAGTTTAATTATTTACTGCCTTCCAAAAACGTTTTTCAAATCATAAACAGGAAATTAACAAAAACTTACACACGCACTGCCATTAAAACCGAGCGGTTGGCCTGGCTGTATGGAATTATTCTATCGGCATCTCAATTTTTTGAAGTTTTAAAAAGTTAACGAAGCGGGAAGAAATTGATTTTAATACATTAATTTCATTAACTCCTAGGTAGGGAAGTTTTGTTTTTTTTTTTTATTTCGAAAAGCCAAAATGAGGCACTTCCCGTGTTCTATTTTCTAACGGAAAGAGAAAATTTACGAGAATGTTTGAGAAAAGCAAATTAAAACCTCTACGTAACAAAAAAATAAATAAATATCATAGAACAATTTTAACACCAACGGACCTAATACCAAACTAAGCAAAGCTTGCACTATGGATACTTACTACAACACTAGGCTATCAGGTCGTCAACAAACCAAAGTTAACCTTTTTTTGCTGACTGTACCTACTTTTTTGTTAACTGTACTTCCATTGTCATCCGTTCTACATTATGTACACTAAATTTCAAATCAATCGGACCAACGGTTGAAGAGTTCCCTCCTGCGGAGACGGTCCTCGCCGGGCCACAAGAATTTTACTCAGGGTTTTAATCAGGGTTGACTAGGTACCAGATTTTTGTATTGTCATCCAACTGACAAGAGTATGTAAAATTTCATCTTAATCGATTGAAAATATCTGCTCCAAAACTGAAACGCCAGATTCCTCCACTCGGACATACATACAAACATTGCAAGTTAAATAAAAGCTTATAATTAAGTAAAATTACCTTAAACTAACTTAGATTAGGATTTAGGAACGAGTTTTATAGATTTCAATTTATGCTGCAAATTGGCTGCCTTCGTAAATGCCGAGGAAGAGAGGGATCTCGCAAGCAGTCAGCAGGAAGAGGAAGGGCCGATCGGCAACGAAGCGCCGCGGGGGACGGTAGCAACACTCTTCATAGAACAACACTGAAAAAAAAGCGACAAACCAACTACTTATTATATAGATTTAAAGTATTAACAGTTGGAAACAGGATAATAATATGATGCAATAAAATAAAATGAAAAAAAAGTGATTGAAATTCTATGAAACTACCGTGATTTATAATATTGATCTCTAATTTATTTCCAAATAAAACTCAGAAAATACTGCAGTCATACAATAAAATGAGACGTAAATGACTCCCTTTTTAAATGTAAATGCATATTGTTTAGGTATAACCTCTTTTGAACGATGTGATACCACCTTTATGACAAAAGTTGTTTTTTATAATGTCATGTGTCTTGTCGGTAATGTCAGTGGTGTGTTTTATTAGTTGCTTAATATTCTTTTAAACTGCAGACACTGCGCATAGTTTTACTGTATAAAAAAACAAATTTTCACAGTTAGTTGTTACAATACAATACAATACAAATATTCTTTATTGAACATCACAAATCAGTACAAAACAATACAAAAACAAAGAACAAAGTAGACAATAGGCGGTCTTATCGCTTAATAGCGATCTCTTCCAGACAACCAATAAGATAAATAAGTTGGAGACAGTTTAAGTAGTAGTAGTAGTTGTTAGAGGAAGACTAGTGGATTGGGTTAAAAGTGATCCCTGTAACATAACTTTCCCTATCGACACCTACAATTAAAATGACCTAGTAAGTAAGTAAGTAAGTAAGTAATCTTTATTTGCAATTAAATATGGTATACAATAGATGTCAAAATGAGATATAGTTCACATATTTAGTCAATAATATGACATACAAATTAAACAATATAAATTATTAAAATAGGAAGCACAAGTCCACAATATCATTTAAAATAAATACAATTGAATCGCAAACAATAGTTAAAATGAAATGTCAAAAATGAAAAATTTATGTCCAGTAAAATTAAATAAGTTAGAGAAGTCATGAAAAAAATCCCAATAAATATTATAAAACATCACGCATACAGCCCACACCCTCGGTACTCCATAAATTCCTTAACAGAATAGAAGCACTGTTCTTGTAGCCATTTGAGCAATTTATTTCTAAACTCTTTAAATGGCAGATCCTGAAATTGTCTTGGTAACTGATTGAAAGTACGGATCGCCATCAGAAAACAATTATTTTTAAACAGTTTGGTGTTTGCTCTAGGTAGTGACAACTTGTAAGGGTAACGAGTGGGATAAGCCCGCGCGCCATTAGTCTTACTAAATAGTTCTGGGTGTGCCTTTACAAAGACACACAACTCAAATACGTACAATGATGGTATCGTCAATAGCTTCAATTCTCTAAAAAGTGGCTTACAAGTAGTGAAACGTGGAACATCACAGATGCTCCGAATGCATTGTTTTTGTGCAATAAAGACTCGATTAATATGTGCTGAATTCCCCCATATCAGAATTCCATATCTGAGGATGGAACATACATAGCCGTGGTAAGCTTGAATTGCTGATTGTTTGTTAGCTACTTTGCACAAGCGCCATAGAGCATAAGCAAAGCTGTTCAACCTATTGCAGATTTTATCAATATGAGGTTTCCACGAGCATATGTCATCCACGATTATTCCCAGGAAAGTAGTTTGGTTGGCTTCAGCTATTATATTGTCATCATATTTCAATATCAAATTTTGTTTTTTACCTCTATTTGTGTGAAATTGTATATATGTGGTTTTACTTATATTGACCTTTAAATTATTACATTTTAACCATTTGATTATTTGAAATATTGTATCGTTTATGGCATTATTGTATTCTGAATTATTCATAGAGCAATCCTTTGGTATAATAACGGATATGTCATCGGCAAACAACGTGTAGGCATGGTCGGTTACATCTGGTAAGTCGTTAATATAAATAAGAAAGAGAAGGGGTCCCAAGATGCTGCCTTGTGGAACGCCTACCCTGTTATACTTGCATGATGATTTAGTCCGATTCAATTCCAAACTTTCGGATAAATAAGTGATTTCTACTTGTTGTGATCTATCGGATAAATAACTTTTTAGCCACTCATTTGCCTTGCCTCGAATTCCATATTTCTCACACTTCACGAGGAGCAGGTCGTGCAAAACAAAGTCAAATGCCTTACTCATGTCGAAAAATACTGTAGTACATGGGACGTTCTTATCAATATTTTCCATTATTTTATGTACCAGACCCTAAGACACAAAAAGACCAACTGGCCAGCGTTTCCCATTAGTTATTAATTTTGAGCGTTTGGGGAGACCTCGCTTACTAATAAATCTGGATTAAATAAATCATCGGGTTTAAGTAAACCAAATCACGAGTAATGTACCTACGGATTGTATAAATCGATTTAGCGGCGTATTAAATAAAGTACTTCATTGAAGAAAAAAAAAATTTATTTTGAAAATAAAATTATAAAAAGTGTTTACTTACTTAGAACATTAAAATATACACATTTAGGTCTTAATTTAAAGAAACAAACATTTTAACAATAAAATATAACCATCTTATTACACTTTTAACTATCGTTATTCATAACGATGAAAAACTAAAATGTAAGCAGATAAATTTAAAAATATCCAGTTTGGGACCAAGTTTCAAGTAGACGGGAGATGTAAAAAGCTCTATACTACTCGTGAAAACTACAAACGCTAATGAAGAAAGCTATCTAGTGAACCATCAGCAGGTAGAGAAAGGGCATCGGCAACAAATTACTGTCATGGAAAATAGCAACACGGCTGAGGCAAGAACACTGAAGTCTTACCTACAGAAGGCAGCCTATCTACCTATCTATACAGTAAGAAATACGAAACCAAATGTAGACAAAGCGATGTTTGTGAATCTTCACTTCTTATTTTGGTAAAATCTTAAATTATCAGCATAATCCGCAATTAGATCTATCGGTTTCTGATGGCAGGGGCAGGTTTTGAGCGTATTCGCTGCCTTGATAAACGCCGATGAAGATGGGAATTTGGTGAGCCGTCAGTATGTAGAGGAAGGGCCGGTTTGCTTCGAAGGTTTCAGGATATCTAGCGCACAAAGCCGTAATATGAAACACTGCAACAAAAGAAAATGTTTGTATGTATGTAAACTCTTTATTGCACATTAAAAAAATTAAAATACAGGAATACAGAGAAAATAGTACAAAGGCGAACTTATCCCTAAGAAGGGATCTCTTCCACCATAAGCTAACCTGATACAGAAAGGAATAGATACAACAAAAAGGCAAGCAGTCATTATTATGCGCAAATAAAGTAGTAGTTAGATATTAATACTTAATAAATTATATTAACAACTAAAGCACATTATAAAACCGTAATAAAATAATATATAAATAACGGAATAAAATTTAACCAATAAACTTACATAAACATGTTTGTTGTATTTATTAACAGGATTGTCATTTTTATTCAGACTGTACGAGGTATTTAGGTACTGTGATTGCAAGTTATAATAATATGGATGTTACAAAAAACTAATTAAACGTGATTGCAAGTTATTCACAAATGAAGCGTATTAATTCATATTAAGGTTATTATAATGATAATAATGTATATCACTGATTTATTAAAAAGCTGTAATTTCCTTATAATAGCCAAAACACTTTCCGTGACCTATCACAATATTTAAATTACTAAACTGCTTATTACTAGGCAAAAGTTGGATAAAATAATCATCCACAAATACTCACCAATTAACATTACAATGCAAAAAGTTGCGCCTCACAATATTATAAAGTAATTAAAACCCCTAATATGTGACAATGTTATAGAATCAGAGAAGAATTAAAAAGTAGGCCTGCCTTTGCTTACCTACTAGAGAACGAAGGAAGAGTTTTAACTTCGATTTATGCTGCAAATTGGCTGCCTTCGTAAATGCCGAGGAAGATAGGAATAATGACAAGCAATCAGCAGGAAGAGGAAGGGCCGATTGGCAACAAAGTCCTCTCGTTCACGTAAGGAACAATTTCGATACAGCCAAACTGTAAAAAAAAAGCGGTCAATGCTGACTTCTGTCTGTTTGTCCTTCTGGATGAACAAAAAAGTAACATGAGCAAGAACCAAACGAAACTGACTTAACGAAAACAATGGGAGAGTTTAAAAATTCAAGAGGAAGGTTTTTATGTATAATTCTACGCAGACGAAGTCGCGGGCAGAAGCTAGTGCACTATCACAACATAGTATAAAACGGTCGCTTTCTCTGTCCCCATGTCCCTATGTCCCTATGTCCCTTTGTATGCTTATATCTTCAAAACTACACAACGGATTTTGATGCGGTTTTTTTAATAGATAGTTTGATTCAAGAGGAAGGTTTTTATGTATAATTCTATGCAGACGAAGTCGCGGGAAGAAGCTTAAATAAATAAATAAGAGTGGCGATAACAAGCAATTCATCATTTCGGTTTCAATCGTATAAATTACCAATTACAGTAAGGTAAATAAATAAACAGTTGTAATAAATTATAATTATTATTAATCATAAATACTTAGACAACAATTTTTAGTTTCATGTCATTATAATCAATGTCGCTTTTACACAATATTTATCCCAATAATACGTTGTCTGCGATCAATCTAACATTGATATTATGTAGGTCTCTAGTATGTTTCAGCTCTGTAAATATATAAAAATAAGATTGGCGAAAATACGCATAAATTAAAAATAGAAATTAGGTAAATAAATAAACATCAATAAATTATAATAACATATTAAGCCAAGCCACGAAATAAACATTGTAGTATTTTTAGACAATGCACCCAAAATAAAAGTTGTAGTTGAGCTTCGAGAATGTTATAGAATCTCACAACGGGTACATAAAGGGCTAGTTGTGGCGTAATAGCGGCTATAGGTAGTATCATACTGAGTGATTTCGTTTCTAGCACGTTTAGCATTGGATGTTTGAGCGTATTCGTTGCCTCTATAAACGCCGATGAAAAGAGGAATCTGGTGGCCAATCAGCAGATAGAGGAAAGGACGGTTGGCCAATCAGCAGATAGAGGAATCTGATGGCCAATCAGCAGATAGAGGAAAGGACGGTTGGCCAATCAGCAGATAGAGGAATCTGGTGGCCAATCAGCAGATAGAGGAAAGGACGGTTGGCCAATCAGCAGATAGAGGAATCTGGTGGCCAATCAGCAGATAGAGGAACCTGGTGGCCAATCAGCAGATAGAGGAAAGGACGGTTGGCTTCGAAATAAGGCAGATTGCGATCGCAAACTATTCGCATCCGGAACAATGTAATGTGAAAATTAACTAATCTGTAAATATCCTACAGATTCATTAATCGAATATAAAGGTTTAGAAAACAATACGGAGTCGAGACTGATACCTATTAATCTAATTGTTCAAAGTTTGTGAATTTAAGCCAGATGATGTTCAATTCTGGTCTGAATGTAAATGTAAAGTGCATTTTTATTTTATTTTGATGCAAAATATTGTGACTAAGGGAACTGAATAAAATATCAACAAGTTTAATGTCAAAATTATATTAATACAGTCGTTTTCAATCATATTCTTCAACATTCGTACGCAAGTCACAATAACACTACACTTTGGCTTATTTTTATTTGGAATAAAATGATAATCATGTTTGCTGCCTTATTACATTACAGTCATACATATAAATTAACAAAAATTAATCTTATATATAAAATTCTCGTGTCACAATGTTCGTTCCCGTACTCCTCCGAAACGGCTTTACCGATTCTTACCAAATTTTATATGCGTATTCAGTAGGTCTGAGAATCGGCTACTATCTATTTTTCATATTGAAATTTAGAAGAAAAAAAAACGGGAGCGAAGCCGCGGGCAACAGCTAGTAACTTATAATAACACAAACAATGTCTAGCCAATACACAATACTAACATTAGGTACAATATTTTTAGAACATGTAAGGGTTAAGCTTCGAGAATGTTATAGAATCTCACAGCGGTTATATAAAGGGCTAGTTTTGGAATGATGGCGGCTATTGGTAGTATCATACGGAGTAATTTCGTTTCTAGTACTTCTAGCATAGAATGTTTGAGTGTATTCGTTGCCTTCATAAACGCCGATAAAGAGAGGAATCCGGTGAGCAATCAACAAATAGAGGAAGGGATGGTTGGCCGTGAAGCGTGGACCAATGCGGGCGCAAAGCAACTGCGCCTGCATCACTGAAAGTGTGAAAATTAGCAAATTAATAAATAATTACAAAGTAAAGAAGCGTGCGGACGTACCAACAAAGGAAAAATACAGAATCATTAAGAGTTGACTACTAGGCAATTACATAACCCGGTCTGAATATAAAGAAGGGCAAAATTATGATTTCAATGGAAATTATTGTGACTAAAGGAACTGAATAAAATATCAACAGGTTTGGCATGGTATTCGTATTGTCGGTTTGACTGATATTCTTGAACATTTGAACAAGTCACGATGAAAGAAAGAAAGACGACATTTATTCTGTTTTAAAATACATACACACAATTCTGCAAAAACGAAACATAGAACACACACAGGAAAAAAGATCATCAATGTATATAATTAGTGTCTTAGCAAGAGTGAAACGGCCGCTGGCTCAGCATTATGCTGAGACGTTAGACACCTGCGCCACTGACTTTCTGCTAGAACCGTCTGTGATACACAGATAAAATTATACTACTTAAACCAGTAACCCATACGTAACTAATTTAATAAATAGAATAAATAGAACCGGCATAATGAGTAACTGAAAATAAAATAAATTAACGAAATAATGACACTTAAGTTTGCCGTAATTTTATTTTAGACGAAATTTTAAACGTATTCGCTGCCATTACAGACTACTTTAATTCGTTTTCCGAAGCTTCCGAAGCTGAAAGTGGGCTTTCAGCATGTTGTTAGCCATATCATATGCTATAGGTGTATCGGCTGAAGGTTCTTGGGCGTATTCGCTGCCTACATAGACGCCGATGAAGAGGGGAATCTGACGAGCGATCAGCAGGTAGAGGAAGGGCTGGTTGGCAACGAAACGCTGTCGTCGACGATAGCAACGCTCCACCTGCATATTCACTGAAAGTAAGAAAATCAGGAACTCGTAAACTGAACGACGAACAGAAGTTAGAAACTAAAGCTCGGGACTTCTTACCTTTCCTATCCTACTAGAAATTTGTTTTGTAATAGCTACTCGATTCGTACCTTTATAAAAGGTATACCTTCAACACACATGTTTAGAGCACAGAAGAATAGAAACAAGAAGGCTGAACAGTATTAGTAATGCATTTTGTTTCCTTGCACTGTGTTTTTGAATTCACAAAAATACGGAACAATATTCTGAATAGGTACTACAAAGTTTGAAACCTTTTCACAATATGCCGCCTCCATAAACGCCGATAAAGAGAGGCATCTGGGAAGCAGTTAGAAGGTAGAGGAAGGGCCGGTGGGCTACACAGAGCTGCGCGTGCGAGGATGACATAAGTTACGATATCTAATCTCTGAAATTAAAACAAAAACTATAACTAATGGCTATTATATGTATAGTAAATGAAGAAGGCAGCCAATCCGAACGCAGCTAATACTCTGTAAATAAAGAAAAAATAAATAAATTGATTGTAAATAAGAGCAAAAAAAATGGTGGCCAAAGAAGCGGACTAATCATTTACTGCATTGAAATGCTTTTCGAACAGTGAAAATCAACTAAAGGTGGATTACTTACTTGTATTAATTAAGACTTAAATTTTGCTGATGTTGTCATTTTCGCACTGTAAAAGTAATTATTAAATACCTAGTTATTGATCCGACAGGAAATGTGATCAAAATTCCTCTTATTTTTGTAACACTTTAACAGACGTTGTCGACATCGAATAGCAAATTAATCTCGACTCTGCTATGTATCGGTGTTATTACTCGCACGCCTATCTGTAATACCTTTTGTATTTATAAGGTCTTTCACTGAATAAAAATCGTTTTGGTTCCTAAAAGCACGTTTGATGTTATTATTAGTATGAAATATACAATCACAATACATATATAACAAAGTATGTGAAAGTTGTTGTCAAATATATTGCCTACTGCAATAAACATACTCATGTCCTGTTACTTTATAACAATCACATTTATCTCTATAGCTAACGTTTGCTCGCGTTGCAAATTTAATTACAAAGATCGACTAACTTATTTAAATAGATTACTGAACGAACTGAGTTTTTCTTTTTATAATATGACCATCGGTTGTAGCGTATTCGCTGCCTTCATAAACTCCGATGAAGATAGGCATGTGGAGAACAGCCAGCAAATACAGGAAGGGATGATTGGCTTCGAAGCGTTCAGACTCCCATCTACGACAAACCCTCGTCATCACTGCCACTGGAATTTTATAAGCAAATGTTAGCCGCCGTGTTTGCTTCGTGTGTGACCTATCAAATGTTATAAAATGTCTTAGAATTAACTGCTTTTGGTCAATAAAGTAATCAACCTCTTCACGTAGTCGGGTAAACAATTATTGTAGAAGTAAGCTGTCTTTCACAAACATGCAGTGATTAAAACGAGTAAAGATAATAATACATTAATTAACTTATATAAATTGGTTAGGTACTGAACGAACTGAGCTCTTCTTTGCAAAAAATGATCATCGCGTGTAGCGTATTCGCTGCAGTCATAAACGCCGATGAAGATAAGAATTTGGCGAGCAACCAGCAAGTACAGGAAGGGATGATTGGCTATGAAGCGTTCTATTATAAATTTACCACATCTCCTCCTCATGCCTTGCAATGGAATTTAGAAAGTTATTTTGGTGTAGACGCCGTGTTTGCCTTTGTAATTACGTATCTATCGAATATTTTAATTTTTTTTAAGATTAATTATCCTTCTGACGTTGTCGGATAAGCAAAGACTGTAGGAGAAAGCTTTGGCCTTTCATAAACATGCAGTTATTGATACGTGTAGGTACACAAAGAAAAATGTCACGTATTACACTGGTGATCCCACGGTGAGATATTTGGTGAATACTAACAGTGTAGAGGTCCGTTCTAGCTACAAAGCGAGAAAGTCTACACATTAAATAGCAGACTACATACACGTTCACTGGAAATAAAATGCAGCAAGCAAGGAAAGGGGAAGAGCCTCTTGCAATCCCTGCAAAGACCCCGAGAGTCCAGTACAATAACGCTTTTAGGATATCATTGGGATTGCCTCGCAGGTGCAGTGGGTCAGGCATGTTCTGTGAGGCGAGAGATAAATTCCCAATAGTAATGCCCAAGAAAATTATGTAACTGCTGGAGCGGGCTTGACGAAATCTTAACGGCATCCTAAAGGCGATTACAGACAAGTTTAACTGAGTAGTTATCCAACATTGGGGTAGCTGGGCATCGGGTAGATAAATCTAGTGGTGCATTCTCCGAAATAAATGCTAAAGCTAAGGGACTAAAGGTCAGATCTAAATATGGACGCTGGTAATTCACCTAACGGCCTTTTGAACTGATAGCAACAGAAGAGAGTAATTTTTCGGTTTTTAGTCTTTGGACTTCCAAATGGTTTTCAACCCTCAAGAGGAGTCGAAACACGAAATTTGATAAGGGTCATTTAGAAAATACACGCATATCTGAATGTGCTTACTTGTACTAGCGGCTGCTTCGGTGCCATTTTCATCCACGATGATCAAGGCTTTCTGGATCGCGTCAGACACGAACAGCTTCTCGTTTGACTTCAACATGTCGATTTCTGCTTTGTCTTCCTCAAATATGGACTTGATTCCCAGCTGGAAAGATTAAATTCATTGATAGAACCCATAACTTGAAGCATAATATAGGTAAGTAAAGATACTGGTAATGCCAGGAACTTCCTACATATTATGTTTACTTACTATAGTTACTTATAGTATTTACAATTTTACCTGGATCAAAAATTTTCTTATATGACACACAGGAATTGCCCGGCCTAAACATAACGTTTAAAACATACCACGCGATTAATCAAATTGTAGCAGACAGGCAAGTAAATTAAAATTTAACCTCACCTTGGGCAGCAGTTCCTTCAAGTCCATTGTGGTTTCCACCTTAAACTTTGGAATCATGACATCAACCTCAGTCGGTTTCATGGTTTCTATATCAGCCATGATGTTATGGCCTGACGCCAGTTTCTCCATAACGTACTTCAGACCCTCGATCTCATCTGGTAAAACTATCACCATGCTGGCCTCGCCACCTTTGTACTTCATTTGTAGCAGCTGAAAAACAATTAATTCTGTATTAAGTTAATGTAAGACTAGGCGGCGTATTGCAAAGTTCTCACAAGGGTTCAGATCCTCAACCATGACTACTCTGTCACGATTTTAGCGATTTAGAAGACGAGGAGGCATATGGAGCTTCCATGCTGGTCTGGGAGTAAAGAAAACACATAGAATGTGTTGCTTGTCTTCCCGCGCAGATGGTAAAAGCTCATCAAGGGAATGGGCATAGGAATCATATGTTATAGGCAACCCATCCTATTTTGATGCCCCTTTCCACCTATATGCCCACAATCATGCTTAACTTAGCCTTTAGTTCTTGTTACCTCAGGCTCTGTCTACCTGCAACTAAGCTGTGTTAAATGTATGTTCTTTTGTTTTCCAAGAAAAAATCTTGAAGTCGCATGATATTGCGATAATGGTTCGACGACTTCTTTCTAACCCGTTTGCATGACGGCCTGGCAATGTAATGAATCTTAAATAATAACATAATATAATTATGGATTTTTAATCTGAAATAAAAACATTTTATTTATTTATTTATACCTACCACAATGCTACCACAATGTGTGTATAACAAAGAACAATAATCAACTGAGAGCGCCTCTTTTTTCGTAACTGTCACTTTTATAACGTTGTACTTTGAATATGGCAATAATTTCTACGAAAAGTGAACCCCCTGTTTCAGTCTTTGTTATTGATGGTCATCCATAACAACTTTACTTACCTTGGCGTTTAACTCGGGACTGTTGCCGTAGTCGAAATATGCGTCGCTTTGGGACATCATGGGGACGCTGATCGTGGTGCTATTATTTACATGGAATGACCTGCTTTCCGTCGAGCTCACGTAAAATGGTTTGGCCCAGAGACCCTGAAAGTTTCAAGCAATACAACTTAAATTAATAAACAATACCAAAGGACATTTTACAGCAAATAACCGAGACTCCCAGAGGCGTGGCAGCCTAATTATTAGACGTATGGCCTCTCAAACAGAGAATTTACCATTAGAACTTTATTAATTATAATTTTAACAGTTGTCAGTATATTTTAATTCAATTTTATTATATTCAAAACGCAGCGCTACTGAACGCTGCCATAGTGTGAGCGGGACATGTATCATCTCTCTATTTCTGACTCTCAAATAACAATATTATAACTCGGACGTATCAACGCCGTTCTCTATGCAAAGTAATTGTAAACTGCTTGATCTAAGTGATTGATTAATATAGTCAGTGAAAAATCAAGTTCATTATTCAAGACCCTTCAGCACTTCAGACTTCAAAACCCAAGCCAAGTTGGTTTAAACCAAAGTGGCACGACTCGAACCCGCCAACCAACTTAACAATGAGCTTTTTAGTGAAGGCAAACATTTTGAAGAAAGCAGCACGAAGTTGAGAAGTTCAATGGTGTGTGAAGTCCCCAACCAGCAGCGGACTCGCGTGGTAACTATTGAGGGTACTACAGTCCAAGCTCGAAGCTCGAATCACTTATTCAGAGAAGAGGCTGTTGAAGATGATATAGGCAACTAAGTAGGTATTTCGTTTCAATGTTGTGTCCTTTTATGCTCGATAAACTCTAGATTTGAAGACGGACAGAATCAAGGAACAGACAGATAGAGAAAGAAAGGTGAAGTGTTCTTACCTGGAAGTAGATCGCATTGACCATCACCACACGTGTGTCGTCCGTGAACATAGCAGGCGAAACTATTTCTGTGATCTTGTTATTTGTCTTATGCGCTACCTGATAATGACAATTTAGGTATTTTAGTCGGAGAAATGTGACTGACATGAAAGCAAGAATCATCGGTGTCGAAAAATACGCTTTTTACAAGCTTTTGTTTAGTTTAACCTGTCCCGTTGTTTGTCTGTATGTAATCAACGCTTGCAAGTCAATTTTTACCTACTCCCGTTTGTCGGATTGACGTGAGATTTGCCACACATTTGTATTGAGTGTCAGTACAATTATAATGGCAGTGAAATTTTGATGGTTCAGCCATGACATTCTCCGCAGGAGAAAATTCTTCAACGGCTGGTCCGGTCGACTTGAAATTTGATGTACATTATGTGATGACAATGTAAGTACAGCCAGCAACAAAAGCTTATATTTTAAATGTAATGATACTAATGATTTAATGGTTCAGATTCGATGGGAACTATGAAATACCAAACACAAATAATCTAGCATCTAGCGGCCGTAACACGTATGGTAGGGGAGACTACAGGGGAGGCTATGTAACATATTATGGAGCAGGCCATACCCAATTATTAATAGTTTTGGCAGCAGCTTCTTTTTTGTTGAAATTAAGCTGTTCCAGACTTGAACGGAATACGTCTTTAGCATCCTTCTTTATGCTAGACTTCAGTTCTGCGCCCTTTTTTATGTACACCTTGTTGGCTACGTTTAATGTAGCTCCTTTGATGGATTGTAGTTTCGATGTGAGATATCCAAATGATGAGCGTATCTGCAAAAGTAAATTTACGTTTATTTAACTTTGAAATCAGTATTCTAGAAAAAAAGCTTGGCGTCTTAATGGTTTGATCTAATAGCCTCTTAAGCAGAGGGTTGTGCTGAGGGTTCGAACGATTCAAACACACTTACACATTTACAGCTATCTATTTATTACTACTGAGTTTTAATTTCTAGTTAGTATTTGGGTTCCTATCTGTAAATTATTGTTATAGTTTTATTTTTATTTTTTCTATTTTTACCTTTTTTGTGATTCTGACGGCTTCATGATGGTAACTGTTTTTTTTATATATTTCTTGGCTACCACGATACAGGATGTGCCTAGTGTGGAGTCATTGAACTTCTTTATATTGTATTTCGTTTCTATTTTGGAAAATAAATTTTACTTTACTTTACTTTACTTTGGCTTTTAGGTATAGGAAAATATTCAATGGCGTGTGTGCTGTACTCAATCCGCTCTGGACCCGCGTGGGAACTAGCCCAAGTCCTCATTATGAGGGGAGGTCTGTGCCTAGCAGTGGGGCATAATATAGCAGGAGATGATAATGAATAGAATAAACAAAAAACTGGCGTCCAAATACTTACAGCCTTATCGTCAGGTATGTCCAGGGCCTTCAGCAGCTCTGCTTGGGACTGGTTCTTGCAGCCGAGAGCCAACAGCGCCAGCACTATCTCGGCGGACAGCGGGGAACATATCGTAGTTTTATCCGTTCCCAACTCCTAGAAAAGTGAAAACAATTAAGCCCATTGTGCTTGACCATATATATACATAGGTACATGAATCAGATCTTTATCCCTTACGGGGTAGACAAAGCCACATCAGATAGTAATAGAAGGAAAGGCTGGAAGCGGGAGAGAGGAAGGTCAAAAACAAAACCATAGCTCTTAAGAGCTAGAAGAAGAGATAATTCTTTTAAGAAGAAGAGATATCTTAACGGCCCAAGGGCGTCGAGAAGAGGGAGAGCATAGGGGATCAAATGCCATGAGCAAGAGAATCGAAAATAGTAGCTTTTCTTTTTTGGAATTTGACAAAATAACTTAACTAGGGTATCCTGTGTTTCAGGCTAGAATAGCTAAAATAAAAACATTTATGATAAAACAATCGAAAAAAGATGTAGATACATATCTATCATCTAATACATATTTTCTTTAAGTTTAATAAAGGTATACTAAAGTTAGAAACTGCGTACCTAACTGATATTTACTATGGTCACTTAAATGGAGGATGAAGACATTATGATGTGGGTTCAGGCAAGAAGAAATGAAGCTTGGCCTATAAAAACATTAGTGATTTTTAAAAAACTCCCACGCATAAATCCAGTAATCATACCTAAGTAAAAAAAAATGTACAGTAAATGCCTCACGTAATTTTGGAAAAAAGCTGATACTCTTCAAATTGCTGGACCAATTTTTACCAAACATAGCTAAGAATCACTGCAAGAAAACTGGTTTCGAATGAAAAAAACCGCAACTAAATCGGTCTATCCATTTGACAGGTACGATCCCACAAACAGACGCACACAGACTGTGTGTGTGAGAGAGCGAGAGAGAGAGAGAGCGAGAGAGAGAGAGAGAGAGAGAGAGATTGACGTCATACTTATAACACCCCTTCTTTTGCGTCGGGGGTTAAAAGTAAAAGCGATACCGTATTGTTAAGGAATCAAGTGAATACACCCATGGTACATACATACCGTCACTTCTCTTTCCCACAGGGGTAGGCAGAGACTACTTCGTCCCACTTGCTACGATCATGACTTACCTTTTTCGCTTCATCCACATTCATCAATCTCATCATACATACGTCGGTTTCGGGTACTCTTGACCTGACCTTTTTTCAAAACGTCCCCAATTTGGTACGTACGTCCGTCTAGACCTTCCCCTCCCAACTCCCCTACACTCCCCATATAAATCTGTTTAGTTAATCTTCTTTCATCCTCTCTACGTGACCAAACCAACTAAGCATACTTCACACGTGGTGTAAATAAATAAATAAACAATGACTCACATTGCAAAATTTGGCGGCAAAATTCGCTACGGAGTGAGACACTTGTCGCTCCATGTTTGGTCGGAAACTGGCTGGTGACGACTCTAGCTCTTTCTTATATAGACAGGCTGTCTGGGTAATACCCAGGCGCAAAACATTCGGGGAAGGATTACGTCATCCGCCCAAAACGATCGATAAGAAATTTAAACTGTATGTGTCTGAGTTTGAGTGCACAGTGAAATGATTAGTTCGCTGCACTTTGGATGTAAACAAAAACACGTTTTGAATTTGTAATCGCACGCCGCTGTCATGTTTTGTCCATGCTACTTGAGTAACAGCAAATATTTTAGGGTGACTTCGAAAATAGAAGAGGTTTATAAATGTCTTATTTTTAGCTTTTTATAAAAATAAGTATCTGTTAAAAATGACTTTTTTAATACAAGCTTTTTTGACTGTACTTGCATATTCGTCTGTCTTACATATGTGTATCAAATTTCAAGGCAATCAGACCAACCGTTGCAGAGTTCCATCCTGCGGAGTCGAGCTGGCTGGGTCACCAGAACTCCACTGCCAGATTATTGTATTGTCATCTGACTTACTCAAGTATGCAAAATTTCAGTTCAATCTTGATAGCTCGTAATAATAAAAAAAAAGCTTGTAAAAAATGGTAAAATAGGGGGTTCAAAACGATTGAGTACTTGCAATTTTAGCTCGAAATTAATCGTCAGTATTGTTTGACTCTGAGTTAAAAAAAATACAAAAATATAAAAATAATATCACGCACGCTATAAATATAATAAATAAACAAACTAAAAAGAACCTTGACTTAGTGCCACAAAACTCAGATTAGTCGGCGAAATGGCAACGAACTCAGTTGTAAACAGACCGAGCTGTGACTGTGGTATCAGCATCGCAACCGGTCCACTGCGCCGACACAGTTTAAATTCTAGCACTGCACGTGATACTGTTGCTTTTTCAATGGGGTAAATGTAACTTACCACCTTTTGGTTTGATAATATAGTACGGCTGCAACGACAGGTGGTTTTTTTGTTTTGATGATCGTAACGGACTTGGCCAAAGCTAGTGATCCTATCCGGGTTTGCCTCGGGGTTCCATTTTTAAACCGTGTTTAAATCTATCGGGAATTGTTATTCAACTGGCAATCGTGACCCTTCTTACTGATTGATCGACATCGGGTGGTCGAATAATGGTTTAGTCTAATGTAGTGTGACATTTAATGTTAATTTAGTAATTTACTAAATTACTGCTCAAATAACCGTCCGGTCTAAACGGAATTTACAATGAAATCATCGACTCCAAGAAAAAATATAAAATAAGCCTCGCCTATTCCACATAGCAAGTAAAATAGTTTCCGAACAATTTTAACCGATTTAAAAAAACATACATACACAAATCACATCTTTATCCCTTACGGGGTAGACAGAGCCTAAGGTGGCCAGACCTACAGGCCACGTTTAGCAAGATTGTGGGCGCATAAATGGCAAAATTCCCATTCCCTCAATGGGCTTTTACCATCTGAAGAGAAGCAACTGGTACAATATATGTTTTGTCTTTGCTCCCAGACCAGCATGGATTTTTTTAAGAGTCTTAATTCGGTTGTATTTCTTTTCAGTGAAGCTTGAGAAATTGAGCAAACGAAAATAATGCTGGCCGAAAACAACATTGCGATGATATCATCCATAAAAATAACATGAACCAGTGTTACCGGAATTTCAGCTGCAGATTCATCGCAAAAGACTTATTTTCCTACGTCAGGCGCTAATGTTACCCTCCCTTTTCCTTCCGCGTTTGTGTGAAAGGGACTGCCGAGATCAAAAGGTGAAGGTCAGACACTCAAGGCCGTTAATGTGTCTGGCCTGTGTAATAGACCTGCGTCGCGCCTAGCTCCTCCCTCTCTGTAAATATAACCTCAAGGTATTGATCGTAATAATTAAACACTAAGGAGACACAGTAGCACCAACAAAATAGCCACTTACCCGACTACGGAAACTGTATTCTATGAGGTATTCAGGTACCACCGTAGAACTCTGTCGCAATTGACAGGCCGCCGACACTCAAGCTCGAGTGATATGCCACCTTTTTGCGATAGGGTTCTACGGCTTAGTTTGGGGTTAGTTCAAAAGGTGTAAAATGTCCTGTTGTATTTATTTATACGTACTATTTATCTACCAGCTTCCATGCTGGTCTGGGAGTAAAGAAAAACATAGAATGTACCAGTTGCTTCTCTTCACGCGCATGGTAAAAGCCCATCGAGGGAACGGGCATAGGAATCACGTTATAGGCGATGCGGCTACCATCCGATTACTATTTTGATTCCCCTTTCCACCTATACGCCCGCAATCATGCCAAACGTGGCCTTTATCAGGTCTTGTTACCTTAGACTCTGTCTACCCCGTAAAGGATAAAGACGTGATTTATGTGTGTGTGTGTGTGTATTTATCTACTATTCACAAACTAATCATAAGCCACATTTTTCCGTAACGGCAAGCTATCTGTTGTTGGTTGCCGTCAATGCCACCACGTGGCTTGTGTTTACAAGTGAGGTCGTCGCCCCTTCACCGACTTATTGCTGCGAACGACATCATTTCTTATCTCATAATAACAATCGGCAACAGTTATCACATTCTGTGACGCAACTTCAACTTTCAAAATTGCTACAATCATCAAAAAAAAACAACGAACAGAGACAGTGCCAGGTTTTCTTTCCCACGTGAAAGTGCCGCATTTGGGAATCGACTTCTTGTTCACCCCCAAACTTACCCAAATTAATGCAGTGTTCGATCTCAGGTCGGTTTGCGCTCTCTACTTAAGCAAGTATTTTTACTCTCCTTGTCTCCTTGTCTTCTGTCTCTCTTGTCTTTAATCATGCGAGAGAGAGAACGCTCGCAATAGCAGGATAGCTATATTAATCTTTGTTTCGACTCGTGTATTAACTGTTTTAAGAGCACCTTAGCGGCGGTATTTCAAGGTCACACATTTTCGAACGATATTGCGTATGTTGTTTTTATTTCCAGCCAGTATGCTTTAGACACGGGAATACCCAAATGAGTAGTGTTTATGCTTTCAGTCTGGCTGTTCGGTCAAATCAACAAGCTGGAAATAAATTCAGCCCGTTCCTTTTTATACCACCACATAAAATACCACTCGAATGCGGTGAAAAATTGTGCTGAATTTGAAATACGAGTAGCATAAAAGACAATCATAGCTCTCATTAATTTTGTGAACTAGTCGAAAATTTGATTAGAGCTGTAGTTTTAAAGATATAAACAGATTTATACCACATCGAGTGGTACTTTCGAGAAATGTGCTTTCAAAGATCTGGCACCAGATCGGGGACCATAGTGTTGGATACCAATGTCACTACAGGAGTTCGCACCGGGCGCAAAAATGGCTTTTCACACTTTTAAAAACTGGTGGGATTATTTCAATTTCAACAAAGCATGTTTGAGCGTATTTGCTGCCTTCATAAACGCCGATGAAGAGGGGAATCTGGTGAGCCGTCAGCAGGAAGAGGAAGGGCTGATTGGCAACGAAGTGCTGTCGCGGACGATAGCAACATAGCTGCTCCTTGAACACTGAAAGTAAGAAGGTAGTCCATCTGTAGACTGTAGAAACTAATAAAATAAAACTATCCTGAGAATTTAACACGCAGCGCTGACAAGAGCAATGACACGACTACTTTCTTTTGTTTTTCTTTCTTTCAGCGCTGCGTGCAATTAAGTTTATTTGCGGCCAGGGCCAAAGTAGTTTAATTTTATAAAAAGGTTTTAACACGTAACTACCTAAATAGGCGCGTCGCCTACACCATCTCTAGGTAGAAAGAAAGGAGAACGTAAAAATACCAACGTTTGTTCATGTTTTACCACTCCTTATTCTTCTAAGGACTTAAAATATGAAAGTACATAATCTGCAATGTCATAAATCTGTTGGTTTCTGAAGTCAGGTGCAATTGTTTGACTGTATTCACTGCCTTGATAAACGCCGATGAAGAGGGGAATCTGGTGAGCCGTCAGAAGGTAGAGGAAACGCCGGTTGGCGTGGAAGGACCGAGTGATCCTACGGCATAAAAGAGTCTGCTCAAATACTGTAACAAAGAAAATTGATTGTAGTTGCTTTTTATTTTTTATTTTTTAGTCAATCAATGGGAGATGCTAGGCAAAAGTCGAGTCTGAAGATTTGATTACACTGATTGTACAAACGAAGTAAATATGGGTGTTACAAACTTAATTGTTCAGATTAATGTTAAAATAATAATAAATGTTATTGACTAATTCACATAGGTAAGTTACCAATATACATACATACATACATACCGTCACGCCTCTTTCCGACAGGGGTAGGCAGAGACTACTTTAGTCCACTTGCTACGATCCTGGCATATTTCTTTCGCTTCATCCACATTCATCAATCTCTTCATACATGCTCGTCGGTTTCGGGTACTCCTGGCCTGACCTTTTTCCAAAACGTCTCCTATTTGGTCTCGGAACGTCCGTCTAGGCCTTCCCCTCTCAACGTAACCATTCACACTCCCCATATAGACTAGTTACCAATATACTATTTCTAATTTACTTTCATTTCATGTAGGAGTATAACTTAAATTTCCCTTCGATGGTCTTCCGTAACTTATCGTGATCTATTACACAGTTTGAATTACTAAACGACTTTTATGTTCATTATGCTGCGTACCAATCTTCTTCTTCTTGTTCGTCTTGTCCGCAAGTAATGTTTGAACGTTTGGGTAGATCTCACTCGCACAGTTGATGTATCAGAGGTAAAAGAGAACATGGTTCCTAGTAGAGGTAGAGCGGTACTTAAATAAAATACTACATTGAAAAAATAGCATTTATTTCTTAAAACTTGTAAAAAAGTGGTTATTTAACATTGAGAGTTAAAAATTTACTCAGAAGTAACTAACATTTGACTTATGATATGTAGCTAATAATCTATAATAATCTAATTACATTTTAAAATATCGTAATCCTTATGACGAAGAACTGAATGTGTAAGTAGATAAACTTAAAAATATCCTGTCTGGGACCAAATTTTAAGTAAAAAAGAGACATGATGCTCTAAACGAAGTACTACTTGTGCAAACTAAAAAGACTTATCTGCTACTTGGTCTCGTTACCTCAGGATCTGTCTAGTCTACCCCGTAACGGATGTAGAGGTGACTTGTGTGTGTATATGTATGTTACTTGGTTCACTCGGTGTCTGTTTTAGGATATATGCCAACGGTACTGCTACCAGAAGCTCGCTCCGAGCGCACAAATGGCTGCCTTTGGTACTATGGCGGTTATATAATTTTAAACACGACCTCTTTTCACGCTTTCAAAAACAGGCGAGTTTATTTTAAGTTTCAACAAAGCATGTTTGCTTATTCGCTTCCTTCATAGATGCCGATGAAGAGAGGAATCTAGTGAGCCGTCAGCAAGAAGAGGAAGGGCTGATTGGTAACGAAGTGCTGTCGCGGACGATAGCAACATACCCGCTCCATGAACACTGAAAGTAAGAAGGTAGCCCATCTGTATAGCAATAAAGACGAACGTACTTGTGGAGAGAGCAGTGTTTATAAATTTTTTGAAACTCCTTATTCTTCTAGGGACTTAAATATCTACATAATTTGCGAAATAAGGCATAATTTCCTCTTGCCACCTATATGCGCCCACATTCATGCTAAACTTGGTCTTTAGGTCTTGTTACCTGCGGATCTGTCTACCCCATGAGGGAAATGACATCATTTATGTATGTATGTAATTTGCGAAAATATAAATCTATCGGTTTCTGATGGCAGATGCAGTTGTTTAAGCGTATTCGCTGCCTTGATAAATGCCGATGAAGAGGGGAATCTGGTGAGCCGTCAGCAGGTAGAGGAAGGGCCGGTTGGCGTTGAAGGGTCGAGGATAACGAACGCACATAAACTTCATGCCAAACACTGCAACAAAATAAATTATTTGTGGTTGTATTTATTTTTTAAGGGCGAACGCGGTTATTTGAGCGTTTTTGCCATCTGATGTGCAGTCAGGATGAAGAGAAAGGGTCGATCGACTTCAAAGAGATCCACGCAATGTGATCCTTCCTATTGACACTCAAAATAAAAACAAAGGCAAAATAGGATAAATAAACTGATATTTTAGTACTAATTAGTAATTTTTCAGCGTTTGGTAGACTTCATTCTGCAGTGGATATGTCGGAAGTAAAAATAGAACATACTCCCTAGTAGTATTAAATAAAATACTACATTGAAGAAATAGCATTTATTTTGAAAATACTTGTCAAAAAAAATATGATGTAAAACGTTAAAAGTTACTAACAACTTACTTATAAAATATATCTACCTAAAAATCTGTATCTAATTACATTTTGTAAGTAGATAAACTTAGAAATATCCTGTCCGGGATCAAGTTTAAAGTAAACGAGAGATGTGGTGCTCTAAACGAAGTACTTGTGCAAACTAAACATCCTTATCTGCTACTTGGTTTACTCGCAAGTCACAACCTGTTTTAGGGAAATATGTCAAGAGCCCAGCTAAAAAAGCTCGCACCGAGCGCACAAATGGCTGTCTTTGTCATTGAGGCAACTATACCTACTCTAAACCACGACAACTTTTACACAAACACAACGACATATTTGAGCGTGGTCGCTGCCTTCATAAACAAAGAGAGAAATCTGGTAGAAGAAGGGCTGATTGACAACGAAGTGCTGTCGTGAAAAATAGCAACACGGCTGAGGCATGAACAATGAAAGTAAGAAAGTAATCCAATCCATAAAGAAAGATGAAGGTTGTGGACCGAGCACCGTTTATGAACTTTTAACCACTCCTTATACTCCTAGGGTCTTAAAATATGTAAATGATTCGCGACGTCATTAATGTATTGGTTTCTGGAGACAGGTGCAGTTGTTTGAGCGTATTCGCTGCCTTGATAAACGCCGATGAAGAGAGGAATCTGGTGAGCCGTCAGAAGGTAGAGGAAGGGCCGGTTGGCAACGAAGCGTCGAGTACGTCTAGCGCACATAATTCTATAGGCATGCATGGCTGTAACAAAATAAATTATTCGTTAGGTATTGTAAATTTATCATATTACTAGCTGTTGCCTGGGGCTTTGCCCCCGCCGCAATTTTTTTTTCAAAATTTTACTTTATACAAACTTTGTCCTGGCAATAAAGAAGACAACAAAAAAAGTAAATCCCGTAAGGGATAGAGACGTGATGTGGGTGTGTGTATGTGTGGTATATCAACCAGTTAACATTAACGATGTACAAAATTTGCATCTCACAAGGCACAAAAGAATTAAAAATCCAATGTTATAGCCACTTTAGACGAGAATTAAAAGTACCTCAAACTAACCAGAGATACGAGGATGAGTTTTGTCGATTTCAATTTATGCTTCAAATTGGCTGCCTTCATAAATGCCGATGAAAATTGGAATCCGGCAAGCAGTCAACAGGAAGACGAAGGGCCGATCAGCGACGAAGCGCCGTGGTTGGCGCAAACAACACGCAATCATTCTGATCCCTGGAACAACGAAAAGTAGACATAAATACGAACAAACTAGTTGATGTAAGAGGCAAGGATTGGCAAGGATTCAAATCCACGTAGGTGCAAACTCTTTAGTTTACCAAGAACGACAGAATCCTAACCAGACTACCCTCATTTTATAACTTATCCAAACGTGTCTAAGGAGTATTTTAAAAGCGGGCACCAAAAAAGAATTATTTGATGAGTAGGTATATTTTATTAAAGATTTCACAGAAACTCTATAATCATGTTTTTTTTTGGTTAATAACAATCCTGATTAAATATTCCATCTTTTTCTATCGCAAGACGGATTTATTTAAGCATATTCGCTGCCTTCATAGATTCCGATGAAGAGCGGAAACCGGTGAACTGCCAAAAGGAAGCAGAACGGACGATTGACATCGAAGTAATCCCGTGGGCAGATACAACAATTCTCTTCCGTGATCACTGGAAATAACGGAATGGAATGGTCAATGTTTATGTTTGATAGATCCATACATATTGTGGAGCTTAGCCCGCCTCATACATTTTTAATTCTTATTTGGTTCAGCCCTGGCCCTCTGACATCAATAAAATTTAGTTTTATCTTATAAAGTTCACTAGATACCTTAATATTGTAAGCATTTAATAAAACTTCGATGAAAATACAAAGCATTGTAGTTTATTCCGATAGAACCTCATTATTGTTCAGAAATTGTTATTAGTATTAGTTTGTAAACCAGCACCAAATAAAGTCCATGTTTTGTAAAAATTTACCCTATTCAACATTTCACCAAAACTCTAAACTAAACTAAAAGATACATAGGGTAGTACAGCGAATACAGTAGAATGATAATTAAATCTTTCGTGTTTTTGCTTTAGAGTTCTTCTTTTTAGCGTATGCCTTCGTAAACTCCGATGAAGAGGGGAATCTGGTGAGCAGTCAGCAGGAAGAGGAAGGGCTGGTTAGCGACGAAGCACTGTCGTCGACGTAAGCAACAATTCCGCTCCAGTGATACTGAAAAAGAAAAATTGCTAATCCAGACTCGCAAAATGGTAAACAGAGAGAACGACGATGAATATATAGTGAACTAGCGTTCGGAAGCCTTATTGCTACTGACTTTAGATTAATATCTGCTCGATCTATTGTATCTATTATAAATGTGTTTCCTCAAATTAGTGAAGGAGTTTTAAGCCCCAAATAAAAACTATAATTTTGGTTGCATATAATTCTTCTTCCTTTAAGTTACAATATTAATTGTAGGTACTTTATCAAAATAAAATTAGGTATCGATCTGTCGTTTTCAAATGACAGACGTGTCAGACGTTACTGCAGCATATTCACTGCCTTCGAAAACGCCGGTGAAGAGAGGAATCTGGTGAGTTGCCAGCAGATAGAAAAAGGGCCGGTTGGCTGCAAAGAATCGTCGAGCGCGTTGTCTGTGCTGCATTTTCCCTGAAAGTCACAATATTTTCGAATTTATAACATTTTAAAAGACAATCGAACGATACCAACAACCTCATTATTGTGAAGAAAATATTCAAAATTACTTTGAAAAAAAGCGACAAGAAGTTTTTCAGAGAGAAACTAATTAACGGATGAATACCAAGACGCTCATCAAAGCTAAATAATTCTCACATACCACACAGAGCGATATAAACGCTTGTGACGCTTTCATCTTGTAGATTTGTATACCGAACATTTAATAAAACTTGGATGAAGATACAAAACATTGTAGTTTATTACATCACAATCTCGTTGTCCATAAAGTGTGACTTTGAAAACTAGGACCAATTGAAGTCCATGTTTTGAAAAAACAAATGCTTATTCAACATTTTACCAAGACTTGAAAAGATTTTTGGGTACTGCAGCTAATAAAGTATAATGACAATTAAATCTTCTGTCTCTTGGCTTTAGACTTTTGAGTTTTAGCGTATTCGCTGCCTTCGTAGACACCGATGAATAATGGAATCTGGTGAGCAGTCAGCAGGAAGAGGAAGGGCTGGTTGGCAATGAAGCGTTGTCTTCGACGTATGCAACATGGTCGCTCCAGGAGCACTGAAAAGAAGATATTGCTAATCTAGACTCGCAAAAGGCTAAACTGACAGAATGACAAATAGAACAGACTGGTGAGGTACCAGCGTTAGTAAGTCTTACCCCGCCATAATAGCTTACTGACCTCACATCACATTACAGTACTATCTGCTCAATCTGTAGTAACTATTACAAATACCTTTGCTTTAAATAGTATACTTTGAGCATCAAATATGGACTTCAATTTTTGTTTCATGTTCTTGACAAAAAAAATAGTAGACGTAATTGAGGCATACTCATTGCCTTAAAAAACGCTGATGACAAACGGAATCTGATGAATTTTCAGCAGATAGAAGATGTGCCGATTCGCTGCGAAGTTTCGCTAAGCACAATGTCTACGCCACACCACCTCCACTGAGAGTATCAAAATATTCGAATCTATAACATGTTCAAAGACAATTGAACGATACCAACAACCTCATTATTAAGAGGAAGGAATTTAAATCATTTCTATAATGAAGCATAACAAAGTTCAAAAATGAACATGGATCATCGAAACTAAATAATTTTCACATCCCTAGTATTTTACAGACAGTTTAAATCGATATAAGCGCTGATAAAGCTTAAGTAAGTGAAACATCGGCAATTGAATAAAATTAAAGCATGTTTGAAAACAAAATATATTTAAACTGTCACATGTTATTAAAAAAATTAAGCGTATTTGCTGCCTTCATAGACTCCGATGAAGAGAGGAATCTGACCAGCGATCAGCAGGTAAAGAAAAGGCCGACTGGTAATGAAGCGCGGTCGTGGACGACAACAAATCTCCCGCTCCCTGTACACTGAAAGTAGGGAAATTAGTTCATCATACTTCTTTATCCTTCACCTTGACGCTTACTTAGCCAGACAGAGCAAACGGAATTAAGTGAGGTTCACCATTTTGATAATGGCAGAGGTAAATTAAACAAGTCCAAACTGGTCATCAACGTCATGAAATAAGCAAATATGGAGAGTGATGATGTCTCTTTATAACCCGTTCCTGCCTTGCCACTTGCGCTGCAAAAATTACTGACATGGTAGGTCTCGATCCTAATATTGTGAGGGCGGGGAAGGAGCAAGAGAAATGAACTGTTCATAGTTCATATGCCAACGATATTGCCGCCTACTGCAGAAGTGGATAGATCAAAGACAGAAAATAAAACTACTAACTAACATACGATACGAGTACAATATTGTTTTCGATCAATCCAACATTGATGTAGTGGGTTTCGTATTTGCTCTCTAAATAAATAAGATTCTTAGCGAAAATAGGTATGCAACATTTACTAAACAATTCAGCATTTAGGTTACAGTCGTGTACATAACAATTAGTAACAAAAGGGTAAATAAATTAATATATATTAATTATCATTACAAAAAATTGATATAGACTCAAATTAATTTTATACTTTAGACAATGTACTAAAAATCGAAGTTGCGGTGGAGATCCCGGATTGTTATAGAATCTCACAGCGGGCACGTAAAGTACGACCTTTTCTACTTTAATAGCTATCATACAAAGTCATTACATTATGAGCATAGGATGTTTGAGCGTATTCGTTGCCTTCGTAAACGCCGATGAAGATCGGAAGCCGGTGACAAATCAGCAGGTAGAAGAAGGGACGGTTGGCTACAAAGTGCGGCAAAGGGTGCAGGCAAAGACCTCGCATCGGGGGTACTGAAAGTGTGAAACACAGAAAATCTATAAGTAGATATTTACGAGGTAATTGATAGAACAGTCGTGCCGACTGAAAGAAAAAATTGCAGATTCACGCGTAATATTGTCTTTATTTTTTAATTTTATGTGAATATGAATCAGACCATTTTACATATCCTGGTATGAATGTAAAGAACGTGCGCAAAATTCTTATTTTGATGGAAACTATGATAAAGGTAACTAAATAAAATCCAAACTGTTTGACGACAACGTATATTAAATATAATAATATACTGTCAGTATCACGATGACTATTACAAAATATTTAAGTATATGAGACGAAATTTTAAGCATATTCGCTGCCTTTATAGACTCCAATGAAGAGGGGAATCTGACGAACGATCAGGAGGTGAAGAAAGGGCTGATTGGCAATGAAGCGCCGTGGTTGACGTAAGCAGAGCAGTCGCTCCTCGAACACTGAAAGTAAAGAAATCAGCAAATCATACACACAGACGACGAACAGACTTAGAGGCAAACTAAAGTTCGGGAATTCTGACCTTTCCTATTCTACTAGAAATTTTCAATAACTGCACTACCTAATCGAATTTAACCCTTCAAAACATGTACAAACATATACCACAATATGAATAAAATTTTGCGTCTGAATACTATTTTTGCATGCATAAAAAATACGTAAAAAAAGCCTGATAACAATAAAGTTCGGAACCTTTTCAGAATATTCGCTGCCTTCATAAACGCCCAAGAAGAGAGGAATCTGGGAAGCAGTCAGAAGGTAGAGGAAGGGCCGGTTGACTAGAAATCTGCGCCGGCGACACATTTTACGGAATCTAGCCACTGAAAATATTAAAAACACCACAAACTATAGAACATCGGATGAACATTGGGTGGAGGAATCTACCAAGGCTTATAATTTACACGGCTCTTTTTTAGTACTCATACGGTTTTAGTTTAAGGGCACATTGGGTACTGAATAAAAATCGCTTTGATTTGCTAAAAGCATATTTTAATGTCGTTATTAGTGAGAAGTATACAATAACAGCACTATTGGCGAACTAATTATTAATTATTAGCAAATTATGTTGCTTTAAGACGACAATATTTCTTCCTTCTGCTTGATAAAGACTTGATCCTAGTCTCTTTTATACAATACTCAAAATTTTTATTTATTTCAAAGTAAAATTCGCGGTTTTGCTACTTTAGCAGATATTTTTATACAGATCAACTGATTATTTGTATAGATTACTGAACGAACATATTTCTTCTTTTCAAAAGATGGTCATCCGATTTATACAGCTATGTAAAATTTCGGATCAATCGGTTAGAGATAACTGGTTTAAAACCGAATCGCAAAAGTTACAAGACTCTCAATAAATGACTTATGACTTATAGGTAGGCATCCAGAATTTAATGTTTTCGCATAACTATAGTCATTAATATCCGTCAATATCTTACTAGGCCTATGAGCCCCATAACGCACAAGAGCTTAAGTAGCAGGCCAATCGGCCTTTTAACGGACCGTTAAAAAAACCGGCAAAGGTTTCAAAGGTTCCAAAGTTTCCGAAGGTAGCCTTTTCATCTTATTTATAACAGTCTCATCTTATGCTATTGCTGGATCTGCTGGAGGTTCTCCAGCGTATTCGCTGCCTTCATAAACGCCAATGAAGACAGGAATTTGGCAAACAGCCAGAAAATACAAGAAGGGATGATTGGCTTTGATTTGTGGTCGTATCCTTCTTTTACAACTTCTCCTTACCAATGGCCCTGAAATTTATCAGTAGTTTATTATTAGCCGTCCAGTTTGCCTAGTTTGTACTTACTTATTTATAGAATACAAGACAATACAATACAAAACAAATTATTTCTTTATTGAACACCACAAATCAGTACAAATCAATACTAGGCTGTTGCCCGCGACTCCGTCTGCGCAGGATTTGCTAATCGCTTTCCCGCGAGAACTATGCAATTTTCGGGGATAAAAATAAAAACTGTCCTATGTCCTTCCCCGGGACTAAACTATCTCTGTACCAAATTTAATCAAAATCGGTTCAGTGCTTTAAGCGTGAAAGTGTAAGAGAAAGAAAGAGATACAAAGTTACTTTCGCATTTATAATATAAGCAGGGGTTTCAAAATTTCTTACCAATGGTAGATAAAATAACTAACTTTCTGACGTTATCAGGTAAACAATGATTGTCGAGAAAGCTATGATCTTTCAATGAAATGCAAATCAAAACGTTTACACTAAGATAAAAATTAATACATTGATTGATTTAAATATATTACTGAACGAGTTGAAATTTTATTTCCAAAAGATGAACACCGATTGCAGCGTATATGCTGCCTTCATAAACGCCGATAAAGAGGAATTTGGTGAACATCCAGCAAATACTGGAAGGGTCGATTGGCCAAGAAACTGTAGCGTGCTCTTATCGTTCTAAAACAACTTAGGCTTAGAACTGGAATTTAAAGAGTAAGTTCATCTAAATCTAAATCTATAGTTAGCCGCTTTGTTTGCCTTGTATGTACTTACGTGTCTATCAAATATTATTTTTTAGGATCACCATTAGTCATTAAAATAACCAACTTCCTGACGAAGTCGCCTACACGATTATCGTAGAAGGAAACCTTGGTCTTTCACAAACATGCACTTATTAAAACGTTTGCACTAAGATAAACGTGCCCGGTTTTTAACACCGAAAGCCACAATAACTGCCAATGAAGATTACGTGATTGCTAGCAGTCATAATATAGAGGAAGGGCCTGTCGGCAACAAAGCTTGGGATAACATAACCGCAGAGGTCTTCAAACTCGTCCACTGGAAATAATGAAAGCAATCAGCAAACGAACAGGAAATATCTCTGGCAGTTAGGCTAGGATCCTGTAAAGTAGTTGCATTTTCTCAAGTGTCAAAAGTTATAACACGAATGAGACAAAGGGATTGCATGTCAGCTGTGAACTCTAACGCTGGTAATTGAAGAACGTCAATTTGCCGGTTGTGATCTGTAAAAATACAAGTTATTTCAATGTGCTTACTTGTGCAAGCGGCTGCTTCGGTGCCATTTTCATCCACGATGATCAAGGCTTTCTGGATCGCGTCAGACACGAACAGCTTCTCGTTTGACTTCAACATGTTGATGTCTGCTTTCTCTTCATCAAATATGGACTCGATTCCCAGCTGAAATTATACATTTCCTTTATTAATTGCTTAAGAAAGGCCCTTATGTTGAATGAGCAAATAAGTAAAGATTTATTGTCATGAACTTGCTACATCATGTACGAATAATTATACTATCTATAATTTTTCCTAGATAGTTGGTTTTCACACCTTTAGGTATGTGATTGACCTCGTATATGGCCTTTTCCACAGATTTAATAAGGCACAAAAGTTGTCTGGCTTAAAAATAATGTTAAACTAGCTTTTGCCCGCGGCTTCGCACGCGTGAACCATGAGCATTTTAAAGAAGCTAGCAATCAAGCAAGCGAGCACCCAAACCTGCAAGCAGGCATGCAAGCAGGCATGCAAGCAGGCATGCAAGCGTGCAAGCAAGCATGCATGCAAGTAAGCACGCAAGCATGCATGCATGCAAGCAAGCATGCAAGCATGCATGAAAGCAAGTATGCAATCAAGCATGCAAAGCAAGGACTCAAGCAAGCATGCAAGCAAGCCCCCACATTGCCCCGCTGCCTTAATTTTTCTGAAACTGTAAATATTACAGGATTTTTATAAAACAAACCTAACCTAACCTAAAGGGCTGTCCTAAAATATACCTACCCCAAATAGCTTTTGCCCGCGACTTCGTACGCGCTAAGATGTAAAACGAAAAAATAAGTTTTTTCCCGTTCCCGTGAAAATTTTGGGGAGTGCTTTCGTAGTACACTTAAAGCCTTTAAAGAAACACACGTTATAAATGTTGTCTCTTTCTTCCGCTGTTTCGTCTGGAAACGTAAAATCCCGGTTTTTCCCGTTCCCGTAAAAATGTTAGAAAATCCTTTGTTAATTGCTCCCTTACACCCAAATTCAGCTTTCTACAACCAGTAAAACAAAAAATCCCGTTTTTTCCCTATCCCGTGGGAATTTCGAAAAATACCTTCTTAGTGCACCTGTAGGATACTCAAGGTATATGTGTGCCAAATTTCAATTTTCTAGCCATATAATGCCTACCGCAGTATTTCTTTGTAAACAAACATTTTTCCCGTTCCCGTAAAAATGTTAGGAAATCCTTTGTTAATGCTCCCTTACTCTCCCTAAGGAAGCTAAATGCTAAATTTCATCTTTCTACGACCAGTAAAACGAAAAACCCCATTTTTCCTGTTCTCGTGGGAATTTCTGGAAATCCTTTCTTAGTGCTCCCATACACTCATCAAGGAAGGCTCTTACCAAATTTCAGCTTTCTACGACCAGTAAAACAAAAAATCCCGTTTTTTCCCTATCCCGTGAGAATTTCTAAAAATACCTTCTTAGTGCACCTCTAGGATAGTCAAGGTATATGTGTGCCAAATTTCAATTTTCTAGCCATATTATGCCTACCGCAGTATTTCTTTGTAAACAAATATTTTTCCCGTTCCCGTGGGAATCAAGCAAGCGAACACCCAAACCTATGCAAGCAGGCATGCAAGCAGGCAAGCAAGCATGCAAGCAAGCATGCATGCAAGTAAGCACGCAAGCATGCATGCATGCAAGCAAGCATGCATGAAAGCAAGTATGTAATCAAGCATGCAAAGCAAGGACTCAAGCAAGCATGCAAGCAAGCGTGCAAGCAAGCATGCATGCAAGTAAGCATGCATGAAAGCAAGTATGCAATCAAGCATGCAAAGCAAGGACTCAAGCAAGCATGCAAGCAAGCCCCCGCATTGCCCCGCTGCCTTAATTTTTCTGAAACTGTAAATATTACAGGATTTTTATAAAAGAAACCTAACCTAACCTAAAGGGCTGTCCTAAAATATACCTACCCCAAATAGCTTTTGCCCGCGACTTCGTACGCGCTTAGATGTAAAACGAAAAAATAAGTTTTTTCCCGTTCCCGTGAAAATTTTGGGGAGTGCTTTCGGAGTACAAAGCCTTTAAAGAAACACACGTTATAAATGTTAAGTCTCTTTCTTCCGCTGTTTCGTCTGGAAACGCAAAATCCCGGTTTTTCCCGTTCCCGTAAAAATGTTAGGAAATCCTTTGTTCATGCTTCCTTACACTCCCTAAGGAAAATGCTAAATGCTAAATTTCATCTTTCTATAACCAGTAAAACGAAAAACCCCGTTTTTCCTGTTCTCGTGGGAATTTCTGGAAACCCTTTCTTAGTGCTCCCATATTATACTCATCAAGGAAGGTTCTTACCAATTTCTACGACCAGTAAAACAAAAAATCCCGTGTTTTCCCTATCCCGTGGGAATTTCGAAAAATACCTTCTTAGTGCACCTCTAGGATACTCATGGTATATGTGTGCCAAATTTCAATTTTCTAGCCATATTATGCCTACCGCAGTATTTCTTTGTAAACAAATATTTTTCCCGTTCCCGTAAAAATGTTACGAAATCCTTTGTTAATGCTCCCTTACTCTCCCTAAGGAAGCTAAATGCTAAATTTCATCTTTCTACGACCAGTAAACGAAAAACCCCGTTTTTCCTGTTCTCGTGGGAATTTCTGGAAATCCTTTCTTAGTGCTCCCATACACTCATCAAGGAAGGCTCTTACCAAATTACAGCTTTCTACGACCAGTATAACAAAAAATCCCGTTTTTTCCCTATCCCGTGGGAATTTCGAAAAATACCTTCTTAGTGCACCTCTAGGATACTCAAGGTATATGTGTGCCAAATTTCAAGTTTCTAGCCATATTATGCCTACCGCAGTATTTCTTTGTAAACAAAAAATATTTTTCCCGTTCCCGTGGGAATTTGGGAAAGTACTCTCTTAATGCTCCTCTGCACTCCCGAAGCAACCTACATGCCGAATTTCAGCTTTCTGCAACCAGTAAAACGAAAAGTCTCATTTTTCCGGTTCCCGTGGGAATTTCGGGAAATCCTTTTTTTATTGTTTACACTCCCCAAGGGAACTTGAAGGCCAAATTTCAGTTTTATACGACCAGTAAAACGAAAAATCGATCCCGTAGAACTGAAAATATAAATCCCGTTTTTTTCCTTATCCCGTGGGAATTTCCAAAAATCATTAAGACATTATTTTACTATTATAATCACCTACTTCTATGCCAAATTTGAACAGTCTAGTAATTATAGTTCATAGGATTTCGTTTAACTGAATATATAAATCCCGTTTTTTTCCTTATCCCGTGGGAATTTCCAAAAATCCTGAAATAAGTTTCTTCGTTTTATAATCACCTACTTTTGTATCAAATTTGAAGAGTCTAGTTATTATAGTTACTGAGATAGCGTCACTCGGAGTCGAATATATAATTCCCGTTTTTTCCTTATCCCGTGGGAATTTCCAAAAATCCTTCCTTAGTGGATGCCTACATTGTATAAGGTATCTATGTGCAAAATTTCAAGTCTCTAAGTCCAGTGGTTTGGGCTGTGCGTTGATATATAGTTAAGTCAGTCAGTCAGTCAGTCAGTCAGTCAGTCAGGACTTTGAATTTTATATGTATAGATTATAAGTGACCAATTTAACGGCGCAACGCAATGCTGGGGTGTATCCTACTATTTCCATGAAAATACAAAAAAGCAATAGATTTTGTAAGGTTAGTAGCAAAATATTTAAATCAAACCTCACCTTGGGCAGCAGTTCCTTCAAGTCCAATGTGGTTTCCACCTTAAACTTTGGAATCATGACATCGAGCTCAGTCTGCCTCATGGATTCTAGATCAGTCATAATGTTGTGCCCTGAAGCCAGCTTCTGCATCACGGACCCCAGACCTTCGACCTCGTCTGGTAAGACTATCACCATGCTGGCTTCCCCTCCTTGGTAATTCATTCGTAGCAGCTGAAAAAATGAAGTCGGTTTAGTAAGGTTGTAGAAGTTCGGTATCCTTGGAATCTATCAAATGAATCAAGAATTTTACATCTCTATTTTTCATGTTTACTTTTACGGTTTAACCCTTAGAAATTAAATTTCAAACCGACGCTGAAAATTAAAACACTAGAAAAATCCGAAAAGTAAAGCTATGGCCGGGAATCGAACTGGTAAATGCTATGGGTGGTGTAGCGGTATAGCACACATCATGGAATGATGAGGATTCGGGTTTGATTCAAGGCCATAGCTTTACTTTTCGGTTTTTTCTATGTTGTTCTAATTTTCAGTGTTGTTTAGAAACTGATTTTCCTTGAAGTCCTTAAAGTCGCATTATATTGCAGCACTGGGTCGGCAACTTCTAACACGTTCAGTAGTCTTATTATCTAACTATCCCGCAATCGCTATCGTATTCATTTTGACAGCTGTTGTATGAATGTGACAGCTAGCTGATTCCGATGCCAACTGTCAGCCCACACATGAACTGTCAAAATGAGCACGATGGCGATTGCGAGCGAGTTAGGTAATAAGCCTACAAATCATGGCCTGGCAATGTAATGCTTATAAACTTGGATATACTTGAATATAAACTTGGAAGATTATTCTTGCAGGGCGTTCTTAAAGCGTAAATGCTTACGCCAGGACGCCACTCGTTTTGATATATTTTATTTAACTTTATCCAGTGATATTTTTTGTTTGGATTAAATCTTACAAGTCAAATTCGTCCCACTTCTGGCTTAGAATTTTGGTGCACCTATTTAGGATAGATGACAATGCGAGTATAGTCAACAAAAAGTACCGACTGCAAAAAAAAGTTTGTAATTATCAAAGAAAATTTTCAAAACTTTTTTTTTTTTTATAGCAATAGGAAGGCAAACGAGCAAGTGGGTCACCTGATGGTAAGTGATCACCACTGCCCATAGACACCCGCAACCCCGGAGGGATTGCAGATGCGTTGCCAACCTAGAGGACTAAGATGCAATGCCTCTTGTGCCCGTAATTTCCCCGGCTGCCTTACTCTCCACACCGGAACACAGCAGTGCAAGCACTGCTACTTAGCGGCAGGATTAGCGAGAGGATTAACTTAGGTACAACTGTCACTTTCGCGAGGTTATAATTTTCTTGAAGACATACACAATTCACGTCTATATCCCTTACGGGGTGGACTAGACAGAGCATTAGGTTACCTTGGCTTTTAATGTGACACTGGATCCGTATTCAAAGAATGTTTCTGTTTGCGACATCATGGGCACTTTAATTGTGGTTTTATTATTCACGTAGAATGGTCTGTCTGCAGTCGAACTCATGTAAAATGGTTTGGCCCAGAGACCCTGAAATCATTGAAAATATTAAAAATAAAATTATTACACTACCCTTCCGTCCGCAGCTTCGCCCGCGATAAATTAATTTTCCCGTAGGAATAGGTCCCGCAGTAAAAAGTAGCCTATGTCACTCAGTGATAATGTAGTTTTCTAACGGCAAAAGAATTTTTAAAATCGGTCCAGTAGTTTCGGAGCCTATTCAATGCAAACAAACAAAACAAACAATCAAATTTTTCCTCTTTATAATATTAGTATAGATATCATAGAATAATCTACACCAGGATAATCTACATTTTTTGAGGGATTCCGTAGTCAACAAGAAACTCATGTAATTTAGCCAGGTCCGTCCGTCTGTCTGTCTGTCCGCTCAGCTCAGAGATACACGAATATACAAATATAATACAAATTGATTTCGGACTTTAAATCCATAGTGTAACGCAGGCTAGAGCTTGAAGCTTAGTATTCACTCCCATGTTGGTCTTTATCCCTTACTGGGTCGACAGAGCCCAGGGCAACAAGACTTAAAGGCCACGTTTAACGTGATTGTGGGCGTATATGTGGAAAGGGGAATCAAAATAGTGATGGGTTGGTAGCCGATTCGCTAATAACATGATTCACTATGTTGACTGATAACATCCTACTATCCTACTAATATTATAAATGTGCAATGAAAGTTTGTGAGTATGTTTGAATGTATGTTACTCTTTCACGCCAGAACGGCTAGACAGATATGGATGAAATTTGGAACATAGATAGATTATAGTCTGGAATAACACATAGGCTACTTTTTATCCCGGAAAATTGCGTAATTCCTGCGGGATAGCGATAAACGAATTCTATCCAGACGAAGTTGCGGGCAACAGCTAGTGAGTTCATATTTCAATTTTAATTTGGGTCTCTTTATGATCTCGATCGTATATTATATTAAAGATGTGTTCAGAGTTGGAGACACTTACTTAGTAAATGCCTTTTTAGCTTAGATTAGAAGACAGCCCGATTTGTAGTGTTTAAGAAAAAAAACAGATAGAAAGAGAGAAAGAGAGAGAGAAACTGAGCGTTCTTACCTGGAAGTAGATCGCATTAACCATCACCATACGTGTGTCGTCCGTCATCATATCAGCTGAGACTATTTCTGTGATCTTGCCATTTGTCTCTTGTGCTACCTGGTAACGAAATGTATTTTAGTTATTGAAATTTGAGTTTAGGAATTCAAAAGCATAAAACTGTTGAAATAAAATATGTACCACTTTTTAAATTGGCACCGCAAGAAAACTCACATTCAGACCCAAACATTTTATTGAAAAATTCTTTGACCAACGTTTCTGACTTGTCCAAATTTTTGAATTAGGTAGTGGCAAAGTGAACCGTTTTCTGTCTGTTCATCCGTCCGTCCTGAACTATTAAATTCTTACTAATTTTTAAAATTATACTCGGTGGACTGACGTCATTGCAGCGGTCAAGGACCGCTGTTTGTGGGGTCGTAATGGGAATGCCTATGCTCAGCAGTGACGTGTATGGACTGAGATGATGATGTTGATGATGATGACGAATTTAAAAAAAGTTATCTTTGGAAGTTATTGAGGCCGGACATGAGAACGGTTAAACAACCATTTCAAGCAATTAGAAATCCGAAAGACAGAAACGAAATACTTTTACGACTAACTTAAAAATAACTTATTAAAAATTAAAGTTGTGAATTTTATTTAAAAGAAAAATTGGACTATTAGGGTCATCACACAGGCAGCATTCCCGCGTTGTATCGCAATTGCGAGTCTTTGTGCGAGAGCGCTGCCGCCGCGAGGGTCGTCCGTTGTAGACTACAAGCCCATGGACAAAAAAACCTGTGAAATGAACCAGCGCAAATGAAGCTTAGAAGGCTGTTACTATATCATAAAATAACTGAGCGCTATGCCGTCATTTCTGAGCGGTACAGATTTTTTCTCATACAATGAAAAAAAAAATTGTACCGGCACCACCACTTTAAAGCGGCACTAGGTTTTCGACATTTATTTTTAATCATCTATAAGCTATAAAAACGCCGTAAATTAATAATTAGTCTTAATTTCTCACTTGTACCTGAGAAATTCCATAAATGTACCGCGCAGAAATAATGACGGCATAGCGCTCAGAGTTATTTTATGACATACCTAGTTCAGGGGCGTGTAGTGGGTTCTGACAGAGGGTAGGCATATTGACAACAAAACCCGTATTGGTACGAAGCGTGTCGGGCACATTTTACGTATGCTTACAAGCACTGCTTATATGCCTGTAAGGGATGAACGCGTCTGACCTAGTAACAGCCTTCTAAGCTTCATTCACGCTAGTTCATTTCACATGTTTTTTTTTCCCTGAGCTTGTAGTCTCTTGCCTCCCTCGGGCATTACGATTATTTCAAACGTCACTGCTGTAGAACATAGTGCGTCTGGTCTTACCCAATTATTAATAGTGCCAGCAGCAGTTTCTGCTTCATTGAAATCGAGCTGTTCCAAACTCGACTGGAACACTTCTTCGGCGTCCTTCTTTATGCCAGGTTTCAGTTCTCCACCCTTCTTCAAGTACACCTTGTTGGCTACGTTTAATGTAGCGCCTTTGATTGATTTCAGTTTTGATGTGAGGAATGCGAATGATGAGCGTATCTGCGAAGGAACATTGGCTTTTGTTATACTCAGGCAGCATCTTATCTTGTGAACCTTGGTTATTAGTGAGGGGTTAATTCATTTGACACAGGATCAAAAAAATAAGTCTACAAATACTTACAGCTTCATCGTCAGATATGTCCAGAGCCTTCAGCAGCTCTGCGTGGGATTGGTTCTTGCAGCCGAGAGCCAGCAGCGCCAGCACGATCTCGGCGGACAGCGGGGAACATATCGAAGTTTTATTTGTTCCCAACTCCTTGAAAAGTGAAACCGAATTTGAGAATACAGCCACAATTGATAACGGTAAAAACGCTAAAACGCTAAAAATAAATGCTAAGGTCGCAATGTCATCGACATAGTAAACGGTAGGTATAATATCGAGTGGACCGTGAACGATAAGAATCCGAATGACTCACTTTGCAGAATTTAGCGGCAAAATTAGCCACGGAATATGATACTTGTCGCTCCATGTCTGGTGAGAAACTGGCTGCAAATGAGGCTAGCCCTCTCTTATATACGCAGGCTACGGGTTTTGCCCAATAGTAAAACAAAATTCGCGGATGGCGATCACGTCATCCGCCCAAAACGACGCGATCAATATGAAATTTCAACTGTATGTTTTTGGGTTTGAGTGCACTTTAAGTAGACGCAAATATGTTTTGCATTTTTAAGTTGCACGCCGCTATCACTTGTTTTTCCCGTGCTTATCTACTTACGGAATAACAACAAACATTTTGAACCGACTTCGATGTGGAAATGGTTACCAGTAAATGGTTTTGAAGAAAAAATTACCCAAATTTTACATACTTAGGTACCACTTATTTTCGACTCTGGGTGCACATTCTTTCTCGTTCAAGAAATTGGTAATAATATTGTTCATTCCGAGTAGAACATAACATACATACATACCGTTACGCTTCTTTCCCACAGGGGTAGGCAGAGACTACTTCGTTCCACTTGCTACGATCCTGACCAGGGATGTAACGGAGGTAGTTTTATCGGAACCGAAGGCGGAGTCGGAGTTTTTAAATTTGCTTTATCGGAGTCGGAATCTGAGTCGGAGGCAGGGTCGGTTAATTGACGATAGAGTGCACGTAGTGGGAGTCGGGGGAATTCCCCGCGCGACATGTATTAACCTGTTCATAACAGTCGACACAGGCCGCCGCCGCCGCTATGTTATGCTTCGACCTCCGATTAAAACCTTCGATTTAAAAGTGTTGGAGCCGAAGGTGTAATAATAATCGGAAGTTCCGACTTAACGGAACCGGAGTCGAAGCTCCGTAACATCCCTGATCCTGACATACTTCTTTCGCTTCATCCACGCTCATCAATCTAATAAATAAATAATTCAATAGGTATTTCAAAAATCAGACTTTTTTAATAAACTACGCAAAAATGAAATACAGTTCCGTCCCATCCAACTGTCTGTCTGTCAGCAACAGATGAACAGCAAATTTAATCGTACGCTGATTTATCTGGCATTTTATCTTGAGATTGCTTTTTAAAATCGCATTTTTACATAAAAAGACGTAAGCGCCTCTGAAAATTATAAAGAAATATAAATAGGTACTTATTTTGGACAAAGTGAATATAAATATTATGGAGCGCTTAGAAACACGTAAAAATGTGACGCCATACGTAGCTTTTCTTTAGCAACATAAATAAACAAACGAAAAAGAACCTTGACTTGGTGCAACAAAACTCAGGTTAGTCGGCAAAATGGCAACGAACTCAGTTGTAAACAGACCGAGCCATGTGACTGCTATCAACGTAACCGGACCCACTGCGCCAGCATGATATAAATTCTAGCACTGCGAGATACTGTTGCTTTTTCGACGGGGTCAATCTTAAGTTACTACTTTTTGGTTTGGCGCATATAGCACGGTAATACCACCGAGTTTTTTTTATGTTGATGATCGTATCGGACATTGTCAAGGCTATAGCAGTCAACCTTTCTAGGCCTCTTATTTGCATTTTTAATATTGCATTCGTATTTGGTAGGTAAAGGATAAATTTATGTTTGTATGTATACATGTATTAGGTAGGTATTGGCACCGTGAACGACGGCAGCGCCATCTCGCAAAGCAAACGCAACATTAGGGGCTTGTCAAATAGTGAATGACAAGTGTAGTGCTCATTATTTTATATAAAACTAGCCGTTGCCCGCCACTTTGTCCGCGTATTCATCAGGGATAATGTAGGATGCCCACCAGAATCAAAAAAGTGATTGATGCCTGCCGCATCGCCTATAACATGGCTCCTAAGATTTTTGCCCATTCCCTCGATGAGCATAACGATCAGCGCGGGAAGAGAAGCATTTAGTACATTCTATGTTTTGGGGCAGTATAACATCTATGTAAATAATATACCTATATCAGTAGGTATATGACTGTCACTGACCTCCACCTTGACCGATAAGGGCATAACGCCGATATACTTTACAAATTTTTATAGCTCAATTCCCAATACAGCACGATATTTTTTTTTACAATTCATGTGTAAGACTAGCCTGGATAGGAAACAAAAGAACTACAAACGAGTCAAGTCAGTAAAAGGCTTGTCAAAATATGCCAGGATATAAAACTTTCTGTCATCATTTTAATTCGTCTTCTATTAATAATCGGTATTTACTTAGTAAGTCATCCATCTTATAATACACTTGCTTAGTGCTTGTCCTGTCAAACGTTCAAAGGTTAACTGGAAGAGATCCCTTTTAGGGCTAAGTTCGCCTTTGTGCATGTGTGTTTTCCTGTATTCATCTTTTTTGTGTTTTATGTACAATAAAGAGTTATACATACATACATACATACACATCGTTGTTTACCACTGCGTGGTTGTAATCAAATGCATCGCAAGCCTTATTACTTATTGCAACACAAAAGTGTTCTTAACTAATGAATAATACTGGTCGAAAACAACATGAGAGATGACATCATCCATAAAAACGATTCGAATCAGTGATGACGGAATTGCAGCTGCAGGTTCATCGCATAAGAGTTACATTTCCTTCGACAGGCGATGACTAGTGTTCTCTCTTTTGCGCTTTCGCGTAAAGAAAGAGTGCTGACATTGGAAGGTCAGACGCACCAGCACGTCTAGCACGAGGGCGCACAAGAGTCGCGTCGCGCGCAAGTTAGATTGCCCGTCCTTCTCTTACTGTACCAACAAGAAAGAGACGGGTAGTCCGACTCGCGCGCGACGCGACTTTCGTGCGCTCTCGTGCTAGCGGGGCAGGCCGTTTGTGTCTCGCCTAGCTCCTCCCCATCTGTAACTTCACTATAACCTACCTTCACTACAAAGCCTTAATCGTCCATGCTGGTCTGAGATTAAAGAAAAAAAGAATGTAGCTCTTGCCGCGCGGTAAAAACCCTTCGAGGGAATGGGCGAAAATCTTAAGATTCATATTATAGGCGATGCAGCTAGCAACCCATCACTATTTTGATTCCCTTTCCACCTATACGCCCACAATCATGCTAAACGTTGCCTTTAGGTCTTAGCTTAGGCTCTGTCTACCCCGTAAGGGATACAGACGTGATTTGTGCATGTATGTAATCATACACTAATTGGGCAGCGGCAGCTATGACACAAATAGGTAACACAAGCCTTATTTTCGTATCGTGTCGGTTAGTCGTCTTGTTGGTTGCCGTCAATGCCACCGCGTGTCTTGTGTTTACAAGTGAGGTCGTCACTCCCTCACCGACTTACTGCTAAAAACGACATAATTTCTTGTCTTATAATCATTTATCTAATCCTAACCAATTAATATAAATCACTTTGTTTTCTTGACTTTGATTTCAGAATGAAGAACGAACAAACATAACAAAACTTTCGCTATTATAGCATTACCTAGTAGAATTGGTCACTGACGGCAACAAACTGTTTTCATAGTAAGATGAGGGATTTTAACGTAGACGTTCGAGACGTATTTATTTTGTGGCCGAAAACATACACGACCTTCACCTTGTCTGTAGGCTGAGCGTCCTCTCCTTTGCAAATGTGCGAGAAAGAGAACACTCGCAGTAGCAGGATAGCTATATTACTCTTTATTACGCCTCACGTATTAACAGTTTTAAAGGCACCAAATTTCAAGGTCGCATATTTTTTGAACATTGCGCAAGTTGTTTTTATGTTTTCAGCCAGTATGTTATGTTTTCGTCGCCGCGGGAATACCCGAATGAGCGTGTTTATGCATTCAGTCTGGCTGTCAAAAAAAACCAACTTGCTTGAAAGAAATCGAGCCGATAGACTTTTAAATATAGACCCAAAGTTATTACGTTGTGTTGCGCAGTTCTCTGTTTTGTAATGTAGGTAAGTCGTCGGTCGAGGTGGAGGTCAATGACTTAGATACCTACTGGTTTATTTACGTAGATGTAACTGGCCGATAAGACAAGGGAAATTGTAGAGCAAATATTTGGATTCCGAAGAAAAAATTGTCTATATACCTACCTACTGGCTGGATTTAGTTTTTGACAAAAGTTTTTCTGGACTTTCATTCTATAACTTGTTATAGCGGCAACAGAAATACATCATCTGTGAAAATTTTAACTGTCTAGCTAATGGTTCAGAGATACAGCCCGGCGAGAGATAAACAGGCTGACAGACAGTGGAGTCTTATTATTAGGGTCCCTTTCGGCACAGAGCCCTAAAAACGTGAAAAATAAAATACTTTTTTCATTAAGAATACGTTTATTTCATAAGGTCGTAATTAGCTGCAATATAATCTATACTAATATTATAAAGAGGAAAAATTTGATTGTTTGTTTGTTTGCATTGAATAGGCTCCGAAACTACTGGACCGATTTCAAAAATTCTTTTGCCGTTAGAAAACTACATTATCACTGAGGGACATAGGCTACTTTTTACCGCGGGAAAATACCTTTTCCTACGGGAAAATTAATTTATCGCGGGCGAAGCTGCGGACGGAAGGCTAGTATACAATAAAAGGTATAAATATAATGTTATAATATGGATGTACAGTCGCTTTCCTAACGTAAATACCTATCCACTTCTCTGAACAGTCAGTACCAAAGGTTAGGTTAGGGAACCGATTGTACATTCAGGGTCGTATTGTTTTAAAGCATCCAAGTCGGCCAAATAGTTGGCCATAGAAATATTATGGTGTGTCGAACTTTGTGGTCACTTTGAATCAGAATCAGAATAAAATTTTGGTATTGTCATCGTAGTTACAGATTCGACACTAGATTGCGTAAATACAGACTTCAAAAAGAACAAGAATGACTCGTCATTGACGATGTAACACCAATTGCTATTCCATTTTAACAATAACTCATCTGTTTAGTTTAAGGATTTAACGCGAGTAACTAGCAGCGGCAGATAAACTCTGCTGAGTTTTTGCCCGCTGTCATAAACCTTTAAACTGTAATTATTAATTTGTATTCAATAAATAAAAAAAAAAAAAATATATTTGGCTTAAATCTATTTATTATCAAACGACTAAAAACTAGAGATAAATACTACTAGTTCGGTACAATAAATGTTGGTACTGACAGAGTTTTGCACAAATATTTCATATTATACAACTATTACTTATCACAGTCACTTTAATAATACATAGTTCATAGTTATTTATTCAAAAAACAATATAAATTGCGTTTGAAAATACATGTATTCAAAGACAATTAAATTGATGCGGGTGGTAGGGCCTTGTGCAAGGTCCGTCCGGATCGCTACCACCATCTTACTCGCTAATCCTGCCGCTAAGTAGCAGTGCTTGCACTGCTGTGTTCCGGTGTGGAGAGTAAGACAGCCGGGGAAATTACGGGCACAAGAGGCATTGCATCTTAGTCCTCTAGGTTGGCAACGCATCTGCAATCCCTCCGGGGTTGCGGGTGTCTATGGGCAGTGGTGATCACTTACCATCAGGTGACCCACTTGCTCGTTTGCCTTCCTATTCATATAAAAAAAAAAAAAGATTGAAAACAAGATTCACAATAGCAAATTAACAAATTTATATAATAATTGATGGCATAGACAATAGATAACCTTGTCATGTCAATAAATCATTCATATTATAACTACCTATTGCTAATTGAATGTCACATGCTTATCCCATAGTAATATCTATACATATATAATGATCATTAATAATATAACACATGTCCAGCATTTCTTGTAAGTCATGACAAATATTCCTCAATAGAGTAAAAACACCTCTCCAGCAAAAAGCTTTATGCTTATTTTTAAACAGGCTACTCGAGAGCATCTTCATTTCAACTGGCAATTTATTAAAAAGAGAGATACTCTGATATCCCGCCGGGTGCTTGACTACCTTTAGCCTTGTAATAATGGGTAGTGGCCGGTCCTTTCTCCTAGTTTCTAAATGTACATGTCACATTGTACAAAAATTATATAGGCAGCGTGAAGAAACTTCGTCTTAGACTTTAGACTAGCTGCATGTTGCTATATCCTGCGGGAGCTATGCCATTTTCCGGGATAAAAACTACCCTACGTCCTACCCCAGGACTTAATCTATCTGTCTACCAAATTTCAATTAAATCGGTGTAGCGGTTTAAGCGTGAAAACTAAACTCTTTTCATGTCAGAGTTACGGTATCTTCAAAATTGCTATAGAACCTCGCATCGGGCACGTGGAGAACCCCCTGTGACCCTATAGTGGCGGTCACCGCCTTTGATACGTTTGAAAGTATCAGGCAGGATCTTTTTTTCGTCTGACGTTGTAGCGTATTCACTGCCTTCATAGATGCCAATGAAGAGGGGAACCCTGCGGACGGTCAGAAGGAAGAAGAAGGGTCGATCGGCGACGAAGAGCCGCACGATGCGAGGCGGTGGGGCGCTTCGCCTGACGGAGACCGCGAACGCTGAAAGTGTTCAAATTTATAATTTTTTACAGACTTCAAAAAAAGGAGGTTTTTTTTATATAAGAGGGGGCAAACGAGCAAACGGGTCACCTGATGGAAAGCAATCACCGTCGCCCAGGGACACCTGCAAGACCTGGGAAATCACAAGTGCGTTGCCAGCCCTTTGAGGAACAGGAAGGCTCGCTTTGGGTTCTGAATTCGGTTGTATTTTTTTATCTGATGATAGCATTAAAAAAAACGACGAGATATAACAGCTAGAGCAACGGCTTTAAAACATTTTTTTCTGTACACTCCCTGCTTTTATTTGGGTTGGCATTGTAGTATTTCAGGTATATTCCGACGCATACTGTAATGTCCAGGGAAACTTCAGGAGACTGGATTTCAGGAACACAATTAAACAGCCTGTATGGTAATCACGTATATTTCAAACTGAACCTTTGGCTTAAATCTACCCGCCACCTTACTAGTTCTCATCTACCTACATTATACATATAACTAAATAACTCTAAACCACAATGGGTGGGAATGAAATCGCAAACATCTTGAATGTCTTGAAATCTTGAATCTACACAATTTATTACATAAGTTTTTATACAACTCTTACAACTTTGCAGGTGATAAAAGGCCTATGATAATGAGTTCTTCGGTCTTTTCGTTTCAGCTGGATTAGTCTGGGCGTATTCACTGCCTTCATACACTCCAAGAAAGACGGGAATCTCGGCAGCAGTCAGCATGTAGAGAAAAGGATGTTCAGCTGAGAAGTATGCCTTTTGCCTTCGACACACGGGAAATTCAACCATGCCTAAAAGTAATTAAAATAAATTTAAAAAAAACCGGCTATGTGCGGCTCGGAATCGCGCACGAAGGGTTCCGTAGGTACCATCATCTATAAAATGGCAAAAAAATATGTTTGTCGTATGGGAGCCCGCGTTAAATATTTATTTTATTCTATTTTTAGTATTTGTTGTTATAGCGGGGACAGAAATCATCTGTAAAAATTTCAACTATCTAAGTATGATAAGCTGTATCTCATGAACTATCGCAGTTCATGAGATACAGCTTGGTGACAGACGGGCGGACGGACAGACGGATGGATAGCGAAGTTTTAGTAATACGATTCCGTTTTTACCCTTTAGCACGGAATCCTAAAAACACTAGCTTATTGCTGACTACACTCTTACCCCTAGCCCATCTATTAAAACCTCCCTCTAACTGCTTTTTTCGTTGCGACTGCATGCGATCCGTGTATCTAGTTTGCGTTGAAACTCCAGCAGGATTAGGATTAAATACAACAATCGCTTAATGAGTACCAAGTTCTATTTAGCGTAAGGGACACAGTTATGCAGCCATATAGCTCTGTCCCTTACGCTGAAGAGAAATTGGCACGCGTTGAGTAATTGTGGTATCCCCTCAGAGCGCCCAACGGTGACCTTTTGGAGCTGTCGGCACTGGTTGCACAAAGCAACGCGTCTATGGAGGCCCTTAGCCTACGAGGGTTGTGCTTCTAAACAGTTATTATTTTAGGTCTGTTTGACGCTTTTACTCGAAAAACTTTGAGGATACTCAGAATAATACCCACAGATTACTTTGAAGTCAGCAGCAATCCCAAGTTCACGTACTTAATTAAGGCGTTTGCTCAGTTCCGCAATAACTTCCTATGAAGATTTGATGATCGCCAACAGTCACAGTGTAGAGGAAGGGTCTGTTAGCTACAAAGCGAGGGAGCCTACGAATAATATAAGTACAGCAGATGTCTTCAATTGCGTTCTCTGAAATTAATGAGGGTAATAAGAAAGGAAAGAGGAAATGTCTTTTACTGTATTTATGTTGGGGTCTTAATCCAGCAACTCGGTGCATAAGTGACTCGGCCGAAGTAATAAACGGTCAAGTCTAAACTCTGGAGTTGGATATTAGACTGATGCTCTTTCTGAAGATGTGGTAGTTGCCTTAACTGTCACGGGAACCCACGCTATTTCTTTGTTTTAAATCTTTTAATAGCTTCACTGGTTTAAATATGCTTACCTGTACAAGCAACGGCTTCTGTGCCATTTTCATCCACGATAATCAAGGCTTTTTGGATCGCTTCAGACACGAACAGCTTCTTGTTTGACTTCAACATGTCGATGTCCGGTTCCTTCTCGTTGAATATGGACTTAATTCCCAGCTGAAAGAAAGTTAATTACATTAACTAAGAGCCACAGCTCAGGAGTGTAAAGAATGAGAGAGTAAAACTCACTTTGGGCAGCAGTTCTTTCAAATTGATTGTGGTTTCCACTTTGAACTTCGGAATCTTGACGTCAAGCTCAGTACCACACATGTTTTCTATGTCATCCATGATGCTGTATCCTGAGGCTAGCTTTTGCAGCACGGGCTTTAGACCTTCGACTTCATCGGGCAATACTATCACCATACTAGCCTCACCACCCTGATACCTCATTCTTAATAGCTAGAACATTAAAATCTGTATTGTAAGGCTTGGCAACAGAGATGTATCTGAATAAATCACTGCTTGGATCAAGCGTTGCTTTGCGGAAATCCTTATCAATGAACCAAGGAGGTTTTAGTTTGTTACTTATATCGTTTAAAATTGAAACAGTAGTAGACAGTCATCAACAAAAAGGACAGTCAGCAAAAAGCTTGTAATGTATTAAAAATGACATGTTTGATAGAAACTTACTATGATATGGTTTGTGTGAACCTATAATAACTTACCCTGGCTTTTAACTCCGGACTGACTCCGTAGTCGAGATATGTTTCGCGTAATGACATCATCGGAACATGGATGGTGGATTTATTATTTACATGGAATTGTCTGTTTTCAGTCTGGCTTTTATAAAACGGTTTTTGCCAGAGACCCTGAAAATCATTCATATACTTAGTTAACATAAATTTTATTGGAAACCCATCAATCGAATTGTGTTATCACATTCAATCAGATTACTCTCATAGATTTCTTGCTTTCTTTTTATTTTATGAAAAAAAAAATAGTTGAACACTATATTGTAGACAATATTTTTATAGAATTTTGATCCACAGAATTGTTTTTTATATTCTCATTTAATAGAATGGTATTCATGAAAAACCGTTTTAAAAACAAGGGGACACCTAAAAAGTTACTTTACAGAGTATTATCAATTCGTATTCTTACCTGGAAGTAGATCGCATTGACCATCACCAGACGCGTGTCTTCTGTTATCATATCAGATGACACTATTCGTGTGATCTTGTTATTTGTCTGTTGTGCTACCTGATAATGAAATACATTACACTTAGCACATTTTTTAAATATTGGCCTAATTTTAATGTTTTTTTGTAGCGAGGATTGAGAACTAAGAGCTTCTTATTTGTACGTCAAGTATCTTAATCAGAATCATCCATCAATGTTTCTGAATAAGTAAGAGATAACTAATTTCTGTCTACCTGTCCGTGTGTCTTTGATATTAATTCATGGCGGACATCATTTTGATGACATGGTTAGTTCAACATTTTGATGATTAAAAACTCGTCAAAAGCTATTTTTCTCTTTTTAAATGTTAATCATTTGTTTTTGATATACTCATTTTTCATCCCTTTTTCCTGCTGTATGGAAAGTTGCTAGCATTAGATAAAGAGCCTTTAATATGCCTAGATGTATAACGATTAACAATGCAGTGTGTCTGGTCTTACCCAATTATTTATGGCGCCAGCAGCAGCCTCTGCTTCATTGAAGTCAAGCTGTTCCAAACTCGACTGGAACACTTCTTCAGCGTCTTTCTTTATACCAGGTTTCAATTCTCCACCTTCCTTTAGATACACCTTGTTAGCTACGTTTAATGTAGCGCCTTTTATGTCTTTTAGACTTGATGTTAGGAGTGCGAAGAAAAAACGTATCTAGAAAAAAACAGCTGTTCACATAACCAGTACACGACCACGGTAATAAAGTAATAGGGTAAATGCATGACATGTACTAGGTTCTACTGTTTGGATCCCCTTCTTATAATTTCTGTATCTGGGGGATCCAAATAGTGGAGCCTGGTGGACGTCACGGGTTAATGAGGAAAAAGTTACATAGGTTATTATAATTCCTCCTTTAGCCCCATCTCGTAGCCAGATTCGGTAGTTGGCTTCCAAATGGGAGAAATAATCCCAATTCGAAGCTGGCTACGAAATGGAAACTCTTCAGTCCTAATGCAATCTCTTTGCCCTGTTTTTAATAATCTTAAAGAAAATCTGGCTACGAGTTCGGAAAATCGTTCCCATATTGTAACTAGCTACAAGATGGGACAACAAATTTCCCATTCCTTAGCTAACTCCTAAATCTGGCAACGAGACGGGGCTAAAAGGAATCCCTAGTGTCCTAAACTGAATACTTTAGAGATGTTAAAGTTTTTTTTATGGGTATAGCCATGACGTGAGGGGTAGGCAGAGGATACTTTGTTCTACTTGCTACGATCCTGACATACCTCTTTCACCCACATTTATCAATCTCTTTATACCATTCTCGACTTAGGGTACTCTTAACCTGACCTTTTGTCAAAATAATATTTTAACGAGAAGAAAAATTTCGTTCACATCCTAGCGATCACGCTAGCGCCAAATACATAATCTAAAGCCTGACGCTACCTAGGCTACCTTCAAATACTCACAGCTTCATCGTCGGGAAAGTCCATGGCCTTCAGCAGCTCTGCGTGGGACTGGTTCTTGCAGCCGAGAGCCAGCAGCGCCAGCACGATCTCGGCGGACAGCGGGGAGCATATCGAACTTTTCTCTGTTCCCAACTCCTAAAAACATAAACATTGCAACGTAAACTCGTCATCTACAAATAAATTCCAAGGTCGCAATGTCACTGACTCAAATGTTATCAGTAGGTACGCAAAATATTGTCCCGTAAATAAAGAAAAAGAAAGAAGACATTTATTCCTTTTTGCAAGACACACAAATAAAAGAGAATATACACAATTTTATAAATGATTAAATGACTCACGTTGCAAAATTGTGCAGCGAATTTCGCCACGGGATAGAATGCATGTCGCTCCATGTCTGGGCGGCGACTGGCTGCAAATGAAACTGGCCCTCTCTTATATACGAAGGCTGGGGCAATACCCAGTCGCAAAACAAAATTCGTCGATGGCGATCACGTCATACGGCCAAAATAATGATTTTTGTTCTACATACAAATCATGTCTTTATCCATTACGGGGTAGACAGAGCCCAAGGTCACAAGCCCTACAGGCCACGTATAGCAAGATTATGGGCGTATTGATGGAAAATGGAATCAAAATAGTGATGGTTGCTAGCCGCCTCGCTTATAACATGATTCTTATTTATTTATTTATTTATTTATTTATTTATTTATTTATTTATTTATTTATTTATTTATTTATTTATTTATTTATTTATTTATTTAATAATCACATACATCTATCATTATGATTTTCGCCCATTCCATCTGCGCGGGAAGAGAAGCAACTGGTACATTCTATGTTTTTTCTTTGCTCCTAGACTGGTCTGGCTCATGGAACTATTGAAGTTTTTTTAAATAAGATAAAATAATACACGGGGTAGAAAGCCTTTTTTTATCGGAGAGGAAATCATTATGGATGCCCTAGCCACGGGGGTGCATAGGGTTATGTGGGACTCCCCCCCGAAGGGGTATACCCAATCTAAAAACTCTCCGGCGTTGCCTCGATCCGGTGTCATGGGGACGCATTGGGATGCCACTAGGGTTTCACCACAGACGCCCCCCGGTGGCCCCGCCGGAGGACCGCGTCAAGAAGGGGAGGGCCCGTATGCGGGGTCCATCTTTCCTTAGACAATGAGACCGTGCACTGGTAGGTAACGGGGTAGACAGAGCCTAAGGTAACAAGACCAAAAGGCCGCGTTGATTTTTTCGTGAGAAAATAGTTACTTTTAACAAATTTCGCTCCGAAATCGGCAGCAGCGTGCGATGCGCGCTTCTCCATGTCCGAGAGCAAACTGTCATGTCAATCCAACTTTGTACAAAGGCATGCTTCGGTTTTACCGTGATACTAAGCTTTCCATGAAATCGTGACGTCACATACACTGCTTCCTAACATGTATCCGGTATATTTAAACAGGCGATTGGGTAACTATTTTCGTCAAGTTTTTCCTTGTAACTCTTAATATGAATGTTACAGGCGATAATGTTAGAAGCCCAGCACTATTTTGATTATATTTTCCACCTATTCGCCCACAATTGGCGTGGCCTTTACGTCTTGTTACATCAGGCTTTGTCTACCCTGGTGGTGAAACCCTAGTGGCATGCCACTGCGTCCCCATCACACCGGATTGAGGCAACGCCGGAGAGTTTTTAGTTTGGGTATACCCCTTCGGGGGGGAGTCCCACATAACCCTAAGCATCCTCGTGCCTAGGTCATCCATAAATATTTCCTCTCCGCTAAAAAAAAGGCTTTATCTACCCCGTAAGGGGGATAAAGATGTGATTCATGTATATGAACTTGTTAAACGTATTATTGAGCAAATCAATCAGATTTCTAAGCAACACTGAAAATTAGAACACAGTCATAGAAAAATCAGTGAAGTAAAGGGGTACGTATTATAATACATAAAGTTTAAAATGTATAATGGGTTAAAATACATAATGGTTTATAATATATAATGCGATTTTCTCAGTAAGTTACAAATTAACAGGATTGTTATAAAACAAACCTAACCTAACCTAAACCAATCTTTAGATTACGATATCAAAAAAGTTCATGTAGCTAATAGTTTTACAGAAAATTGCGTTATATATTTTGAACCATTTTGTATTTTAACCCATTATACATTTTAAACTTTATGTATTCTGATCCGCTCCCCGAGTAAAGCTATGGTAACAAAGTCACGTGACAGCCAGTAATAGATAGAAAAATTTGAAGTCTTACCCACCTGCTATAGTGGTGTAGGGGTGCACGCGTCACGGAATGACGAGGATCCGGGTTCGATTCCCGGCCACAGCTTTACTTTTCGGATTATTCTCTGTTCGAATTTTCAGTGTCGCTTACAAATTTAATTTCTAACGGTAAAACCGTAAAAGTAATAATAAAAATCAAGAAGTAAAAATTCTTGATGCATTTGATGGTACCTATCAATCAGTTAGATTTTTAATAGACGTTTCCCTACCGTAGACCATTTTCTTCTGTATTTACAGATCTATAGGTTTTCTGTTTAAGGGTTTTTGTTCTAATGGCATAATAAAACAACATATCTCACCATTATCGTTTAATAATGATTTAATAATAATCAAAAATCGCTTAGCAAGAATAATTAGGTACTAACTATTTACAAGGTCGAACATATTCAACGTTAAACTAATATAATGTATTCAAGTACTCGCTCTGCGTGTAACAGTGAAGATATTAAAGAAGGAAACGGATTAACATCTAACAATTCCAAAAATAATATTTAAGAATGATCCAAGGAACACAAACAAAATAAAACTAATGAGAAATACGATAAGAGAGACCGCCCAAAGAGGCAATATGCAACATGTAATACATTAAATAATAATGAATATGTAAGTCTGTTTTAAACTAAGTTACACAACAATAAATGTTTAAAAAAGGCGCATCTGGCCGTCCACGAAATAGATCATCTGTAAAAATTTCAACTGTAGCTATCACGGTTCATGAGATACAGCCTGGTGACAGGTGGACAGACAGACAGACGGACGGACAGCGAGGTCCCGTTTTTACACTTTGGGTAAGGAACCCTAAAAAGCTAAAAAAATTGAAGCAATATATGGACTTAAAATATCGTTGGTCAAAATTATGTAAAAATATTTTTTCCGCTTCTGTTACTGTAAAATTAGCGCATGGGGTGTTTCTTGCATTCTGTATATTAAAATTACGGTATATTAGGTTATCGTTTAGGAACAGCCGTGGTAGCCTAGTGGTTTGACCCATGGCCTCTCAAGCAGAGGGTCGTGGGTTCGAATCCCAGGCTCGCACCTCTGAGGTTTTCGGAATTTATGTGCGAAATTACATTTGAAATTTACCATAAGCTTGTCGGTGAAGAAAGACGCACACATCTGCGAAGCAATTTAATGGTGTGTGTGAAGTTCCCAATCCGCACTGGGAACTATTATAGCCCAAACCCTCTCATTCAGTATTGGCACACTGGAGATGATGATGATGATGATTTAGGATTTGATCATAGTGACTAGTGCGAGTAATTGATTGGAGTAAAATATGACCTTATAAGCCCGCAGGCGCCGGGAACGTGGGCCGCTGTCTTTTTCAAGACGGGAGCCACGAGGAGACAAACTCTATAAAAAATCCAAGCGGCACCAGCGGGGGAGGGCGGGACTTCCTAAACCCGCATTGCACAGGTGCCGCGAAGCGGGAACCCCATCCCGGGGTGGTCGTGGGCGTCGCGGTGACACCGAGTGCTCCCGTAACGCCTCACATACGACTGAATAGGGAATCCGTGTGGTTTTTAGTGGGTATGCATGCCGACGCGGGAGAGCCTCACATACCCCCGGTGCACCCGTACCGGGCGGATGCATAAGGCGCATTTTCCACACCATAAAAATAAAAAAAGGGGTCCCTACGGATACACTTCGACACATTCGTGGATCTTTTGTGTAATCACCATTCTGTCGCACTATTCTGTCGCTTTTACCACCTCATTCATGTATTTGGGTGATTGAAAAATATGACCTTACACAGTATTTTTATTTTAATGGGTTTCAATGTTATTACGATGCTCAATTATTATATTACTTACGTTATCCGAGTTGGCTTCCCAGATTACTCTTCTGGTATACCTGTCCAGAATATGACTCAACCGTATCTGTTCTTCTTTGTTGTCATAACGCGAATAAAACGTGCACACTGACAAGGAAAACGAATGATTGAGGTGGTCACACGAATAGTTCAAGATGTTCTGTTGTCTGCCTTTGTAAGTGCCCATGAAGATAGGAATCCCGCGGACGATCACCAGGTAAAGGAACGGCCGGTCAGCCACAAAGCGTTCGATGTCACTGCTGGCATCCTTCATCGTGGATACTAGGAATAATAAAAGCAGTGAGATACAGCGGCTATCACGGCATTCTTAAACAAAACTGTAGTATTGAAGTGTCAAACATCAAGAACCTATGTTGTTAAAAGCAAATTAAAGTGAAGAACATGTAGAGGTACAGTTAGCCAAATACGTTTATACAGTGGTCCAGTGTTCCAGTTGGTTGATACATACTTTTTTCTATCGCAGTTACTATATTATCATCTTTCACGCCAGCACGTTCCCGTATCACAGTATTACTTATTTTGTCTTTCAGTGTCACCCCTTCCACTCTTAACGCTCTCATTTCTACTGCATTTATTCTACTAAGTAAGTAAGTATGCGAGAAGGTAACAAAGTTAAACATTACATAGTTATAAGGGAGAAAGAGTCTAGTAATCTTTAATTATCAGATTAATTTCAGGGATACCAACCTAACTATTGATAAAAAAAAATCTTACCGGTAGAATGAGCGGTTTTGGCACTCTCTCTTTCATCCACCTTGACAACGGCATATTGTCCAGCATTAGCACCCAGTAGATCATTGTTTGCTGTCAACATGTCTACCTCTGACTTCCTTTCGTCAAATATGGATTTGACGCCAAGCTAAAACATTACAGGTATAAAACTAAAAGTTGATCATATTTTATATTTCGCATCGCTCAGTACATAAAACCACTTCATCCCTTACGGGGCAAACAGCTTAAGGTAACAAGACCCGAAAGCCACGTTTAGCATGATTGAGAGTGGAAAAGGAAATCAAAATTGTGGTGAGTTGGTACTCGTAGTCACATCGCCTATAACATGATTCCGAAGATTTTCGCCCATTCCCTCGACGGACTTTTACCGTCTGCGGGGGAAGTGAAGCAGCTGGTATAATATAATTATACATTTTATGTTTTTCCTTACCTATAAAAAACAATTTAAGAGGAGAGCCGCACCTTAATCAGAAGCGTTGTGAAGTTTAACTGTAAGGTTCTTCCCCCTTCGAAGATAGGTAACATGACGTCTAGCTTAGTATTTCTCAGAGTGTCTATATAAGCCATGACGTTAAACCCTGCGGCAAGTTTTTGCAGCACTGACTGTAGGCCGTAAATTTCTTGTGGCAACACAATCACCATGCTGGCTTCACCACCTTCGAAATTCAATTGTAACAACTAAAACAAATAGAAAGATTTAGCAAGGGCACAGTTTTTAAAATTTTCTCTCTTGGTCTCTAAAAATTGTCCCTGAACCTTTCAACGAGCGGTTGGGTTTTCAGGATTTTTAATAACATTTGATAAATGTTTCCATTTGAATCGATTTTCAATCAACGACGGGACTAAATTTCGATTTTTTTTTTATGAAATATGTTTTTAATACAGTTATTCAAAAAGTGCTCTTTTTTTGACTGTTTTGCGTGCAAAAATTTAGTTTTTGCGCACTAGTACGATTACTTTTCTAGTTTTTTAAATTTGTACTTGTTCCAAATCACGACTATTCAGAATGTCAGTTTGTACCAAGACGTAATAAAACTAAAACCTATTATTAAAGTAGGCTTTTAAGGTTCTAAAGGCAACAGTAGTTTTTGTGTTTGTACATTTGAAATATTTCTGTACACACATAATCGAAAATAATGATACTAAGGTAATAATAGTAAAGTGTTATATATTATAAAATTGTTACCTTCTTACAAAAAAATGCATTTGAAAAAAAAAACTTTCATTGAGTTATCTAGAATATATCTCAACTTTGGCAACATCTCTTTGGTGCTTTGCTACACTCACCCTTGCATTTAGTTCTTGACTGACTCCGTACTTGAATAAGGTTTCCGTAGTTTTCATCATAGTAACTGCAGTCGAGGTGTTGAAGGGCAAATGAAAAAGACATTCCTCGTTCAGTCTTGTGTCAAATGGTTTTTCCCACATGCTCTTAAAACGAAATCGGCGATTAGAAATAAATCATGGTGATTATTGAAAGAAAGAAAGAAAGAAAGAAAACATTTATTGACACAAAACGACACATAAAGAAAATTAAAAAAATTAAAAAAAAAAAAAACTAGGTACTTATGTGCCGAAAGTGCCAAAAGGACCACACTCAGCATGTTGCTGCGGCAGGCCGCAGCGCTGATTTTCAGTGTGACCCTTTTGCCTAAAACTAAGCCTAAAATCTAAAATTACATGAACGACACGAACGTCAGAGACAGTGGGTATATGGAATAAAAAAAAAGAAAAAAACAAAACAAATCTTAAATCTGTCAAATTTCAACGCAGCTCAAGTTCGCACGCATAGAGTGTCTGCTTGACATCCCCACAATTATCTTTACTTTGCTTATTAATTAATCATTTTGACAATCATCATCATCATCATCACGTATGCATCAGCTTATAGTAGTCCAATGACATCGGCCTCTCTAATTACAAGCCACTGCACGATCCTCGGCTACTTTCATTCAGTTCGTATCAGCCACCTTGCGAAGATCATCGCTCCACACATTTTGATAGAGATGATACTCTTTTGAAGTCATTACTAATACGAGGAGTTACAAAGGAAAACTTATTGATACATACATACATACACAAATCACGTCTTTATCCTTTACGGGGTAGACATGTCTCTGCAGAGCCTAAGGTAACAAGACCTACAGACCACGTTTAGCAAGACACTAAGGGCGTAGAGGTGGAAAGTGGAATCAAAATAGTGATGGGTTGCTAGCCGCATCGCCTATAACATGATTCCTATTATTTTCGCCCATTCCCTCAATGGGTTTTTACCATTTGCGCGGGAAGAGAAGCAACTGGTACATTCTATGTTTTTCTTTGCTCCCAGACCAGCATGAAAGTATCTTATTGATGAGGCCTGGTTTTAAAAATTGGACTACAGCAGTGCCCTTACCTTAAATGAGACCGCATTAACAAGCACCAAACCAGTAGTTTCGTCCAGAGTTACCCCAAGGGAAGCGCTATCCGTCTCCGGTGCTAACTGGAAATATCGCATCATTTATATCAACGGAAAATAAATCTCACCGTAAAAATCACCTGAGATCACCGCACCGCCATTCGTTATTTGGGTAGTTATCACAATTACAATTGTAAGATCATCAATGAGAGGAGTGAATTAGCGTCAGGAAGGTCATGGAACGGACTTAAGCCAGAAACCTCATCATCGCCAGAATTTGAGGTTACATACATAAATCATGTCTACGGAATAAACAGAGCCCATGGTAACAAGACCTAAAAGGCATTTAGCATAATTGTGGGCGTATAGGTGAAAAGGGGAATCACAACAGTGATGGGCGGCTAGCCGCTACGCCTATAACATGATTCCTATAATTTTCGCCGATTCCCTCGACGAGCTTTTACCATCTGCGCAGGAAGAGAAGCAACTGATGTTTTTTTTCTCCCAAACCAGCATGGAAGTTCGAGGTTAGTGGAAGTCGATACTTATTTGGCTGATGACCAATAATTTATATCTACATGTAAAGATATTCTCACCCAATCGTTAATGGCTCTAGTAGCCGATTCTCGTCCTCTAAAATCAATCTGTTCTACACTTGACCCGAATACTTCTTCAGCATCCTTCTTCGTGCTAGGTTTCACATCTGCACCAGCTTTGACGAAGATTTTGTTGGCTACATTTAGTGTAGCGCCTCTGATAGATTTCAGAGTTGACGTGAGAAATGCGAATGATGTTCGGAGCTGCAAGAGAAGAACATTGTTTAATGTTTAGTTATAATAAATTTGGTTCCTGAGGCAAAATTCCAAAATACGCTAACAAGTTTCTGTGCAAGTATATGGCAGTAGCACACAAGCTACAGGCATGTGCATATGCTGTGTTTTGCTAAAATAACTGGAGTGTCAATCGGCATGTTCAAGAATACTTGCAGCATCATCGTCGGGAATCTCCAGAGCCTCCAGCAGTTCTTTGTTGGCCTTATCCTTGCAGCTGAGAGCCAGCATCGCCATCACCATCTCAGCTGACAGCGGAGAGCATACTATTGAGCTCCACGTATCTGCTTCCTGCAAAATGTTGGTCGTAGAAGCAGTGACACTCCTTACACATTTATAATTAAAGTACTTAACCCAGAAACGCAGTATTGGCAGTCATCCCACTAGGTGGACCGACGACATCGTGAAAGTTGCGGGAAACCGGTGGATGCAAGAGGGGAGATGGCCTTTGTTCAACAGTGGACGTCTTCAGGCTGATTATGATGATGCAGCTCAGTAAATTCCACATCTGGGGCGCCGCAGATTGCTCATAGAACGGATGCCCGTTGGGGCCTTAAGGTTCTAGAGTACGACCGCGCACCGGAAGACGGAATGTTGGTAGATCTCCCGTAACGTACCAACAATCTGGTAAATACTATGGGAAGCTGTAAACCGATCGTTATTGAGATCCTTAGGGTTGGTCTATGTACAGTAGTGGTTGTCTTTCGACTAATGATGATTATGGACCACTACATGAGCGAGATGTCAAAAAAGACAACGGCCCACGTTCCCGGCGGGGGAGACATAGCCTTTTTTTATGATGTGGAAAATGCGCCTTATGCGTCCGCCCGGTACGGGTTTACCGAGGATATGTGGGGCTCTCCCGCGACGGCAGGCATGCCCACTAAAAACCACACGGATTCCCTATTCGGTCGTATGTGAGGCGTTACGGGAGCACTCGGTGTCACCGCGACGCCCCACGACCACCCCGGGATGGGGTTCCCTCTTCGCGGCACCTGTGCAATGCAGGTTTGGGAAGTACCGCCCTGGGGGAAACATAGCCTAAGGTAACTAGAGCTAAAAACCCCTTTGATTATAGGCGTAAAGGTGGAAAGGGGAATCAAAGAGTTCGGATACTTCTGGAAAAATCCAGAGGTACCAGGTAACCTGATATCTGAGGGGAGGCGGAAGCTTACACCGGTGGAGAATCGGTAGTTGTCATTCTGATCGCGGTGATATAGCTATTCTGTGGCAGATGCAAAGAATAAAAGACAATTATAACATCGAAACAGTCCTACTAATATTACAAATGCGAAAGTTTGAGGGTATGTATAGACGTTTGTTATTCTTTCACGCCAAAACGGCTGGATCTGGACCATAAACATGTACTCAGTGGTACAAAATTTTCCCAAATCTGTATACAAAACCGATATTTGCACACATGTGAGGGACAAATTTGCTGCCGCAGAGTATCTATATTTAGCACGGATATAGATAATTAGTAATTAAGTAAGTAAATGCTTTATTGTACAAATATAAAGAAGCAATACAATACAATGCAATAACTCTTTATTGAACACCACATATAACAACCAAAACAGAAAAAAGGTATACAGAATATTACAAGGTGACAAATCACAAGAAAATACCTTAAATATATGCACAAAGGCGAACTTATCCCTATAAAGGATTTCTACCAGTTAACCTTTGAGTAAATGAGAGGAGTATTAAGCGAGAGACCGACAAAGAGTGAGTTTAAAATATCCATATAGTGAAAGCCACAATAGAGCGTACATCTCAAAATACAACAAACAATTCATAAATAAACTACTAAATATCATTAAATAATAATTATAGTCTGTAATAAATAACACAGACTACTTTTTATCCCGGAAAATAGCGTACTTCCCGCGGGATAGCGATAAATAAAATCAGGCGATGTCTGCGGGCCACAGCTTATAAAAATAACAATAACATCGTCCATGTACGCCAAGGTCGACGGGTCGTGATTCAATTTCGTTAATTTTATCGCGATATATTAACTCACTTTAAATAACTTCGCTCCGAAACTCGCTGTGGCGTGAGATGCTTGCTGCTCCATGTCTGAATACAGACTGGCGGCAAATGAGACAGTAACGGTACTAATGACGGGCGAAAAGGAAAAACGACGTAGTGGTGATGTCATTCGTCTTAATGATAATAGTCATCGTCATCCCAGCATATAGAAATCCCACTGCTAGGCACAAGCCTCTTAAGATGAGAGGGCTCAGGCTATAGTTCCCACGGGGCCCAATGCGGATTGGGAATGTCACACACGCAATTAAATGTCCGATAAATTGTTTTCGCGATTTTTTAAGCACATAAGTGTGCTTGTAAAATTGTATTTTCTGGCGTAAGTAAGTAACAAATCGATAAGACCTTGACTCGGAGCCAGGCTACACCCCGAAATTCGAAATCTGAAGTTCCTTTAACATCGTTCCGCTCACACATAACGTTATTGATCGAAGAGTGACAGGGACGGAATACAGGATACTAAATTCTAAATGTATTAGCCGTCGCGCGCAAAATTGTTTACTTAAAAGAACTATTACAATTTCAAGGCTACTTTTATCAATTTATTCGTAGCTTTGCTCGTATCTCTTGTTGTTGAAATTATGTGCATGTATAAAATGCTCCCGTCTATGCAACAATGCTGTGACAGAGATAGAGATATGTTATCAAACCACATTGTAACAACGACCGATAGCATGAGCTCAAACTAAATAAGAAGTAAACAGAATGCTGCAACACATGCCTATCGAGGGAACGGGCGAAAATCTTAGGAATCATTTTATAGGCGCTGCGGCAACCCACCACTATTTTGATTCCCCTTTCCACCTATACGCCCACAATTATACCAAGCGTGGCCTTTACCTTAGGCTGTCTACCCCGTAATGGATAAAGACGTGATTTATGTATGTGCGTATGTATGTTAACATCTTCCGACTGACGATAAGTCTACAGATATCTGCTTAATTTGAGAACATACTTTAATGTGACACTGCTTCTAATTCAGAATTCTTCGAATTGACGAAACAAAAGAATGTTGATCATAACATGTTTTTCGATAACATTTTCCTTAACAACATGCATTTATTATTCACTAACTAAATTAAGCAATAAACAAACGAAAAAGAACCTTGACTTGGTGCAACAAAACTCAGGTTAGTCGGCAAAATGGCAACGAACTCAGTTGTAAACAGAGCACAATTACAGACATCTACGCCGCACGTCCAATTCGCCGTCATACGAAATTGAATTCATACCCCACGTGATACTGTAACTTATTGAATGGAGTTAAATGGATTTAAGACTTTTCGGTTTGATGCTGGACTATGCCAACCGGTTTTTTTTTTCGTTTTGGTGATCGTATTAGGATAATGCCAAGGTCGGCAACAGTCAACCTTTTTGGGCCCCATTTCATTTGCATCATTGCGTCATGCTTACTTAGAATGACATTCAGGTCTGTCTTGCCGTCTCCCTCGGCCGATTTAATTACCAAACCCATGAGAGTGAGTGAGACAACAAGACACCCGAATGGCATTCTAAGATCTCACGGACTGTAAGTAAATAAGACACAAACAAAGCGACTCTTTATGTATCATCTACTACATACATACATACATATATCACGTCTTTATCCCTTAGATCATCTACTAACTATACTGTTCAATATATCCTTCGATAGACAAATAGTGACTGTTACCAAGGCCGTGGTATAGCTGTCCCTTGTGTAGTATTAAGTCTAACAATCAATTTCAGAGCCACACACCTTGAGGAAGCCGGCTTCGACCAACGCTATGTAGAGTTCGTCCGTAGAGTATTTTAGCCACTGCCACCGCTTAATAAATACACACCCGCGAAGACTATCCGTGGTATTATACACACTAATTACACTTTTACACCAAATGTTACACACACTAATTAATATTTACAATAATTTAATAAATCCGCATAAAAGACCGACCGTGCACCGACAGTTTAAAAACAAATAACAGCCGCCTTATTGTTCTTTTTATTCAGTGGCGCGGCGCGTGGCAATGGACTAGCGCCAGCCAGCCACCAACAGCCAAAAAGATTGAAACCCTAAAAATTGATTACTATTAAGGTATCACTTTTGCGTACTTTTTTAATTGTTTATGGTTTTTAAGATGATTTTGATGGATTAGACTTTTGTTTCCACCGAAAACCAGTGCCTATTATTTTGCTCCCAAATACTGATAACCTATTTGTCATGTCTGTGTTTTTTTCTTGTTTTTTTTTTCTATAAAATTATGTATATTCTCTTATATTTGTATGTCTTGCAAAAAGGAATAAATGTCTTCTTTCTTTCTTTCTTTTTTTCATTCTTTCTATGTGTGGGTGTAGGTGGACTTAAATTTTATCTGTATTCAATCACATGCCTTCTTTGACCTTCGCCTTGATAATCAGTGTTGCATCTCTCATTTTTTTGCGAAAGCGCAGGAGGGGTAGACGATTATGCCGTTGGACACAGGACTCTGTTTACGATTGTGTTTGTGGTTGACGGCTTCAAACTACTTTCTTTATTTGGATGATGTAATTCCCCATTGTAATGGCGTCCTACGCCTTGGGAAAATACCCGGACGTTCCAAATATAAATTTTAATTCGCCGGCGGCATACAGCAGGGCTTTGGTCTTTGGAAAGAGACAATTGGCGTCGCGTAAGTTAAAGCGAGATAACGCTCTACGAATCCGAAATTAGACGAGAAGACCGATTTGCAATTTTTATGGCCAGGTACTGCAGTTGCATAAATCTGCAGTTATTCGTCAATAAAAAGTTTGATAATGTTGTATTTTCATTATCTACATACATACATACATAAATCACGTCTTTATCCCCTTCGGGGTAGACAGAGCCTAAGGTGACAAGACCTAAAGACCACGTTTAGCATGACCGTGGGCGTATGGTTGGGAAGGGGAATCAAAACAGTGATGGCTTGTTAGCCACATCGCCTATATAACATGATCCCTAAGATTTTCACCCAATCCCTCGATAGGCTTATACCATCTGCGCGGGAAGAGAAGCAACTGGTACATTCTACGTTTTTTTCTTTGCTCCTAGACCAGCATCGAAGTTCATTCGAGTTTTCGTTCTCTTCTTTTAAGAAATTAAGTGATACAATAAAGCAGGGGTGGCCAACAGGTCGATCGAGATCGACCGGTCGATCGCGACTGTTAGTCCAGTCGATCGTGGCAAGGCAAAAAATATAAATACGTAGACCAGACTGCGCAACATAATCAACTGTTGATTTAAGGTTTCATGAAGTATGTAATTGGTAGATCGCACAGGGTTTCGTTAGTAAACAGGAGATCTTGGCTCTAATCAAGTTGGCCACCCCTGCAATAAAGGAACTGCCATGGACACCAACAAGATTGCGGAAGTGTTGCCAGAGAACTGATGACTTAGGGAGAGCGCCGGCTCCCACCTTAACTGAGTGCCTAGGGTTACGTACACGGGGACGTCTGTGACCCCAAAGAGGAAGGTCCTCGAGAGGAATGGCGTGTGTGTTCCTGGCACGTCATTGCTGGGAAAAGGAGACCAAGAATGGCCTTCCTGAAGATGAGTCCGGACACGGATATCCGCCCTCTGGCGATGTAACGGGTTATACCGATGAACCGGTATGTAGCATTATTGGTACCACATTTCGAGATTTTCCAGTCCCGCAATAAATCGGGATAAAAAGTATCCTATGTTCATCTCCTGGTTCTAAGCTACCTCCCCGCCAATTTTCAGCCAAATCGGTTCCGCCGTTCTTGAGTTATAAATAGTGTAACTAACACGACTTTCTTTTATATATAGAAAGATTTGGAGCGCCTCTAAGTCCGAGCCTCCGAGGGCCCTGGCCATGGGGCCTAAATGCCTACATCAGACGGAACCGGGTGTCCTAGGTATCTCAATAAAAATACAGTAACAAATTCCAAATGATACATCAATTCCGGTTAAAGCCGGAACTGGAATACTTCAATAAAAAATACGAAGACGAATTCCGAATGATACATCAAATCCGGGAGCTAGTTTATTAACCTTCATTTTCCTCAACAAACCGCAGATTGGTCGGTAATGGTCGGTTATATTAATATGAGATAAATGTTAAGCAATCGTGCCACACTGACTCATCATTCCAGGTCAGTCGGCGAAAAGGCGATGACCGCACTTGTAAACAAAATCATGTGGACGACGAAGCTATAGCTCATAACAACGCGGTAGACACAGGGCCGTCTTAAACTAGGCTAAAAAGCGAATTACAATAACATTTTTTTTTTTTGAGAATATGTGAGAGAAATTGTCGGTCCATCGGTGCCCCCTGAGAACTGGGCACGGGCCCCGTGTGCCCTTACGGTGAAGACGGTATTGGATAGTCAACGGATTTTACCTATGGTACTATGGGGTGAGAAGGGATAAATTTGAAGTTCAATCCTCGATAAAAAATATTTTCACATGATGGCCAGTGATTATTTTTATAAATAAAAAATGTTCCGGTGTAACGAATTTTAGTTTAATAATGATTATCCTGTCGTTTTTATTTCATAGGTTAAACAATAAACACTAAAATATAGGCAAGTCCCAGCTCACCCCGGAGTGGGGTCAGTAGGGATAGGAAGAAATTACCTAGGTAGATACTAGAAAAAAGGATTAATGAGAACGCGTTGTTCTTTCGTATAACCCGCCATTTTTGAAAACCCTAAACACTCAGCTGTCAAATAGTTTTTTTTTTATGTTGCCAGCACTAAAATGCACAAATGGCACGTCTTTGGGACATCCGTTAAAATGGCGGATCGGGCCGGGTTCTTCATTTTTATTCGCTCCCTTAGCCTTACAAAATCAGTACAAACCACACTTTCATATCGCTCAGTAACTTGTTACCACGTGGCTTGTGTTTACAAGCGAGGCCGATGCCCTTTCGCCAACATGCAGTTTGACATTATTGCTAATCGCAGCTTATCTCCGATTAATGCCACAATCTAGGTTACGTAGATACACATGACGTGGTTGACGCGTCTGCTAAACATGTATCAGTTGCTTCTCTTCCCGCGCAGTGGTCGCCTTCGAATTGGCGAAAATCCTAGGAGTCATGTTATAGGCGATGCGGCTGGCAACCCTCCTCTGTTCCTCTTTCACCTATGCCCACAATCATGCTAAACGTGTCCTTTAGGTCTTGTTACCTTAGGCTCAATTTATGTCTACCCCGTAAGGGATATAGACGTGATTTGTGTATGTACTGAGCAATGTAAACTAGAATAGATGATGGTCTTTTTAGAAACGGACACAAGATTTATAATATGCTTAGTGCATTGGGGTAAATTCGAAATTGGAGGAATTTCGAAACTCGTGGATATCCACTAAACGGGGAACAATTACATAATCTAGCAACGCTGACCTAGAACGCTTACCTGTTTGGCTTCTAGATAAGCGTTGCCAGATCCTGGAATTGTTCCCCGTTTAGTGGACAACCACGATTTTCGAAATTCCCCCAATTTCGAATTTACCCCAATGGTGCTTACCTAATAATTTTGAACTTAAACATAGATGATGATGATGATGATGAATAATTTTGAATCACTTATACATACCTGTAGGTACTGTTTTACCTTGGCATCAAATCCATATTTAGACGAAAGGTAGTCAGAGATTGACATGTTCATAACAAACGATGATCTACTAGGCCCCTGGGTCCCCTGGTCTGTCGATGTTAGCCTTCTCTAAGGTAAATGGCACTACAAAAAAAAAGACGGAAGTAGCACCTCTTGTAGTCTATGAATAAAAGACAACATTTTTTAACGAACAAAAAGTGCCTAACTAACTCTTAAAAGAACATAAAACGCAACCGAAAAAAGAAACAAAAATACATTTTGATAAGATACAGCCAAAGCCACATTTATTTTGTAATCAGCTTCGACCTTAACCTTCGCCTTGAGCGTCGTTGTCACTCGTTTGTTTACAACAGTGCGAGAGAAGGACAGCTGTATTCATTATCAGTTCGCTTCAAATTAACTGTTTTGCGAACATCCTATTGGTGTAATTTCAAGGTTACGGGTTTTACGGACGCCATTTTGATGTTGTTTTCTTTTCGGCCAGTATTTTGGTCTTGATGAATATCCCAGTGTGACTAATACAGACATTTATATAGGCGTACAGTCACCAAACGGGAATGTTGAGCCATTTGTCGTAATTCTTAATTTCACCGTATTATGCAATTGAAACATTTGGATGCCGACTTACAAAACTTCTGTTGGATATGTACTCTTTAACAGAGTACAGTGACATTAAACTTGACATTTAATTTTGATTGTGTATTATGTATTCTTCCATGCTAATATAGCCTGGGAATAAAGAAAAAACATAGAATTTAACAGCTGCTTCTCCTCCCGCGCAGATGGTAAAAGCCCATCGAGGGAAGGGGCGAAAGTCTTAGGAACCATGGTATAGGCGATGCGGCTAGCAACCCATCACTATTTTGATTTCCCTTTCCACCTAGGTATACGCCCTTAGTCATGCTAAATACGTGGCCTTAAGGTTTTGTTACCTTCGGCTCTGTCTACCCCGTAACGGATAAAGACGTGATATTATGTATGTATTATGTATGATAATAAAATTATTCTTTGTATCATTCTAGTACCTACCTCATTTATTATTTTTGTTATTTATGTTCTGACAATATTTTCACAATTTGTGGTTTATTTTTATTGTTTGACAGTTCAAAATGCTTTAAAAATAGGTTTTATTTAAAATTGACTTGCAAGATTCCACCCGGAGAAACATACCCACATACAATACATTCTTACATAACTGCTTACATACATTGCAAGTTAAACAAAAGATTATAAAAAATGATATTAATACAACGTGTATATTCAAGGACTCTAAAAATTTGTCTAAACGACAGTGAAATTAAGACACAAAAAAAACCGAAAAGTAAAGCTATGGCCGGCAATCGAACCCGAATTCTCATCATTTCGTGATGCGTGCTATACCGCTACACCACCCATAGCAGTATGTTTACGGGAATACCTGTGTACAGAAACGCCTAGGTATTACCCAGATATACAACAACATATGCCTGTAAACAAAAATATCAAGTATCCACAACATGCGATCGAGTTAGTCGTGTTGGAAAGTCCACCGCAGAATGAAAAAAGATTGTTTATTTCTACTTTTCGATACTTACCTACTATAATCGTGCTGTCTCTTGCTATTCTTCTTCTTCTTATTTGTGACGTATCAACTATCAAGACGTTATAGCGACGACAACTTCAACGCAAATGTCAAAGTAACGAAAATATAAATAGTACGGTCAAAAGACCCCCCTCCCCCCTGATGGGCTCTTAGCCAACGGTCATAGATATCCCTCAGAAACTGCCAGGAAATAGCCGATGCTCAGGGTACACCGGACCAAGCACTGCTCTTCCCCCCGGACGGGTCCAAAAACGAACCGCAGCTCTTGACCACACGTGGAAGTAACCCGACTCGCACCCCTCTCTTGCTATTTGAATGTAATGGAAAAGGACGAACCATTCTACTAACACTTGAGTCAACTTGTTGCTTAGATACGTATGTATTCGACTAGCAACCCATCACTATTTTGATTCCCGTTCGCACACAATCAGGCTGAACGTGGCCTTTAGATCTTGTTACTCTAACTCTGTCTACCCCGTAAGGGATATAGACATGATTAATACGTAAGAACTGTGAACTCCGAAGATTCCCTTATCATTATCTCTAAAAACCGCATATGTTGCAAATAACATAACATTCGAGATAGACGACCGTAAAGCAATCGGAACCTTGAGACGGCGTTTGCTGTAATCGACAATAGGGCAACGACCTCATTTGTAAACAAACATGGCGGCCAACAGGTGACAGATGCGGAAAACAGTGCTACAAAGTGGCGTGCTGTGGAAATAACACGATAGTGATATCACTACACGAGACGAACGCTGTCTCACTCTTTAGTAAGTCGTCTTCGGTATGGTACGAACTTCGAATTTCGAATTTTGGAGGCCGAAAAGTGTGACAAGAGGGGGTCTAGAAACCCGAAATTGACAATAAAGTGATTTCGTTCCCCTTTCCACCTATACGCCCACAATCGGGCTAAACGTGGCCTTTAGAGCCGTCCTATTTCAAAAGGACGCATGTCAAAAAAGAGATGTAATACTGCCTTAATTCAAAAGGACGCATATTGTTTCATAGGTTGTGAGGAAATTATGATAGATTGATGCCTAATCTATCCGAAAATTTTAAAATTCTAAATCTTGTTTTTGGACATGCGTCCTTTTGAATTACAACGGCAATTTAGGTCTTGCTACCTTGGGCTCTGTCTACCCCGTAAGGTAATAAAGAAGTGATTTGTGTGTGTGCGTGTTTTCAAGGTGCCCTCAACGATATCGTCGCATCATTATAGTTAGTAAGAGTCTAAAGCAGTGGCGTAACTATTGGGTGGCAGGAGTGGCAAAATCTACAGTGGCAGGCTCTACGGGGCCCCGAACTGGCTTGGTTTAGAGCACAGAAGGGACGCTGATGCACTACTTTATATTGAGGAAGGAGCTCCATCTGACGAATTTGCCGCGGGCCCCAGACGTTGTAGTTACGCCACTGGTCTAAGGTAGGTACGTTCGATTTTTTTTTGTCTCCTTATGTAATGTTTGGCGCACTCAGGAGCCTGATTTTTAAAGCACATTATTATATGAAAACAGTACTTGAAAGTGATGAAAATTCGTGCTGAATATTTCAAAACGGGCCTCACGTCGAATGAACATCAACTTTTCCGGGAAAATCATAAAACTAGTCACGAAATATAATTAATATGAAAATATATTCAACCCTACGAAGGACACCATCCGGTGATTACACTATAATAATATTGCGTGTTTGTTATAGTTTGTCCCTTTCACTCATTGCCAAAACATACACAAACGATAAGAATAACCTTGAGCTTGATTTTAGTTCGTGGTACCATAAGGTACTAAGTTGCGTTGCTCTACAAATTTAATAAACGACTCAATTGCAGATAAGGACGGTTGAATTTTCAAAATCACTGACTGCAAATCGATATCATTTTGTGGGTTGACGTCATCAGTAACTTTACCTTTTCATAAACACATTATCGCAGGTAAGAATTTCATAAAAAGGGGCAGCCTCCTTCCCCCTCCCCTCTCTAGAGAATCGATAAATGTAGCCTTTCTTTTTTTGTCAATGTTTATATTCAAGAGCCGCCATATTGTTTGAGCTACCTATTGACACTATACCTTCTTCTACTAGACCACCCCAACAGCGACTGAAACTGTTGGTCTCGGCTCTTGACTGCTCTAGGCAGTCCGTCTATGGCCCAAGTGCTAGAAAGAGATGGGTGGGTCTATCTCTCGTGCTCTGGTGCTGCTGTAAACAAAAATAGATAATCAGTCAAATTTGGTCAGGGAAAATACTAACAGCAAAAGAATCGCTGGAAAGCATCGCTTGTTATTGTTTTTCGTGTCTGAAATTTGACCTCTGACCACGATTACGCGCAACCGGCGACGCGGTGGCAGATTTCCTATTCATTGTGCGCTAAAGACACTCACTGCTTTAACAGTGATTGACAAAACACGCAATGTAAGCAAAAGTTACAGGCCACGCCGCTAGAGTGCTGGCTGACTCATAGGCTGGGAGAAACCAGACTACCGGTGCCGGGCCTATATAAAGTAAGCCGGGTGTAGTTTTAGCCCAGTTTGCAAATAAAGATGGAGAAGCAAGTATCTCAGTCTATCGCAAGATTCGCAGCGAAGTTTTGCAATGTAAGCTCGTTTTTGCTACCTACTTTTTGTTTACATTTACATACATACATACCGTCACGCCTCTTTCCCACAGGGGTAGGCAGAGACTACTTTATTCCACTTGCTACGATCCTGACATATTTCTTTCGCTTCATCCACAGTCATCAGTCTCTTCGTACAAGCTCGTCGGTTTCGGGTACTCCTGACCTGACCTTTTTCCAAAACGTCTACATTTAACTTGCTTCTTATCAAGTAGACAAGATAATATTGAAGATATATCAGATAGTATATTCTTAACCGTTTTGCTATTGTAATGTTACCATTCGTGAAGCCTAGTCTGATCTTTACTTTGTTTTTATAATTCTTGTTTTAATTATGGATAAAATATGAATGTTGTCCATATCAAAATTTGCAAAACACTTTTGGAGCACTTTATGTAGTCCGAATGAGCTGAAAATTTACGTACCTAAGTAAGTCCAGTAACAATACCAGAATATGTTAGTGAGACCCTGGTGGCCCGGCCACAATTTGGACTAGATGCTAAAGCCAAAATCGTTCCGCGGAAGGGAAATCAAATGGTCTTCTCACCCACTCAAAAGTTCACAAGTTTTCATTTTTCATTTTGTGGTGTCCGATCGAAACAATGTTTGTTGCCGAAAATGAAACCGAAACCAAAGTTACGGTTTCAATTAAAGTTTCGGCCGAAACCGAAACCAAGTGGGAACCTTTTATAAATGTGATTCAAAACGTTGAATAATATATCAGTGGACCGATTTTTCGAGATATTACCTATATTAACAATGATGAAACATCTCGCTGATCCAGTATTACAAAGTTCTACGTTTCACTTTTCTCGCGACATTTTCATAGCGACCCTGGGTCTAAATTATTATTATTAAACTACACTTAAAAGTGAGCATGTAAAATTGAAGTATGATGTCGTAATTTTCTGCGCGGTCAAAAGATTCGGCAGTTTTTTGGCCGAAACCGAAAGCGAAGCCGAAATATTGACCGGTCACTATTATTTTGGTACAAAAACAAGGCGGTACTTTTTGCGTCGCTTCGGTCTTTAGTAATCTTTCGTTTTGCAGGAATTAGGGACAAAGAAAACTTCGATATGTTCCCCGCTGTCCGCCGAGATCGTGCTGGCGCTGCTGGCTCTCGGCTGCAAGAACCAGTCCCACGCAGAGCTGCTGAAGGCCCTGGACATACCTGACGATGAAGCTGTAATTAATTAGGAATACAAGACTCATTTCACATCTATTGAGAAATTAACATTAACATAACCTTTGTTAAAAAAATTAAAACAGACAACTTTTTGGTGAAAAAAGCACTAAAAAGGGAGAGAGAGAAAGATGGAAACTGGTAATGCCCCTAGTACCCACAAAACCATTTCTCAGACTTATTTAGTGTACAGATTTTCAGTGGGTGTACGTATAATGCTTGAATCCCTGTATCTATATTGATGAAAATTGCATTTAAATCTGTTACGTAGTTTAAAAGATCTAGGCGTATATATATATACAAACGGCAGGAAATGATTTAGTTTTGTACTACCTATGTAATAATATGTATACATAATAAAAAAAACTTTTACCTTTTCAGATACGAAAGACGTTTTCTTTTCTCAATTCAACCCTGAAAGCAGTCAAGGGCAGCACTTTAAACATAGCCAACAAAGTGTACTTGACGACGGGTGGTGAGCTCGATGCTGGCCTAATGAAGGACGCTGACGAAGTCTTCGAGGCGAGCCTAGAACAGCTCAATTTCAATGAAAAAATGGCTGCAGCTAATGCGATCAACAAATGGGTAAGATACAGCCAGTAACACAGAACAAGCCAGCCACAAGCTACACACGCCATCCAGTAACACAAGTTGTGGTTGTCGCTTGAGGAAGTGAACCTTCTTGACGAGTTTCTTGGGAAAAAAGGGTGGAACTTTGTTCTGATCTGGTCGTTCTATTACCTGCTCGCACTCTAGAGCAGGGGTTCCCAACCTATTACCCTATGCGCCTCCCTCAAGTTTATGCTAAAATACTACGCCCCCCTTGTCCCAACTCAACTACGATGGAAATGACACAAACGGTCTACAACATACTATATTAATGATCAGCGAGAACATTGTGCGTGCACTTCTTCTATAATATAAAAATGAATCGCAAAATGTGTTGCTAAGCGCAAATCTCGAGAACAGCTGAACCGATCTCGCTAATTCTTTTTTTAGAATGTTCCTTGAAGTACGACGATGGTTCTTACGGCGAGAAAAATTCGAATAATTGCCTCATTAATAAATTTATGAATTTTAATAAATACCTAAGCCGCTCGTCGCGCCCCCCGTTGGATTACCCTACGCCCCCCAAGTGGGGCGCGCCCCACTGGTTGGGAACTCCTGCTCTAGAGTCTACAGCTTAAGCTACCACTAGGAACAACCGAGCAATATTATTGTCGCACTTGTTTTTTCATCATCAGCCAATGGGCTACCGTTTCTCATTTTACATAACTTTGTTACCAGGTAGCTGAAAGGACCAATAATAAGATTACAAACATGGTATCCCCTGACATGTTTAGCAATGAAACTCGTGTGGTGCTGGTCAATGCTATGTACTTCCAGGTAAGAGTGACTCTTCTATTGAACCTTGGAACATCCGTTGCTACCGTGCCGCCACCTGGAGTATACAATAATCATAACTATCACACCACTATCCATAGATCGAGAAAGATTTAAATTACTGCTGGTGAAATACTTACACATGAACAGTAGCGTAGCTGCCGAAAGGCTAGGCGAGGCACTGCCTCGGGATCCCAAAACCGAATTAGAAAAACTCTTATGTAACTAGTAAAAAATTCTCCCACTTTAAGAATCTAAATCAGGTGACCCACTTGCTCGTTTGCCTTCCTATTCATATAAAAAAAAATAATAATAAAAAAAACAAATAGGTTGTAACACGACCTAAGTTTAAGGCCCCAGTGTTTTTCCCTCACCTAGCTACGCCACTGCTGAGGTATTCCACCTTAATCCTGTATGCTGGCAACGCATCTACAATCCTCTAATGTTGCGGGTAGTGGTGATCACTTGCCATCAGATGTTCTGTCCTTTTAAACCAGTAGTAAAAGAAATTTCAACAAACTGGTATGCGAAGACAGTTCATCTAACATTGTTTACATTTTCAGGGTTCTTGGCTGAAACCGTTTCCCCAATTTGGCACACGGGACAGACCGTTTCACATAAATAACACTACTACAGTTCAGGTACCTCAGATGGCCATGAATAACCAAACTTTTAACTACGGGGAAAGTGAAGAACTCAAAGCTAGAGTAAGTTCATAATAAACTTTTCATCAAAATTTTAAAACGTAGCTCTACGGTCGAGTGTAAAAATAAGTATCGATACGAACTTCTCAAAAATATGTCCCACGACCTTATCACGCGGGTGTAAGCGTGTATGGTACTTATTTTTGAAACATTGACTAGTTACATATTATTAAACTTGACTGTACAGAGGCCTTACCATGACGTCTTAATCTTAATCCGATTCAATTCAGACTCAGTTCAGGTGCCAGCTGTCATTTTATGGATCTGGCAGCGAACGAACCTAAACTGAATCGCATTAAGACTTCATGGTAAGGCCCCTGATCTTTTATATGGCTGACGTACGAACTGAAGAAACACCTACTATAGAACTCCAATTGCCTCGGTTGGAAGCGGCTTACATCCACCGTGAACCCGTGACTTTAACTAATAATATATTATCTTATTCAACATTTATTCACATTTAAGAAAAAAAAATCGATTTCAGCCGAAACTGCAATCAAAACCAAAACTTAGATTTCGGTTTCAATTTCGGCAAAAAAAAAACATGTTTCGGACGGACCGGACACTAAAATCTTCATATAGGTCAACTATATTCAGTAGACATAAACGTCTAGTTAAATTACACCCATGGGTAGTATTACGTAGGTTTGTCATATTATCAACTATATTTTTCCAGCTACTACAAATACAATACGAGGGTGAGGATGACCAGGCGAGCATGGTAATAGTGCTACCGGATGAAGTCGAGGGTCTGAACTCTGTGCTGCAGAAACTGGCTTCGGGACATGACATTATGGCTGAAATATCAAAAATGAGGCCAAGACATTATCTTGATATCGTGATACCGAAGTTTAAGGTAGAAACAACGATAGACTTGAAAGAGCTGCTGCCCAAGGTAAGATTCCTCTTTTTAAACCCAAATAATGTTCTTGGCTAAGATTCTGGTGTAGTGGAAATATCAGCCAAGGGACGTCCTCTGTTGGCCATAGAACTTCCCTAAGGACCTCCCAACGATAGGTTTAGTGCTACCCGAAGCCAACGGCTTCCAGCGATCTTAACCAGATCCGTCCACCTTGCGGGAGGTCTACCAACATTTCGCCTTTCGGTACGCAGTCACAGCTCAAGGACCTTTCGGCTCCAAGGCCATCGGTTCTATGAACAATGTGCCGCCCACTGCTCCTTAAGCTGAGCTACGTCCTAATTTCTGAATCGATCTCGCAAAGACACTCCAAGCATCATTATATCAGCCATTAGACGTCCACTGTTGGACATAGGCTTCCCCCATAGACCTCCAGTTGCCTCGGTTGGAAGCGGAGCATCCACCGTGAACCCGCGACTTTAACCAGGACATCCGTCTACTTCGGTCTCCACTCTAGAACCTTTCGGCCTCAACGTCCATCAGTTCTCCGTGCTATATCTATATGCCCAAGCTTAGGTCCTACCATTGCCCTTTGAGTGGCTTGGAGTCTTTTCATGACGCCCATAAGAAGGGAAGCGTTGGTAAGCCTCCGCAAAGTGGATTGGATTGATCTTGTAAAAATCGGTATATTCTTAAGCATTCTGAAGTGATGCAGTGCAGGTATAAATGGGTGATAAAATTGTTTCAGATGGGAATCGAATCCATATTTGTCAAAACGGCGTCAGAGATTTATATGCTGGCGTCAAACAATAGGCTGTACGTGTCCGATGCGATCCAGAAGGCATTCATCGTGGTGGATGAAAAGGGTACAGAAGCTGGTGTTTGTTTGAGCAGTAAGTATTTTTGACATGCTTTTATTATAAACATTTTAACGCCTTTGTAAACAGACGAATTTCATCTAAACTTCCATACACTGACGCATTGAATGCAATTAGAATCATAACCACCGGAATTTTAACAGGAAAAAATTGATATCGCACGACTTTTTATAACAATTGTACTATGATCATTGTGTTTAAATTTTATAATGAACTTGGAAGGACTTGTTTTTTTACAAAAGCGTTAAAATGGATTAAAATTGACTATACTAGTTAGATTTACAATTTACTGGGTTAAAGTTTTAAAAAAACAAAAGAAGGGCGTGGTAGTCTGGTGGCTTGACCTTTGGCCTCTCAAGCAGAAGTGGGTTTTCGTTGACGATGGATCGAAATGCTGAAACTTTAAACGCAAATTTTGTTTCCGTTCTTCCAGTGATCTCGAAAAAAGTTTCTGCCATACCAAACAAAAATTTCAAAGCTGATCGCCCCTTCCTCTACCTGCTGGTCGCTCGTCAGATTCCCCTTTTCATCGGAGTCTATGAAGGCAGCGAATATGCTAAAACACAGTCTGGCGATGTAAAATGAATAAAAAAAGAATTTAATAGCATTTATGAAGTCATTAGAAATAAGTCGAACAATTTTAATACCGACGAGTAAGATTGTACACCTCAGATAAAAAACAATAGAGAAATTATAACCATTAGAATTGAAATGTCATGCAATTGATCTTGTTTGTGTTGTGGATAATTATGTTGTGATAGTAACCTATTTTTTAGCAATTAAATTTGAATATCTTTGTTCCCTGACTGAATTATTTTAATCTTCACCGACGATATTTTAACATTACCTTGGCGGTGGAACTAGGTACAATTTGGATTTGGCGTGGTAATTATAGCAAGTCATTTTCCAAGCGGGATTCCAAAAAAACCTGTAAATTAATTATTTATTTTACTGTATACATATTTTCTAAAACCATCCACAATTTTTTGTCAGTCACAGTGTTGGTTTCGAGGATTTATTTCAGGCGTACATAATTAAATATAAATCAACAATTAGCTAACCTGTATTATCATATATCACGCTTGTTACTCTGTCGGGTCATTTACAAGTCCACTGCTGGACCTCTCCTTGCACGCCATTGTGCACGATCCTCAGGTACTCTCATACAGCACCTGAGTGTGACCTGCTCGTTTGCCGATGGCCGACTGTGTGCTCTGAATGTTTGAGATTCTGCGAGATGATGGATGTTAGGCAGTCCAGTCTTTTTGGGTGATTTTAAATTTGTTATTAGTTTATAAACTGTTGTTTCTCGGTGTATTGGATTTAACTGTAATGCCGTGTAAATATATTTGTAATAAATAAATAAATAAATACAGCTCTTGCCAGCCTTGTGAAGATCATCGCTCCAGCTATTCTGAGGGCGTCCTACACTACGCTTGCCGAGAACTCGTTTACCACAACGGTGGCCGGTTTTTGGTTAATCTGGTCAGCCCACTGCCACTTCAGTTTGCTGATCCAGTGAGCTGTGGGTGACTTTGGTTCTCTATCGGATCACTTCGTTCCGAATTCGGTCCATAACATACATTACATACACACACGTCTTTTATCATCAGTAGTCAGAGCCCAGAATAACAACTACATGCCACGTTTGGCATGATTGCGGGCGTAAAAGTACAAAGGGGAATCAAAATAGTGATGGGTTGCTAACCTAATGGGGTTTTACCATTTGCGCGGGAAGAGAAGCAACTGGTACGCATTATGTTTTTTCTTTGCTCCCAGACCAGGATTGAAGTTACTTTTCCATTTTAACCTACTTTTGTTATACTCAGTGTTCTGCGAGCTGCTATCTACCACTCGGAACCCGAGCTTCGTGGCCAATCGTCCCTTCCTCTACCTGCTGATCGCTCGTCAGATTCCCCTCTTCATCGGCGTCTATGAAGGCAGCGAATACGCTTCAACAGAGTCTGGCCATGTAGAATGAATATTTTGTTATGTTTATTTAATGCTGTATTTAATAATGTGATTGTATTATTATTTCTACTAACATAATAAAGATTTTTTTTATTAAATTTGAGTACCTTTGTAATCCCTAACTTTGAATTCCTTCCAATATGAAATATCAGTAAAAGCCCATCGGGGGAATAATGGGCATAGGAATAATGCTATAGGCGATGCGGCTTACAACCCATCACTATTTTGATTTCCCGTCCCACCTATATGCCCACAACCATGCTAAACGTGGCTTGGTACCTTAGGCTCTGTCTACCCCGTAAGGGATAAAGACGTGATTTATGTGTATGTGCGTGTGTGTGAAATCGAAATCAAACAATGAGTATGTCTCATTGCTTTGGTTGGTATTTTTTTTTTATATGAATAGGAAGGCAAACGACCAAGTGGGTCACCTAGAAATAAAACACACACACACACACAGAGAGAGAGAGAGAGAGAGAGAAAGAGAGACAATAAAACTACCGTGAGATTAAACGTTGTGCACTAAGAAGAGTAAATTGCTCTACATAATTATTATTTCGGTGTAGCTTTAGTGCTTTTACGTATGCGTCATGTTATGTTAGTTAATAGTAGATTTTCCCTCGTCATCGTCACTCAAAAAGGTGTTGCGGCAGAAAAACAGCGTTGCGACTCCCCTCGCAGCATTATGCTGAGCTGCAACCTTTTTGACGTTGGACAGCGACACATTAAATGTTATTAACCGACTTCAAAAAAAGGTGGAGGTTCACAATTCGTCTGTATTTTTTTCTTCCTTTCTTTTTTATTGTTTATTTTTAGTTTATGCTGTTGTTGTCCTATGCGTCATTATCTGTAGTATATTTTATCTGTGTATCGTTTCGTGAGTCACAGACGATTCTGGCTGAAATCAGTGCTGCAGGTGTCTAACACCTCAGCGTAATGCTGAGCCAGCGACCGTTTCACTTTTGCGAAGACAACGCTGATGATCTATTTTTCGTGTCTGTGTTTTTTTCTTGTTTCTTTGCTATAAAATTGTGTAAATAAGAGTATATTTGTATCTTGCAAAAAGGAATAAATGTCTTCTTTCTTTCTTTCTTCTATTTCGAAGTCCTTCTTACAGTAATTTAACACGACTTTTGTTATATCCAGTGTTGATCGAGCTGCAATCCGCCACTCGGAACCCGAGCTTCGTGGCCAATCGTCCCTTCCTCTACCTGCTGATTGCTCGTCAGATTCCCCTCTTCATCGGCGTCTATGAAGGCAGCGAATACGCTAAGCACAATCTGACGATGTAAAGTGAACAAGAAAGATTTTGTAACACGCCAACCCAAGAAAAATTGCATATTTAGCTTTATCATCTGTAGCGACACTCTGTAGCGACAAGGACACCTATTGTTTTCTCTATGTACCTGTCTTCTATGTTATTTATTATGTATTGTGTTGTATTTGCCTAGTACGACATATTATTGTTTTGTTAGATGAGATTATACAGCGTGGGTTTAGATTAGGCGAATCTTAAAACAGCGTCCAGATTAGGTTCGAAGTAGTTAATAAAGGTACTCATATTAAAAATAAGACAAAATAAAAACTATACATTTTTTTCCTTCTTCTTATTGGTGGCGTATCATCGTTATATAGCGACGACAACTTCAATGTCAAAGTAGGTAACAAAAATATAATTAAAGAATCTTGTGACAAAATGTCGGCAACGTTGTACGGTAATAGTACGGTCAAAAGAATCCCCCTGTCGGGCTCTTAGCCAACAGTCAATGATATTCCTCATAAACTACCAGGAAATCATTAGCCGATGCCCATGGTGCACTGGATCAAGCACTGCTCTTCCCCCCTTATCTTATCCTAGGGGTCCCTACGGATACACTTCGACCCATTCGTGGATCTTTTGTGTAATTACCCCTCCTTCGCACTATTCCATCGCTTTTACCACCTCATTCGCTCTTCCCCCCGGACGGATCCAAAAACGAACCGCAGCTCTTGACCACACGTGGAGGTAACCCGACTACACCCCCATACAAAATTATTCAGCACAATGCAGTTAACATATTGACAGTTTAACGTCATTTATTGTGACAGCCAAAACAAATTTGCGTTACATTGTTGCTCGACAGCATCTTTAAAAATTTATTACGCCAAGTTAGAGAAAATTTAAAAATTATGATTAAACTAGCTGTTGCCGCAACTTCATCTGCATAGAATACGTTTATGGCTATCCCGCAGGAATTACGCAATTTTCCGGGATAAAAAGTAGCCTATGTCTTATTCCAGACTATAATCTATCAATGTTCCAAATTTCATCCAGATCTGTCCAACCTGGCGTGAAAGAGTAACAAACATCCATCCATCCATCCATACTTACAAACTTTCGCGTTTATAATATTAGTAGGTAGGATATCGTTCGTACCGCTAAAGCCTATGTCTAGTTCAGGGGTTCCCAAAGTTGTCTGGGCTACGACCCATCAAATACAAGTTTACAAACTTGGGACCCAATGCAACCGTTACCAATATGAAGAAAGGACTTTTCAAATAACAAACGCAGTGTTAATAATGTTTTTTTTTTGGTGTGTTGTTCTACAGGCAGAGGGCTCACTTAATATTCGCTCGCGACTCTAGTTAAGGTTTCGCCCGTATCCCAAATCCACGCTGTATGTTTTAGTAGTCTGTATAAAGACAGGACAGACAACGTTTGTTTCTTACTGTGTTCCCTTATGTTGTGCTTTTCTCCAGTTACAATAATTCGTTCATGCTCGGAGACGTGCAAACAAACACTACACCGGTTTTCCACTAATCTCCGCGTTCCGATTGTTTGGCTTTTGCTTGCTCTACGCTGTAGCGGGCAATACAAAATGATAGTTTTAGGATTTTTCAGTAAAGTCCAGTTCAAAAACGAAAAAAAAATAGTAAAAGCCGACTGCAGAAACATTTACCGGACGGAAAGCACGAGCCTTGCAAATACCTATTGTAATAGAACCTTTCGAATTAAAACAGAAAAAAAAACTGTACCTATGCAGCAGATGGTTTATCCGATTTATCAAAACTGTAATTTAAACAAAATTACAAATGAACAAAAAATTTACCTTGCTTAATTTAATTTAAGTAAATTTTTTGTTCATTGAAATGGACCTCCGCAAAGTAACGCCTGATTCAATAAAAAAAAATTACAAATGACAAAGTAAACATTGTTCCTGCCTGCTATAACGTTGTTATTGCTTTTTAACAGATGTAATCATGACACAATATTTTGATTATATTTTTTTATTGAGACATTTTGCCGTTCGATTTTTATAGCACTTGTCAATACTTATTTTTTTGTTAAAATTGTAATATGTAAGTACCTACCTATTATTTTTAGTGGACGTTCAAATTTATGATTCAATAAATGAATTTGTGAATCCTACTGGTTTTTTTTAATTTTAGGAAGCCCTAATGGTAAATAAATATAACATCACAAAATATAATTAAGGTCGATGTTATAAGTAAGATACGTATCAAAGTGTGCGTGTTTTACGGAGAGATTGTCGAGCTACATTTCTCTATACCTATTTTTTATGCTTACCTTACCTGGGGGGTTGACGTTTTAATGCGATTAAATTCCGATTCAGTTTAGGTTTGCTCGCTGTCAGATCCATACTAAAAATGACAGCTAAAACCTGTAGGTACCTACTGAGTCTTAATTGAATCGCATTAAGACGTCATGGTAGTCATTTGCCATCGTTATTTGAAAGAGCTATAAAATCTTGTGACAATAACATTCTTCAAACTTATCTATCGCACAATGCAGAGGTTATGGGTTACATTATTAGACAAAAATAAAACTGACAGATTGCCCCACCTGTACCGCAACATAGCACTATTAGTAAAACCAACAAAGGTGCAGAAACGCAAACACCCTTCGTTTACGAGTTGCTTCCAAACTGGTTAATAGTTTTTGAATTGATGCAACCTTTACAAAATGTTAAATGTAATATTAATAAGATACTAGCCTTTTCCTCCGGCTTTGTTCGCCTGAACCATTAGAAATGGCGGTAGAAATTGTGTTGTTTTTTATACATAGGACTGACTAGAGATTGACCCCTATCATCGATGGAAAGTTTGTGACGGTGAGGGTTATTTTACTAAATAGGTGTCCATATGGTCGATGAAAGCCCAACGACGGAATGGGCGAAAATCTCAGGATTCATTGCCATATCATGACCACATAGTTCTACAGCCTATTTTGTAAAAGCGTTGTAACTTGTGACGAAATTCAAAAAGGCTATTCCAATATTGTCACAACACTACCCAACACAACACCTGTCCCCTACAAAAAGTCTTAAGAACAAACACGCAATGGGCGCTTAAGCTCTTTTAGTTCAGGCATCACAACGAATGGGTCAAACCTGCCACAGATAAGTAAATCCCAGTGTAAACCTCATAAACATTATCATTAAGTTTCTCTTCATTAATACTAATCCGAAAGTCCACCGTATTATCTATTGCCTCATTCTAGTTATAAATTAAGCCACATTGCAGTTAGCCAACATACAGCGAAGACATTTTTATATTACCTACTGGCGACCGTAGACCTCACACAGCGCTCAAGTAAATTAAAAAGTTTAGAACGCGTCGCTTTATTTTTTTATAAGGTTTTGACTCTTGACTGCCAGTGCGTGGGGTACGAAGATTATAATGATGGATTTATAATGATCTGGATAATTAATTATTGAATGTTGTCTTTATAGGCTTTATAGATATGAGAATCATTTATTTAACCCTCTTTACAATACTTAACAGGGACGAACCCTTTTAGAGTTTGGGACCTCAAAAAGAAAAACATAGCTTTAAAGGGTCACTCCGCTATTGTACACTATGGTTATCTGTGACAGCCAATTTGGATTCCCATTCCACACTAATATTATATATTTTTTTAAATGTATGTCTGTCTGTTACCCCTTCACGCTAAACCGCTCTACCGATTTAGTTGAAATTTGTTGTTTCAGTCCCGGGAAAAGACACAAGACAGTGATAAACGAATTCTGTGCAGACGGAGTCACGGGCAACAGTATAATCATGAACTAGTTTGCCATCAAAAAATTGATAATTTGAATATGGCGGCTCGTTCGCATAGTTCACCAATTTTTTTGATCAAATTTAATAAAACAGCATATTCTGATGAATAATTTCAAAAACATTTAATGGAAAGTCCAACGTCTTTCGAAGTTTGTTTTCTTTTTTCTGGCGACTTAATCATGAGTTATTTTCAGCCAGCACGCTTTTAAGCGGCTGGGAAATACTGACTGTGACCTATAAAAGTTTCAGCCAGAACTTTTTCCAGCCAGTGCGATTTCAAACATGAATTCGAAACTATCGAATAACGTAACTAGTTTCGCGGTGAAATCTTGCGCAGTAAGTGTTTTTTTTTTATTTGCTGGTTTATGATATTGCAAAAAAGTTCCAATTCAAGAGCTGCAATTTTACAGACACACGGTAGGCCTGATGAAGGTGCCGAAATTAACACAGTGACACCCTCCTTTTTTAATATTGCCCAAGAAAAATTTAGAGCGAGAGGCGCAAGGAGAGACAGAGGGCAGTATCTGTCATGTTTAGCATGATTGAAAAGTGACACAATCCAAATAAATTTTCTATTTTAACTATAATTTAGTATATAAAAAATACAATTTAGAAAAACAAAAAGACAATAATATTGGAATAGTAACGGATTAGGTACTACTGTTGTCAGTTAATTGCAAAGTTATTGTGGGTTGATTTAATTGCTAGCTGTTATAAAACTTGCAATGTATGTTTTAAGAGTCAAATCATGCATGTCAAAAAAATAACAAATTAATAAGTGTTTTTTTTTAATACAACGGCTATATTTTAATTCCATTTTTATTCACATTCCTTGCTTTTTCGACGAGGACTTTGTAACTAGAAAAATACTATTACATCGTATATGGCTGTATAGGCTTTAAAACTTTGCTTTTCATCGAAGATAATTAAAAACAAAATTATCCTCCTGACTGACAGTGTGTCAGTGTCAGTGTCAGTTTCGTTCAGAAATTCTAAACTAAAACTTAAAAACAATTAAAAATACTCATAAATCCCGATACTATATCTAGCAGTGATTGATTATTTAAAGTAAATAACGTGTTACTGTGTGAAATATACTCGCAATTGATAAAAACTTGACAAAAAATAATGACGTTTCTTGTACCGCATTAGATAGCAGAGCGAGCCATTAATAATAGTTTCTAGCACGTAGCATCAAAGAACCGGTGTGAACATTCTATTCTATTCTTAATGGATTAGTTTCACTTAACCCTTTATCACAATTGTATTTAATCCGGCCTAGCGGCACCGGTCAATTTTATAGGAATCTGATTTGTTTACCTACTCACAGAATCAACTTAGCAGACTTGAGAAAATCATCACTAAACAATCTTCCTCGTTCACGGTGACGTAGGAATACGTAATTGTGAAAACGTATAAATAATACTTAATGTTTGAGTCACGAATGGAGTCTTAAGTACTGGAGTCACGCCATGAGTTCAGAAAATCGCTCCTCCGATTCTAGTCAAGTAATAAAACAATTATTTATTTTAATTGTGAAAATGTGGGATAAAGTGAAGCTGGTTTGGTCGAAAAGCAACCGATGGCATAGAGGTTTGTTGTGTTTTGCTTTTTTAAATAAAATAAAAATAAACTTAGCCATTGAACAAAATTGTCATGTATAGTATAATATAGTTTATCTGAGTTTCTTAACCTGTGGTCCGCGGACCTCTGACTATACAAATCGACAGGGAAGAACTAAAATCTCCTATCTTACATATTCTTATTATTGTAGTTTGAATTCTATTGAGAGTACCAATAGCTCCTATCTTACATTAATCTGAAATTACAAGATAGAAAGTCTTTGATCTGCCCCATGGAAATGGGGGACCATTTAAAAACAATAAATAAATGCCACAGGTCTCGGAATAGTAGCACAATGTTTTTTTTTATTAGGTAGGCCTTGGAAATTGTGCTATTATCCTGGGGGGTCATGGCTGAAAAAGGTTAAGAAACATTGGTTGATTGCATTATCCATTTTATACACATTTTTCAACAAATAAGTGAATCTAAGTTCATATAAAATTTTAATATAATAATCATAGTTTATAATAACTAAAATGTTGTGATATTAAATTCTGGTGGATGCGATGCTAATTGCATACAGTAGGTAATTGTATTAAAAATTATTATTGTATTAATATTAATTTGTAAACTCATATATGTAACATTAAATTAAAAACTTTAAAACCCACCATGAATTAACCACATCCAAATAGATCCATCAACTTGAGAGCTATGATGCCCACACACACAGACACACACCAACATAGACACAGACATAGACACACACACACCAACATAGACACCCTGCGTGGGCAGACAGACACACACATACACATATACATACATAGACTTAAAACTTATAACACCTCTCTTTTTGCATCAGAGGTGACAAATGGATTGAAACATACTTTAGTTGGCAACAGGTTGTCACATGATTTTATTCTCTGTATTAACATTTTCAGTGCTCGTCGTGTTCCTAACAGTTGAGTTACGTCTCATCCCCGGTGGGCAAGTCGGGTTCCACTGTAACGACCCAGCTCTGTCCCACCCGTTCACCGGAGACACTATCACTTGGAAGTGGCTGTTTGGCACCACCCTAGTCCTACCACTCGCTATTGTAAGTTGGCACTAAACCACGGGTTGGCAGATTTAAGTGGGATCCGGATTCCGGATACAGTGGATTTTTTTTTAACAAGATCCAGAAAAAAACAAGTATCCTTACCTGTATTAATTGATTAGCATTTGACATGTTTATCGCTATCCCGCGAGACCTGCAATTTTCCGGGATAAAAAGTAGCCTATAACTTGACCGGTGATTTTCTCAGCAGATTAGTCAAGTTTGCATAAGAATCCGTTTAGCCGTTCTCACGTGATGCGCTCGCAAATATACAGACAAACCGACACACATGATTCTGAGTATCCGTAGCCAATTTTTGTTTTAATATCTTCCGTGTACAGGCTTTCGACCCTCTTCAGCTTTATTTTATGTATAGATACTTGGTATATTACCTTACAATATTTGGCTGTCCGAGGTTCGACCTTTTGTGATCCGCAAACGGACTGCGATTCGCCTGTTGCCCACAGTTGGACTAAACTAATGATTGATTACATACATACATATATATCACGTCTTTATCCCTTACATTTAGCATGATTGTGGTCGTATAGGTGGAAAGGGGAATCAAAATAGTGATGGGTTGCTAGCTGCATCACCTATAACATGATTCCTAAGATTTTCGCTCATTCTGATTGATAAATCAGATTATAATTTATTTGTTTTCTATTTCAGTTGTTGCTAGTTGAAAGGACATACCACAGAAACGTGAAAGCAACAGACAAATCCAAGTCTCGGGCTTTGAGGTGGTACAGAGAGTATTTATTCGGTCTCCTTATAAACCTAACGTTTGTACAGACCCTCAAATTGATTGTGGGATCCCCGAGACCACACTTCTTTGACACCTGCCGTCCCGAAGAAGCTTTGAGCTGCCAAGAGTAAGTCATCTAAGAAAATGTTTTAACCTTTTTCAGCCTCAGACCTTTGGGAAATACACAATTATCAAAGACCCCTTAATAAAAAGAAATTTAAACAGCGACTACGGGAAATTCGGTGGCATTTGTTTTTATTGTTAAATGGTCCAGGGATTCAGGACTTCAGACCCCCCCCCCCCCCCCCCCGTACATGTGGGAATAAGTTACTAGTAAAAGCTTATTAGCCACCAAAATACATTTATTTAATGTAAACAACAATAACAATAATTTACATATCGAAATCGTACCGCAGACTGAATCTAAACTAAATCCTAACGTCTTTCATACGTTACCTCATTCTTCAAATCGAATATTCGTCGTCTCACTCATATCGTCCCGTCACCGTCACACCCTCTTACGTTCCATTCCAGATAAATAACGAAACAAAACAAGACATTTCAGGAGTAATTGTAACTGGCTGGTATTTGTTTTTAAAAAGGTTTTTCAATAAAAATGCAAGACTGTTTATCTTTTTTTAAATGTACAAAAATCTAAGCAGGTATAGTTAATAATGTCGTATATTTATAGCCAATGTGATTGCCCTTACAGTAATATGACATACGAACATAAACATACGTCAAGCGTCCAAGCGACTGCAGTAGTCCCTAACTTTTTCGGGCGGGAGGATTAAAGAGAGAGCGAGAAGCATATATGTATAGCGAGTTGTCGCTGGCTCTTCCAAGGGAGGAAGACCTGGCCAGTGACGTGAATGCATAATGCAGTCCCTAGGACATTTCCCGCCCGAAAAAGTTAGGGACTACTGTAGTCGCTTGGACGCTTGACGGGTTAATATTCGATTTCAACTTACAAAATATGGACCAAACGCTGTTGTCTGAAACACGATTTTTATTTATTTATTTTATTTATTTAATAATTATTGTGTTTAACTTTTTCAGTTCCGAATATGTGAGAAGCTACACTTGCACCAAAACACATTGGCAACACCAATCCGACAAGAGTTTCCCTTCGGGGCACACGTCCCTTGCCGTACATGCAGGCATCTTTATCATAGTAAGTTAAAAACTGCATGCTTCCATAGCTTATTACAAGAGATGCGCCGAGTAACACTTTTGCCGAGTAACGAGTACCGAGTTTTACTCGGCTCAATTTTTTTTCAACCGAGTACTCGGCCGAGTAACTCGGTTCAATCAAATTCGCATTTCGTGCGCGTAAACAAGTACAAACAGGTTTGCGCCGGTCAAGACGTCGGCTCGCGTTGATACACCCCTCACCCCGCCCACGCCTTTCAACTACTAGTCACTTGATTGTTTGCAAACAAACACGTCACGTTGCGCGTCATAGTAAATAAATATATTGCTTTTCTTAAACAAAGTATGTATACTCGTTACTCGTTATCTAATAACCGAGTTATTCGGCCGAGTACGAGTATCAAAAAACCCGCCGAGTACGCAGAGTACCGAGTATCAAACGAGTACTCGGCCCATCTCTACTTATTACCTTTTTTTTTTTTTGGTGGCTTTCACCCTTGCATTAGGCTTATTACCTAATAGGCCAGTACGGTACAGTACATAATTAGCGATGCCTTAAGTTGAACCTAAACTCAGTTGAACGAAGATTGCTTTTGCATTAAACTAATGGACGTATATGTGTCGTTGGCGTCGAAAAAGATAATCTTCGTCTGTTTATGTTAGTAACCAATATAAAACGACCTTATCCTGCATATATTTCGCTTAGGTCCAAGGCTCTGCTGACACTGGAACAGAACTTAACTTCGCAATTTTTTTTTCAGTACTACCTCTATCAGCGCACGAAACACAGTGCCAGTAGGGTAATAGTGAGCATGCAGTCTGTCTGTCTGCTCGCCGCGCTGTACTGTTGTGTGTCCCGGATGACGGACCACCGGCATCACTGGTGGGACGTCCTGGCCGGGGTCGCCATTGCCACGCCCATCATATGGTTCACTGTGAGTAACGTCTTGCATCTGTTTCACAAAACATCTGACAAGATAATACATAAATAGGTTTGTTCATTTAGATTCTAATGCCCGTATTCATAAACGCTCTATAGGCTTCTGCTAAACTTAGCAATCGTTTGTCTGTCACTTTGACATTTGCCTTTCACAGATAAGGACAAACGATTGCTTATAGAGCGTTTATGAATAAGGGGGTAAATTTATAGGAGATAAAGGAAAAATATTTGAGTTAGGATGGCATAAGTCGAAAAACAAGCCGACATTAAAGTGCTAATTTTGTTCGTAACTTCAATTTGGACCTCTAATAAAAGGTTGTAAAAAAAGTGGCTGACCATAGATTCACAACATTTCAATTTTAAATAATTACTAAAGTACCGACAACCATTTCGAGCTTTGTGTTTAAGTATTCCATTCCATATTTTTTTGATTTTTTTTATTACTTATTTAACGTAATATTCACAAAAATCTTCAAAAAATCCGAAGTAAGGCATCGTCGTAGTATACCTTTGCCTTCCTAATTCTTTATGAATAAAAATGTCAATGTCAAAAAGGTGTCAATGTCAAATATCAGTGTTGTTTGCCGATCGATGTTTTGTTCGTTTTGTTTTGAAAAAGCATTGTTATATTTATTAAATTGATTTGATGAAAGTTTCGGACGGTTATGCCATGGCAGACAGCCGAAACCTTCCCAAGGTGGATTATAATGATGTTGTTGCAATACATGCGTGAAAACGACTCGTTTAACGTTGCCGAAATCCGGGGAGCTAAGGTTTTGTTGTCATCAGGGGATGCTTACGTTGAAACTTCTGTAGGCTATGTGGAAGTAAACGAGAGAATGCTGTGTGTTTTATCAAGGGCAGAGTAACTCCTGAGCACCGAGTTCGTACTAAAATTTACTCTGTTGTCGCAAGCATTAACGAGGCAGAAGAAACTATATTGGATGTGAAATGTGAAGACAGTGCTGCAAGTCAGGGTGGATGCAAACATTCAATTTGTTTTATTATCTGGCTTATTTTGTTGTCAATTATTTCCAATTCAGTCCAGAAAATGCGAATAATTAAAATCCAATAAAACCAATATCAAATCACCAAACGTCAATCAAAAATTCAAAATGACAACCCGTTGTGACAACCAGTAGACAATGTAGACATCAATCTTATATTATTTTTTTATGACCCAGGCAAAGGTAATGTGTAGATTCAACCTTACAAGCGTTTTTGAAATTTTCGAGATTTCAATATTTTTTTTGACTAACTTAGAATACAAATTTCGCGAAAAGAAAAAATATGGGTCTCCTAGTTTTCAAAGTACTATTTATTGAGCATAAGAAAACACAAGGTAAAAAAATTGAAATGTTGTGAATTATGGCAAAAATCTCTCAAGTTGATGACGTCAGAGTTTCGAGGTCAAATGAAGGGCAAATGAAAAAATAGCAATAACAAATTAAAAACTTGGAAATAATCTCGAAATGGTTTTTGAATCAGTATACATTGTATAAAAATAGACGGTCCCGACTGGATAGACCTTATTACCAACTCTAGTTGGTTACTTACTCTATGATTGTCATATTTTGTCCTCCACGCCGTGAAACCTTCTGTTCTAAGTATCTTGATTATTTTATAATCTCCTTTTTCAGATCTTGTCCTTATGTAAAAACTTCGAATGCTTCGAAACAGATAGAGAAGAAACTGGCGAAATTAAAAACTGCGCCAGCAATAAAGAAACTATACCAGAGGTTAACCAAACCAAAGTCATCATCTAATACGTGTTTATTTAAGCGTATTTTTCTATTTATTTTATGTATTAAGTTAACTGGCGTATTATGGTGAAGGTAATCAGCACAGCTAGCACGGAAGCGCGCAGTCGCGTCCCGCGCGAGATAGACTACCCATCTCTTTCTAGCATGGACAGAAAGAAAAAGAGCAATCTATCTCGCACGCGACGCGACTCTTCTGCACTCTCGTACTAGACGTATATATATTTTGTCCGCTTGTTCCCCTTACATAACTATTTTACATGACCGGGACATTCTAAGGTAAAATAAAGACTATTTCTAAATTAAAACAAACATGTTCGCGGCTTAAGGGTGGCCCAAGGGCCAGCCCGGCCGCGCCTAAGCCTAAATTAATCCAAATGAATCATCCTACATTGGTTTTACCAGTGCCGGTTACGTAACTTGGTTATGTAAGAGGAACAAGCTATTTTGTCCCATAAAATTGAAGTTCCGAAGTTTAACGTAATTTTCTTCAGTCATAAAGCATTTTATTTCTGAAACAGTATTTTTTTAGAAATGATAATAAAATATTTTAACGTATGCTACTGCATTCCGATGACATCTCCAAAATTCTTGAAAAATCTACAGTCCTAATTCGATTTTCGTATTATACCGTTCCTCTCACACTGAAACGAATGACTCTTAGTGTGAGCGGGAGGGCGCGAAACGAACTTGTCGAATGTCGGAGTATAAGGCCTGGCGCTTTTATATCTCTTTGATGATGAATAGGGTCTCTTAAAATTGTTCCGGGATATTCCGCAGGTGTTTGGATTGGTTTGGTTTGAAGGGCTGATGAAATTTTAACGAAAATACACGGAATCAAAAATTTAAACGAAAAAAAACTTTTTTTTTGATGTTCAGTCAAAATAACCCAGCCACTTACTTGTAAGTCAGTAAGTAAATGTACTTGTTGAAATATTCCGGGAAAAAAACCGAGACCTTTATAGCATTGCTAAAAAAAGTATTATCTAGATTTAAATTCAATTGTTTAATTGAACTAATCATTCCATGTATTATTCCAAAATAATTTGATTTAAACTACACTGAAAATTAGAACACAGAAAAATCCGAAAAGAAAAGCTATGGCCAGGAATCGAACCCGGATCCTCATCATTCCGTGGTACGTGCTGTACCGCTACATCACCCATAGCAGGTGAGTAGCCTTCGAATTTGTCTATCTGTTTTTCGCCAAGCGTGATCTGTTTGGATGATGTATCTGTACTATTACAAACTATGGGGATGCTATGGGATGGGTACAGTCAAGGGCAAAGATATATATGCAAGTAATGTGAAAGAAAATAAGTAATCATATAAAGTTAAAAAGATATATACTCATTCAAATGGGAATTAATATGCAAACTACACTGGCAACATAAATATGTACCTGGCAAGTCCAAAAACTTGTATACAATCAAAATTCCATTATTAGTATCCTGCAAATAATGCAAAATATTATAGTCATACTTATGTAATTAAATATAGATTCAGTAATTGCCACAAAAATATGTATACAAAATGTAATCTGCGAATATCAACTTTACGGCCTAGTCACACGAAACAAATTTGTAAAGTATGTTTTGACAATTCACGAAAACAGTACAGACTTGTCATTGCATATGTTTGTCGCATGTTTTGACCTGTCACCACGCTAGGTACATTCAGGGACAACTCAAGAAGGCTTGTGTTATGGGTATCTACTAGTTACGAGTAGATGACGATATACATACCTATATAAATAAATACATACTTAAATATATAGAACATAGAATGTACGTATGTATGTATGTATGTGTGAATGTATGTATGTATAAGAAAAACATAGAATGTACCAGTTGCTTCTCGTCCCGCGTAGATGGTAAAAGTCCATCGAGGGAATGGGCGAAATTCTTTGGAATCATGTTATAGGCGATGCGGCTAGCAACCCATCACTATTTTGATTAATTTTTCCACCTACACGCCTACAATCATGCTAAACGTGGCCTTAAGGTTTTGTTTCCTCAGGCTCTGTCTACCCCGTAAGGGATAAAGACGTGATATATGTATATCGTATGTATGTATGTATGTATGTAGAACATCCATGACCCAAGCACAAATATTCAAGTTGATCACACAAACATTACCCTGGCCGGGTCTCGACCCCGGGACCTTCGACTCAGAAAGCGGTTGCTTCACCACTGAGCCATCCGTGTCGTCAATATCAAATCATACAGTAATTGGCGATTTACGCTATTTTCAATTTTTTTTTTACTTCATCACCATCATCATCATCATCATTTCAGCCATTACAAGTCCACTTTTTTACTTAATAAAAGGCAAAGTATACTTAAAATAACTGTATAATAAAGAAAACCACTCCTTAAACTTAAGACAAAGTGATTAGAGAGTAATATTTTCTATAGTACGTTATTATTAACATGTTTAATATTTCTTACCGTGATGCCTAATTCGTCAGCAGAGCTATATCAAGCACGGATATACCTTCCTCGCATAAGGCAACAATCCTATGTTTTAAATGATCGCTTAAACGATACATTTTCTCCTTCAAAATTAATGAAAAGCCGCCAGATAAACCATAAGAAACGGTAAGTCAAATGGAATTAAAAAATCCAAAAGTGACACATGACACATGCACATACATATGCACAAATCACGTCTTTATCCCTTACGGGGTAGACAGAGTCTATGGTAACAGGTACCTACAACCTACAGGCCACATTTAGCAAGATTGTGGGCACATGACATGATTTAAAATAAATAGAGTAATTATCAGTTAAAGAGTTTGGAATAGCAGTTGTTGTATACGACTTGAAGCTTCAAGTGGCTGGCTGATTACATTAAGATTACAGAGTTCGATGTTACGCAAATACGTTCATAAGCTCCTGACAATAGAGTTGTGTTAATAGAATTTTGGATTGTTTACATATTTTTGGTTATCATATTAGATACATAATTAATGGTTAAATAGTGTATACATATTTTTGAACTTTACGGTGTTTCTAAGTTTATGGCCTAATACATGAGGACATAATATTGCAAATGTTGTATACATAGTTATCTCTCAAATCATGTATACTAATTTATGTACTTTTGTATGTTGCCAAATTTATGACCATTTAGATGACCATGCTTTTTGACACTCAGTGGTGTTTACATATCTTTGCCCTTGACTGTACTATGGGTAGTGTTGCGGTATAGCACGCATCACGGAATAATAGCTTTACTTTTCGGATTTTTCTGTTCTAAATTTCAGGATCGTTTAGAAATTTAATTTCTAACGGGTAAACCCGTAAAAATAAATATAAAAAATGAAGATGTAAAATTCTTGATTCATTTGACTTAATTAAGTATTATTTTTCACGGGTTAATTATTTAAGTATAATTTAATTTTCACATTCGCTTTAAGTGTTTCTTGTGAATCAAACTACAGATGTAGCTTTGCTTTGAGCCAGTGTCCAGCGAGTTATTTATTTGCCTAGTCATAAATTCTAATAGTGAGATTACTGTTAAATTAAACTTTATTATTTAAATATTTATGGTCTAAGATTCGGCCTGGCCTACGACCTGTCTAATGAACAGTCTTAGCAAAACAATGTTGTTAAATGTTTGTATAGTTTTAACATTCGTGACTGTATACACGATGATTTTTAATGGGCGACCAGGAGTTGAAAAATATTGACAACCAATCAAAATTTAATTTAATAGGTGAGGTCTTACGCGATTATCTCTCTATTTATTTAATTATGATTATGATTTTGTTAAATGTTAAACCCTAACGGGAACATAACACCACATCCGGGTTTTTGGGTACTGTAACGTTACAGTTACCGCTCACAAGCGAGTAGCCTACAGCCAGCGTCAAATAGTTCGTGACAAAAGTACCCAAATAGTTAGCAACACGTCATTGTTACAGTGGAAATAAGGTCGTGTTGCTAACTTTTTGGCCGCTTTGGGTGTCACGAACTATTTGACGCTGACTGTACAGTCAAGTGTAATAATATGTATCTAGACAAAGTTTCAAAAATAAGTACCATACGCTCTTACATAATAATAATACGTAATAAGGTCGTGGGACATATTTTTGAGAAGTTCCCATCGATACTTATTTTTGCACTTGACCGTACCTAAATTAAATACGATCGCCCTCCATAACATTGGGTTAAAAATAATGTCAAAAGGTGAGTTTAGACCAAAAGAACAGCACTAGAGCTAGAACAAGAGTACTTACTTGCTAGCTTACCAAATATTTTTATACATATGAATGGTGTATTTATGTAATTAATAAAACTACAAAATTATATAAATAAGTGTTTTATTGAACAACCAATCTTAGAAATAATAAGTAACTGGATAAATCAATCGTGGAATTTACTTAAGTTAAAAATGCACTTATCAACTTATCAAAATTGAAAAAGTTTTTAACAAAATGTTTTAAAGACAGCAATCGAATGACATCAACGTCAAGTAATCAAATTTTATTAAATCTGTATATTTATTGTATTTATTCTTTTCTTACTTAATTTTATTTACTTTTCAAACATTTATTTGCGTTTTTCATAATTTAACGCCGCAGCAGTGACCGCGATAAAATGGTTTTTTTTTTTAATGAAACACGTCTTTTATATTTAGTCCCTTCAAAGGAACTACCGCGAATAATCCATCAGAACTGCATAAGCTCAAGATTATCAAAACTGGTTCATCGGCTCCACCGTTCAAGATTCAACCTTATCACACCGTTTCAGGACTCAAAATGCACTGTCTTTGTTTTGAAAAACAGAAAAATACTAAATAAATTACTACATCAAAAATGCAAGAATTATAAGCATCCTCTTATCACCGAATATTCGCGTAATATCATTAAAATAGAATTGACACACGCGTCAAAACTGATATGACACAACATGTGTCATGTGTAATAAATTAAAAAAAAAAATGATGCAGGGCTTTTAAAGTATACTCAAATAAATTAAGATTATGTACTAACTAAGCACAATATGCGGACCCAGTGGAGACAGGAGACCTCTTCTATTAACGTCAAAAATATCGCATTTACACATTCGCTGCCGTCTGTCAAACCTGAGACCTGTTCAGGCGTCACAAAGCACATATGTGTTAAAATTCCTGCGCATTAGGGAGCGTTCAAGTATTACATAACGCAATTATTGAAGATTTTTGACCCCCCCCCCCCCCTCCCCCTCTAAACGTTACGTAACACTCAAGTGACCATTTTTACCCAAGTGTCAAAATTTATGTTGAGCAAAGTACAAGAAAGTCGCTATAATATCCTTGTTATAGTTTTAATCGCCTTGGCGGTAATAATATTAAATAACACAAGAGATGTTTAACCCGCAATACATGCGTAGTTTGTTAACTTGGCAGTTTTAATTCCATATTTTTTTATTAAAAAAAAAGAAAACGTTACGTAACGTGTTGTAAGACCCACCGCCTCTGTAACGCATCGTAACGTTTTACGATACCCCCCCCCCCCCTCCCCTCCAAATTGCGTTACTTAATACTTGAACGCCCCCTTACAACAGCGTCGGGCCAAGAAAATATGTACTGGTTGTTACGAAAATACCCCCAAAGGCGAAAGGTTAACCTTTGCGCCGCCGCGTCAAATACAAGAGGCGTCACCCGTACGCCAGACTTCTTTATTGCGATGCCTCAAGTTGAACCTAAACCCAATTGAAGAAAGGTTGCTTTTGCATTGGAGTAATGGACGTATATATAGGTCGTTGGCGTTCAAACTGCGTCGAAAAGGTTAAATAGTTCCTTGTAAAGAGACCATCGGCAATTTAATAGTACCCAGTAGCAGTTTTAGTATTAGTACTACTTATTACTTGTTTTTTAAATAATAATAATCAGTGAAGTCCAATTTTTATTTTAGTAAAATAAAAGAGTAAACAGCATAGAAAGTCTATTTAAATTCTTACCTAATATTATATTATATTATAGCCTTTTTTATTCCGAATTCGCTACAATTTCATTTTTGTTGTTGTTATTGTGTTGTTTTTTTATTATTATTAAATTGTCGCGTAATTCGGCGTGCCTCATGGCATAGGCCTCCTCCGTGTATTGGAGGGTTTGGGCTATAGTTCCCACGCGCGCCCAGTGCGGATTGGGAACTTAACACACACCATTGAATTTCTTCGCAGATGTGTGCAAGGTTTCCTCACGATGTTTTCCTTCACCGAAAAGCTCATGGCAAATTTCAGATGTAATTTTCGCACATAAATTCCGAAAAACTCAGAGGTGCGCGCCCGGGATTTGAACCCACGACGCTCTGCTTGAGAGGCCACAGGTCAAACCACTAGGCTACCACGACTTTTCTTACCTAATATACCGGTATTTAAATAGTGACAAATGACAAGTACAGTAATAATTTCAATACTACCCATCTGTTCAAAATACTATGCCGGGGTGCAAGTCGGGTTACCTCCACGTGTGAACAAGAGCTGCGGTTCGTTTTCGGATCCGTCCGGGGGGAAGAGCAGTGCTTGGTCCGGTGCACCCTGGGCAACGGCTAATGATTTCCTGGCAGTATCTGAGGGATATCATTGACCGTTGGCTAAGAGCCCGACAGGGGGGGTAGGGGGGTCTTTGACCGTGTTACCGTACAACGTTGCCGACATTTTGTCACAAGATTTTATAATTAATTTTTTTTACCGACATTGGCGAAGTTGTCGTCGCTATAACGACTTGTAACGCCACAATCAAAAGAAGAAGAAGAAGAAAATACTATGCCAAGTTGACATGACAATCTAAGTTTTTTTTTTAATAATGCTTTCTCGGCAGCGAATGCTCGCGATCCGAGGCCTTCGCCATTCAAACTTCTGGCGGGCGGTAAACTCTGTTTACGCCCTTCGTGACGCAAATTAACTTTAAAGCCCTGATCATTTAACCCTACTTCAGCAGCTCGCTGTCGTCGGCAAGCGTCTTGTCCCGGACCAGAGTGTTGAAGTGCTCAATGAGCGCCTCCACGGACATCTCTCCGTGGACTTTGTTGTCTCTGGTGCGGATGTTGACAGTGCCCGAGGTCTTTTCTCGGTCACCTACCACTGGAATGAGATTACATTTTGTCAGCAAAATTTTCACAGTTTTCACTGTAAAGGTTTAACATCAGAGATTAGAACCGATATCAACACCATTGTGCCCACGCATAATGACACACACGCCGGCGCAAATTGCCCTATACGCATACGAGAATTGCAAAGATTTTTAAGGTAGAACAAATATGTTCGCGGCTTAAGGATGGCCCAAGGGCCACCCGCCGCACCCTAACCTAAATAGTCCTAAAGCGTATTGGATAACTAACGTATGTAAATACTTTTAGTTGTGTCATTGTGCGTATGTGTTGTGTCGTTATGCGTATGTGTTGTGTCATTGTGCGTATGTGTTGTGTCATTGTGAGTAAGTGTTGTGTCACTGTGAGTATGTGTTGTCATTATGCGTATGTGTTGTGTCATTGTGAGTAAGTGTTGTGTCACTGTGAGTATGTGTTGTCATTATGCGTATGTGTTGTGTCATTGTGAGTAAGTGTTGTGTCCTTATGAGTATGTGTTGTCATTATGCGTATGTGTTGTGTCATTGTGAGTATGTGTTGTCATTATGCGTATGTGTTGTGTCATTGTGAGTATGTGTTGTGTCATTATGCGTATGTGTTGTGTCATTATGCGTATGTGTTGTGCCATTATGCGTATGTGTTGTGTCATTATACGTATGTGTTGTGGCATTGTGCGTATGTGTTGTGTCATTATGATCATACGCCAGACTTATAATTATTGTCAGACGCAAGCTTGCCTTCGGAATCCAAAAGCTTATTGGTTACTTACTTGACATGAAATGTATATTTCATAATTTTGTTTTATATATTTTTTTTTTTCCTGCGACATTGGAGACATCTCCAATTAATTTATTTGACGTTAGAGGCGTTTTACACCTCCACTTAACTTATTGTTATTATTTTCTTTTCTTTGTTTTTTATTTTTGACTAGTAGAGACTTTATACATCTTTACTATTTATAGATTAATATAATTTAAGGCTCGGGGACCTTATACATCCCTTTTATAAATGTATTTAATTTAAGTAGAACTTGAGTATTCTTACTGTATTTTATTTTGAAAAAATGACTTTCTGCCAAGTTTCTTGCGGCGCATTCTTCTTGGCAATGATGGTCTTTCCGAATGTGCTGGTAGTTTCAAAAAGACATGTAAAAGAGCCCCTGGCGGCCAATTTGCAAAAATAAATTTTCATTTTCATTTTCATTTTCATTTTCATATTACGAAACCTTAAGTTGAACCTAATCAATCGAATGAAGGTTGCTTTTGCATTGAAGTAATGGACATATACATAGGTCGGTAGCGTTGAACCTGTGGTGCTGATATGCGTCGTTGGCGTCGAAATTTTTGACTAGTTCACAATATAAATAAGAAATATTGCTGTCTTCTATGCTACTCGTATTTCAAATTCAGCACAATTTTTCACAACTTTCGAATGGTATTTTCACATAAGTGCTTTCAATAATCGGGCCCCAGGATATATTATAGTCTTACCTAGGATGTAGTTGAACTGTGCGAGCTGCGCGTTCCGCACCTTCTTGTTGAGAGTGTCGCCAGCATCCGTGTCCACTTCAGACATGAACCCCGCCGCGTACAGTTTCTCGTTCACCTGAAAAAAAAACGCCATTATTTTCCATCTGACACTACAAAAATACATACATATATAAATCACGTGATATATCCCTAAGGTTGTTACTTAAAGAGGCCACGTTTAGCATGATTGTGGTCGTATAGGTGGTAAGGGGAATCAAAATAGTGATGGGTAGCCAGCCGCGCGCCTATAACATGATTCCTAGTTGCTCACTCGATTTTACCTCAATGGACTTTTACCATCTGCGCGGGAAGAAAAGCAACTGGTACATTCTATGTTTTTTCTTTACTCCCAGACCAGCATGGAAGAAATAAGATTACATATAATAAGAGTACACATATGCAATATTTAAGGAGATGCGAGCCACATCTTACTCAAGCCCTCAGGAGGCAGACAGCCTGATGGGAGGTCGGTAACCGATTCCACAGCCTAGCAGAAACTGTGAAGGTATAGTTGACGACCGGATAGCCTAGTGGTCAGTGACCCTGACTATGAAGCTAGAGGTCCTGGGTTCGAATCCCGGTAGGGGCAGACAGTTGTATGATGAATACGAATGTTTGTGCCCAAGTCATGGATGTTGTATGTATTTAAGTATGTATTTATCTACATTATTATAAGTATGTTTATCCGTTGCCTGGTACCCATAGTACAAGCTTTGCTAAGTTTGGGGCTGGGTCAATTGGTGTAATTTGTCCCAAGATATTTATTTATTACTAGCTGTTGCCCGCGGCTTCGCTCCCGTTTTTTTTCTTCTAAATTTCAATATTTTTCTCACCGTTTAAACTTTCCCTGGGCTTCCACGAATATTTTAAGACTAAAATTAGACAAATCGGTTCAGCCGTTCTCGATTTTTAGCGAGACTAACGAACAGCAATTCATTTTTATTTATATATAGATTATTATATTATGTGGAGACCGCGACTTGGCAAACGTAGTGCAGGACGCCCTCCGGCCAGGTGGGATGACGATCTGCGAAAGACTGCAGGCAGATGCTGGATGCGACAAGCTAAAGACAGGGCGCTATGGCGCTCATGTCCAGAAGTGGTCTAACATAGGCTGACGATGATGATGATGATGATTATATAGTGACATCTGTTTCAACCCTTGCACACATCTGCGAAGAAATTCAATGGTGTGTGTTAAGTTCCCAATCCGCACGGCGCGCGTGGGAACTATAGCCCAAACCCTCCAATACACGGAGGAGGCCTATGCCATGAGGCACGCCGAATTACGCGACAATTTAATAATAAAAAAAACAACAACAACAAAAATGAAATTGTAGCGAAATCGGAATAAAAAGGCTATATAGATATATAAATCTGTTTCAACTAATCGCACCTGTCTTGCGTAGTCGTCGAAGGCGGCGCCGACCGGCACGACGCAGGCCTGCCGCGGGCTCAGCCAGAACGGCCACTTGCCCGCGTACGACTCGCTCAGGATCGCCATCATGCGCTCCACCGAGCCCAGGATCGCGCGATGGATTATAACTGGACGCTTCTTCTCGCCGCTCTCACTAAAACAAATACATACACATACACACACAAATCACGTCTTTATCCTTTACGGGGTAGACAGATCCTAAGGTAACAAGACCTACAGGCCACGTTTAGCAAGACACTGAGAGCGTAGAGGTGGAAAGTGGAATCAAAATAGTGATGTTAAATAATTAATAAAATAATAAAAATCCATTATAAGACGTTTGTCTACATACCATAGACGTTTGGCAATGTACATACATACATACAGCCTACTTAATATTATAAATGCGAATGTATGTTAAGAGACTCACATGCGCGGATGCGGATCTGTATAAAAAACTTAAGTGTTGGGTTGGTAGAGTTAAAAAAACACAGTAGCGCGAGTCAGATCTTGTCAGTTGTCACAACAAACAGTAGCGAGTTCGAAACAAAATTACCGCCTTCCTATTGGTCAATCAGCACGCGCGGTCGACGCGTGCCACTCGCCGGGCCCTCCCGTTTCTTTCATGTCGCGACCTGCTACACATCCGCATCCGCTTCAGCTCCGCATCAATTTATGCGGATGCGGATGTCAAAATTGATGCGGATGTTCCGCATGTGCGGATGCGGATGCGAATATTCGCAACATCCCTGATTTGAAGACATTTTGACGGCTTTAAACCCACCTGACGTAGCTCAGGTTGAACCTCTCGGGCAGCTGGAAGTCCAGCTGTATGGTGGCGCACTGGTGCGAGCGCCGCAGCGCGTCCTGGATGGTGATGTCGATCTTGGGCCCGTAGAAGGCGCCGTCCCCTTCGTTCAGCTGCCACGGCTTGCCGAACTTGTTGAGAGACTCTTCTAGCGCCTGCAATTAAGCAAAATTAAATTAAATTATATTATATCAAACTCATGAACTTATATAATCTAAGATATAACAGTCATGCCTTCGGAGGCAGCTGTTCAGGTAATGCCCTTTATGCCCTCAAGAAAGACTTTGTTTCTTTTTTATATTTAAATTCGAAAACCAAATTATAAATATTTGCATTACCTGCCAGCAAGTTGATTTGTGTATACAAACTTTTGTATTTCTTTTTTATATTAAAACTGACAAACGGGCATGCGGTGCACCTGATGGTAAGTGATCACCGCCGCCCATGGACAACTACAGCACCAATGGGACTGCTAGCGCTTTGCCGGCCTTGCAAATAATGGTGCACTCGCCTCTTTGGCTGGTTGGAATAAGTATCCATGTGTAATGTTCTGTTTGTGTTTCTGTATCAGCCAATAAAGTTTTCTTATTCTTATTCTCTTGGTACCCATGTTGCCAGTTGGAAAAACCCCAGCCGCCAGCCCATTCCAAATTTTGCACGTACGGGGCAAGAAAGACCGCTTGAATCACACGGTGTTGGAGCACCAACTATCGAGGTGATGTTGGTGGAAACTACTTTTTCTCAAAAATGTCCGTCAAAGTCGTCATTGTTAACTACATGTCAGAACGGGAAGTTAATTGTTGCCGGTCAGTCCAAAATAAAAAAAAAAAAACATTACTGTAGCGCTAAACTCTCCAGTAATGTTGCATACAAATTCCATTACTGTCTAGTTATTAACTTTTTAAAAATGCAAATCACCATTATAAATAATAAAGGCACAAGACTTAAAACACCAAAATTAAAAAAAAAAAGCTAGTACGACAACGTGTTTATCTGTATCTGAAATAGCTTGAGACGTTAGGGTAGAAAAATACTCTCTTCAAATGCCATTGATAGAAAACGGCGGCGAAGCAAACATAATTAATAATTTATGTCAATTACATTTTCATTTATTTTTGTTGTCGTTTTCTTTTTCGATTTTTTGAGAAAAGCACTATACTTGCCTCGGCCAGAATAGCATTGCTGGCTTCGTATTATTAAACGGACGAGCCAATACTGAGGCAGCAATTGCCTACTTCCTGGCCTAGACAGTAATGTACTATTACGTATAAACAAACTCAAGTTGTTACAGTACCTTCTCGGCGTCGTTCCACGCGGCGATGTCGCCCAAATACTTCTCGGGGCGGGTGGACAGCTTCAGCTGGAACGTGAACCCGAACGCCGAGTACACGTGCTCCAGGAACTGGAGGCAGCTCAACTGGAAACAACAATAATAACTTAGCATTTTTCTATACTAATCAATATCAATACATAGTATAAAATAAAGTCGCTTTTTCTGTCCGTGTCCCGATGTATGCTTATATCTTCAAAACCACACAACGGATTTGGATGCGGTTTTTTTTAATAGATAGTGATTCAAGAGAAAGGTTTATATATTATGTATAATACATGCATAATATACCGTGCGAAGCCGGGGCGGGTCGCTAGTATTATATATAAAAGGAAAAATTTGATTGTTTGTTTGTTTGTTTGTTTGTTTGCATTGAATAGGCTCCGAAACTACTGGACCGATTTCAAAAATTATTTTGCCGTTAGTAAGCTACATTATCACTGAGTGACATAGGCTACTTTTTACTGCGGGAAAATACCTTTTCATACGGGAAAATTATTTTATCGCGGGCGAAGCTGCGGACGGAAGGCTAGTATTTAAATAAAATTTTTCGCTGGTTCGTCACAAAGTTTCGACCAAAAACCCAAGTATTTGTGAACAGTGAACACATAAATACATACATAAAATAGTACATTACTGCAGAGGCCGTGAAGTAAGGGATTGCTGGACGAGTTTGGGGTAGGTGGCCGAGTCGAAGACGAGGCCAGATAGAACGAGTCCTGCAATCCCTGTTCCGGCCAAAGCTTGTATAGTGTTTTTCTCAAACAATGTGAGGAAATATTAAAATTAAAATAACTACTAGACAATCAAGTAAAATCTCTTTACTTTTTTCCGGTAGCATATTTTGCATAGCTAAATTTGCCTCCTCTTTTAAATGAGGCGGAGTACAGTTCATAAGTTCCCCGTCACTTTCATCACTAGAAGTCATTTTTATTTCTGTTAAATTATAATAACAATCACTACGAAATACGCATAAGCAGAAAAAAAGATTTTCGATTTGCCACCTTTTTTATTTTTTAAATGTACTAATTTGATCCAGCTATTTGAGCACCATGTTTAACCGCACATAAATATAGTACCATAGATTTTTCTTTTTTATGTCGCAATTATGCTTAGGTACAGATTGTGGTGGTGGTTGGCTGTATGTAATTTTTTCCTTTGCCAATTTAATTTTAGTATAGAAATTTAAAAAATTAGAGCAGCGGACAAAAATGGATTTTCATACTAACATTTGTGGCCTAAGCCAAGAAGTAATGTAGGGAGCCATAAACGAGAAACTTCATGTCCTCATATCGGGACATTAACGCATACATTTCCGAGCATGTTTGAGAAAAACATGTTTTTATCCTCGTCCCAGACGCGTTCATCCCTTACAGGCATATTATAAGCAGTGCTTGTAAGCATACGTAAATGTGCCCGACACGCTTCGTACCAATACGGATTTTGTTGGCCTACCCTCTGTCAAAATCCACTGCACGCCCCTGCCTCGTCCTTATATCGTCTTTGTCCTTATGGGGTAGCCAGAGCCTAAAGTCGTACATACTTAAATATATATTCAGTGGCGTAACTATAACGTCTGGGGCCCGCGGCAAATTCATCAGATGGGGCTCCTTGCTCAATATAAAGAAGTGCATCAGTGTCCCTTCTGTGCTCTAAACCAAGCCAGTTCAGGGCCCCGTAGAGCTAGGGGCCCCTGGCATTTTGCCACCCCTGCCACCCTATAGTTACGCCACTGTACATATTAAACATCCAAGGAGGAGACAAAACATTAAATCGCATTATTTATTTTGAACCATTGTGTATTTTAACCCATTATACATTACATTTATTACTTTATGTATTTTAATACGTACCCGCGAAATCATAAGAATTATGTTATAGGCGATGTGGCTAGCAACCCATCACTATTTTGATTCAATTTTCCATCTATACGCCCACCCACAATCTTGCTAAACGCGGCCTGTAGCTCGTTACCTTAGGCTCTGTCTACTACGGTATAAAGCCGTGCTTTGTTTATGTATTGCTTTCATGCTGGTCTGGGAGTAAGGAAAAAACATAGAATATACCATTTGCTTCTCTTCCCGCGCAGATGGTTAAAACCCATCGAGGGAATAGGCGATCTTAGGAATCATGCTATAGCCGATGCGGCTTGCAACCCATCACTATTTTGATTCCCCCTTTCCATCTGAGTACCAACAGTCATGCTAGACGTGGCCTTTAGGTCTTGTTACCTTAGGCTCTGTCTACCCCATTAGGGATAAAGACGTGATTTATGTATGTACCTGCTCAGATCTGTTCTGTTCTCCAGTCCATTATGGTTGCCTGGTAGAGATCGCTTTGTAGCGATAAGGCCGCCAATTGTTACCTTGTAATATTCGGTATACCTTTTTCTGTTTTGGTTGTTATATGTGTTGTTCAATAAAGAGTTATTGTATTGTATTGTATGTATGTATGTATTGTTTATGTATTCTCGCACTCACCATCTCCTGGTTTATCTGCTGCTGTGTGCAGAATATGTGCGCGTCGTCCTGTTGGAAGCGGCGCACGCGCGTCAGGCCGGTAAGCGCTCCGCTCAGCTCGTTCCGATGCAGGACACCAAAGTCTGCGAGCCGGAGCGGCAGCTCGCGCCAGGAACGGGTGCGGTTGTCGAATATCAGGCTGGAAAGTTACATTTAGTACTGGCTTAGGCTACAATGAATGAGCGAATGAGGGAATGGGCGATTATAAGCTTTAACTTTACTTTGGGACTTTAAGTTTTCATCAGACATGAATCTCATTTAACATATTAATACTAGAGATAATGTAACTGTAATTATAATGATAATAGTACCGATATGACAATTTATATCAACTTCTAATTATAATTGTAATATTCTTAACATGCATAATAATAATTATCTATATAATTTTAATTTTGACGGTCATTTTATCTAACAATAAATTAGCTTTATATTTGCATGACTTTTTAAGTTTAAATGTTTGAAACTAGAATATCTATAACATCTTTTTTGTACGATATGTTCCATTTTCCACCTATACGCCCGCAATCTTGCTAAATGTGGCCTGTAGGCACCTGTTACCTTAGGCTCTGTCTACCCCGTAAGGGATGAAGACGTGATTTGTGTGTGTGTGTGTGTGTGTGTGTGTGTGTGTGTGTGTGTGTGTGTGTGTGTGTGTGCGTGCGTGCGTGTGTGTGCGTGCGTGCGTGTGTGTCCGTGCGTGCGTGCGTGCGTGCGTGCGTGTGTGTGTGTAAAGAACAAAAAAACTCCCAAGAAATCTATAGAGTTAAAAACAATTTTCAAGAACAGAAAATAAACAAAAATAATTATGGTTTACGAACTTAATTCTCATAAAGAATTATAACACAAGTTCGCTTACACTAGAACATAGTTTAAGTGTATAGAAAAAAAGAAACGAGCGTTCAGCGCTTAGCAAATATTGACTTAATAATAAACAAAAGCAGATATATTCTGTTAAGAAGTAAAGTTTGTGGGCTTAAGTTAGGGAGTAATCTCTGGATGTACTGAGAGAGAGAGAGAGAGAGATACATGAATCTTTATCCCTTACGAGGTTGAGCCTGAGGTAACAAAAAAAAAACGTTTCATCTATATATATCAAAGAAAGTCGTGTTAGTTACACTGTTTATAACTCGAGAACGGCTGAACCGATTTGGCTGAAAATTGGTAGGGAGGTAGCTTAGAACCAGGAGACGGACATAGGATACTTTTTATCCCGATTTTCCCACGGGATTGGAAAATTCCGAAATGTTGTACTAATAAAGCTACAGACATTAAATTTAGCATGCCTACACATATGCAACTACAAAGGATTTTTTCAAATTTCCCTCGGGATAAAAACACGAGGTAAATAGAAAATAAGACTATAATTAGTAGATAATATTCCTAGAGGATCATGTAGGTGCTCTTTCAAGAAGGGATTTTCCGAATTTTCCACGGGATAGGCAATAAAAACCTTATACTTGGAGACATGAGTGGATGTATGGGGTGTATCGTCACTCTGACGTTATGTGCGCGGACGAAGTCGCGGGGAGAAGCTAGTTTTTCATATTTTCATATTTACGTATGTGTATAAATGCAACTCACCAGTGGCCGGGACAATTCATAGGTTTCAGCGCAAACGTCTCCTTCTCGACGTCGAACGAGAACATGTTCTCGGAGTAATGCGCCCAGTGGCCCGAGGTCTGCCACAGCTTGGCGTTGTATATGTTGGGCGTCACCACCTCCTGGAAGCCTCGGACCCTGGAAAAGAGAAGGCAACGTCCATGATCGAGACAGAGGGAGAGAGATGTATTTACACAGAGAAAAAAATACTACAACATTACATTTTTATAACACCTGAAAATGTACATATGGTTAGATTGAAATATTTTTATAAAAAAAAAATTATCACTTAGTATAAAAGTAAAAAATAACTTTTACCAATTTTAAGTCAGAATAGCTGAAAATCCTATATACTTCCCACTGCTGGGCACATACCTCCTCTCACAATGAGAGAGCTTGGGCTTTAGTTCCCATGCAGGCCCAGTGCGGATTGGGAAATTATATTTGGCGGTTGGGGATCTTACTAAATTCTATTAATTAAAATTTAAGGGATAACTTGTGTATTCTGCGGTAAAACCGGAGTTACGCCCTTTTAGAATAAGCACAAATTAATAACATAGTATAAAACCAAGTCTCTTTCCGCTGTCTGCCTATTCCTATGTATGCTTAGATCTTTAAAACTACGCAACGGATTTCGATGCGGTTTTTTTTAATAGATAGAGTATTAAGAGGAACGTTTATTGTGTAATACATGCATAATATTATAGAGAGGCACTGATTGCACCCGTGCAAAGCCGGGGCGGGTCGCTAGGTAATTACAAAGGAAGTGTCTGCGTATTCCACTTTTCAAACAAAATACAGGGAACCAATAAAATTGTAGGGTCAGACATAAAAAATATTAAAAATAAAAGGAATCAGACAATACACTGTAAAGATATTTAAGTAGTAAATTTATTCGCTTAGTCAGTGCAAAAAAACCGGCCCAGCGCGAGTTCGGACAGAAACAATGTACCTGTATTGTTGCTTCATGAAGTTGACGAGGGTGTTGTAGATGTGTGCGCCTCGCGGCTGGAAGAAGCACGAGCCCGGCGACAGCTCGTGGAAGAAGTACAGCTCTTGCTCCTGCAAACAAAGACCAGCCATTTATAGAATCGTCATCTTCATTCGTAAAAAAAAAGCTGGCCAAGTGCGAGTCGGACTCACGCACCGAGGGTTCTGTACAAATTCGCGAAGTTAATATAAAATCCAGTGTTAGCGGAGCTCTGCTCCTAAGCAAAACGTAATGCAGTGTGAGGTAATTTTATATGGATAAATTGGTAAATATTCTGTGTATATTTGTAAATATTCTGTTTTTAATATATACATGTATACATACATACATACACCCATACATATATCACGCCTTTATCCCTTACGGGGTAGACAGAGCCCAAGGTAACAAGACCTTAAGGCCACGTTTAGCATGATTAAGGGCGTATAGCTGGAAAGGGAAATCAAAAGTGATGGGTTGCTAGCCGCATCGCCTGTAACATGATTCCTAAGACTTTCGCCCATTCCCTCGATGGGCTTTTACCATCTGCGCGGGAGGGAAGCAACTGGTGAATTCTATGTTTTTTCTTTACTCCCAGACCAGCATGGAAGGATGTTTTTAATATTTGTTGTTATAACTATCTCACGATTCGTAAGTCTGTGACAGACAGACAGACAATCGAGGTTGCAAATTATCCAAGCTCACCTTTCCGATCTTTCTGTGGTCCCTTTTAGCCGCTTCCTCCTGGATGTGCTCCCACTCTTTAAGCTGTTTTGGCTCGGGGAAGGAGATTCCATACACGCGCTGAAGACTCTCCGCGTCCGCCTTGCCCTCCCAGTAGGTGGCAGAGCTCTGAGAATACATACACACATTAATCACGTCTTAGTTACGTACGGGGTAGATGGCTTTTAGCATATGCTCCCAAAGTGGTCCAGGTGAGACCACAGGGCTCCACGTTGGCGTGAAAAAAATTGGTAATGTATTAGAAATGTAATAAAAATGTAGCAGCAGAGGGTTCTACCGAAAACAGTAAAACGTTGAGTCTTTGAACGTGGTCTCGAGAAAAAAAGCATAGGAACCTCTGCTCTGTAGCAAGACCTAAAGGCCACATTTAGCGTGATCGTGAGCGAGGTGGAAAGGGGACTCAAAATAGCGATGGGTTGCTAGCCGCATCGCCTATAAGATTCCTAAGATTTTCGCCCATTCCCTCAATGACCTTTTACCATCTGCGCAGGAAGAGACGCAACTGGTACATGCATAGCATGGAAGATCTAAACAATCTCTTTACCAAACGGCAATGCAATATTTTCAGCGCAAACAAAAGCCTACCTTGGTAACCTTCACGGCTTTGACTTTCCCGGTGTGCCTCACATGTGGGCCCCGGCACAGATCGATGAGTGGTCCACACCTGTACGCCGTCGTGGTCGGCGTTTCGACCTTCTCATTCAATATCCTGACTTTGAACGGGTTGTAGTCGAACATCTCCAGCAACTGTTCCTTGGTGAGTTCCAGGCGTTCGAACGGCTGCTTCTCTTTGGCGATCTTCTTCGTCAAGCCTTCTAGAACGTGGAAGTCCGAGGAGGAGATCTGAGGAAGGGGTACATCATTGTATCATCATACACACACACACACACACACACACACACACAAATCACGTCTTTATCCCTTACAGCGTAATGCTGAGCCAGCGACCGTTTCACTTTTGCGAAGACACACACAACGCTGAGCATCTATTTTTAATGTCTGTGTTTTTTTTCTTGTTTTTTTTTTTGCTATAAAATTGTGTAAATTCTCTTATGAGAGAAAACTATAGTGGAAACGTTATCCCTAGTAATATTATAAATCAGAAAGTAACTCTTGTCTGTCTGTCTATTACGCTTTCATGCCTAAACCACTGAACCAATTCTAATGAAATTTGGTACAAAGATAGTTTAAATCCCGGGGAAGGAATAGGATAGTTTTTATACCGGAAAATTGAGTTCCCGCGGGATAGCGATAAGCGAATCCTGCGCAGGCGGAAATCACGTCTTTAGCATGATTGTGGGCGTATAGGTGGAAAGGGGAATCAAAATAGTGATCTGTTGCTAGCATCGCTTATAACATGTATGTAGACGCAACTGTTGTGTATAAGGTCGAACGACGTTCGTATCGAATGTTCGTTACGAACGTTCACGCCCATATCCTAATCATTTAAAAACAGAACAAGAATTTGCAGATAACAAGAAGTACTGATAAAAAAATAATCGAGTGAGAATTTCTTCTCAAATCTAACTTTATCAAGGCACGTCGTATCGATAAATACAGATAAGAAATATAGGTATATTCGGTCTAAGAATACTATTAGGGGGTGTGTAATGAAATCTACCACGAGCTATTCGGTGAAGGAAAACATCGTGAAGAAACCTGCACACAACAGCGAAGCAATCCGATGGTGTACAGCCCAAGCCCTCACGTGTTCAATTATTTTTTAAGTTTTAGATTTCAAATTTCACTTAGCATATAAAAGAAATGAACAATTTCAATAAGCGTACGTTGAACATTATGAAAACAGGCCAAGTGCGTGTCTGACCCGCGCACCGAGGAACCCATCCAAAATGCGATGGTATGGGAAAAAACCCGCGTGTTATTTATTGGCCCCAAATACTACGAACACCTACCCTCCGATCTTAAAAAGGAAGAAAATAACGAAACATTTGAGCGTCGACTGAAAGTCTTTTTGTTAAAAAATATATTTTATTCTGTAAATGAGTTTCTGGATATGACATTTTGATTTATTTATTTAATTGCATTGTTTTTTCGATTAATTTTGATATTATATTAAATTAACCCTTTGTTATATTTCATTATCACTACATAGTATAAAACAAAGTCGCTTTCTCTGTCCCCATGTCCCTATGTCCCTTTGTATGCTTATATCTTCAAAACTACACAACGGATTTTGATGCGGTTTTTTTTTAATAGATAAGAGTGATTCAAGAGGAAGGTTTTTATGTATGGTTCTACGCAGACGAAGTCGCGGGCAGAAGCTAGTTTACCTATAAGCAGTGACGATCCCTAGCGGATAATTAATTTAATTTAATTGCAGCTAATTGTTTTGTTATTATTGTTTTTGATTTTGTCATTTTTGCAATATTCAATAAATTGATTTGTATTATTTAATTTAACTTTATTTACTCTTGACGATTTCAATCTAAATTCTTCTATCTTGACAGTGTACAATTTATGGTGTAATTTTACTGAATGAATAAATAATCTAATCTAATCTAATCTATGTGACCTAGTAAAAACTATACTTACTCCTTTCTCTGGATAATGCATGTCATAGTAAAATCCTTCTTCGATAGGAGGCCCGTAGCAAAGACATCCTCCGTACACCTGCAACAAATTAAATTGTTACATTAGAACATAGTGATTCACGAGGAAGGTTTAGACGTATAATTTGGAGGTTTTGTAAGTAAGCAAATGCTTTATTGTACAAACACAAAGAAACTGATACAAATCACAAAAAAACACATTAAATATATGCACAAAGGCGAATTTATTCCTACAAGGGATCTCCACCCAGTGGCGTAACTATAACGTCTGGGGCCCGTGGCAAATTCGTCTGATGGGGCTTTATTGTCAGTAAAGTAGACCGCTTAATTAATTCTTGACAGTCTCACCCTTTCCATAGCTTCTCCGAGCATGTGAGCCGAGGAGTGCCAGAAGACAGCTTGGGCATCAGTGTTGTCCCAACGGAGGAGCTCCAACTTGCAGTCGCCTTCGAGAGGCCTGTCCAAGTCCCACAGCTCTCCATTGACCCGAGCTATGATAGTGGCATCCGCCAAGCCTTGGCTGAAAGAGAAAGAATGCTAGTGCTGTTACCTTTTTAATTCGGAGGAACGCCTGATTTTTGAAAACACATCAATCGAAAGGGCTCAAAAATTTACAGCTGGTTCACCCGATCAGTGAGCAATAATTTTAGCTGGAATCCGGATACTGATAGAAATTAGAACACAGAAAAATCCGAAAAGTAATGCTTAGGCCGGGAATCGAACCCGGAGCCTCGTCATTCCGTGACGCGTGCTTTACCCCTACACCCATAGCAAGTGGGCAAGCCTTCGAATTTTTCTATCTTTTACTAGCTGTCACAGTGACCTTGTTACTATGCGAATTTTGTCGCTAAGCGTCATCTGAACGACAAAAGTATTATTATGATATTGTTTGCATAATAGGATAGATAGGACAAGTACTGTTACAATCAGATGTATGTTACACAAACGTTCCAAAGACAGATTCTAGAATACCTTTCAATTAAAAAAAAAAAACAGTAAGTACTTCAATTGTTCAATAAATTACTTACAACTCGATCCAAAACTCGCTTGGGGGCAGGTAAATAACATAATGGACTAGTTAGGTATTTAACTGTGTCAACAACAAACAATACATAGCAATGACACATAGGAAAGCTTGACAGATCATGGTATTGTACCACGAAATCAAAACATTGAGCAGTGGCGTAACTATACCATCTGGGGACCGTGGCAAATTCTTTTGATGGGGCCCTATCAGTGTCACGTTGTACTCAGTTTAATTTTAATATTTCTGAGCTCGCGGCCTCTTGGGCCGGGGCCCTCTTGGGTCGGGGGCCCGTGACATTTAGCCAGCCCCGCCACCCTATTGTTACGCCACTGACATTGAGTATGAATTCCATACTTCAATTTATATCTGGCATGTACAGTCCTGTAGAGTACACACATGCATATATCACGTCTGTATCCCTAACGGGGTAGACAGAGCCTATGCTAACAAGACCTAAAGGCCACGTTTAACATGTATCGTTCATTACAAGACTACAATAAAAAATCTCAAAAACGGACGCCACGGCACTCATATGAAAGCCATGAGGACAATCAGCAGACAAGATGCAGGTCTGGGGCAGATACAGACTCAGGACACCTGTTACTGGATGGACATACATACATACATACATATATTACGTCTTTATCCCTTACGGGGTAGACAGAGCCTAAGGTAACAAAACTTTAAGGCCACGTTTCGCATGATTGTGGGCGTAGTTGGAAAGGAGAATCAAAATAGTGATGGGTTGCTACGTTGCTAGCACCGCCTATAACATGATTCTTAAAATTTTCGCCCATTCCCTCGATAGGCCTTTACCATGCGCGGGAAGAGTAGCAACTGGTACATTAAAGTTATTAATCAGATCGATGAATGATAGTAAAATTTACGCAAACACCACATTTGTTTACAGTGTGATAAGGTGATATCATAGCTTTTTGATTAAAGCTTGCACATGAGTAACATGTTTAGTAATAACGGAGTCACAGGTACCCACAGTGATAGGATTGAACTCAGGGTCATCAATTAAATTGGTTGGTTTGTTGTGAAATCATTACAAAGTACTCCAATCAGATCTTTTAAACTTAAACTATGCAATGGGTTTTATGTGGATTTCTTTAGTAAATAGAATGAACATTTTATTGAATCAGGCGCTAGTTTGCGGAGGAGGAAATTTACCTTGCTACTCCGCTACTCACGTGCAACCAAGCCTGTGTGAAATATATATGTTTTTCATGCAATCCCTCCCTCCACTACTGCCAATAAAACGCATATGATTTATAATAAATCCCACAAACTTGCATGCATGCATGGGGTCTGCATGTGTAACAGTTGTGCTCATTAAACTTTGATAATGATCCCGTAGAGGGATCGAAACGCGTCAGTGTTTGTGTGGTGTAAGGGATAATTAAGTTTGTGGGATTTATTTGTGTTTTATTGGCAGTAGTGGAGAGGGATTGCATGAAAAACATACATATTTCACACAGGCTTGGTTGCACGTGAGTAGCGGAGTAGCAAGGTAAATTTTTTGTTCATTTAAATAGAATGGTACAAGAGGAAGGTTTATCGTTATAGTGAAGTTCCCTATCGGCAAGGTAAGAATTTCACCCATTCCCTCGACGGGCTTTTACCATCTGCGCGGGACGAGAAGAAACTGGTACATTCTATGATTTTCCTTTGCTCCCAGACCAGCATCGTCTCAGCATATATACCATTAAGAGATGATGCTGAGACTTAACTTTTTATGACAACGAAACAGTATGGATGCTGCGTTTAGCTTGTCCAAAGTTGCTGCGGATACTTTTCTTAGAATAATAATTGTGTGACTACAATGACCCATGAGCCAAGTGTTGAAACGTTTGTATATTGACATTAGTCAACTTATACGTGAACAATATAAGATGTTTCATGAAAATAATTGTAGTTGTATCTGGTCTGCATGTATGGTTTTTTTTTTAAATCTCATATTTAAAGAGGCTTTAGTACACAGGGGTGACTCTTAGCCTCATGGGAGGACTCCAGAAGATCGGAGATCAAAATTCATGCAGCATCCCCTCCCCCAGAGCCAGATGCTCTGGTTATGAAGGAATGCTGCACTAATTTATATATGCCAAGAGCTTTGTACGACGAAGGGCAAGCCAGCAAAACATTTACTTCACCATTATGCATAGTTAGGTTATGGATTTTATGCTCTGCTTATTCCATCACTACATAGCATAAAACAAAGATGCTTTCCGCTGTCTGCCCATATGTATGCTTAGATCTTTCAAGCTATGGAACGGATTTTGATGCAGTTTTTTTAATAGATAGTGATTCAAGAGGAAGGTTTAAATGTATAACACATGCATAATATAGAAGAGAAACAGTGATTGCACCTGTGCGAAGCTGGGGTGGGTCACTAGTAATTATATTCTTTGTTGATAATTTACCTGATTCCTTTTGCCACATCATAAGGTGAGGTTTTCCACGCTTTCGCTTCAACCGTCTTCCCATCAGGTAAAGTCACAACAACACTGACATCTGGTTTCTTCTGTAATTCCTCATCGTACTGAGCTTTGAATTTGTCCCAGAGCGCAATACGCTTATGGATGAACTCTGGCCAAGGATTCAACTCCGAGACTGCGCCAGTGTCTTCGGTTTTCTTCTTTTTTTCCTTCATCGCTTTAGCTTTTGACTGGAAAGAGGAATACGGTTGGAGATCACAATATTACTCTACACAGGATGTAACCTTATCTGTTGACATTCAAGTTCAAAGTTTGTTAGTGTCGTTCTGCTCACACTAATAATCATTAATAGGAGAGTGAAAGGGATGGCATGATACAAATTTTGAATTTTCTGAGTTGACCCCCCTGAAGTGTGTTTTCATATTATCCCTTGATACTTTAGATGGAAAAAAGAGTAAGTAAAACATTTATTGGTGCCTGCTGCATACACATCATGTAAATAAATCAAATGTAAATAAATAAATGATTAAAAAAATTTCAGCCCAGTTTACCCTTTTATTGCACTAGCTTCGTAATAATTTTTTGACGCAATATTAAAAAAAAACTTCAGCAGGTAAGTCACAAAAAAAATAAAAATAGCACCAGTGATAGAAAATAAACCAATTAAGTATGAAATTAAATAATTCAGTAACCTCAGGGTCATATAATTTTGCACGTCATACGGCCGACGCAATATAACTTAGAAATGCACCATAAGGCGGAACGCCAAAAAAATAAGAAAAATTGTGTCAGTCACATGTTAAATCTTAATAAGATCACATGCAATCACAGTAAACTTATATTTTCACTAAGTTAATTGCTTTATTTAGTTAATTTAAGGGTAATAAACTTGATGCGATGACAAATCCCTACCCATGTGGCATAGCCTGTAGACCGAACCACGCAGCACCTACGGTAACTGAATAACTTTAGCATCACTCTGAATAATAAAACAATGGCTGTTATGTTATAATTAAGATTTTAAAATCCTGCCTTATCGTTTATTTTAAGGTCCTTGATTGCTTCGGCAGCAGGGTCCCCCATAGCGGCGAATTGTCGATACGAATGCCCGATTCGTGCGTGTCGCGATTCTGACAGTGACAGCAGCAAACTGACAGCTATGTCTGGCAGCTTTTTCTGTAATAATAGGGCTTGGATACTGAGTCTTTTAACCCGTCGGATGTTAAAAAATTGAGCAGTGCAAAATTTAAGGATATATTTTTCTATTTTTATTTTGAATCAAACGAGACTAGGACGTATTTTTTCTTTTAATTGTCCTGGATACGAAGGTTTAAGAGTTTAAAGTCCTTCTTAGATAATTAACAGCTACTAATGATCGAAAAAAGCTAGAACCTGAAAAAAAGGGGCCTAAAAATCTACATACTGCCAAGTGGCTAGATAAAGTTATGAATAGTCTTATTTATTGTTAAAAATGATTCACTAAAAAGCGTGAATATTTTTGAATAAAACTGCCTTAAAAAATAGGTAAAAAAATAGGAAAAATAGGTAACCATAGAAATTTTACATCAAAATACATTTCGGTGTGAGCTACCTATTGATTTTTTTGAAGTCGGTGCCTATTGGGTTTAGCACTATTAGATCTGAGATATTAAATTAAGAACCTCCGTTTTTTTTCGTCGGTTAAAAAAGGTTTTTAGTGGTATTCGGTAGCTTAGCTACTTAATAACAGATGACGCCACTAAACATTTGTCGTTTTTGGGGAAACTTCTCCCCTCCAACCGGTGAACGAATATAACCATCTCCAACCCAACACTATTGACCTAAGCGATTGACAGACAGACTGACGACAAGTAGATATTAGGACGGGGTGCGAGTCGGGTTACCTCCACGTGTGATTAAGAGCTGCGGTTCGTTTTTGGATCCGTCCGGGGGGAAGAGCAGTGCTTGGTCCGGTGCGCCCTGGGCAACGGCTAATGATTTCCTGGCAGTTTCTGAGGGATATCATTGACCGTTGGCTAAGAGCCCGACAGGGGGGGAGGGGGGTCTTTGACCATTACCGTACAACGTTGCCGACATTTTGTCACAAGATTTTTTAATAATTTTTTTTACATTGACATTGGCGAAGTTGTCGTCACTATAACGACTTGATACGCCACAAATAAAAAGAAGAAGAAGAAGAAGATATTAGGACGAAGGTTCCATTGGCCCAAGCCTTTACGACCGCCATTAAGGAGAGAAGAAGAAGAAGGTTCCATTTTTGCCAATTTGACTACGGAAACCTAAAAAAAGCTAACATAACTACTTGAACTTATTTAATTATTTTAATTTCCGACTTTAACTTTAGATTTTCTCGATAGAAGTAGGTATGTTTCTAAAATTATGCTGAAAACAAGGAAAATCTGGTAAGAAAAGTCAAGACCAGAAATCGAACCCAATTCCCTAAACTCTTGCCTTGTACCTAAACTTTATTAAACTATCTACTAAGTAGTTACGTAATAATTAAAAAATAAATGGTTTCAGACAAGGGCGTCGCCAGCCGATGGCGCAGGGGGGGGGGGGGGGCAAGTTGACTACCTACTACAATTCATAAATTCATACTTTTCTCATTCTCTATGACTAGTCTAGGACTTTGGTTGCATTATATTTGGCAACTTTTTTAGAATATCTAGGGGGGGCAGCTGCCCCTCCCTGCCCCCCCTTGGCGACGCCCTTTGTTTCAGAAGTTGGAAATACAATAGGCAAACAAAAAAGGTCGTTTTTGTTCCAGGCCCAGCTTCAGTTCACTCATTACACTCCAAAAGATCGTTTCGTCTCGTTCCCCACACTAATATAGCCATCGCATTAATTTGAAAGAGTGAGAGGGATGGTATTATACGAATTTCGGAAATACACAATTATATTTATCTACATACCTACCTACTGCTATGGGTGGTGTAGGGGTATAGCACGCGTCACGGAATGACGAGGATCCGGGTTCGATTCCCGGCCATACCTTTACTTTTCGGATTTTTCTATGTGTTCTAATTTCCACTGACATTTAGAAATTTAATACCTACTTACCTCTAAGTTATCCAATCATCTCTGAATAAAACAACGCACTAAAAAGACAATAGGGTATTTTATTAAAACTCGTTTCACTATTTAATTTTACGTTCCTAAAATGACATGATATTCAAATAATTTTTACTTAAAGTAAAATAACTGATTCCTACTTTCGTGAAAAAAAGACAAGTTACACAGTAAAAATGAACGTATTAGTACCCTCGAATTTCTGAAAAGCTTTAATTCATTTACCTATGTTAAAGTTTTTTCTGAGCTACAAAAAATATACTGACCAGCAAAAATAAATTAATCATTTTCCATACGATTCTGTAGTATATTTTATGCCAATTTATATTAAGTGCCTTTTTGTTGTTAGGTAGGTACATAAAAAAGTTTGTCAATGATGTACCTACTTAAAATCGATTTACGATACTTTCTTAAAAACATAGTCAAAATGATTAAATAGTAATTTTAAACCCAATACCTAAGTAAGTTCCCAATAATATAACTACTTAAACCATGACATGACTCACTATATCGCGGAGATAGCAAAGTAAGTAATGAATGTGAGTTCGTTTGTTTACTCCTTCACGCGTAAACAACTCAACAGATCCAGGCAAAATTTGGTACCTATGGAGACAGATTGAAACCCAGGGAAGGACATAGGTTTTTATTCCGGAAAATTGTATTAGTTCCCGCGGGCACAACTAATTAATGATAACATTGAGATTAAGTAGGTATTTCCTTAGAATATCGCAACTGAAGTGTGATTTCGCCTGAGGGCCTGTTTCACCACTCTGATAAGTTCCAGTTATCTTAAGTGTCAAGTTATCTATGATTTCGTCTCTATTTATTACTGGCGGTCTTTTTCATACTGTTCGTTGCGAGGTGCTGGTTTGCAAAATGACTGCTAAAAGACGTAGAGACAGTTGTTCTGCGAGTCTCGCTTACCAAAAGGGGTTACATAAAAAAATATATACATCAGGTGGTACAACTATATACGTTCTCGGCCTCGCCACACGCGCTTCAATAATGTCAGTCATGCCTTTTGAGTACAGGCAGGTAATAAAAATACGATTAAGCTCAATTTTTTTTTCACAAAAACGGGAATCGGCATGTATGATTTACTGTGACTTATTCCTCTTTTTAACTTTAGTAAACTTATCAGGTTTCTTCGTCTGCGAGGTCTTCCTAGGCGTTTCAACTTTCAGCCTCAAGGAGTTATTCACTGCCAAGGTCTTTTTGGGGCTCAGAGGTTTTCTGGTCAACATCGGCTCGAAGCTCTTAGCCTTGTTCATTTTTTTCGGTACCGTCTGTAAGGCACTTTTCCCTTTGTTTCTTGTTAAATCTAGGTGGTGTTCGTACTGTATACCGGTGGCGGTAGCCTTTTTCGCGCTGCCTCTACCTTTGCCTTCTTCATTAGCGCCTGTATCTACAGCTATGGGTCCTGTCATGTTGTTCAGTATAACCCGGAGTTCCATAAGCGCTTGCCCGTGGTAACTGATATCGTCCTGCAGTTTGTCAATTTTTTTTTCGAATTGTTTAAACGAATTAACTATACGCTGCATGGCTTCGACGGTCATTGGAGTAGGGCGTAGCATTGCAGTAAATTTTGAATACTAGATTGTTTTTCTTTCACAAGTTTTTAAAATACATTGTAATATAAAAGATTGGTGGACGATGTGTTTGCTTTGACAGTTTGTGTTATTTTTTTTTGATAGTCTTGTCCGTCTGGTCACGGAAAAGTCATGTTTTTGAGGTTTTATCTAGCTAATGCTATACAAAAAGGTTTAACCTTTTTTTTATTAGATTAGCCTACTCAACTATACCTAGTACTGCTAATTTATACTTACTACTGCCAGGAAAAGCTTCTCTTCTTGACCACCACAACTCCTGATCTTGTGTAACGACCAACATGTCCTGACCAAATAGTTTTGCCAGACCTTGATCTGTCGTTTCGTTACTAGGCGCTCCCAGGCTTCATATTGTGAGTTTTGATTTCGATATTCGAAGTTCCTTTGTTCGTTTGGCATATACTAGTTAATAGTATTAAATTTGAGAGTGAACGGTACAACATGAACTTCGAAAATCGAGTATCGGAATAGCCCCGGTCCAGTGGTCAAGCCACCAAGTAGCTATATGAGCGTACAGTTTGACAACAAATAGATAAGGGATAAGTCCGCCTTTGTGCATGTATCTCAGTGTTTGTCAATTGTATTTGTCTTGTTTATTTTGCACAATAAAGAGTTTACATACATACATACATACATACAAATATAATGCGCATCGGCAGTATTCGTTTGCGCAGAGAAGCGCAGACCAGTTTCCGATGGTAGCCGAACGTGTAAATAATCAATGGCGGCATTGGCGCACGGCCCGGCCGCCATGTTGGTACGAAATCGATCGACCAATAATAGCGCCAGAGTTTAGCGCGCGTAGAATTCTATTTTATCATTGGTGTATCGTAATTTCCCGCGCTACTAAAATTGGCCTACTGCGCAGGTACATCGTGGAGCATTATTTTTGTTGTCAAACTGTACTTCTATGGTTACATTCGACAGACATATCCATTACGTCTCAATTTAGCCCAATTCTTTTCCCCAGTGACGGCTATGTTCGTTTTTGAGTGCAGCTAGCTGGTTCAAGTATATAGAATACCGGAATACAATCAGATCTAAGCCTTACCTAGATTCTACAAATACTTAGTGGCTCTGCTATAAGGTAAGCGCCTAAAAATCTTGGGTAACTACTTTCAAATGACAAAATAATTTTATGACTAGTGACTAAGAAGTAAGGCCAGTGCCAATAGAATGCTTAGCTGAAGGAGATTCTTTAAGCCTGTGGCTTCATATAGATCGAGTACTGGCTCTAGGTTGTTGCTTTCTGTCTTCGGTTTTTGATTAAGTTCAGCCCTTTGCCATTCTGACGATAGCGGCCCCTGAGAAAAATAAGCTGAATTACAACTAAATTAATCCGCTACCTCGGCCAATCAGTGACCCGCTCTTCGTTATGGGATCGGGCCAGTGTATCCACTACGTGAGATATAACGTCCCTTGGTATGAGTTACGCTTCTGGCGGCACATATTCATAAATATTTTCTTACACATGAAACGTGAAGATCTCAGCCAAACCGACAGCAATGCTGATCGCGACGCCATACACCATGAAGAGCATGACTGACCGCATCTCCATGATCCCTACGCTGATGAACATGGCCACAGAGTTCTGGAACATCATTTAAATCTTAAATATCGCGCAACGTCCAATAGGATAGGATCGTCTAAGTGAAATCACCCAGCTGGTCTTACAGGAGACCATGTCCAGCACGATCACCTGGGTGATTTTAGTGGACATATGTTTATCCAGTAAGATCCCTCAAACAAAAATCTTTGATCTCAAGGGGATCCTACTGGATATATATATCATCATCATCGTCATCAGCCTGAAGACGTCCAATGTTAAACAAAGGCCTTCTCCTTAGCACACCATAGGACACATGGACATGGCGTCCAATGGGTGTCTAATGGGTGGATAGAATACGGAAATTTCGTACCGTACAAGAAGGCTTTCCTACTTCTAATCGTTTGTTTATTGCGGATTTGATGCCCACTTCACGTATTTGCTTGTACCTGTTAAACAAATTCTAATTTACCACAGAGATACAAGAGTAGGGTGTTAAGAGCTCTTCTTATTTCGATTTGGACTTACACGACCCTGAAAAGTTCCAAGTACGGAGAATGCTTGTAGGCGGGTACGAAAAACTTCTTATAGCCAGCAAAATCTATCTCCACGAGGTCGCATTTCTCCGTTTCGAAGAATGTCTTCTCTACTTGACGGTACGCCGGTTCTGATACCACGTGGAAAGCGAACAGGCCCTAGAACACGTCATGTCGGTTTTTAAAATTTGTTGTTTTTAATATCACTCCACCATTTTCTCAACATTCACCGGATATTTTAGTCAGTGGTTAGGACTCTCCAACTAGATGCTATGGACGAGACTGGCACAGGACCGGGAAAGGAGCGTGGAAATGAAGAGACCTTTACTTAGCTGGATGTGGAATGATCAGATATAGAAAATACCTTCCGTATTCTTTCAACGCCTTCAGCCAAACTGTAGAACGGTTTCGGACCCCGTTCAGGATCAACCCTTTTTGCAATAGCTTTTCGTGCTGGTTCTGTGACTCCCTGCATAAAAACAAATATAATCGAGTACTTTCTTAGAAATCACTGACGAGCCAGTAAAATATAACAAAATCTCACTTTGAACAAGAAATTGTTATAATCCACGTCGTGAGCCGCCAGTGTGATTTTCGATTTTGCTAGCTGTGCCAGATTATTGATGGAGTTGGAAGGAGCCTGGAGGAGCACCACGATGTTCGCAGTATAAGCGGCGTAGAGGGCCATCAGGGTTATAAAGATTACCAATTGGATAATACGAGCTGTTGAAAAAAATATATTTAATCTAGATTCTGCAAGGGCTTACTGATTACCACTAATTTGTCCTAGCGTAGGAGGCATTTGGGAAACATTAATTCGTACCATCAAATGACTGTCTTGTGAAATAAGTGTAAATATCATCTGAGGAATGTCTGAGGAGAAGTAATGGCAGAAGATGTTTCAAGGTAAAAAGAAAAACATTCTTCATACTTTGTTTACTTTAAGCGATTCAAGGGATGTGTGCCTTTTTCCATCTGTTCTCTCTTGTAACCTGTTCATACTTTTCATAATTTAGGCGCCTTTCAGAAAAGCTAGCACTGACAAATCTACCTGACAAATTCTTTAGCTGCATCTCGCTTCCCTGCTGAGCCACAGCACCCACGGTCAACAGAAAGGCGTCACCAATCGATACTGGCTTCTTCTTTTCAGTCAACCTTACACTCAAGTATAGCGCCAGAGCTGCAATAGCGGCTGATACAGCAGTCGCCATCCAAACACCAGCAGAAAAAGGAAGGGAGTATATATTGGAGGTGTAGGAAAGACCAGGCTTCCGGAAAATGAAAAGCACCCCGGAGTTGTCCAGGTTATCGATGTAAGAGACCACCTTTAGACGTTCTGTAGTCATACCCGCATTAGTACCTGAAAGGTCAGTTACTATTACTTATTATTCCTCTATAATGATCATATATAGCTTGTACGTAGGTATGATTGATGTACCAAAGAGTTGTGCACAAACTGTAGAACAAATTTATTTTTATTAGAGAGACTCAACTCAAATCTCGGTAATTCAAAATTAATATTAAAGGATTCCTCACTTAGATAGCCAGCAATATTTTAAAGACAAGCAGTTACTCTAATACAAATACATCTGGTATTAACAGCAAAAGAGAATAGCCTATTTACCTACCTATTTCAGCTTTATTGTCAATGAGGTCTCTGATCTGGCCAGACCACTCTCCCTTATGTATGTACCCATACCGGTAGTTGAAGATGGCTTTTGGAGTCGCGTTTAGCATAAGGAAACCTAACTTGCCCAAAATCCAGCTGTTTTTACTCATAAAGTCCTGTTGTAGGTTCCTGGAAGCATAAATATCATCAGAAGAAAGTTATTCTCCATAGTACTCGATAAACATGAGTTTTTAACCAAATAAATCACCTACGAATATGAAATTCAACGAAATTCAAGTTTCAAACTTTACGGTTTATTTAAACTCTTTCTTAACTACATCGTACTGTCTAGTTATCTCGCCTCGCATATTGACTCTATTGATGATAATGATGATGATGAGATTGAGACGGAATCATACATATCTGATACATAATAGATACCAGGAACTTAACAGGGAGTAGCGGAACAAGCCCGTAGTGTAACAAGTTGCCTTACAGTCTATCTTCTTGCACGAGATGGAACTTAGTCGCATTACTATCCTGTATGATGTTGGTCATGGTCAGCGGGGCTCCGAGCAGGTCTCGGCGCCTTCTGTACATCTCACGGTGTGCTCGTATGTCGTTTAGAACTCCGTCAAAAGACCCGCGCGGAGTCAGGACAAGAGGGCCGGTTGGGGATGGCTTATGAACTGCGCAAATGATAGTCTGATTAATAATTTAGGCCTGAGGCCATATTGTCTAAAGCGTTGACCCTCGTGATTGTATTCACAATCTTTCCACCTATTCGTTTATTTTACTATCACAACCATGGTATTACAATGTTGGTAACTAATACTAAAGAGGTTTCACATGGACGCCAATGGGGTACAGCAATACAATAGGAAGTACAGGCTACAATTATTTATCGTCTAAGAAATCAGATACGGAGTAGGAACATTTCTCTATACCCTCATCCTATACTGTTTGATAAAAATAAATGATGAATGTTTCTAATTCCGAGTGCGTTAAACAATACTTAACGCCTCTGGACTTTATTAAAGCGGTGACGTACGTATATCGTAAGAGTTGAAGAGATAGCAACTAAAGTGGTACTGTTCAAAAGTGGAGGAAAGACATTTGAATAAGAAAAGAAAAGTCCAGGCGGACTGATCAGTGACCAATCAGATCAGTATAATATCATCTGCATAGAACCATGACAATTGGATCTATCTCCCGGCCGGACTACTAATGTTATAGGAAAAAAGAACATAGAAGTTTCGGCAGATAGAAACCTTCCAACTCCCAAAGTCATACCTTCAGTCATTTTGTAGCGTTCACCGTCAGATTCAGCCACCACCAAATCACTATTGACCAGGAACTGATGCCACCAAGGAGACGATGTGTCTATTGGTGAGCTGCTAAGCACCAGCCAACGATACGGCAGTTTGTGCAGGTTATGACGTATTACCTGTTAAATAGAGTTTACTTATCATCCGTCTCGGGCCTTCTTCAAAACAAGTGCATCAGCGTCTCTTCTGTCTCTGTCCGGTCAATTTGGCCCCATGGAGTTAAGGAAAAAGTTGTGTTACCTGCAGTGGGTCAACCTCTCAACCTACGGCTTCTCAAGGATTCGAATCCGAGCTTTCTGAGCACCTCTGAGATTTTCGTAATTTATGTGCGAAAATATGGTGAGGAAATCTGTAAACACTTGTCAAGCAGTTCAATAGTGTGGTTAAAGTTTAAAGAACTGTAGTCCAAGCCCTTTCATTAAGAGTGAGCCCGGTTCCAGCAGTGGAACGGATATAGACTGGATTATGTTATAGAGTTAGCCTACTTACTCTGTGGCATTTTGCCAGTCCTGCCTACCTTATTATTAACGCCGCTGGCAGGCGCAAACGTAGCCAAGATTTTGGGGTTTAAGTGATAATAATGGGGCAGGCAGAAGTTTTTAAATTCAGTTTTAAAATAAATATGACTGTAATTTTGGGGTCGTGTTTTGACTTCTTCCTTTGGAGCCACTTACTCTATCAAACATCTCCTCGACTCCAGGACAATCAAGGTCTGTCATTAGTAGCAGAGCGTTGTCCTGCAGTGAAGGCTCCATTGATACCAATGATGCAGATCTAATGCCAACTCCTGACAAGTCTTTCATCAATTTTACTTTAACACCTGAAGGTTTTGGAGTAACATTAACGTTTATGTTAAGCATTGTGTCTTAACGTCATTGTGGAATTTGTGGAAAAACTCATGGTCTACTCTTTCACATCTGTCAGGAACAATACAGCAATGAATTTACTTCATTTTCCTAAAGCACACTGGTGAAAAGGCACCCTAAAACTACATCAGCTCAAACTAAAATTTCGTATTACCTCCTGCAATGCAGGGGTAGACCGCAACACAGAATGATGAGAATCCAAGTTCAATTCCCGGCCATAGCTTTACTTTTCGGATTTGTTTGTGTTCTAGTTTTCAGTGCCATTTAATAATTTAAAATTCCACCAGGTAATTCGTCAATTTTCAGAAGACATAACTACCAATATTTATACTTAAGAAAACTTACTCGTCTCCCAGCAAACATTGTTAAATATCACCATGGATGGAATCCGTTCATTTTCGACATAGCTTATTATGAATTTATTTATATTATGTCTTGATTCTATCCCCCTTAGTAGAAAAGAAATCCACACTAAGAATATGGCGACACGTTTCATAGTTACAGCTTTAATATTTATTTACTAGTTATCACAATCAGGTCACCTATAAAGGTATAAGCTAAGAAGTAACTTCTCATAGATGCTTTGCTTTCCAGTTTCATGTCGATAGGCAAATCAAGTTGTCCAACCACTAGTTAATAATAATTGTACCTTAAAATCATGGCAGTGAATCGCAAATTTATTTACAATTGGCTATGCTTGGTAAAGTTCTGACGGTGCTACCATTGATTTCTTAAAACTCGATTGAAATTCGTTTTGAGAAATTAAGTTTCCTATGGCCGTCTAGCTAAAAAAACCGGTCAAGTGCGAGTCGGACTCGCGCACCGAGGGTTCCGTATCATTATCTATAAATATCTTTAAACCAGTGTAAGCAGAGCCCTGCTCCAAAGCAAAATGTACGCAGTGTGGGGTTACTTTATATTGGTCACTGCTATATACAGACATACATACACATTTACGGTTTTCGTAATTTTTCCTTTATCTATGCTATAAGACGTTGCTTCGTACCAAATTTCAAGATTCTGAGTTCACGGGAAGCACCCTGTAGGTTTTGATTCCCTTGCAAGTGTCGAAAATTTGCGGCATAAACGGCTGTATCTTTTGATTGCGTTGGCTTAGAAGTTTGATTTTTTCACAGCTTCAAGGGACAGTAGACCTGAGTAATTGATATAAATTTCAGCTTCATACCTCCACGCGTTCCTGAGAAAAAGGGTCTTGACAGACGGACGGACGGACGGACAGACGGACAACAAAGTGATCCTATAAGGGTTCCGTTTTTTCCTTTTGAGGTACGGAACCCTAAAAAGTCGAATCTCTATTAGTGTTAAACTAGCTTTATTTATTTTTTCCTTTGTCGATCAGTCTCGTGTAATAGATTGTATTGCAGTATTGGAATTGGCCGCCGCTTTTTTAATCATATCCATGAATTATCGACCCAGTCTTCGCACTGGTGCAACCAGTGTTTCTCTGCTATATTATGCATGTATCACTAGTCACTACATAGTATAAAAACAAAGTCGCTTTCCGCTGTCTGACTGTCCCTATGTACCTATGCTTAGATCTTTAAAACTACGCAACGGATTTTGTTGCGGTTTTTTTGAAGTGAAAACTTTAGCGGGGTTGTGCACTTTTGGGGTAGGTAAAAAATGTTAAGCTCGCGTCAGGTCATGTGACCGTCAGAACACGTGACCTGATCGAAAATTCGTAAGACGGTGGGAGAGTTGCTGCTGGGTGGTTTAAGCGGCGCAGGGCGCTTGCGCGAGTGTGCGTTTGTGTAGTTGTCACTTCTGCCGGCACTCCCGGAGTGCAACCCGATTTTTTTAATAGACAGAGTGATTCGAGAGGAAGGTTTATGTGTAAAAAACGCAGACGAAGTCGCGGACAGAAGCTAGTTGAACATAATATTTCAACCACTTTAGATTGGTATTTTAACAGAATAAGTATTAATCGACACATGGAAACATTGGTAACTTAGCAAGACCTTGTTTTCAAATTTAAACACTTACCTACCAATTATGGGTGCAGACGGTTAATTAAAGACGAACGAAAGGCTTAAATCATTGATAATTACTAGGCTTCACTACGGAATATAATTAATTATCTAACAGCATGCATGTGTACCTACTAATCTTAGTAAACCTATAGGTAGGTACTTATCAATTATATGCTTATCTTTTTACAAGTTCTAGACAAATCGTTCAGTTAATTCGTATAAAAAATTAATCAATAACTGGACTCAAACTATTTAATATGTACCTATTAAATTTCATTAAAACTGTTTCATTGGTTTAGGCGTGAAAGTGTAACAGGCAGATAGACAGACCGACAGTTACTTTCACATTTATTATATTAGTAGGGATTCCTGTCATTTTCCTTTTATTTAATCGAACTCTCCGTTTTTAATTTAAATATTTTGTTCTCACTTTACTCACCTGTTCTGACATAATTTCTTATCTCGTGCCTTCGTTACTCATTGTTATCTAATTAAAAATTAAAAAAAACGAACTTTACATTACACTAACTAAACTTATAACTAAACTAACTTTAGCTTTATTTAACACTCAAGTGATTAAATTTAAAATAATAATAATATAATTTAGTTAGATCCTCAGGATCGACAGCTCTCAACAATTTATTTCTTGACATAAATGACACTGTCAGTAGTGTCAGTGTCAGTCAACACTGATACATTATTTTGTGGACAAACATAACACAAAAACACAAATTTACATAAATTATTGTGAAGATCGACTTTGGAATTTTAGGAATTTCGGGTCCTGAAATAATTATCCTAATCTACTTGTCTTAACATCCTAGCCCACGCAAGACTTCTCTCAACTACTTAGAGTTTATTACGTTTACGTCCAACGCAATAAAATAATGCTGCTGTAAGTTTTTCTACTTAACTAATACTTAATTTCTTTTTTAAATTGGGCCCTCGTGGGTACTATGTCCCAATCCCCTTAGTCCGAGATCAGGCCTGTGCCCAGCAGTGGACGTAATCTGGATAATGTTACGTTATTGTATAATTTAAATTTCTCACAATTTCAGAACTCTTGTAGAACGTCTGGGCCCATGTCTGAAGATAAAGTTCGCCCTTTCGTTCAACACTAAAATGGATTGCACTACCGAGATATCCAGCGAAGAATACAACATCGATGACTCTGCCAAAGTGCGTTTTAAATTCAAAATCGACAAATCTACCTTCTTATTACGACCTAGTGTGCTTGCAAAGAAACATGAACTGGCTAAAACCCTTCCCGTAAAGCTGATCGTTACATGCCCGACTGCTAATTACAAGGAAGAATGGACTTGTACCGATGACAATTACTGGAACGAAATGGGTGAGATAGCACACGATTCAAACTGTAGACATGTCAATATTTATCACCTAGAAATCGAGGTGAATGTTAGTAAAAAGGAGTTGATTTATTCCCATCTTTATGATGACACGGAGTCTACTGACTTTCGTCTTTGCACAGAGGAGGGTAGTGTGGCTGTTCACAAAGTCTGCCTGGCTGCACATAGTGATGTATTTACGTCAATGTTTAACGGAGCATGGAAGAAGACTGCAAGCAATCATATAGAGGTGGCAGGTGTAACGTTGGAGACACTACAACAATTAAAGGATTACTTGTATTTGGGAGTTTTGCCTGAAGGTACTTTGGAACCGTTGCTTCTCCTTGCCAACTACTATTTGATTGAGGATCTGGAAGCAGAATGCATAACCAAGCTGGTACAGACGGTTACACCTGAGAATTTTTACTCGCTTCTCGAGTTTGCGTTTGAAAACAGGATCTCGGAGTTGTCGTTTGGTGTACTACGTAAAACTCCGAAGTTGAATGATGTTGTGGAGAGAGCACATCAGTTAATGAAGAAAAGTCGGATGCCTAAACTAGAACTTAGTGAAAGCTAAGTTCTATTGTGTAGAATTAATGAATTTGGCAATATTCATGCATAATTTAATGAAACTTTACATTTTACTAGCAATTAGTTATTTATTTATTTTATTTATTTTTAAACAGATCTATATGGGGAGTGTGAATTGTTACGTTGAGAGGGGAAGGCCTAGACGGACGTTCCGAGACCAAATAGGAGACGTTTTGGAAAAAGGTCAGGTCAGTAGTACCCGAAACCGACAAGCATGTATGAAGAGATTGATTAATAGCAAGTGGAACAAAGTAGTCTCTGCCTATCCCTGTGTGAAAGAGGCGTGCCGGTATGTATGTATGTGTATGTTTATTTTTTGTTTTGAATGCTTTTTTAGGTAAAAAATTGTTTTGTCTTTGTTTGTCACTGTGTTATTGGTTTCAATGAAAGGGACAAAGTATGATTTAGCTTAACTAATGAAATGTTTAATAATAATGAAATAAGACCATGAGCCACTTGAAAAGACTTAATAAATTTTGTTCCTATTTTTTTTTTACTGATTAGACAATTAGTTTAAAAAGGGCTGTTTTTGTAAATTTAGTAACTATTGTGTTGTGTAGCAAATATATTTTATTTTATTCGTACTTACTTTTTTGTGAACTTTTTAAAATGCTTTTCAGCAATATTCAACTCGACACGCGAGATAGGTTGCCCGTCTTTTTCTTACTGTTCATTTTAGAAAGAGACGGGTGCTATCTCGCACGCGACGCGACTCTCGCTAGCCTTGTTGTTACAGTTCTAGTTGATTATTGTATGTGGAAGGTACCTAGATGTAAATGAACTAAGAATGTTTGAAATGGAGTGTAATTTATTGACAATCATTAGAAAAATTTGTGCTTACAATAAATGAAGTGCATTACATATTGGGATTTCTTTAATAATGTTTACAATCGTAGAAGCGTGTTGTTCTTTAGCTAGGTAATAATAATAAATTATCTTGATAGGCTGACATATTCACACTAGAATTTCACTTTTCTTTTTTCTCTTGTCACCATCCTGAAAAAAAGGATTAGATTATGTAAAATCACAAAAATGGTGATGACACCATGAACTATGTATATATCTACGAGTATATAACACAGTCTCAGAGGCGTGGCATCAACTACATCAGAAGGCAAGCAGAAGGGAATTTAACTAGCTTTTTCGTCTAATTCTGCACAATAAAGTGCCCTACTGCCTTAAAACCATGCCACGCTATTACCTAGACTCAGCAGTGGCTGAGTCTAGGTAATAGCAAAGCAATCAGTACCTATATTATTAAAGCGACCCAAAACGTGCGTTGCGTAGCGTAGCGCGTAGGTAGGAGAGGCCACAATAGACAGATCTCTCTCCAAGAGGCGATTTCGTTACAACAAATATGGGTACTTTATTATACGCAATGGAACAAAGTATAATATCTTGATGGCGTCTAAAAACTTAAAGGTAGTATTCATAGCCGCTTGAAGGCGACCTCCAACAAGCTAGCGCCAGCAGCATGCATTATAGTAGCCAGCATGGCTGGAACATGGCAGACGTGGCGTGTGGCAGCGGCAGTACTCACAGCGGCTTGCAGGCGACCTCCAACAAGCTAGTGCCAGCAGCATGCAGTATAGTAGCCAGCATGGCTGGAACATGGTAGACGACGCAGCGTTTGGCAGCGGCAGTACTCACAGCCGCTTGCAGGCGACCTCCAACAAGCTAGTGCCAGCAGCATGCAGTATATATAGTAGCCAGCATGACTGGAACATGGTAGACGACGCGGCGTTTGGCAGCGGCAGTACTCACAGCCGCTTGCAGGCGACCTCCAACAAGCTAGTGCCAGCAGCATGCAGTATAGTAGCCAGCATGGCTGGAACATGGAAGACGACGCGGCGTTTGGCAGCGGCAGTACTCACAGCCGCTTGCAGGCGACCTCCAACAAGCTAGCGCCAGCAGCATGCAGTATAGCCAGCATGGCTGGTACATGGCAGACGTGGCGTGTGGCAGCGGCAGTACTCACAGCCGCTTGTAGGCGACCTCCAACAAGCTAGCGCCAGCAGCATGCAGTATAGCCAGCATGGCTGGTACATGGCAGACGTGGCGTTTGTCAGCGGCAGTACTCACAGCCGCTTGAAGGCGACCTCCAACAAGCTAGCGCCAGCAGCATGCAGTATAGCCAGCATGGCTGGTACATGGCAGACTTGGCATGTGGCAGCGGCATACTCAGCCGCTTGTAGGCGACCTCCAACAAGCTAGCGCCAGCAGCATGCAGTATAGCCAGCATGGCTGGTACATGGCAGACGTGGCGTTTGGCAGCGGCAGTACTCACAGCCGCTTGCAGGCGACCTCCAACAAGCTAGCGCCAGCAGCATGCAGTATAGCCAGCATGGCTGGTACATGGCAGACGTGGCGTTTGGCAGCGGCAGTACTCACAGCCGCTTGTAGGCGACCTCCAACAAGCTAGCGCCAGCAGCATGCAGTATAGCCAGCATGGCTGGTACATGGCAGACGTGGCGTGTGGCAGCGGCAGTACTCACAGCCGCTTGTAGGCGACCTCCAACAAGCTAGCGCCAGCAGCATGCAGTATAGCCAGCATGGCAGGTACATGGCAAACGTGGCGTGTGGCAGCGGCAGTACTCACAGCTGCTTGTGGGCGACCTCCAACAAGCTAGCGCCAGCAGCATGCAGTATAGCCAGCATGGCAGGTACATGGCAAACGTGGCGTGTGGCAGCGGCAGTACTCACAGCTGCTTGTGGGCGACCTCCAACAAGCTAGCGCCAGCAGCATGCAGTATAGCCAGCATGGCAGGTACATGGCAAACGTGGCGTGTGGCAGCGGCAGTACTCACAGCCGCTTGCAGGCGACCTCCAACAAGCTAGCGCCAGCAGCATGCGGTATAGCCAGCATGGCTGGTACATGGCAGACGTGGCGTTTGGCAGCGGCAGTACTCACAGCCGCTTGCAGGCGACCTCCAACAAGCTAGCGCCAGCAGCAAGCGGTATAGCCAGCATGGCTGGTACATGGCAGACGTGGCGTTTGGCAGCGGCAGTACTCACAGCCGTTTGTAGGCGATCTCCAACAGCAGCACTGCTGGCGCCAGCAGCATGCCGTAGAGAGTGGCCAGCATGGCGGGGTACATGTCGGTGATGCCCACGCTGCTGAAAGTGTTGACGGCGCCCAGGCAGCGCGGCTTGCCGACGTGCAGACGCTGGTGGATGCATGCTTGGATTCCGGATTCGCGGATTTTTATGAAACTGGAAATAAATTAGGTATCATTTGATGAGTCCCTGAACAAATAACGAATTTACTTCAGTAAGATTGACTGACATACGGAGTTCGATACGAAAAGGGATGACCATAACTTTGTTACCTACACATATTCCAGTTTGATTAGTTGGAACTAGAACCTACTAACTACTATGAAATTTACATACATACATACATATATCACGTCTTTATCCCTTACAGGGTAGACAGAGCCTAAGGTAGCAATACCTATAGGCCACGTTTAGCAAGACTGGGCGTGTAGGTGGTAAGGGGAATCAAAATAGTGATGGGTTGCTAGCCGCATCGCCTATAACATGATTCCTATGATTTTCGCCCATTCCCTCGATGGGCTTTTACCATCTGCGCGGGAAGAGAAGCAACTGGTACATTCTATGTTTTTCTTTGCTCCCACACCAGCATGGAAGTGAAATTTAGCATGAAAACATACGTGTCTTTTACTGATTGGCTTCAAGGTCATCATTCCATCGTGGTGGACCTTCCTACACTGCATCTTCCGGTAGTTCCGGTACGTGGTCGCCACTCCAGAACCTTCCGTTCTGGAGTAAGTTGGTACTTACTTGATTTTAAATAGATCCTTGTACGGCGACCTCTTCTGCCCCGGCACCCAGGGATCTATCTCGTTGATATAGTCTATCTCCACCAGGTCACACTTCTCGTCCTCCTGGTAAGTCTCCTGGATGAGACGATAGCCAGGGTTCAGCTCCATGTGGAAGGCGAAAAGACCCTGGAATCGAGAGTTCAGTTAATCTGGGAAGTAAGAAAGGCACTAGCTACATTAAGGGTATGTTTTACCACTCTCCGATAAGTTCCAGTTATCTTAAGTGTCAGTTATTTATGATGTATCTGCCTGTTTCGTAGTTTTTTTTTTATATGAATAGGAAGGCAAACGAGCAAGTGGGTCACCTGATGGTAAGTGATCACCACTGTCCATAGACACCCGCAACCCGGAGGGATTGCAGATGCGTTGCCAACCTAGAGGACTAAGGTGAAATGCCTCTTGTGCCTGTAATTTCCCCGGCTGTCTTACTCTCCACACCGGAGTGTTTAAGTAGCAGTGCTTGCACTGCTGTGTACTTAGCGGCAGGATTAGCGAGTAAGATGGTGGGTAATAAATAGAGACGGAATCATAGATAGGTAACTGACACTTAAGATAACTGGAAGTTAACAGTGAGTGGCGAGACAGGCCCTAAATTTAATTTTGTTTTATTTGAGGCTAGCTCTGCCGTTGCCCGCGACTTCATCCGCTCAGAATTAAGAGTAGCCTATGTTAATCAGGGATAATATTAGGGATACATTTCCATATTTTATTGAATCAGGCGTTACTTTGCGGAGGTCCATTTCAATGAACTACTAGGTACTCTACCTACTCTAAAAGAGTATTTAAAACTTTTAAAAATATTTTTTGTTCGTAATTTTTCAGTTAACTTTCGAGAGACAGGTTAGTTTCAATAAGAAGTAAGTTTTATTGATATATATACAGGTGTAGATTTGAAAAGATTGATGTTACCCGTCTTATCTTCTCCACCCCCTCCTTCATGGTGTAAAAGTTGGCCTTCTTTCCTTTCGGAGCAATTTTCTTGTTGTATATGGCCTTGCGTAGGGGCTCATTCAGTTTCTGGAACATAGTGTTAGAATACAATAGAACAGTCCTCGCCCGCGCGGTGTAGGGGCGCGGGGTGGGACGACGGCAGGGACCTCTCGGCGCGGGCGGGTAGTAGTGCGCCTGCACAGAGGCCCCCGCGGTCGTCCCACCCCGCGCGGGCGAAGACTCATTTAAGCGGTCGGTCTATTCTATAGCAATTGGCTGATATTCGATTGGGAGTTGTTACACAGACAACATGAATAGAATATGCTTAGTGTTGGTTTTCGGTCACAAAATACGTCTCGAACGCGTTTGCGTTAAAATGACAAAATACCTACTATGAGAACAGTTTGTTGCCGTTACGATCCGCAAGCGGCGCTGCCAATTATTCCATAGTAATTGAGACGTTTACGTGAACGCGTTCGAGACGTTTTTATATGCGAAAACTTACACTAGAGGCTCTGAATGTCACACTACTGCTAGGTTCGGTTAGTTTATTATCAATTCTAAAAAAATACTGTTTCAGAAACCAAACACTTTAGGACTAACGAAAATTATGGCAAACCGTTGCATTAGGAACTTTAATTTTATGGAACAAAATATATAGACCCCAATACAGTAGGTACTTGCGCATAGGTAATTGTTTATGATTCCAGTAGGCTTATTACCTAACTCGCTCGCAATCGCCATCGTGTTATGACAGTTCTTGCATGACTGTGACAGCTAGCTGATTCCGATGCCAATTGTCAGCCCATACATGAACTGTCAATATGAACACGATGGCGATTGCGAGCGAGTTAGGTAATAAGCCTAAGGTCTCATTAATTTTTCGTTACCCAGACTCAATACAAAATGTCCTGGCAAGGTCGCCATGTAAGGAGGCGATATGAGAGAACAAGTGAGACTGCCGAATGATGAGTAAATACTGATATAATGGATAACGCATCTTGATTATATATAGATCTTATAACTACGTCACTACTGCACTACAAAACAAAGCTGATATGTAAACCTCTTTACTAGAGCTGGCTGAAATTATTATCTATGCTTCGTTTGTGTCTTGTCAAGTTGAAAAACGTTACACTTATTATTCTTTATTGTATGTTGGATTCAGCTAATTAAAACCAAATAACTAATTGGTTTGACTTTAAATTATGCTTCAATTTAATTAGCTTATTATGCCCAACGCAGATACAAAACTCACGCCCAATGTGGCACGGTACCTACGACCCGAGAAGTTTGACGTGGAGCCCACCGCAACAGAAGCGGACCTAAAGTGGACCCACTGGAAATATACTTTCAACAATTTCATACTTGAGGAGATTCCCAACGGTACCGATTCTTTAAAGCTTAAACTTTTGATGAATCATTTGTCGACGCACATTTTTCCACACGTTCGTGATTGTTCCACCTATGACGATGCCGTGCAAGTACTCGATAAAATGTACCTTAAGCCAAAAAATATAATACTGGCCCGCCACTTGTTAGGTACGCGTAAGCAGAAACCTGAAGAATCTATATCCGATTACGGGAGGTCACTCAGACTCCTAGCCCGTGAATGTAACTTTGAAACTGTTACTGCTGCAACGCATGAAGACGAAGCCATAAGAGGTGCTTTTATTTCGGGAATACTGTCACCGAGAATCCGGGAAAGACTGCTACAAGAACGTTCTCTCACCTTAGATAAGGCTCTTGATCAAGCTCTCTCCATAGAGACCGCAGAAAAGGACTCCCGGGCAATGACCAGCGGAGTAAACGAAATTAACCTCAACGCTTTGCCAACGGCATCATTGTCAACACGCGCAACTAGAAACTCCCAAACTCTCCGGAAAGCTTCGGAAGAGACAGCTAAATGGCGCTGCTTTTATTGCGGAGGAAAAACCTCTCACCGAAGGCTTAAATGTCCGGCTTTCAACGCCCAGTGCCAGATTTGCTCCCGAAAAGGTCATTTTGCAAATGTGTGCCGATCTATAAATGCTACCAATAACGCCGTTACTGCTGAAGAATCCGCCGTGGACTCTGATGATTCTGAAGTAGCTGCTAATGCTATCTCGGCTGCCTCTCCATCGAGCCTTTCAAAGGCCACTATTCCCGTAACCCTTAACCACTATCACGCCGACGCTTTAATTGACACGGGAAGTTCAGTGAGCTTTATAGATGAGAAGATAGCACGACTAATGCAGCTGAAACTGAAACCTCACAAGCAGGCTATCACATTAGCATCACAAAATAATGTATCTTTCGTGAGAAGCGTTTGTTTTGCAACTGTTACCATGAACGAATACTCGCACAAACACCGACCATTTCTTGTCGTCAGTAATCTTTGTGCTGATGTTATCATAGGACATGATATACTTAAAGAACATTCTAGTCTCCAATTCAACTTTGGAGGATCCAAAGAACCTTTAATCTGCAATGTAATGCAAGCTTCAGTGCCTCCCGCCTCCATATTTACTAACCTATCTCCGAACATTAAACCGATAGCTGTCAAGTCCAGACATTATAGCGAGCAAGACGAAAAATTCATCACGGAAGAAGTTTCAAAACTATTGGAAGATGGTGTTATTGAACCAAGCGTCTCTCCCTGGCGTGCACAGGTCTTGGTAGCAGGAGGGGGAGCACATCGGAAAAGGCTCGTAATTGACTACTCCTTGACTATAAACAAGTTCACAGAATTAGACGCATACCCCTTACCTCATATTGAAACTATCGTGTCCAAGGTTGCTAAATACAGTGTTTTCAGTCAAATAGACTTAAAGAGCGCGTACCATCAGGTGCCAATTAAAAATAGTGAGAAACCGTACACAGCATTTGAAGCTGCGGGGAAACTATCAATTCACGAGAATTCCCTTTGGAGTTACTAATGGGGTTGCGGCATTCCAGCGTACGCTCGAATTTATAATAGAAAAAGAAAAGATAAAAGCGATCACGATCAGAATCTACTTAATTTTCAAGCTGCTGCAAAAAAGTACAATCTAACATTGAATGATCAAAAATGTAAATTTCGCCAAGAAACAATAAGTTTGCTGGGTTACACTATCAAGAATAATACCATTGAACCAGACAAAGAACGACTACAACCACTGCTCCAGCTACCAGTCCCCACTAACACTGCTGAACTGAAACGTGCTCTAGGGCTGTTCGCACATTATGCGAAATGGGTGAAAGACTTTTCCAGTAAACTACAGCCGTTAACGAACGTAAGTAGTTTTCCGTTAACTGAAAGTGCTGTTGCCCAGTTTGAGCAATTGAAGTCAGACATTAGTAAAGCTTCACTGGTAGCAATTGATGAAGATGAAATACTGACTGTAGAAACCGATGCGTCAGAGTACGCGATAGCTGCTACGCTTTCTCAAAAGGGTCGACCTGTGGCATTTTTTTCTAGGACTTTATCGAATGCTGAACGTAAACACCCATCGGTCGAGAAAGAAGCATACGCCATTGTTGAAAGCCTAAGAAAATGGCGACATTTCCTGATGGGGAAATACTTCATGTTAATAACTGACCAACAATCTGTGTGTTATATGTTTAACCAAAACCACTCGAGTAAAATAAAAAATGACAAAATTCAACGCTGGCGTCTTGAGCTCTCCTGCTTTAAATATGACATCATCTATCGACCCGGCTCCCAAAACACTGCTGCAGATGCGCTATCTAGAGTTTGCGCACTCCTGAGTAATAATAAATTATATGAACTACATGCGCTATTATGTCACCCAGGGATAATGAGGATGTACCATTGGGTACGTTCAAACAACCTGCCGTACTCCATTAATGACATAAAGACAATGACGAGCTCGTGTAGAGTGTGTGCTGAACTAAAACCCCGCTTTATGACGACAAAAGGACAACTTATAAAAGCATTGGCCCCCTTTGAAAGGTTGAATATGGATTTTAAAGGACCTCTTCCGTCGAATTCAGGGAATAAGTATTTACTCACGGTAATTGACGAGTATAGCCGCTTCCCATGGGCTTATCCTTGTAAAGATATGACATCGGGAACTATTATCAAATGCTTACGAGACCTTTTTAGTACATTTGGACAACCGCTGTACATTCATAGTGACAGAGGAAGCTCTTTTATGTCCGAAGAACTAAAAACTTTTTTGAGGGCTAACGGAATTGCCTCTTCCCGAACTACTCCATATAATCCACGAGGCAATGGCCAGGTAGAACGCCTAAATGGAACTTTGTGGCGTGCGATACAACTCAGCTTGCGTTCCAACAACATGGCAGTTGAATACTGGGAACGAGTCCTGAAAAACGCACTTCACTCTATCCGTTCACTCCTTTGCACGTCCATCAATGCGACTCCTCATGAGAGACTATTTAACTACCCACGGAGGTCGCCTAATGGAGAATCGATGCCTACATGGCTAGCGCCAGGACCAGTTCTCGTAAAAAACAACGTTCGCTCGAAAAATGATCCCATGGTGGAGGAAGCTGAACTTTTAGACTATAACCCACACTATTCGACGATTCGAAGGTCAAACGGCATGGAAAGTACAGTGTCTAATAGACATTTAGCCCCACTCCCGAATGATTCCCATTCTTTGGCTGATCTCCAAGAAGAATCGTTTGAAGATGCTTCCGACTCTTTGCTAAATCCAGATAGCACTATTTCAGATCGTCTTCAAGAAATAGATCTTCCGATCATCATACCTGAAGTAAGAGAAGAAACATCTGCCCTCGAAAGACCTAAGAGGAATCGCCGGCTGCCTTCTCGCCTACATGACTTTGTCGTAGGAGATGAAAACATAGACGGGGAGAATGATATGTAAACCTCTTTACTAGAGCTGGCTGAAATTATTATCTATGCTTCGTTTGTGTCTTGTCAAGTTGAAAAACGTTACACTTATTATTCTTTATTGTATGTTGGATTCAGCTAATTAAAACCAAATAACTAATTGGTTTGACTTTAAATTATGCTTCAATAGGTATATTATACGACTCTACTATGCATGTTGAAAAAATGTAACCGCGTAAATTGTATTGCTTTTATGGTCCATTGAAGGAGAAATATCGACAACATCTTTTTTTGTTAATATCTGTGAATGCATATCATAAAAACTTGCCAAGCCAGGTCTGAGCTTACGCATTATCGATTTTATCATACCCATACCTATTAAGTACCTAACGTAATTAGATTCAAACATTGCCTGTATAAGATGAAACAAAATTAACATTTAAGTTTTTGCCTTCAAGTTTTTGTACTCGATGCCAAGACTTCATTCAAATAAACAGCTTTAAAACACAACTACCTACCTACTTAACTACCTTATTGCTGGTCTGGGAGCAAAAAACATAGAATGTACTAGCGCTTCTATTCCCGCGTAGACGGTAAAAGCCTATCAAGGAAATGGGTGAAAATCTAAGGAATTCATGTTATAGGCGATGCGGGTAGCAACCCACCACTGTTTTGATGGTTCCACCTATACGCCCACAAGTATGCTAAACGTAGCCTTTAGGTCTTGTTACCTTAGTTTCTGTCTACCCCGTGAGGGATAAAGACGTGATTTATGTACTTACCATAAAAAAATACCTGTTGTATGCGAAGTCACTCGCGCCAAGTTTTAGCGGGGAGTTCAGGATGTCCTGGAGACTTCTTACAGAGGAACTCGGAGCCCTAAGGAGCACCACTATGTTGGCCGAATAAGCCGCGTACAGAATTGTGAGGGCCACAAACAGCAGCAGCGTCACCACACGACCTTGGCAAAACAGTTTATATAAATAACTAGTATAAAATCATCATCATCATGGTCATTTCCACCCTCAGTTTCCTGCCTACATACGTCCCACTGTTGGGCACAGACTTCCTCACAGAACTATAAAATTTAAAAATCCCCAAGCGCCAATTTTATGCCTTACATCATATTGAAAAAGAGCTGATACTCTTCAAACTGCTGAACCGATTTTTACCAAACATGGCTTAAAACCACCGCAAGGGAACTGGCTTGTCTCTACATAAAAATGACACTTTGAAAAGATTTTTGCTGAATACTACTTCTTGTTGTAAAACTGTACTTGAGTTGTCATCCATTTTACATTATGTCTACCAAATTTCAAGTTAATCGCACCGACTGTTGAAGAGTTTCCTCCTGCGGAGACGGTACTGGCTGGGGGCTTACATCTACCGGTAGGCCAAACGTACAACGGCACTTGAATGTGAACATTGTCAAAACGTTCATTTTTGGTTCTCTAGGGGAGGACATCATACCCCTGCCTCCCTTTGGCGATGTCTTTGGTCCTAAGGCTAAAGTTACCTGCCGCGTGTCGCGGTTCCAGAGTACATCCCTGCTGCAGAACAGCTCCAATTATGAGAATAAGCACGTCCGCCCACGATCCATCCAGTTGCAGAGGGTGCTGAATAGATAACAATTTTATTGCCTTGCCCGGGTAGCTCGAGCGCGAGACCAGATTACCCATGTTTTAGAATGAACAGTATGAAAAAGACGGGTAGGTACTATGGTCTATTAGATCTGACGCTTAAATGAGTCAGCGCAGGGCAGGGGCGCGGGGTGGGACGACCGCGGGGCTGAGAGGCGCGAGCGGCACTCTCGGTCCCCTTTGTCGTCCTACCCCGCGCACTTGTGCCACGCTGGCGAGGACTCATTTAAGCGGTAGGTCTTTAGCCGTGCATACACGAGTCTGGTTTTTCAAGCTAGAATAGTAAGCTAGCAAGCTAATGCGTTTACGTGTATAGAAAGCTAGGTAACTCATTTCCAGGTTAGTAAGCGGTCTTGAACTCCAGTAACAAAAATATGTATAATAGATACTGTAGGTAACGTTTCATTTGATCAGAGTTGAATAAACAAAGTATAAAAGTTATCCGATTGCATTTCTATTCAAAGTATTGAGGCCTTAAGCAACTAAAGTTTGTTTAGGACGCATCGTGATCCGTACTTAATACACCTTCCGATTTAGGTAGTGCTCCAAGAGCTGCTTTCAGAACAATATCATTCTCTAAAAAAACTTCGGAAAGTGATCGCTGCGTTTGGGGACCATCACGACTTGATCCGTTCTCTCGTAGACATTACACGAAATTAGATGTCTTGCCATTTGGCGTTATATACGATCGATGGCCAGACACGGCAGACATCTGAATCTGTGTAATGTTTGCGACTGAACGGGCCAAATTATAAAAGTGTTTCGCTTAGAGGACCACGCCCCTGAACTTAAAATTCTCGGATTATTCGCAGTAGTCCCTTCAAAGGAGCAAGCCAAAGGAACTACCGCGAATAATCCAGATTCTCTTGAACGATTTGTACACTTACCATGCCCATAGTGGCCTCCCATTTGGACGTGATGTATAAGAACAGAGCGCAAGCGAGTACACACACAAATATGGCCAACCACACCGCCCCCGTGAATGGTAGAGCGAATATATTGGACACATAGGCTAGCGGCGGCTCCCTGTAAAACGACGTAAAATGTTAAGAAAATTAAAAAACCCCCAACTCAGCTTTTTTGTTAAAGTGTGTCTAAAAACTGCCGCTAGAAAATATGTTTAAAAAAAGACTGCATCCAAATCGGTTCACTCTTGTAAGAGTGCCACACAGAAACACTCACAGCAGTCAAACTTATAGAATCCCCGATTTATTTTAATAGGATTAATAGGTATGAAAGAGGGTATAGTGACTAGTACAGAAAAAAGTATTCTTAGTTGGTTTGGTCGCGTAGAGCGGATGGATGAAAGTAGACTTAACTAAACAGATCTATATGGGGAGTGTGAATGGTTGCGTTGGGAGGGGAAGGCCTAGACGGACGTTCCGAGACCAAATAGGAGACGTTTTGGAAAAAGGTCAGGTCAGGAGTACCCGATACCGACGAGCGTTGAAGAGATGAAGCGAAAGAAGTACGTCAGGATCGTAGCAAGTGGAACAAAGTGCCAGTGTGTGTGTGTGTGAGAATTTCTGAGAACATTCCACTAGACCTACCTGAACACAAATCGGACAGCCGTCGTACCGACCATCGCGATGTAGTCGATATTTCTCATGCGTTCTTGCGTGAAAATTGTCAGCGTCCCTGATAATAGTTATTTGTTATAATTAGATACAAGCTGCAAAGTTGTGTTTTATCCGCGAGTGTGGAATAGAAATATGAGCAAGCGGAAGGATTCTATAGTTGAACCACTAACTAACTTTTGCGGGTGGTAGGGCCTTGTGCAAGGTCCGTCCGGATCGCTACCACCATCTTACTCGCTAATCCTGCCGCTAAGTAGCAGTGCTTGCACTGCTGTGTTCCGGTGTGGAGAGTAAGACAGCCGGGGAAATTAAGGGCACAAGAGGTATTTCATCTTAATCCTCTAGGTTGGCAACGCATCTGCAATCCCTCCGGGGTTGCGGGTGTCTATGGGCAGCGGTGATCACTTACCATCAGGTGACCCACTTGCTCGTTTGCCTTCCTATTCATATAAAAAAAAAAACTAACGAAGCGAGTGGTTCTAAAATAGAATCCTGAGCGTAGCGAGTGCTTCATCAACTAAAATATATTTGCACCCGTGGTGTAATACAAAACTGTTCACCTCACTGTAGCGAGGAAATGCACACAATTTTGACAATGTTGACATTTCTGATGATGCGTTTTGAAATTGCATCGACTCAACTTGTGCGTTCAGAATTATATACAACATCACTAGGTATAAAAAAAATTGTTTCTTTTGGAATTTTAAGGTATGTATGACTTAATTTGTTTTGATTCCCCTTTCCACCTATATGCCCATAACCACGCTAAACGTGGCTTTTAGGTCTTGTTACTCTGTCTACCCCGTTCATTTCATTTCATTTTATTTCATTTCATTTCAACTTATAATACCCCTCTTGCCGCCGGGGGTTAAAACAAGACCGTCGAATTAAATGTAGAGTTTAGTTTACCAATGTCCCCCTCTTTCTTGATGAGTCGTTCTACGATGCCATTCCAGGAGCCGTTCTTGTCCACGTAGCCCCAAGTGTTGGTGAACAACAGCTTCTCCGTCGAGTTCATCATCTCGAAGCAAATCTTCACCACCATGTACGACATCTTTGTTATGGAGTCCTGGTGAAGCTGCCTGGAGCAGATATGATTTAATCACCTAACTCATGTCCCACTGATTATTTTCACCACGATAGGTTATGGGCCCACCGTGTTTTTAAACTTCAAAAATGATCATTTGAGTGGCCGTGTGGCGAACGATATTTTGAACATCTGATGAAGATTTCGGGAAACCACAGCACTAAAATACTTATCAATTGTTTAGTGGAAACAAAAAGTCCAGTTGGTTTATTTATTGGATGTGCAAAATTTAATTGCTCTCATGTTTAAATGCCAATAACTCCGTGTCCTTCAGACTGTTATTAAATTATGAGTGAGGTGATTTTTATGATTTTATGGTATCTTAGTTTCCATTAAGCATGCAGTGGGTATTATTTTACTAATAAATTCTCGATGGTTTTGCTCAAAATAAACTAGAATTACCCGTTATTATGTAAGAAGCTGGATTTGACCTTTAAAAATCTCCTTCATCTAAGAATTCTAGGTGGTGTTATTTAAAACATTATTATAAAAATTGTTATGGCTATTTGAGTCCCACTAAAAAACAGCGTTTCGCATATAAATTATCGCCTGTCTGTTCAAATTTTTTTCCAAATGTTTTTTAATCTTTCTTTGTGTATCGAATGTGTATGGATAAAATATGTTTTTTTTCTTTCTCTACTTGTAACTACTAAGTAGCGTCAAATCCCGAAGGTTTTCTGAATTAGAATCTGAATCATTATTTTTCAGGCTTTACGTCGTTTGGCATACAATTCATTATTTGGTATACAATTATCATAAAATTATAGCACCTCATAAAATCGACACATTTTTTTCTATGTAAAAAATGAGGTATTTTTATTGGAAAACACTATGATTTGAAATCGCTTGGATACCAAAAAGGCTATAAAAAACATGCATCTTGTACTTACAATCTATCATCCATATGTTTCTTTGTCTCATTGCTGTCCGTAATCACATTCACCATAGTTAGCGTATGCTTTCTTATGTCCATCCTTCTAGTAGACAACACCTGGCTTGCTCTAAGATCTTCCATTACACCATATTTATTTTCAACTACAGTATCAGTGACATCATTTATGGTAAGCGCTGTATCATTTTCGTCGTCAATTGTATTCGTAAGAATTCCCTTGTTCGGCTGCCAGAGAAATCGAGTGTTGAAAATAACTTCAGAATTTTCGACGATTTTGTAAACTGTAACGAAACATGAACTCTTTTATGGCCTTTGACACGCAGAACGACTTAGAAAATATTAAAAGCCGGCATTGGCAGGGTCGCCATGTGAGGATGGGCGTTGGGAGACAATTGATAGGCTCGAGTTCTGAGTAAATACTGTTATATATAAAAGACTTTATTGGTTAGATACCAGTGGCGCGGCATCCATAGAACTCGATTCCCACCGGCTGGCCTATTTTAAGGCAGTTAGGCACTTTAATGTGCAGAATTAGAGGAAAAGGCTAGTTAAATTCCCTTCGGCTTGCCTTCTGATATACTTAATTGACGCTACTATATAATATTATAAACGCGAAAGTTTGTAAGTGTGGGTGGATGGATGGATGTTTGTTACTCTTTCACGTAAAAAGTGCACTTTGGTCACCGCGGTCTTCATCGGCATGCTATTCGGGTACATTTTGCATGTCTTCAGAGGAGAGAAGCATAAGTTGTCACAGTGGTCCGCTCAACTGGTTCCTTTCGCTATGGCTGCGGGAGTTCCTGGCACGCATCTCCTACGAGATCTTTCTTTTTCACATGACTACCTAATTCTTTTGGTTGCCATTATTCTTGTTCCTATTATTGTATTCAAAATTCTATACCGAATAAATTACGTCGCAAACAGAGACTTATACTAATAATCTTGTTGCAAGCGTAAATGTTTAAAACATTTTCACAGTAACATCAAGGCTAATTGATATGCCGCTCAGTTAGCCGACAACAAGATTGAGTGCTTTGCATATCTCATTGACGACCTACTAAGTTGACATGCAGTAATCCATGTAATCATAGGATTGGATTAAGAGGCAATTTAACATGTTCTCAGTGATTTGTTCATGGCAACTAGCGATCCGCCTCTATTGCTCAGTGACCAAAAAGTTAATATTGGGATTAAGTTGTGTTAACAAACTTTATAAGTACCTATATTTTAATTAATGTGATTAGGGAACGTGCTGGTGTGAAAGAGGACTATAGTGACTAGGACAGAAAAAAGTATGCTTAGTTGGTTTGGGCATGTAGAGCGAATGGATGAAAGTAGACTAACTAAACAGATATATATGGGGAGTGTGAATGGTTACGTTGGGAGGGGAAGGCCTAGACGGACGTTCCGAGACCAAAATAGGAGACGTTTTGGAAAAAGGTCAGGTCAGGAGTACCCGCGAAACCGACGAGCATGTATGAAGAGATTGATGACTGTGGATGAAGCGAAAGAAATATGTCAGGACCGTAGCAAGTGGAATAAAGTAGTCTCTGCCTACCCCTGTGGGAAAGAGGCGTGACGGTACGTATGTATGTATGCATTTTAATTAATTGTCATTTCATGCGATCACTTCAATTTGTTTGCACTCAACGTGTATCCTTAGAATGACCTAATGTCTAGACAGAGTTATATTAAGGTCGCTAACATAATATAATAGAGCATTGTTCGTATTTACATTAAAATTGTTAAGCGCAATTTAAAGTAGGTAAAGTGGCTATTTTTAATGACCTTATTGAGTTATTGACCAATGGTATCAGTCATTGCAGTCTAAAAAGACTCCTTGGAATCACTATGAAAGAGAATTGGGTTTTGGTGATCTGTTTATCTTCACTGGAGATTTCACGTTCTTTTTACTTGTATCGTAATTCCTTATCTGCTTGCCAAAAAATATTCTTGGTTCACATTGGTTGAGACTTTAGAAAAATATATCGACGGACTGACGGGAAATGATCATATTTATATTTTTTGTTCCTTCTTAGGCACATCTTTCTTCTATGCTGGTCTGGGAGTAAAGAAAAAACAAAATTTACCAGTTGCTTCTCGTCCCGCGCAGATGGTAAAAGCCCATCGAGGGAATGGATGAAAGTCTTAGGAATCACGTTACGCAATGCGGCCAGCAACCCGTCACTATTTTGATTTCCCTTTCCAGCTATTCGCCCTTAATCATGCTAAACGTGGCCTTAAGGTTTTGTTACCTTAGGCTCTGTCTACCCCGTAATGGATAAAGACGTGATATGTGTAGCTATGTTAGGCACAGATCTTTAACTAGTGTAGTGTACCTATACCAAAGCCATTATTATCGTAACCCTCACCTTCGCACTTCGTACAGACATCAACTGACCTTCTTTCAGTTCGTAGCCGTCATCCGTCTTCTGTGCCAGGACCACATCGCTGTCTACGAGCATGACTATCCGGTCCAGAATCTCCAGGTCTTCTGGATCCTTGGTGATCAGAAGCCATCGGTATGGTGACTTAAAGAAACCTTCCCCGCTCGCCTGAAACACTCCAATGTCAATGCAAATGAAATTATTTGTAGTAAAAATCATGTCATGGCCAATACGGCTAGCCACCATCACTAATTTGATTCCCCTTTCTTCCTATGCTTAACGTGGCCTTTAGGTCTTATTACTCTGTCTACCCCGTAAGGGATAAAGACGTGATATTATGTAGGTATGTAGAGTACGAAATTAATTAGTTTTAGTCTTTAAATACCTTGATCAAGAACTCGTCAGTTCCTTTGCAGCCAAGATCGGCTAAGATGAGGAGGTTCTGCAGATAGTACTCCGTCCTGCGGGGCTGCAGAGAACTGGCCGCATTCACGCCGACCTCATGAAGACCCTTGGCCAGGGAAGTCAGTTCATCTAGAGAGGAAGGAAATAACTACAATCTTAGAACAAAGTGGTAAAGATGGAACTCTGCGAAGGGCAAAATGTCGTCGGTTCCTACGCCTTGCCCCAAGTCCAATCATCGTCAAGTAAACCAGTTCAACTACGCACACGATTAAGGGGTGACAAGTAGTTTGAGCCAGTCTCATTTTTCTGTTCGCTTCCGTCTTTAGTCTGATACTTCAACCTCTGACATTTTCATTTTAAAACTGCTGAACCATATTTGGTTGACTTTGAAAACAAACGAGTAAGACATCTTGAAGGACTGACCACTCACCGCAGCATACTGAGGGCAGATTGGAGGTAGGCCCTTGCTCAGTAGCCTATGCTTACAGTAATATAATTAAAAACAAACTACCATGAGACAGAAACACTATTTAAATGAGACAGAAGAAGCGTGCAGCCAAACTTCAGGAAAGCTGGCAGTTCCAGTTGTCCGTTCGAGCCCAGCATGAAAACGAACCGTGGATCGGTTCGAAACAAGTCATACCTCGATTACTAATGAATTAGTGGGCAGTAGAAAAACAGGAAAAACACCGTGAGAATAGCTCGGAAGTTTGAAATTCGATGTTGATATCCATCCTTCTCAGTCTAATATTAAACACTGTTATGGTGAGCGAGACGAGAGTAGGTTTGAGGTATTCTACTTACACGAACTCCAGCAAACATACGGCGCTAGAACAGACGTAGCTCTATCATCTGAATTTGAAAACGATATTATCATGTTTATATCATCAATATCCAAACTAAACGAAAAACCTAATTGTAAAGCAAATTTCAACAAAAATAACTTCATCTTCAATTATAATCTTGATGAAAGAATAGAAGGTAAAATACGCGGAGATTTAGATGAAGGAAATAAAAATGACCAAGCCCTGGGAGGCCTGTACCCAGCAGTGTGACGTATACAGGCTGAAGATAAAATAAAAATGAACAGATGTTTGCGTTGTTAAGAGCAAAGCAAGAATGGTTGGAATAGAAATAACTTTTTAAAGTAGTCGATGAAGTCTCGAGAAGATTATGAAGAGAACATGGAAAAATTGTACGTGAACGTAAAAGAGTTCTTGAGAAGACGTCTATTGAAGCAGTAGATAAAGATGTAAATGAAGAAGTAAACAAAAGGAATGGTTGACGTTATGAAGACAACGCTTCTAATGAAGGCTTTGGAAAGCCCAATGAAATTATAATGCGCATTAAGTACGAAAGAGTTTTCTTTTGTTTTCGGTACCGCTGAGTTCAGAAGTGCTATTCAAAGGGAAAATAGGTGGGCAGGTTATCTACCAGATGTAGAAAAATTACCTTAGTAAAAGTCTCACCGTTTGCGAGATATTTCGATTTTTTTCCGTTATTTCACTTTGTTCAGGCTTCGAACTCTCTTGGAGAACAAAATATACTACACTACACTTTACTAAGATAATATCTATATTTGGCAGATGACCTGTTCGCCTAACTCTAAGTTTGTTCTTACGGGACACTATACAGTATTTGAGATCAGTTCAAGTTGACAGCAACATCTTATCGAAATACATGCATAAATCACGTCTTTATCCCTTACGGGGTAGACAGAGCCTAAGGTACCAAGAGCTAAAGGCCACGTTTAGCATGACGGTGGGTGCATAGGAAAGGGGAATCAAAATAATGATGGTTGCTAGCATCGCCTATATCTATAACATTCCTATGACTTTCGCCCATTCCCTCGATGGGCCTTTACCACATGCGCGGGAAGGGAAGCAACGGGTACATTGTATGTTTTTTCTTTACTCTCAGACCAGAGGCTTAATTACCTAACTCGCTCGCAATCGCCATCGTGTTCATTTTGACAGTTCTTGTATGAATGTGACAGCTAGCCGATGCAAGTGCAATTGTCAGCCCATACATGAACTGTCAAAATGAACACGATGGCGATTGCGAGCGAGTTAGGTAATAAGCCTACAGCATGGAAGAATCTTATCGACAGTATTATTTTATGATTGAAAAGGATTTTCAACCTTAGAGTGACAGACCACATAATTGTACCTAACCACTATTATAGAAATGCTGTTGAGACTCTGGGACCGTGGGGACCCGAAGCAAAAACTTTTTTTAAAACTTTAAAAAAAAATTGTCTAAATCCACAGGTGACCATAGAGCTGGCTCTTTCCTCGGGCAACGCATAGGCATTGCTATCCAACGAGTAAACGTAGCCAGCATTATGGGCACTTTGCCCCATGGCAACGATCTGGGCGATATTTGTAAATATCTATGTATTTAGGATTAGATTAAGATAGTTCAAGGTTTTTTCGTATCAACTTTTAACTTGTAAAAATATGTTTGTTTCGGTATTTTTATCATTATAGAAATGCTGTTTTTAAATATATTTTTAGTATAAATTCGGAGCGCGACTGTCTTCAAACTGTAATATATTCTGTTTATGCCACATTACAGCAGTAATGGGCAGTTACCGTGTCATTATCCACGGACAGGTTTGGTAAAGAAACGCACGAACAGATTATCCGGCTTTAATATTTATTTGTTGATGGGACCAAGTAAAGTATAAAACAAAGTAGGTATAGTATGAATTTGTTGAGGTGGTTTGGTGAGGCTTTTTACCTAACTCGCTCGCAATCGCCATCGTGTTCACTTTGACAGTTCTTGTATGAATGTGACAGCTAGCCGATTCCGATGCCAATTGTCAGCCCATACGTGAACTGTCAAAATGAACACAATGGCGATCGCGAGCGAGTTAGGTAATAAGCCTACTGATCTTGTTACCATCTTTCGAACAAAGCCAATGTATTCTATTGTGCCGATTTTATTTTATTGTGCGTACCTACTGTATACTAGCTTCTGCCCACGACTTTGTCCGCGTAGAATTAGAAACTGACATGTTTATCGCTATCCCCTGGGAACTATGCAATTTTTCCGGATTAAAAGTAGCCTTTAACCTAGCCGGTGATTTTCTCAACATGTTAGTACAGTTTGCGTCAAAATCTGTTCAGCCGTGTTCACGTGATGCGCTCGCAAATATACAACTGTTGAGACGTATCCCCAGCCAATTTCTTTTTTAATGTCATCCATGTACAGACTTTCGCCCTTTTCAGCTTTAATATATGTGTAGACTAGAAAACTAATAAAATAAAACAATTTAAATTGTACTGAAAATTCAACACGCAGCGCTGACAAGAGCAATGACACGACTCATTTTTTTTCTTTCTTTCAGCGCTGCCTGTGCGCAATTAATTTTATCTGTGGCCAGTGCCAAAATAGAACAGTTTGATAAAAAGGTAGCTGCCTAAATAGGTGCGTCGCCTACAATACCTATGTAGATAGTATACACGGCGCAGTTCTGTTGCACACAACATGGCATCCCGAAGTTCTTGACACACTTGCAGAAGGAAAAAAAGCTCGCAAAACCATTACGCTGTCGCAAACTGTGCAATAACTTCAATATCAACTTTGTGCCTTTGGAATAAGGATTGCAAACAACTCGGCAAGCAGCATTTTATGTTGGTAGGTTCGAACAAAGTTGTCTGTATGCAGTTCTGCGAAGTTTAATGACTTTTGACTGGTGGTGATGCGCTGGAATAGGACTTTCCGAGTATTGTATTTAAATGGGTTAATAGGTTAAATGTATCCCGCGGGATGGCAATGAACATGTCATAAGCCGCAGCTGCCTAAAATCGCAACGTAAATAAATATTGATTCAGAATCATAGATGTGAACCACGGAGGGATTTTTAACAATTCCCACGGGGTAGGGAATAAATGTGGTTTATAAGTTCAAGACAGATCCATACTAAAAATGACAGCTAAAACCTGAACTGAGTCGGAATTGAATCGATTAAGACGTCATGGTAAGGCCCCAGGTGGCAGGTTGTCGTTCATGGTAGCGTTCCAAGTTCAACAGTGGACGTTTTCCTGCAGATGACAATGATGTCAAAAATATTACAGTTGGCAAGTGGCGCCCTTATAAAAAATCTATTAAATTTTTCACCTATAATGTCGTGTATATAGACTACAAGTCCATGGACAAAAAAACATGTGAATTGAACCAGCGTGAAACACGCTTAGAAGGTTGTACTTCACTACATAGTATAAAACAAAGTCACTTTCTCTGTCCCTATATCCCTATGTATGCTTATATCTTCAAAACTACACAACGAATTTTGATGCGGTTTTTTTTAATAGATAGAGTGATTCAAGAGGAAGGTTTATATGTATAATACATACATAATATACCGTGCGAAGCAGGGGCGGGTCGCTAGTATATCATAAAATAAAGAAAAGACGGCATGGCGCTCAGAGTTATTTTATGTTATGACTAGCTTCTGCCCGCGACTTCGTCTGCGTAGAATTATACATAAAAACCTTCCTCTTGAATCACTCTATCTATTAAAAAAAACCGCATCAAAATCCGTTGTGTAGTTTTGAAGATTTATACATAGGGACATAGGGACATAGGGACAGAGAAAGCGACTTTGTTTTATACTATGTAACTACCTAGTGATATAGTAACAGACTTCTAAGCGTGTTTCACGCTGGTTCATTTCACATGTTTTTTTGTCTAATAGGGCAACAAAGGATTTAATTTAATTCAATAACCCCAATACAGTTTTCCTTATACGAATGAACTTAAATTATTATTGTAGTAAACGTTTATCATTGTCTGAGACCATCACCAACCTGTTATTACGTAAATTGTGAATTACGTACTACGTAATAATCTCAATGTAATTGATTATAGTTATTACCACTAGATACTATCAAATACATACGCATACATACATACACAAATCACGTCTTTATCCCTTACGGGGTAGACAGAGCCTAAGGTAACAGGTACCTACTGGCCACATTTAGCAAGATTGTGGGCGTATAGGTGGAAAATGGAATCAAAATAGTGATGGGTTGCTAGCCTCGTCACCTATAACGTGATTCCTATGATTTCCGCCCATTCCCTCGATGAACTTTTACCATCTGCGCGGGCACATTCCATGTTTTTTCTTTGCTCCCAGACCAGCATGGAAAATGCTACCAAATGAATCAAGAATTTTTACTTCTTGATTTTTTATGTTTACTTTTACGATTTTAGCGTTAGAAATTAAATTTCTAAACGACTGAAAATTAGAACAGATAGAAAAATCCGAAAAGTAGAGCTATGACCGGGAATTGAACCCGGATCCTCATCATTCCGTGACGCGTGCTTCCTCTACACCACCCATAGCAGGTGAGTAAAGCTTCCGAATTTTTCTTTCTGTTACTAGCAACAGACATCATTCAAATAGATGACGCTTGGCGACCAAAATTCGCATAGTAACAAGGTCACGTGACAGCTAGTAACATAGAAAAATTCGAATTACCCACCTGCTATGGGTGGTGCAGGGGTATAGCACGCGTCACGGATTGACGAGGATCCGGGTTCGATTCCCGGCCAAAGCTTTACTTTTCGGTTTTTCTAATTTTCAGTGTAGCTCAGAAATTTTATATTACCTTTGTTTGTGGTTGCAAGAAACGATTTAGTAAGTACAGCAAACCCTATACCGTCAGCATAGAGATAATGTAGAGATACATATATAAATAAATCACATCTTTATCCCTTAATGAATGAATGAATGAATGGACGATGAGGGAATGGGCGACAATCTTAGGAATCGTATTATAGGCGATGCGGCTAGCAACCCATCACAATTTTGATTCCCCATTCCATCTAAACGCCCACAATCGTGCTAAACGTGGCCTTTAGATCTTGTTACCTTAGGCTCTGTCTACCCCGTAAGGGATAAAGACGTGATTTATTTATGTATGTATTTATCCCTTACGGGGTAGAGAAACCTAAGGTACCTACAGGCTACTTTTGGCTTGTCTGCGGGCGTATAGGTGGAAAGAGGAATCAAAATAGTGCTATAAAGGTGGCACGCGTGTCTCGTTCACAAACCACTTCTATTTTTTTTTATGGGGAGATCGATGTCCATCTCCTGTTGTAAGTACTCTGTGAACGTTTTAAGTGTGTTAGTAATGCTCCTGTTAGCATTAGTCACCTTAAGGCGTACCGTGACATCCGTAAAGCTGTGCTGTCATGGCTTAGTCAGAGGTCCATCCACAGATTTAGAAAGAATAAACATACGTACAATTAAGGGTTAGAAGTAAGTAAGTAAGTAAGTTAAGTAAATGCTTTATTGTACAGTCAGCGCCATAAGTAAGTAGCAGTCAAGATCATCATTTACTTGGAAACACCCAAAATGGTCATTAACAGTGGCTCAACCAAAGCGGTCAAATTGTTCGGGACATCCATCGTGCACAAATATACCGGAGCACGCACATCGCCAAATACTTAGTAACATTCAAGCCGACATTAGTACCGTAACTTCCAAACCGCCACTGGTAGCGTAGCAGCCAAAGTATCCAAAAGTATGGAACACCGCAGACTAGGAAAATAGAAGAAATAAATATATGTTAAAAATGATGATGAAGAGGCTAGTAATTTAAATATAAAATGTCAATATTTTGATATTTTTACATTAATTACAGATTTTTCGTTTTATTAAGTCTTGGTACAAATTAACATTATAATAACTCTTCGGTAAGTAGTCGTGAATTGGAACAAGTAGGTACAAATTAAAAAAAATAGAAAAGTAAATCGCACTAGTGCGCAAAAATGAACTTTTCGCACGCAACACAGCCAATAAAAGTACACTTTCTGACCAACTGTATAGAAAACAATATTACCACACAATATTTAAATAATTTATGTTTCTTATTGATTCTTAGGTTATCAATTAATACCCTGAAAATAACCGCACCTAATTCTCTAGCACATCCCTCCCTTGTTCAATGCTCCTCTCATCTACTCAAAGGTTAACTGGTAGAGATCACTTATAGGGATAAGTTCGCCTTTGTGCATATATTAATGTTATTTTTATTTTTTTGTGAATTGTATCTGTTTCTTTATATTTGTACAATAAAGTATTTACTTACTTACTTACTTTACGTGTATAACACGAATTGCTCGTTTGAAGGTATTAGATAGATAGATTAGATAGATGCACCGTTGAATTGATCTTTCTTTTTATGAAGTCATTTAAAAAGAAAGGTGCTAAATTTACGATGTCTTGATTTGATTCCGATTTAAATACAGTTATGTCTGGGCGTGCTGCAAGTCGAATCGTTAAAAAACTGGTCCTATTACGTAAAGATTCGCCAGACATGTGGAGCTTGTTCTTAACTCGTTAATTTCTCGGTTTGTAAAGAATAAATAACTTGAATGATTCAGCACAAAAACGAAAATCTTATGAATCACGTATAGGCGATAGCAACCCATCACTATTTTGATTCCCCTTTCCACCTATACGCCCACAATCATGCTAGCCGTGGCCTTTGGGTCTTGTTACCCTTTTTTTTTTTAACGTAGTGGAAACTCATTTACGAGTACCCCCGGGCCCGGGGGGGCCCGAGCGGTTATGTGGGGCTCTCTCCCCCGTCCTCTTCCTGCGGAGAGGGGAGGGGGGAACATACGCACTAAAAACACTACGGCATTGTCCACTCGCCGGGTTAAGGTAGGCGCCGTGGGATCCCGAAGATTCGAGCCGACGACGACCCCCGGGGTCTTGTTACCCTAGGCTATGTCTACCCTGTAAGCGATAAAGACATGATTTATGTATACATACTAAAAAAAATTATATTAAGAACAACTTGTCAGTATCATCGATTTGACGATTTACCATATGGGGTCGAACCCGAGCGTAACAGTAAAAGACATGACCAAAAAAAAAGTAACCCTTACCGTACAAACATTTACGCTTAAATTACAATGTATATAAATGTGGACTTGATACTTTTTAAATCTGAAAGCAACTCGACTGTCCGCAGAATCCCGAGTTGTTTTAACTTGTCTTACAAGTTTGACTCGTTTTGCAATCAATTACTTTTAGACTTTCTTAAAGGATGCGATCGATGATAATGATCAATAAAGATGAGCTTTTCAATTTAACGGAATTTCGGGACTCTAATTTAAGATTGAGGAAAAGTTCAAGTTAAACTCAGCCGCTACTAACTTTTGTCTTATCTTTCCCTTCTTGAAGAAAATTAAGTTACAAGTTTGTTTAATTCATGAAAAAAATACAAAAGGGGAATTATAAACAAATTAAACTATGATAAAATTAAAAAGTAAACTAAAAGTAATCTAAAATAAAATAATTAAAAAAGGAGGGGCCCCCCTTGGCATAGTTCCACAGACGTTGGCAGCATTCCCCGTTTAGACAGCGATACTATACGCTGTCCAAGGAAGCTGCCAGCTCTGCGGTCACCCGTAGCGTCTATTAGCTTCTTCGAAATATCTTTGAAGAGGCTAATAGCGCTAGGACCCCACGGACGGGTCTCAACACCGAAAGGGACAAAGTTATGTTCGGTGCTGAGACACCTATATTTATTTATCTTGTCTCATTAGGCCGCTTCTGCAGCCGCGCCTGCTCTACTCGTACTCAAATTGTATGACATCATAAATCCCCTGGCAATTGTATGGGTTTCATTTACAAGGTACGCACGGGTTACCTTACACGTCATGGCATAATGTTTTGTATTGGTCGCAGTATTGTATGACTCACTGTTTTTTACACACATTTTCGAGTACCCTTGACCAATATTTTCCTCAAGTTAATTTGACTCTCGGAATGATAAATCATGCATCATTAAGTAGAGATTACTATACTCTAAACTGAGTCAATATATTTTTTTAATATGGCTTCTTCAACACCTCTGGGCCTCCTCAGGGCCTCTGTGAGTGACGTATTAAAAAAAAAAACCAAAAGTTTTATTTTTATTTTTATTTTTTTAACTGCTTTTTTTTAAAACTAAAATCAACTTTTGATTCTCCTTCCATGAATGTACAAGTTGCTTCGCTTGCCGCGCAGATGGTAAAACCCCATCGAATGGACGAAAATCTTAGCGATCATGTTATTGACGATGCGGCTAGCAACTCATCACTATTTTGATGTTTTGTTACCTTTTTTTTTTTTTTTTTTTATATGAATAGGAAGGCAAACGAGCAAGTGGGTCACCTGATGGTAAGTGATCACCACTGCCCATAGACACCCGCAACCCCGGAGGGATTGCAGATGCGTTGCCAACCTAGAGGACTAAGATGAATGGCCTCTTGTGCCCGTAATTTCCCCGGCTGTCTTACTCTCCGCACCGGAACACAGCAGTGCAAGCACTGCTACTTAGCGGCAGGATTAGCGAGTAAGATGGTGGTAGCGATCCGGACGGACCTTGCACAAGGCCCTACCACCCGCAAACCTTAGACTCTGTCTACCCCGTAAGGGATAAAGACGTGATATATGTAGATATGTATGTATGTATATAGTATCTATACCTAACCTAATCGTACTTTTTGCCCACTCGCCATCTAAGGTATGAACTACATATTGATTTTGCAAGGAAAAATTCGCTACAAGCAGGAAACTAATCACACTTAACAGTCATTACAACCAATTGCATATCCTTGATGATGCAATTATCATGACATGTAAATCTGTACACACACAGTTTCAAAATCATGGAAGTATTAGTACCTCAGGAGTCCCCGAAACCGACGAGCATGTATGAAGAGATTGATGACTGGATGAAGCGAAAGAAATATGTCAGGATCGTAGCAAGTGGAATAAAGTAGTCTCTGCCTACCCCTGTGGGAAAGAGGCGTGACGGTATGTATGTATGTACTTATGTATTAGTACCTAATAATTATGTTGTGGACGTTCGAAGGGCTTTTGCCATCTGCGCGAGAAGAGAAACCAGCTGGTATATACATTCGATGTTTTTTTTTGCTTCCAGGCCGGTAGGCTTATTACCTAACTCGTTCGCAATCGCCATCGTGTTGATTTTGACAGTTCTTGTATGAATGTGACAGCTAGCTGATTACGATGCCAATTGTCAGCCGATACATGAACTGTCAAAACGAACACGATGGCGATTGTGATCGAGTTAGACAGCAATCATGACGACCGGATAGCCTAGTGGTTAGTGACCCTGACTATGAAGCTAGAGGTCCTGGGTTCGAATCCCCGTAGGGGCAGACAATTGTATGATGAATACGAATGTTTGTTCCCGAGTCATGGATGTTGTATATGTATATAAGTATGTATTTATCTACATTATATAAGTATGTTTATCCGTTGCCTGGTACCCATAGTACAAGCTTTGCTTAGTTTGGGGCTGGGTCAATTGGTGTAATTTGTCCCAAGATATTTATTTATTTTATTTATTTATTTAAGCCTACAGCTCTGGAAGTATACGTCTTCCCACCTTCTCCTCTGTGGGTCTAAAATTGGGCCTGTGCCAAGAAACTAGTCTAGATTTATTGACGGTCCGTTCATGTTTTTTTTAGATATTTTATCGAGTATAAAACAAAAATAAACTCAATGTCTGGATCGTATCAATAAAAGTGCTACATAGTCAATAGTTGTTTACTAAAATTTAATAAAATTATACATACATACATACAAAAATCACGTCTTTATCCCTTACGGGGTAAACAGAGCCTAAGCCTTAGGCCCTAAGGTAACAAGACCTAAAGACCACGTTTAGCATGATAGTGGGCGTATGGATGGAAACGGGAATCAAAACAGTGATGGGTTGCTAGCCACATCGCCTATATCTGATCCCTAAGATTTTCGGCCTACCCCTCGATGGGCTTTTACCATCTGCGCGGGAAGAGATGCAACTGGTACATTCTATGTTTTTTCTTTGCTCCCAGACCAGCTTGGAAGAAAAAAAAAATATATGGTAAAAGCTCAGATCAAATAAAAAGTAAAGATAGAGCGCGGTGAACAGCCGAGTGAAGCCGGTCAAACTGCACCAATCCGTGTGCTTACACAGTGACACGCACACACTTGCAACCAAACTATACCAAAACCTTATTATTTGAGCTACGCATTCCCGTGGAGCACAACGTATTTTGAAATTGGACAAATACAGTAATAATGCCAAATTGCGTAGTGAAAGGGTGTAAAAACTATTCGTCCAAAAATAAAAAGCAGGATGTAATCACTTATCACACGTTAGTAAACTCGTAAACCAATATTTTCAATAAAAATCGAAATAATTTTGCTTCTGACAAAACGTCAACAATAGTGTTGCCATTATAATATTTTAATTACCCTATTATTCACCCAATGGTGAATGCCGCCTCTGTAATACAACCTTTTCTTTTTCATTTTAAATTCTATTCTTTATTAGCACGGCTTAAAACGTGAGAAAGTGACACGCCACCTAAAATACATACTACTTTATGTATTTTTTCAGATTTCCAAAACGCATTCCATTATATATTTTTGCAGTATCGGGGTATTAATAATTATTATGGCAACACCGGCCTACGCACACATGTTTATAAAACCGGCTTCACTCGGCTGTTCACCGCGCTCTATCTTTACTTTTTATTTGATCTGAGGGTAAAAGTACCATCCGCATAGTAGTATCCGCACTGGATCCGCGTGGGAACTATAGTCCAAGCCCTCTCATGCTGAGAGGAGGCCTGTGCCCAGCAACGGAACGTATATAGGCTGGAGATGTTGATGGTACAAGTAAAAACGAATGTCTCAGAATTATTGTCTTCAACTACAGAGGGACAGCGCAGAGGAACCCTATTACTAAGATTTCTCTGTCCGTCCGTCTGTCTGTTGGTCTGTTTGTCTGTCTGTTCGTCTGTCACCAGGCAGTGTCTCAAGCGCCGTGATAGCAAGACAGTTGAAATTTTCACAGATTATGTATTTCTGTTGCTATAACACAAAATACTAACAGAATATTTTTGTCTGTCTTTGTCAATAACCAACACAAAATGACTTTATGCTGCATACATTTTGCTTAAGAGCAGGGCTCTGCTAACGCTGGATTTTACAATAACTTGTTTAATTTGTACGGAACCATCAGTGGGTGAGTTCGACTCGCGCTTGACCGTTTCTTATGTCACTATATTTTTACATCCGACGGGAAATTGTATAACAAAATAAACATAACATGTTTTAGTAACAAATAAGTGGTTTGGTTTAATAATTAGTTCGGTTAGTTAATTATAGCAAGTTATAGATAAAAGAGCAATGACTTTAGTTTCGACAAGTCATAATAAACGGAGTTCATTAACCTTTGACTGACTGTAGTACTAAAAAACAAGGTAAATACGGAACAATACAATTCAACAAACACTTCGGCTTTTAGGGTTCTGTAGTGAAAATAGTGTAGTGTAGAGCCGGAACCCTTACAGTTACAGTGTTTATGCAAACGTATATTCAAAGCTTATTAGATGTAATTAAATTTAAAAAATGCTATATTTTTTTTTCAAGTTTGCGAAACTTTGGGTTATTTCTACTTCGAATCGTACGAGAAAAAAGTTTTGTTATTTTGCATACCAGTATGTAAAATTACTTTTTAAATCAAAATGGACACGCAATAAAGGTGAACTGACTGAGGTGATTTGGTTTCATCACCTTTATTGCGTGTCTGTTTTGATGAATAGAAAAAATGTTTTTGTTAAATACTTTTCGTTTTTGCTGTAGTCGGAAATTTTTTTGAAGGTGTACTATAATAATCATAAATAAAAGGGTAGTTTGGGAAAATTTATAAATGTAGATACATTATGTTTATTTATAGGTACAACGTTGGTTTGGATGTGTAACAGTTGTGCTCATTAAACTTTGATAATGATCCCGTAGAGACCGAAACGCGTCAGTGTTTGTGTGGTGTAAGGGATAACTAAGTTTGTGGCATTTATATGTGTTTTATGTGGCATTAGTGGAGGGAGGGATTGCATGAAAAACATATATATTTCTCACAGGCTTGGTTGTCTTGGACGCGAAGAGCGGAGTAGCAAGGTAAATATTTTTTGTTCATTAAAATCCAAGAAAAAAAATCCGTGCCCCTCATATTATTTTGTATAACTAATTACTTTTTGTGCTGTATTCGTATCTATTATGTCATGTGTTGAACACTAAACGTTAAACGTATGAAAACATTTCATAGAACGCCTAAACTCCGGTATACCTACGGTGTTTCCCACACTTGTATTATACAAATAAACGTCATCAAATTATGGCGAAGCTCATATCAATTGTGTCAATGACATAGTACTTATTAGCTGTAGTTTAGGATATAAGGAGTTTCCTCGTTACGACGACGCGCTCGTTTTATGAATCACTTCATCACTAGGTACATAGTATAAAACAAAGCCGCTTTCTCTGTCCCTATGTCCCTTTGTATGCTTATATCTTCAAAACTACACAACGGATTCTGATGCTTAAATCTTTAAAACTACGCAACGGAATTTGATGAGGTTTTTTTTAATAAATACCTAGAGTGATTCAAGAGGAAGGTTTTTATGTATGATTTTACGCAGACGAAGTCGTGGGCAGAAGCTAGTAAATGATACACTTGAACAGCAACAGAGACAGGAATAAAAAAATTGCCCCGAATTTTGTATATTGGGGTAAATTCGAAATTGGGGGGATTTCAAAACTCGTGGATATCCAAACGCGGAACAGTCATAATCTAGCAACGCTTACCTAGAAGCTCCAATGTCTTGGGTTCTAGATAAGCGTTGCCAGATTATGGAATTGTTCCCCGTTTAGTGGATATCCACTACTACTATGCGAGTTTTTAACAGGTTGCCTGTTGATATTAAGTCACTCGAAGGTAAACAATTTAAAACCTCCTTAAAAAGTTGGCTCACTGATAGAGTCTTCTACAATATGAACGAGTATTATAATTATGACAATAGATCATGCCTGTATTAACTTTTTTTAATAATAAGTGTTATATATTGTACGTCCGTGATGGATAAACTGTTGGTTCTAATTATACATATATTTGTTAACATCTCTGTACACAGTTAAACAATAAACGTTATTCTATTCTATTCTATACTATTCAGGCTCTATCTACCCCGTAAGGAATAAAGACGTGATCTATGTATGTATGTATGTACGTAGATGGATAAATTATTATAGAGTTATGCAGTAACCATGCTGTAGTCAAAGTCCGGACATCCTATTCTGGTCACGGCGCGACCTTAGGGAAACACGGTTGATGCGTCGCTATGAATAGTCTAGTTGCGATCCCGCGAATTCTATCTCACGTCACTAGGGTGACCAATTTCGCTATAATCGTCGGATGCTGTGACTAAAATAGGTCAGCGTAATAATTATGTCAAAGTAAACAAATGTAATGCTTGCCTTATTGAATTGTGCTTTATTTAGTTGTACATTTTTTTTGTAAAATATTCGGGTGCGGATCAGAATGTATAAAGTTTAAAATGTATAATAAGTTATAATAATACACAATGGTTCAAAATATATAATGCTATTTTCTGTGTACCTAATGTATAATGCTATTAGTTAGGTGAACTATTTTGATAGCGTAATATAAAGATTGGTTTAGGTTAGGTTAGGTTTCGTTTATAACAATCCTGTTAGTTTGCAATTTTTTGAGTAAATCGCATTATATATTTTGAACCATTATGTATTTTAACCCATTATACATTTTAAACTTGATGTATTTTATTACGTACCCAAAATATTCATTTAGGTTTACGACTACTTTTTAAGTGGACATTGTTAACATTGCTTAGCTTATGCAAATAAAAATAAAAAGTTTCGAATCGAAATTGACTTTCTGCCTTTGCCTTTAGGTTAGGATAAATCCGACAGTTACTCGTTACTGGTGAAGTGCATTCATATATATTATTAAAAACATAAGTCCATAATATATTACACTCACGTCTTCTGGCTCTATCTTTAAGGTCATAAAAGGCTAACAGATTTATGTTTAGGTTGAAATATGAAAATAGTACTTCCACCAACACACAGTAAATACTTAGGAGCTCCACGGTGCCACCATCATGCTCCGATGGCGCCCTCCATTGGCGGTGAGGGAATACTGGTGGGTTTTTAGTGGATATGCCTCCTCCCTCCTATCGCTAAGAAAGGGGGCAGTGGGTAAGGAGAGTCCCACATAACTCCTATGCCACCCCAAGCATTTTACCACCGGAAAAAAACTCATGAGCGTGCTATCTGTTAATAACACAAAGTTTACTGCTAACCCAGAGGCAGTCTCAAAGTTTATGGAATCATAAGTCTCAAATTCTATTAAAAAAAAACTCTAACATTCCCTTAAGCCCGCGCTTTACCAGTGTCAGACACTTAATTAATGCAGAAGACAGACAAACGTTCAACGTAATGTACCTATCATGTTTTAATTAATGCTAGGCGCAGGTGTGGCTGAGTTTGCTTCAAAATACGCATAAAAGTGACAAATTGAATGTAGTCTTATGTGGTGACGTCTCAGGCGCCGCGCGGATAGATATATGTGCGCTCGCGCTTCTGAACGTCAGTTCAACTCCCGCGCAAGCCAACGCCGGTATTCTGAATATAAAAAATACCGACTGGCCGAAAATAAGTGGACAAGTGTAGTGAAGTGTTGTGTTTTTGTCGAGGTATGTTGTTGAATGTATTCGAATTGATCGCGCCTGATTTAAAATTCTTAGGTCGTTAGTAAAATTAGTTTTATGTTAATTAAAGAATGTTTTTGCCAGATTGTTTTGATGATATATTTGGATGTGTTTTTTGAATATGCGAATAAATTTACTAGACTCAGTTTTTATAATGTTTAATACAAATTGAATTGTTAATTACCAATGACACCATTTAAATGATAACTTTAAATTTGATGTGGCAATTTTTTCATTTTTTTTATCCATTTCGTTGTAGATAATAATTGTTTTTCCAAAATCGGCTTTCGATTGTTTTTTCACCGAAGCATTTTGATTTTTAACTGAAAAATAATATCTCATGCTTATATACATTACCCTTTCTAGAAAATAACTTGTGAAAATAGTTTATTATGTCAATGAAAATGACTGTTTAACCTATGATATCACTGATCACTTTGTGATTCGATGCACCTGAATACTCAAGACAAAATTAGCTATGCGCTGAAACAATAGTCATCACTCATCAGTATAGTAATCGATTATCATGGCGTCGGCGTGTTGTAGTCATTAGTAAAACACGATTTAACATACAAACATAATTTATAATGACTAGCTGTTGCCCGCGATTTCGTCTGCAAACAATTGGCATTGTTCATTTTTTTTAAGCTGTGCTTTTAACACCTTTATTTGATAAAATGGACTATTTCAAGCAACTAATTTGAATATTATGCTTTTACGTAGTTTGTTAATTAATAATAAATATTTTTTCGCTGTTTCATAATTCGTGAATTTAGACAGAATCCCAATCGCCTTCGTTCGGCTGGCTATAAAAAAAACGGCTTTGTTTATGGTTTTGTTAGATTTGACAGTGACACGTGACAGTTGCCGTAGCCAAACTTTTTTTTTCACTTTTGTGGCAAACATTCGATGCTGGACTCTGTCTAAAAACCCGGTCGTTCGGTCAAACAAAGGTTCAAAGTACTTTTACAAAAATATCTGCAATCATAAAGTATTTTTGAAATCGGACAAGATAAATCGGATAATTGATGGTTTTCCTCGAAATGGTTTTCGAATTGGAGCATACTAAAAAAAATGAACAATGCCAATTCGTTTATGGATAGCATTAAATCGCGCGATTTGCGCAATTTTTCAAAACAAAAATTGCCTATGTGCTCCAGACTAAAATCTATCGCTGTGCCAAATTTTAACCAAATTTTTTCAAACGTTCTGGCATGAAAGAGCGACAATTATCCATACATCCGTACTTCCTCACTAGCTTTCGTATTTATGATAATTAGCATCTGTTTTGTATTATTTCGTCAAAATCGAATGCTAAATTCGCCGATTGTGCCATTTTAGTATACATATGTATTTTAGTGTATGTTTGGACGACCGGATGGCCCAGTGGTTAGAGAACCTGACTATGAAGCTTGAGGTCCCGGGTTCGATCCCCGGTCGGGGCAGATATTTGTATGAAAAATACGAATGTTTGTTCTCGAGTCTTGGATGTTTAATATGTATTTAAGTATGTATTTATGTATATGTATAAGTATGTTTATCCGTTGTCTAGTGCCCATATTACAAGCTTTGCTTAGTTTGGGGCTAGGTCAATTGGTGTCAATTGTCCCAAGATATTATTATTATTAGTATGCATGTAGTGTGTTTTATGTACATTAAAGAGTTATACATACATACATAATTACTTCATCATCATCTCCAGCCTGTTATACGTCCCACGGCTGGGCACAGGCCTCCTCCCAGAACTACTTACCTTATGAAAATTATATTCATAATTCAAACTCAGGTAGAGATGTTCGTAAAATTGTTAAAAAATCGTTAATTTTGATGAAAAGGTTCGAAAATCACACATTTTCTTACTAAGTCTGCATGTAGGTATTTTAACGTAGATTCAATTTAGTATTTTTAAATCACCTTAAAAATTACAGCGACGATAATAAAATAATATATCAAACTGACCACGATAACCCTGCTTGAGATTGCGGCAACGATTTAAATAACTATGGAGATACAAAATGGTTTCCATCTTTATTATAACATGTCGGTGGCTTGTTGCCAACCGAAGACTGATGATAGAGTTTGTAAATCATGTTCTTTGATGTACCTGTTCATATTTTACAATGTTTTAGTGCAATTTGAATGGTTTATTTTTTGTGATCAAAACAAATGATTTCTTACGACCGCGACTTTGGGAAGGGCTTCAAACGCCGAACTTTAAATGTTTGCTGAATAAACACAACTTTTCCTGTTCGAGGCCAACTAGTTTCGCTTAAAAGAACACACTTAACAACAGACGTTAGAATAATGCAGAAATCTTGGGTCAAGAGTTAATTTTGATAAAGTATTTTAAGGCACACAATTTTTTTACAAATTTAGGCAAAATTCTAAGTTATTTATAACTAGCTACAAAAACCACGGAAAAATATTCGATTGTTGTTTATCTTCCTCATGTTATTAGTTCTCAATAAAGTTCTGTTGTTACTTCCTGTTTTTTCAATTGAAGGTTTTATTTACCTATAGGATCACCAAACTTATGGGAAAAAGGACAGTCTTCATAAAAACAGTGTCATGGTCACATTAGCATTTTGATAAAAAAGTGGATGGACTATTTTTTCACGATCAAAATGCTTTCGCTGTATCTATATTAGTCCATACCAAAGTTACTTTGTTTTTCTTATTTTAATCTCCAGTAAAAAGTGCAAAAAATACATTCACCCCTTTAAAACATGTCTCACCTACGTCCTCTTGTTTATTACCCCACAGGGGGTAATTAGCCCTCGGTTCGAAGCCACTGAATGACATGGAACAGCGAATCTGTTTTTTTTATTGGGCTACACCCTAAACCAATTCCCACTAAGAGTTCTCTGTTGTTGAGTATTCTGTTGTTTTGATCCACGATCCTATATCGACATACCAGTATCACGATAATAACCGTGTAACCGTGTATGTACTTAATTAATTTCATGGCATGTTTTGATGTCATATTACAATCCTAGATTTAGATATGAATTACTATTGTGTGCCCTTGCAGGGCGTCATGGACTGACTTAGAATAATGTTAACATCTTCATATGTTTGTACATGACTTGACAATGAATAAATAAATAAATAAATAACCCATTCCCATTAGAACCACATCATCCGCTACAATAGCTTGTTATTTTCAGATTTCGTCCAAAGATGGAGCCACTGTTAGTAGACGTAGTTCACTTCTACCCTAAAGAGAATGCGCAACCACACAACACCGTCAAGTAAGTGAAACTTAGGCCCATTACAAAAGGACTGCATACTGACTGCGAAGTAACTGCTGACTTCACATTTGCTATTGCAGTTCCATTACAGTCGGTACTGCACGCTCGCTAACTGCGATTGAAATGTTTTGCCAGACGGCGGTTCTCTATCGTTTGTCATAATTTTATATGCCATAAACGTATTGTTTGCCATAACTCTTTTTTCTTACGAAAACCGTCGCAAAAATATTTTTTCGCATGACCAAGGTGGTCGTGTTCCCTGGCAGAGGGGTAAGCCTGTTGTTAACTTACTTAGTAATTTATAACTTTAAGCTCTCGTCATTATGTATGTATGTAAACTCTTTATTGTGCAAAATAAACAAGACAAATATGCAATTGACAAACACTGAGATACATGCGCAAAGGCGGACTTATCCCTTTAAGGGATATCTTCCAGTCAACCTTATTATTATTGTTATTATGTGTCTTGTGGATAAAATGTAGGCACCTATGCTTGGAAATCATCTTCTTTTTCTACTATACGTGTAGGACTAGATTTTAATCGAGACTTTATGCAAATAACTAGCATTTCTTGTTAAAACCTGACGTGTTTTCTAGTCGTTATTTTTGTCATTAGCATTCGATCGTGAATCTGCATGTTTTTGCATTATTATGTCAAATTATGTATCATTTACTATTTTGTAATAAATTACAACTTTTTGTTATGAGAATGAATAACCGGCCATCGACGCACCAGCAGTCCTAATGATGCTGTAGGTGTGTATAATAATAATAATAATAACCATTTATTATTATTATTATTATTTATTATTATTATTTTATTTATTATTATTTACTGTGTATGAGCGACGGTGATCACTTAATATTAGGTGGATTGCACGACGTCGTTTTGTTCGAGTCTAACGTTTTTATCAACGTCTCAAATAGAAAGGCTTCGTGAAATTTACAAAGGCTTCGTGAAAACCTAAGTTGCGAGGAAGTTTAGTGCAAAATTTGTTTTCATATCCTCTCAATGCTTAATAAAAACATATCTGCCTCAGCTGGAAGAGCAATTGCTAGATTCGTTACTTTAAAAAACACTCACCTGCGGTTCGTGTTACTCATACAGCACGCCCCGCCCCACCATACGCTCAGCTTACTCTTACAGCTCGCTGACTTCCCGTCTTTATATCTTTCTCTGCAGGTACGAGGTGGTGAACGATGAGGACCCAACAGTGGCCATCGTGCGTCGAGGGCAGCCGTTCAACGGCGTGGTGCGGTTCACTAGACCCATCGAGGAAGACGTGGACTTGGTGCAACTGGTCTTCACCCTCGGTAAGAAGCCCTAAACCCTCTACAGTAGGACGACAAAGGGGGCCGAGAGAGGTGCGGGCGGCAGGCGCACTACCCGCCCGCACCGGCACCTCATCTTTGTCGTCCCACCCCGCGCCCCTGCGCCGCGCAGGCGAGGACTCATTTAAGTGGTCGGTCTATAGATACTACGACACCGGATAGCCTAGGGCACTTTTATGGTGAAGGTTCATAACCCAAGTCAAGGATGTTGTACGTATTTAAGTATGTATGTATTTATGTACACTTGCTGTTTCCCGCGACTTTATTTGCTCAGAATTAAATATAGCCCATGACAACATTTCTAAACGACACTGAAAATTAGAACAAATAGAAAAATCCGAAAAGTAAAGCTATGGCCGGGAATCGAACCCGGATCCTCGTCGTTCCGTGAAGCGTGCTCCCTTCACCACGCATAGCAGGTGGTGAAACCTTCGATTTTTCTATCTGTCACTAGCTGTCACGTGACCTTGTTACTATGCGATTTTTTGTCGCCAAGCGTCATCTGTTTGAATGATGTGTCTGTACGACACAATTACAAACTCTCGTGGAACATGTACTGCTCACCAGGGACATGGATAGCCTATGATATTCACAAATAATGTGGCTTTGTATTGGTAAAAGAATTTTCAAAATCAGTTCGGTAGGTCCAGAGATTATCCTCTACAACCTCACAAACTCACAAACACACAAACTCCGCTTTCACGTAGAATTAAATTATAGTCTACTAGCTGTTGCTAGCGTATCCGTCTGCGCAGAATTCGCTTATCGCTATCCCGCGAGAACTATGCGATTTTCCGAGATAAAAATCCTACGTCCTTCCCCGGGACACAAACTATCTCTGTACCAAATTTCATTAAAATCGGTTCAGTGGTTTAGGCGTGAAAGCGTAACAGACAGTCACTTTCGCATTTATAATAATTGGTAGCGATATTAGTATAGATTTGTCAAAGTTGATCAAAAAATTCTGTAACGCAGGTGAAAAAGACAGAATTAATACATACATACATAAATCACGTCTTTATCCCTTACGGGGTAGACAGAGCCTAAGGTAACAAGTCCTAAAGATCACGTTTAGCATGTTTGTGGGCGTATGGAAAGGGGAATCAAAACAGTGATGAGATGTTAGCCACATCGCCTATATAACATGATCGCTAAGATTTTCGCCCAATCCCTCGATGGTATTTTACCATCTGAGCGGGAAAAGAAGCAAATGGTACGTTCTATGTTTTTTCTTTACTCTCAGACCAGCTTGGAAGACAGAATTAGTGATGATGATAAATATATGATGATGACATAAAATTTAATATGGCGACTAGACTTTTAAGCTCTAGGTAAGTAATTAAACTTGTCATTTTTTTTAGGCGATAAGCCGACCATGGAAACTACGGGTTCCATGTACTTACGACGGGATGCTGTGGCAGACAAACATAGCTGGAGCGCGCGTCTCATTGACGTCCAGGCCGACACGATGTCGTTTGAGGTAAGACAAAAATTAGTCGTAACTTACTTTGCTACAGACCCGCTTTCTCGTTTATCCCCAATTAAAACAAGAGTACTAAATCTCTAAACGACCCTATGTAAAGTTATGGCCGGGAATCGAAGCCGCGGGAAGCTGTGAGTGGTGTAAGGGTGCACGCGTTACGGAAAGACGAGGATCCGGGTTCGATTCCCGTCCATAGCTTTGCTTTTCGGATTTTTCTGTGTTCTAATTTTCAGTGACATTTAGAAAGGAAATCATTAGGCGATGCCTAGGGTGCACCGGATCAAGCGCTGATCCTAACGAACCGCAGCTCTTGATCACGCGCGGAGGCAACCCGACTCGCACCCCTATAGTGACGCATTGAGCTATCAAGGAAAATCATTGTAGCATTTTTATTTATTTAAAACCGTAAAAATAAACATAAAAATTCAAGAAGTAAAAAAACCAGGCAGAAAGTCATTTTTTCAAAATAAAATACAGTGAGGGGAATTACAAAAAAATGTAACTATGATAAAATCTAAAAGTTAACTAAATATACAAAACTTAAAACTAAATAAATATACCCAACTATAAAAAGAAAACACCATCTAAAAGGCATAGACCCCAACAACCTGGCGGCATGGAAAATGTACCTAAATGACTTTCTGCCAGGTTTCTTGCGGCGCATTCTTCTTGGAAATGATGGTCTTTCCGAATGTGCTGATAGTTTAAAAAAATACATGTAAAAGAAGTAAAATGGATTTCAGGATTTTCTTTAGTATTCGACTAATTGAATTGGTTTTAGCCACGGACCTGAATTTATGTAGATGATTTTAGTTGATCTATTTTGAGTGTCATAAAGATCCATCACTATTTTGATTCCCTTTTCCACCTATACGCCCACGATCATGCTAAACGTGGCCTTAAGGTTTTGTTACCTTAGGCTCTGTCTACCCCATAAGGGATAAAGACGTGATATATGTATGTATGTGTATGTATGTAAAAGTTATACATACATACATACAATATCAAAAACTTGTTACCTCACCATATTTATTTCTATATGAATAAATATTACACTTAACACAATAGTATTATTTTATTCATAAAGCGTTCTATATAATAAACATCCTACGTTTCGAATAATAATTCTACGTTGTTATGCGATTCGCATATATACGACAAATTAAACGAAATAGTCAGTATTGTATGATATAAATAGTTTAATTATATTCGTTTTGTCAAATTACATTCAATTTAAATATTAATTAGAGACAGAGTTCTGTGAATGGTAAAGTGAGGTCGGCTTAAACTACGTCTCGCCATACAGGCACGCTCAAAGAGTGGAACAAAACTTGATCAAACAAAATTTCCGCTTATTCACACTCAAGAGTAAGACAACCAATGAAATTACATACATACATACACATACACAAATCACGTCTTTATCCCTTCAGGGGTAGACAGAGCCTAAGGTAACAGGTACCTACAGGCAACATTTAGCAAGATTGTGGGCGTATAGGTGGAAAATGGAATCAAAATAGTGATGGGTTGCCTCATCGCCTATATTTATAACATGATTCCTATGATTTTCGCCCATTCCCTCGATGGGCTTGAGTCATCTGCGCGGGAAGAGAAGCAACTGGTACATTCTATGTTTTTTCTTTGCTCCCAGACCAGCATGGAAGTAAACCAATTAAATTACTGGCATATAAAGCTTTCTTTCAAAGCCTTCTAGGCTGGTAACGCATCTGCAATCCTCCAGTGCTGCAGATGTGAAAGGTGGTGCTCACAAGCCATCATGTGACCCAATTCCTTCTCGTATAAAAAATTCGAAAGATTTCTACAACTGCACATTTGAAAGAAATATCAGAAACAACAACTTTTTTTATGGTGTGGAAAATGCGCTTTATGCATCCGCCCGGTACGGGTGTACCGGGGGTACGTGGGGATCTCCCGCGACGGGAAGCTTACCTACTAAAAACCACACAGATTCCCTATTCGGTCTTATGTGAGGCATTACGGGAGCACTCGGTGTCACCGCGACGCCAGAAAGAACTGTGTCGTATGATACCTACCTCAAAATATAACGTTACATCAGTTACGTTAGTTGAGTTACGACGGTGCCTTTAAGAGGCGAGTGTACAATTTTCTGCAGGGCCGACAACGCACTGGCATCGCGTAAAGCGCTGCGGGTGTCTATGGACAGTGGTGATCATTTACCACCAGGTGACCCACTAGTTCGTTTGTTTGGCCTCTCTAACATAAAAAAAAAACATTATTGCAAGTTGCTACGTCATGTGACCGGTTTGAAGGTTGAGGGTTTGCTTGTAGATTAGATACAGCTCGAAATAACCAAAGAAACATAAAATCTATTAAGTATTCTATAGGTAATACCCAAACCAGTTTGACGCCGGGCAGCAAAAGTTAAATAGGTAATTTGAATAAACAAATGAAATACTACTTATTTGACGTCGGTACATTCCTAATTTTGTAACCAGTTTTATACAGTCGAACTACAGACCTCTAGATATGTAATGAAGTTAATGATAGAAGTACCCACAGTGAAATAATTTATCCTTCCATGCGGTCTGGGAGTAAAGAAAACACATAGAAAATACCAGTTGCTTCTCTTCCCGCACAGATGGTAAAAGCCCATCGAGGGAATGGATGAAAGTCTTAGGAATCATGTTATACGCGATGCGGCTACCAACCTATCACTATTTTGATTTCCCTTTCCAGTTACACGCCCTTAATCATGCTAAACGTGGCCTTAAGATTTTGTCTACCGCGTAAGGGATAGACGTGATATATGTATATACCTATAGTGAAATGAAATGAGAGCCAAGCTATTTCTTTTGACTACATCAATGTAACGTTCTATTGTAACGTGTGACGTTTCTAACGATACGTCATTTATCCAGTTCTGATTAGTAGCTTAAGAGCTATAAAGGCCATCAGAGGCCAACAGCAGTCACTGCTACAAAACAACAACAAATGATGTAGGTACCGTTAAACGTCACACGTTACATAGCTTTTTTTTAATGGTGTGGAAAATGCGCCTTATGCATCCGCCCGGTACGGGTTTACCAAGGGGTATGTGGGGCTCTCCCGCGACGGCAGGCATACCCACTAAAAACCACACGGATTCCCTATTCAGTCGTTTGTGAGGCGTTACGGGAGCACTCGGTGTCACCGCGACGCCCCACGACCACCCCGGGATGGGGTTCCCTCTTCGGAACATAGATACCTACCATAACATAATGTAACGTGTGACTACGGCCTTTCCAGCTTAAATATGTGTCTCTATACAGTGATTATTGTATAGGTACTACAGTATCATATCGTACTTTTTCAGAGTAGTTTTTTGTCGTAGTTCGGTTTTAGTTTTCTACTTCTAAATATATATAACTCAAAGGTGACTGACTGACTGACATAGTGATCTATCAACGCACAGCCCAAGCCACTGGACGGATCGGGCTGAAATTTGGCATGCAGGTAGATGTTATTACGTAGGCATCCGGTAAGAAAGGATTTTGATCAATTCTACCCCCAAGGGGATAAAATAGGGGACGAAAGTTTGTATGAAACTTTGTCAATTTTAAACCGATCGGGCTGAGACTTTGCATGCGTAAAGCTACTATGGCGTAGGCATCCTCTAAGAACGGATTGCGTCATTTCTGCGGGATAGCGATAAACGAATTCTATGCAGACGAAGTTGCGGGCAACAACTAGTTTTTTATAAATATTGAATGCATAATAAACTAAACTAATGTCGAGTGTCGACTAGCGTCGTCTACTTTAATACATGTCTGTGTTTTCAAACCACAACATAACTTCTAATCTAAATATCTGTTTTGCATAAACAATGATTATAAATTCGTGATGGTAATCTTTTATTCATAAATATTCACGGATCTTATTAGATAACACATGATACTGTGAATGGTATTATAAAATAGTAATAAATGACTAAAAATTTACACTGTTGCTACTATTAACAATGTGTTAAATATACACATAAATTATTTTCCATAGTGCAGAGGTCAGGTAGCCTAGGAGGTCAGGCATCCTAGGCTAGTCATAAATGTTAGGAATTTAGCTTCTTCCATGCTGGTTTGGGAGCAAAGATAAAACATAGAATGTACCAGTTGCTTCTCTTTCCGCACAGATGGTAAAAACCCATCGAGGGAATGGGCGAAAATCTTAGGAATCATGTTATAGGCGATGCGGCTAGCAACCCATCATTATTTTGATTTCCCTTTCCACCTATACGCCCTTAATCAAGGATTTAATTAAGGTACCTGTTACCTTAGGCTCTGTCTACCCCGCAAGGGATAAAGATGTGATTTGTGTATGTATGTATGTTAATTAAGGTTTTGTTACATTAGGGCTTAGGCTCTGTCTACCTCGTAAGGGATACAGACGTGATATATGTATGTATGTATGTATTTTAGGTTTCACATGTTAATTGTTCCCAGGTGTCGACGCCCGTGACCTTGGCGGTGGGCTGCTGGTCTTTGCGGGTGGTCACGCGCATCAAGAACACGCAGGCGCGAGAGATCTACGACTACGAGCAGGACCTGTACATCCTCTTCAACCCCTGGAACCCTGGTAAGAGTATAACACGCATTTTTGAGGTGCTGTACCTCTAAAAGTATAAATAAATTAAGAATAAACCCACTGCTGCTGCTTCCATGCTGGTCTGGAAGCAAAGAAAAAACATAGAATGTACCAGTTGCTTCACTACCCGCGCAGATGGTAAAAGCCCATCGAGGGAATGGGCGATTGTAATAAGAGTCAGGTTATAGGCGATGAGGCTAGCAACCCATCACTATTTTGATTCCAATTTCCATCTATACGCCCACAATCTTGCTAAATGTGGCCTAGGTACCTGTTACCTTAGGCTCTGTCTACCCCGTAGGGGATAAAGACGTGATTTGTGTATGTATGTGTATGTATGTATAAACCCACCGCAAATAATTCCATTTTATGCCACGCCTTACATCTTTTTGGAAAAGAGCTGATATTTGTCAAATTGCTGGACTAATTTTTACGGATTTTTAATGAGAAAACTACATCGAAATCGACCCACCCGTTTGAGAGATACGATTCCACAGACAGACACACACCCCGAAATTGCCGTCAAACTGATAACACCCCTCTTATCGCCCTGCATCGGGGGTTAAAAAGGAATCCTTATATCCTTTGGTGGCTGTTACGACCTATTTTCTCAGTAACACGTAGAGCTATATATAAAATTGATTGAAATTAATTGAAATGAATAGGTACATACATACATAAATACATACATACCGTCACGCCTCTTTCCCACAGGAGTAGGCAGAGACTACTTTTTTCCACTTGCTACGATCCTGACATACTTCTTTCGCTTCATACACACTCATCAATCTCTTCATACATGCTCGTCGGTTTCGGGTAGGTACTCCTGACCTGACCTTTTTTCAAAACGTCTCCTATTTGGTCTCGGAACGTCCGTCTAAGCCTTCCCCTCCCAACGAAATGAATACCAAATAATGAAACCTCTCCTGTCCCCTGAATCTGTAATAAAATCAACCTTTTAAGTCGGCGCTACCCATAATTTTTTTTCGACCCTATGTGGTCACGATCCCCAGCAGTTAGAGAAGAGAAGAACTTAGTTAATTAATGTATTCCAACAGATGATCAAACCTATTTTGAAGACTGCGCCTTGCTACAAGAGTACGTCCTGAACGACGTTGGCAAGGTGTGGGTGGGCCCCATCAAGACCACGCGTGGGAAGCCGTGGGTCTACGGCCAGTTCGACGCTGAGGTCCTTCCAGCTGTCATGTTCATGCTGGATAGGGCTGAAATGCCCTTCCACCAGTAAGTTCTTAGTTGCTTGCGCCTCTGTGTGCTGGTAAGGAGAGTAAGAAAGCCAGTGCAAAACAAAATTAGGAGCTCACTACTAAAAAAACTTGCTTGTTTGCTGCCCTATTTTATAAACAAAGTAGGTACTAAGACAAACGTTTTTTGGTGTCTCTTTATGAAAAGTTCAAAACCGTTTTCAAACAACAAATGTCATGTAAATTATTTCATTATAATTGAGTACTTGTATTTTGGGTCATTCATTGATTTTGATCGTCAGATTTCATCACGAATTTTCGACTACTAACATCACTCAAAGAGGTGCATGTTTAGAAAATATTATGAGGAACTTTACAGCTCACTTCCAGAATCAACTTATTTAACAGCATTTTTTCCTGACATCATCAATAAATTGAGTTGAGAGTCTCAGAACCACAGTTCAGGGCAACCAAACATCGTAAACATTTTTTTTAGGCGAGGCGACCCCATTCGAGTGACTAGAACCATCTCCCAAATCGTGAACTCTAACGACGATGCTGGAGTCCTAGTGGGTCGGTGGGACGGGCAGTACGAGGACGGAACTGCCCCATCAGACTGGACCGGCTCGGTGGAGATCCTTAGCCAGTATTTACAGACCCAACAAGAGGTGCCTTACGGACAGTGCTGGGTGTTCGCTGGCGTTGTCACTACCGGTAAGTGATAGTTTATAGTAATGAAGTTGTAGGCTATGAAGAGTTCAGATCTAGTGTGATCATCGTTCATCGGACATTATCTCCCATATATCGTTTTTTAGATGGTTTTTTTTCCGTGCAATGGCCGACATGTTTTAGGAATGTATTTTTTTTAAAACAGCAAGCAGCAATGTCTGGAATTCAAGGATAGTTTAATAGAATGCTTATTATAAAGCTGAGGACAGTTATAATAGAGCTCTTGGATCATGACCAATCAAACACAAAAGTAGCTGCTTATTCCTTGAACACTACAATGCCACAGTCAGGATCATAGCACGCATGATTTTTGGGCCCATAACATAAAGACATGCAAAAGACCAGAACTTTTTGATCATCTTTGATTGAAGAACGATATCAATGATTTGGCTGAACTCTCTGTCTCTACTGGTTTTGAGTGAACGGGTAATAACTATAGGCAAACCAATGAAACAGATAAAACCATTACCAACTACCATTTCTTCCCCAGTCTGCAGAGCCCTGGGCATTCCCTCCCGTGTGGTCTCCAACCTGGTGTCAGCTCACGACGCAAACAGCTCTCTGACTGTGGACAAGTACTACACCGAGACCATGGAGGAATTGGACTACGACCCCAACAACCCTGTCGGGGCTGACTCCATTTGGAATTACCACGTGTGGAACGATGTGTGGATGGCACGCCCCGATCTACCACCAGGTAGGTCTTTAACAAGATATATGAAGTCCAGTACCTAATAACTGTAAAACTAGAACAAGAGATACAAATATTCTTTACTGTTCGGGATACTATCGCATTTGTCTTCTAGTATTTTCTAATTTTAACAATCCCTTACAATCAGCTTATCCTCTAGCGTTATTCCCTTGTTTTAAAAATAATAAATATGATTCTTTGATGGACTTTCTCAGCAACTATTAACTTGGGCCTCGTCTTCTTCAAAGCCTTACTTATATCTTGATTTGCATCGGTTTTCCTTGTTTTTAGGCGTTTGGGCTGTCTTTGTCTTTGTACCTATTTGTTCTCGCTCCAAATCCTTGGTCATGGTTCTCCAGCACATGGCTAGCAGTTTTCATTTGTCACATCATTATTCTTCAACGTTTTCGTCTTCAGGTTATGGTGGATGGCAAGCCATCGACGCAACTCCCCAAGAGACCTCCTCGGGCTTGTACCAATGCGGACCAGCCCCATTGGAAGCCATTAAGCAAGGAGTCATAGGAGTTGGATTTGATGTAGAGTTCATGCTGGCTTCCGTCAACGCTGACCTTATGCGGTGGAGGAAGGACTCTGATGCCGAAATGGGATACTCCATGGTGGATACTAATAATTACCAGTAAGTGAAATTATCAGATTAACGTAAGGATTGCTCGCCCTGTTGGAATTTAATTGATCTATTGATATCGTATGTGAAGCTGTTACTACATAGGTACTCACTTAATCCTTTTAAATTGATACGAAAGCATAAATTCCCGTCTAATTGCTATCATTTACCATCCCTAAACTTTTTGAAAAGTGTTATGCAGGTATACTCAGACCAAAGTGTCGGAAGTATCTTCATATAGCTTATAATTTCAACACAAAAAATCATGTGTTTGGAAATGGTTAAAATACAGGAAAGTTTTAGAAACACAAGAGTTGTTGAAGGTGACGGCAAAACTGGCCCCCCAAATAGGCATCCACGGTTAGTACTTTTCGCGGAAACCCGAGTAATATTAATCCTTCAACAAATCCAACAGTATCGGGCGTAAGATCCTCACGAAAAAGCCGTTTGTGTTCGACCCGAATGGTGATGAGGATCGCGAGGATATCACGGTGCAGTACAAACACCAGGAAGGAACAGCATCGGAAAGACTCGCGCTCATGAACGGCGTGAGGTACTCCGAGAGGGCTAAGAGGTCAGTGCAACAACTTTTTTTACAAGTGAGGTGTATGCGCTCCACCCTTCCATCTACATGAGGGTATCTCTAGCCAATATGAAATTAGGGTAGCTAAGCATTTAGGGTTCTCTACCTGCGTCTGTGTTCCTTAAATTTTAGAACTGGCTGTCTTCAAATCTTGCATGAGTGAACTAGGCAATTGGGCTTTCATCTTAGAGCACATGTTCACTTACCATCAGGCGTGATTGTTGTCAAATGTAATTCTAAAACGTAAGTCGTAAGTGAACTGAAGTGACAGTGAAACTCCACTAAAACAACGGATAATGGACCAGGAATGTTGAAGTTGTCGCCATATCATCAAATTTATAGATGGAGAGGTAAAAGCGATGATATGAGTGCGAAGGAAGTCTTCTTCCATTACCCAACTTTAGGTAGTACACAACTAGTAGGTACACAATTTTATCAACGTCTGGTTTCAAACTTCTCAAATTCCAAGCTCCTTTTCTAAGGTTTTTCTCCTGGGTATTCTTATCACCCCTGTCTTATTGGGAATGCTGGGCATATGTGACTTTTCCATGAAGCTAACTGCTAAGGAAAAAGAGATAGATAGTTAAGTAAGAAGAGAAGAGAAGGTACACAAGGTGATAGAAGATATATTATATTTCTCAGGTATTATGCGGTGGCGAGCAGCGCGACTAGCGACGTTTCGTTCAAACTACGCGATATTGACACCGTGGCCATTGGAAACGACTTCAGAATCAATGTGGACATTGACAACAACTCTGATGAGGTAAGTCACTAATTGTAGGATAACGTATCCTTACTAATATTTTAAATGCGAAAGTAACTGTCTGTCTGTTACCTTTTCACGCTTAAACCGCTGGGCGAATTTAGTTGAAATTTGGTATACAGATAGTTTGAGTCCCGGGAAAGGACATAGGATAGTTTTTATCCCGGAAAATTGCATAGTTCCCGCGGGATAGCACAGCCCAAACCACTGGACTTAGAGACTTGAAATTTTGCACATAGATACCTTATACAATGTAGGCATCCACTAAGGAAGGATTTTTGGAAATTCCCACGGGATAAGGAAAAAACGGGAATTATATATTCGATTCCGAGTGACGCTATCTCAGTAACTATAATAACTAGACTTCAAATTTGATACAAAAGTAGGTGATTACAAAACTAAGAAACTAATTTCGGGATTTTTGGAAATTCCCACGGGATAAGGAAAAAAACGGGATTTATCTACGCGGACGAAGTCGCGGGCATAAGCTAGTGTTTAACTAAGTCATATTATGCGACTAGTACCCCAAAGTTAATGAAAGGAGCGTTATAGACCGACTTGCTTAAATGTGTCTTCGCCCGCGCGGGTACAGGGGCGCGTGGTAGGATGACAAAGGGGACCGATAGAGTTAGTGCGCCTGCCGTTCGCACTTCTCTCGGCCTCCTCGGTCGACCCAACCCGCGCCCCAGAGCCGCAGGTTGAGGACTCATTTAAGGGGTCGGTCTATAGTTAGTTCCAAAACTTCTCTATCAGGCTCCTATTTATGTATTTATTTATATATTTGACGACCGGATAGCCTAGTGGTTTGTGACCCTGACTGTGAAGCTAGAGGTCCTGGGTTCGAATCCCGGTAGGGGCAGACAATTGTATGGTGAATACGAATGTTTGTGCCCGAGTCATGGATGTTGTATGTATTTAAGTATGTATTTATCTACATTATATACCTAAGTATGTTTATCCGTTGCCTGGTACCCATAGCACAAGCTTTGCTTAGTTTGGGCTGGGTCAATTGGTGTAATTTGTCCCAAGATATTTATTTATTTATTTATTTTCACCACCTCGACAATAGTCGGTGAGATGTGTCTATTCGAAATACAATGCGAAGTGAATATGAAGCCAACCAGCGTAGATTTTTTTCGAGTTTAAAATGTAAATAGAATTGTCACTTGTCAGTGTCTTCGTTAAAATTACAAATTTCTGTTTCCATTGCAAACACGACAAGACTCCGACAAATTGTCGACTTGGTGAAACAGAGGACAGTTCTGAAAGAGTTTTTTGTTTAGGCTAGAAACATCAAGGCTGTGTTGTCGGCGACGAGCGTGTTCTACAATGGCGTCCGAGCTGACATCGTCAAGAAGGTCGAGGGGAAGATCTTCGTTGGACCGAAGAAGCGTAAGTTTTGTCTTTTGTCTCAATTTACGCTGAAAGTAAACTAACAGGAAATACCAGTGCGGAGGAGTGGGATCAACGGTTTTTGTAATTAACTGGTTTGGGGTCAAAGACTGAAACTGAAAAGGATTGTGGTTTCTGGTTTGGCTACAGCCCCGCTAGCACGAGAGCGCACGAAAGTCGCGTCGCGCGCGAGTTGGACTACCCGTCTCTTTCTTGTTGGTACAGTAAGAAAAGGACGGGCAATCTATCTCGCGCGCGACGCGACTCTTGTGCGCTCTCGTGCTAGACGTGCTGGTTGTTTACCCGGTTACAGAAGAAACCAGTTTTTGCACCAATCAAGGTATTTTGAGCGCAATTAACCAGTTAAATTGGGTTAAAACGCCATCTCTGGTCATCTCTCTTCAAACGTTCTCTGTAGCCAGCGCATGCAAGAAAGAGATAGAAAGAGCATCGCGGCGTGACTCAGCGCGTGCGGTGTGTATTGCTTTGAGTAAAACCGGTTCCGTATCGGTGGACGCGAGCTCCAATATTTCGTTCTTCATATTAACCGGTCACCGGATTTTTTTTAATAGTTTTAATTTAGTTCACTCCGTTAACCGGTTAATACAATGAACTAATTATACCGGTTTCTGAACGATAATAACCGTTATTTCAAATCCAGTACCGCTCGCTATAGTACATTTGCTACCGTTTTTAAGGTCTAATGTGTTCTTGGTCTCCGCAGACGAAGAGATCAGCATCCACGTGAAGGCTGAGGAGTACCTGCCGAAGCTGGTCGAGTACTGCAACATGAAGATATCGGCCATGGTCATCGTGGACGAGACCAAACAGTCCTGGGCTGATGACGACGACTTCCAAGTGCTCAAGCCGAACATCTCTCTCAAGGTACATATATACACAAATAACGTCTGTATCCCTAGCGGGGTAGACAGAGCCACAAAGTAACAAGACATAAAGGTCACGTTTAGCATGATTGTGAGCTAAGTGTATAGGAAATCAAAATAGTGATGGGCTGCAAGACTTACAAGCCGCATCGTCTATATCAAATTATTCCTAAGATTTTGCCCATTCCTTTGATGGGCTTTTAACATCTGCGCGGGAAGAACTGGTGTATTCTATGTTTTTTCTTTGCTCCCAGATCGGCATGGAAGCCGTTTTTTAGCTTGTTCCCCGTACGTAACCAAGTTACGTAACCGGCACTAGTAAAACCAATGTACGATGATTAATTAAATTTTTTTTTTTGATTAATTTAGGTCTAGGTGCGGCGGGGCTGGCCTAACCTTAAGCTGCGAACATGTTTGTTTTAATTTAGAAATAGTCTTTATTTTACCTTAGAATGTCCTGATTATGTAAATTAGTTAGGTACGGGAAACAAGCGGTTTTTTTTGTTTGTCAGTAGGTACTTAAGTATACATGTTCCTGAGGACCTATTGTCATGTTATATCTCATTGTCAATAGTTCAACGATGACCTCATAATCGGCCAACCAACGGAAGTGTCCCTAACCTTCGTCAATCCGCTGGATGTGGCGCTGTCCGGTTGCGAATTCCGGGTGACGTCGACCGGCATAGCGGGCCGGACACTGCGGGTGCCGGCGCCGGACACCGCGCCGCACGAGCGCGTGCTGGCCAGACTTCCCGTCCAGCCCAACGTGAGTACACACCAAGGCTGCTGTGATACGCCGACCATTTTTAAATGGTTCGCGCAAGCCTGAAAATACCCTTCAAGTTGAGAGTCCATGTACAGTCGCTATCAGATATATATCGTAGCGGGTGTGGTCCTCAAATATTTCGGAGCGGCCTTAAATTTCAATAAATTGGTAACATTAAATAAGGTTAATAACATCAGAACACGCGATTCGTCATAAATATAAGAGCAGCGACCTTTCATTAAAATCGAGACGTCACTGATCGTCAATGTATCGATGCAGTCAGGCTGATCATAAAGATGAAAAAGACAGTTTTTTTCGGTGGTTCTTAGTTCTTAGCCATGTTTGGTAAAAATCGGTTCAGTAGTTTGAACAGTTACCTATCAGCTCCTGCCTAAAATGACGTAAGGCATTTTTGGTATAAAACTGAATGTTTTTTTATAAATGCATGGAAGGTTTTTTAAATATTTAACTGATTTAATGTAATTTTCTTTTTCAGAAACTTGGCACGATCAACATCGTGGCTACCTTCAGGTCAACCGAGCTGAAAGACATAACAGGAGCAGCTAGCGTAGAAGTCCTCGAGGGCTGAAATGTCGCTTAAAACATTAGCAGTAAGGTCACATTTGTAAAGCGTTCTTTACCACCCTAGGGAGAGAAACGCGATTTTACGAGCCGCATATTACTGTGCTTTTTAATGATGTTTCAAATAGTCGAAGTGGAACTGTACTGCTTAAGTGTTAGTATGTGCATAATGTTAAGTGCCATAAATACGTAACTAGAAATAAGTACTCTCAAGCAAGGCTGTTTCAAGGCCTGTGTTGCTAATGGGGGCTATCGCGTGTAGATTTGCCACTAGAGGCGCTAGTGTCGCGGGAGGTCCAATAACATTCACTTGTCACTGGTTTTGGCGGGCTTCGTGACATAAATTATAATTTCTTTCATTTACCTGTTGAAAAGTGATCTCCTTCGTGAAATTATCGCAAATATAGATTATTAGGCAATGAATGTGAACGCTTTAAAAGCGAATTTTTTCCCGAACAAAACGGAACTACAAAAATTGCGGCATAGCTACTCGATATGATGAGTTATTTAAAATTAATAAACTTAATGAGATTCAAGATTTAAAACTTTGTTTCGGCGCCGATCTTTGACAGCTATACCTCTGGACCTTAGGCAACAGTGGCGCCAACTGGTGAGCAAAGAAACGATAGTCTCCATTGTTGTACAAGTCTACAACATAGAGCTAGTATATTATTTATCACTGGCCAATGTTTGTGTTTTGGCGCCTTTAATTTTTTAATTCGTTTTATTTTCATTGTTTTCATAGCGGCCATAATATTAATACTGTGAATTTTTTTAAGTATCTATTACGTTTCAAATGATACAGCCATGTGACAGACGGACTGACAGACAGCAAAGGTGTAGCACAGAGTACTTTTTATATACTGGAAGGGTGTATAGTCCCGTCGGGCAAATAATATTGACCAAAATTTGGTCACGAAGGTTACTTTTCACATAAGTCTTGTCATCTTAGGCTCTGTCTACCCCGTAAGGGATACGTGATTTTGTATGTATGTACTTTTAACATAACTCTCATATTTTATTTTGTATTGAACTTAGAGTTAACTTTTGTACCTATTAAGTGTATTTTTTTAAAAATAAAACATATTTTTTAAACAAAATTTTATTCTCAATTCCCGTACATTAAACCACTTTTACTTACACAAGACACATCCTGACTATTTTGTTCTTAATTAAATACAGTGCAATTGTTGGACTTACGGTTGGTCGATATGTTCGTCTCTTTCTTACTAATACGACGCACAAGAGATAGAGCGAGCGGTAAACAGCATGACATAACAATGGTGTAAACGCTCTTTGCCGCCCAAGGGCATAAAGTTCCACTTTAGTTCAAGTGAAAAACGCCTGGCTTTTATACACCCTAGCCTTAAGTATTTAGATAAAATTTAACAGGTAAGGTGTTCAAATTAAATGTTACTTCATGCTTTTGTGTTATTTCATTACGATATTTTTGATGAATAAACTTATTCGTAAAACAATACGCCTTCTTAGGCTTAGATATTAAACCTACCGTTTAAGTACCTATTATTAGAAAAACAGCGCCTTCTCTCGTCCCTGGTGAGCAGTAGATGTTCCATGGGAGTTTGTAATTGTGTCGTACAGACACATCATTCAAACAGATGACGCTTGGCGACAAAAATTCGAAGCCTTACCAACCTGCTATGGGTGGGGTAGGGGCGCGTTACGGAACGACGATGATCCGGGTTCGATTCCCGGCCATAGCATTACTTTTCGGATATTTTATATTTTTATAACAAATATCAAAATTATTGCTAAGAAAGTCTTCATTTTAATTCGAACATATCGAACTTTCTCGACGTCTCAAGATCAACCAAACCGCAGACACAGTAAGTCCACAACTGCTTGCCAGTACTATTTATAAAAATTCAAAAACTCAATAGAACAGCACCAACTAGCACAACATGCCTTTCTATCGCTCATTGAACACATTTTTGCAGCAGCACATAGTAAGCAACGTTGTGCTAGCCGCACTTATACATCGACTGCTGACCTTACAAATCAGAAATCTAGAAAATATTTCGCATTTCAATGCTCGTATTTAACTTAAAACAGCATAATGTGACTTTTAAACAGATTTAATAATAATATAGTACTATTCGTAATTCGCGAAACCAATTTTAATAAAAAAACTTAATTATTACTTTTTAACCAATGAAAAAAGAGGAGTTCTCAATTCGACGCGTGTATTTCATTATTTTTTATGTGTTTTTTATGAACGGTAAAGATCTGGAACCAACTTCCTGCTGCAGCATTCCCTGAGCGGTACAATTTAGGGATCTTTAAAAAGCGAGCCTTCCTGTTCCTCAAAGGGCCGGCAACGCACTTGTGATTCCTCAGGTCTTGCAGGTGTCCCTGGGCGATGGTGATTGCTTTCCATCAGGTGACCCGTCTGCTCGTTTGCCCCCTCTCATATAAAAAAAAAAAAAACCACGCATCGTTTTACAGAGTAGTTCGATTTTGAACCTTAAATTTACTAGAGACGTCATACGCTAGACTTCTTTATTGCAATGCCTTAAATTGAACCTAAAACTAATTGAACGAAGGTTGCTTTTGCATTGGGCGTAATGGACGTATATGTTGGTCGTTTGGCGTTGAAAAGGTTAAAGCCGCTCTATTCACTGCTATAGTAAAGCAAAAGCAAAAGCAACCTTCGTCCAATTAGATTTAGGTTCAACTTGAAGAAGTCTGGCGTATGGGTGACGGTCTCTTGTATTTGACGTGTCGGCGAAAAGGTTAAAAACTTCATAAACAAAACCGGGAATGTAGAAATTGCTTCAAACGTAATACGAATCGAATAGTAGCAAGGAACTAGAAGGACGGTTAAAATAATTATGCAATTGTTTGCATCAGCCATTTTACCTTTCAATGCGTTATACATCGTACATTCGAATTATAAGTCATAATTTTGCTAGACATAATATGATCGCCGCTTCTCGTGATCTTTTAGGTCATATTAACCACGTTACATTTATAACATTCCTGTGATTTTCAACATGAAACTACCGTGAGACTTAATCATAATTACCCCAATGGATAACTCACGTATAAAAAGTCAAGTGATGTGAGTGTGAGTGGTGATGATGGTGAGTGGTGTGGGGCGAGCGCTCCGAGAGGAAGGACTACGAAATAGTCCGAAACATCAGTCATGCTCGACAGCATCACTCGACTTTTTATACGTGAGTTATCCGTTTATGTGTAATTATTCCTGTGATTATCAGTTACAGAAAGAATGCACTATGTCAAACTTTAATTATGACAAAATATTATGGCAAATTAGACATTAGCATTTTTAATTAAATGGCAGTCACTACCAGTTTGGATGTTTGTTTGCGAAAAAGTAAAATGACCATTGTAACATAATAACATTCCAACAAACCACAAACTTAATATCGGAACCGTTAACACAAAAACCATACACATTGTGATTAAACTTGTACTAACTCTCAATTGAGATATGGGTTTTAATATTCTTTTTTTATGCTAAATTAATCTAAACGGATAATTTTATGTGACCACTTGTATGAACGTTTTTTTCAAATTCGAATAAGAACTAAGCATAAACCTGTACACAATTTCGGATTTAAATTACAAATGTACAATACTTTGTTAATAAGTAAAAAATAAAATGCAACAGTGGCCTTAAAACAAAATATATTAGCTTAACTATACCGATTTTCACTTATTTGATTTAATACGAGTTTCAACTGTACATAACGATCATAAATAAAATCATGGTAATAATTGTTCAACAATTTGTAAATGACTTTGCTTGTATGGGTTGATTTTCTGTTTCACGTAATTCAATGGTGCCGAATGAAATGAAAAATAAATGCTACACTCCAAACTACAAGAGCTTACTGCCGTCGCAACGACTGTAAAATTTGAAAGTACAGTCACGGCCAATAGTCCATTTCATTCGGCACCAAATCGGACAAAAGACGTCATAAACAAACAAAACATGACTGTACTTAAATAATAGCATTTAAAACAAGAAACATGTAGAAGTGAATTTACCTAAGCAACGAGAATACACCAAATTGCACTCGCTAAAACATTTAAGCATTCATTTTTATTGCTTTTAGGCGATATGAGTTCGAATCACATTTTACCTTAGTTCATCGTATTTAGTTATAATAATTTTAATAAATAACACAATTTTCTTTTTCTACCCTCGCTGCACTCGCACAATACGATTCGAAGCATTACCCTCAAACGAACCTGGTTGAGCGTATCAACCGAAAGCTAACAAGCCAAGTGAAAGACAGAAAGACATTTTTTATCTCACTTCTACACGCCCCTATAATTATATTATTGCTTTGTTTATGCATATTGCTTACTCTATTGTACTTTGGCCTTTCCGGTGACAACTTTGGCGTATTCTTCGTAAAACCTCGGGAACAGTTGTATGGCGAAGTAGACCACAGAGAGATATGCTATGATCGCCAGAGTCAGGATCAGATCGAAAACTGCTGGCTTCACACTGAAAATAAAAAGACAAATCAGGTATAGCTCTAGATCTAGACTAGAATGGGCATTTTCACACTTCATCCTAATAATGTTTGTTGCCAAGTTTCTTGCCGTGCATTCTTCTTGGCAATGATGGTCTTTCCGAATGCGCTGGTAGTTTCAAAATGACATGTAAAAGAGCCCTTGCCGGCCAATTTGCAAAAATAAATTTTCATTTTCATTTTCATTTTCACTAATATTATAAACGCGAAAGTTTGTATGTATGGATCGATGGATGTTTGTTACTCTTTCACGCCAGAACAGCTGGGCAGATCTGGATGAAATTTGGAACGTACACACATTATAGCCTGAAATAACACATAGGCTGCTTTTTATCCCGGAAAATTGCGTAATTCCTGTGGGATAGCGATAAACGAATTCTATGCAGACGAAGTTGCGGGCAACAGCTAGTAAAAACAAATCAATTAGGAGCCGTCCATTAATCATGTGATGTTTTTTTAGCACTTAATCCCCCCCCCCCCTCTCCCTTAGTGATACGTGGTGAGTTTTAAAACTACCCCCCCCCCTTCCCCATCCAAAATCACGTGTATTTTTAGTACCTACCCACAAAGAATTTAATTTTTTTTAGAATATTATCTTTAAATACAGGTATAAAAGTGTAATCTAAATTTATTCTAGAAAATTAAGGAACATGATAAAACATGGCAACGGCACACTACACGCCGCTTTCCGGTTTAAAAATCGCGCTATTGACGAATAAATAAATACACGTGATATCTTACTACACCGCCCCGTCCCTCTTGTGATATTTCGTGACTTTTGCCGAACCCCTTTCAGAGCCTCACGTGTTAAATGGACGGCCCCTTAGATGCCACAAAAAGCTAGGAGCCTCATTGTGTGATAGTTCTGGTGCGCCACCCGCTGCCTACCGCTGCCTACCCCGGCGAGCCACGCACGCCACTGACACCGACCTGTACACGTAGAGCAGCGCGCGCGTGGGCGAGTAGAGCGCGTACTCGGGCTCGCGCTTGTCCACCGCGTGGACGCTGGTCGTCACCTCCATGTAGCGCGACAAAGCCCGCTCCAAGGCACCCGTCACGCCTGCATACGAAATGGTATATTACAAACAAGCCTTTTCACACCACCTACTCGACAATGGCTAATTATACAACGTGTTACAAAAAACCCCGTAAAAAATATAGTTAATTATTAAAGCCAAAAATATTGTCAACCCTAGTAAGCTGTCATAACAGGGAACCAGATTATTTAACAGAAAGGCCTACGCAATCTATTTTACCTAATAATTGTCTACTTTAATAGTTTTTCTATTTTTAATTCATAAATGTTTGCTACCTCAATACACGGATGTCATCATACTCAAGTACTGGCTTCAAAAAATGTCAAGTTGGAAAAAAAAAATGTTGTCAATTTCAAATCTTCTAATCGATATCCTACAACTGTTCCGCGAATTAGGTAGAAATGTAGGTAGGTACATTCTGCGTAGTTTACTCTTTAATTTTACTGAAATAGGGTTTGCACATCAGTGAATATAATAATATTTTTTATTTATTTTTGGGGTATGTTATACAGCGTTACTACAGTTCTTAAATATTGTGAACGGACTCTTTATAAGGCCCCATTTAACCTCCTTTCGGCTTTACGGGTAGTTTTGTAACACCCTGTATATCATGCAAACCTTACTCAAAGTAAGTCATTATAGCCCTTGGCTTCCGCCGGGTAGTAATATTGTACTGAAATTCATTATAACCCGTAGGTTAGTAATATGATTCTCACTTTTCATAGTTCTTATTACCATACACTTAAAGTCCAATTTCGTAAAAATAGCACGGTTCCGAAAATCGAGATGGCCACGCCACGGCAAGCGACGTTCGATTTTCAAACGAATGAAACAAATTATTTCAAATAAAACAAAAGCTGCCAGTGTTGGCCGACGCTGTAATATTACACGCATAGAACTGCTAGGATTCCAAATACAAATATTGCTGTATCATTACACAACTGGACTGACGTTATCTAGATAATTATTTCAAATAAATTTATTCGAAGATAAATTAAATCACAAATAGTGCGTTGACAACTTTATTATTTAGATAAATTATCTAGATGATGATAACCGACCTCGTTTGTTATTGAAGTAAGCTTATAATAATAAATGTATACAGAATGCCACGTCGGGTCAAACCGTCACACTGACATTCATCTTTTATTTAAAATCCCAACTAATTTATCTAGATAAAAATGAAACTGATCTAGATAAATTCAAAATAACAAATGACGGATTATTTAGTTACTTCAAATAAAAGATGATTTAGTTATCTTCCCGGTTTTTCGTAAATAGATAATTTTTGCCCAACTGGTTTCACACCTCCACTGAACTTAATTGTAATGATTCTTAGATTTAACTAGCTTCTGCCCGCGACTTCGTCTGCGTAGAATTATACATAAAAACCTTCCTCTTGAATCACTCTATCTATTAAAAAAAACCACATCAAAATCCGTTGTGTAGTTTTGAAGATAGCGATTTTGTTTTATACTATGTAGTGATATTGTCTGTCTTGCAAAGAGGAATCTTCTTTCTTTTTTTTTTCTATAAATATAGTGATTCCAGAGGAAGGTTTTTATGTATAATTCTACGCAGACGAAGTCGCGGGCAGAAGCTAGTAAGAGAATATACACGATTATATAGAAAAGAAACAAGAAAAAAAAGACATGAAAAATAGATCATGTAGGATCTTTTGAGGACATCCCTAAGACCAATCTTAAGCCTCATCTTAGCTTTCCATCAAGCGAGATTGAAGTCGAACGCAAGCCTAATTTACTAAAAAAAAAGTGGTTATATTATAGGCTTCCGCTAACTTAGCAATCGTTTGTCCTTATCTGTGAAAGGTAAATGTCAAAGTGACATAAGGACAAACGATTGCTAAGTTAGCGGAAGCCTACAGAGCATTTATGAATATGGAGGTTTGTCTTGTATACTTGGCCCTATTTTACTGACCTGCGTTGGGAGCGCCCGTCGTAATGATTTGCGGCGCGCGCGCCTGCGACGACAAATATTTGTACCAATGTTTGACAGACGCCTCGTCCACACTCTGAAACAATACAATACGGAATCATGTTTTTTTTAAAGCGCATTTATGTAACAGACAATATTTATAAAAACATAATATAATATTTCTAAATTTCACTTAAAATTAGAATGCAGAAAAATCCGCAAAGTAAAGCTACGGCCGGGAATCGAACCCGGATCCTCGTAATTCCGTGACGCGTGCTATACCCCTACACCACCCATAGCAGGTGGGTAGTTTTCGAATTTTTCTACAGTTTGTCAACAAAAATAATGCTCCACTATGTACCTGCGCAGTAGACCAATTTTAGTAGCGCGGGAAACTCTGGCGCTGTTATTGGTCGATCGATTTCGTACCAACAATGGCAAAATCGTGTAAGCGGGACAGAGCTAAGAATGCAAATCAAGCAATACTCTGCCAGTTGCGCTTGCAAATAAAGTTCAATATAGATTATTTACACGTTCGGCTACCATCGGAAACTGGTCTGCGCTTCTCTGCGCAAACGAATACTGCCGATGCGCATTATATTTGTTGTCAAACTGTACCTGTTACCAGCTGTCACGTGACCTTGTTACTATGTTGGGCGCAGGAAGAAATCCTGGCTGCAAAATATCCGGGAATGGACTGGAATCACAAGTGCAGCGGAGCTTTTCAACCTGGCCAGGGACCGTGTGAAGTATACGGAGCTGACTGCCAACCTTCACTAGTTGGAGAAGCACCATAAGATGCATACGTGTAGACATTACATACATACATACACACATCACGTCTTCATCCCTTACGGGGTAGACAGAGCCTAAGGTAACAAGACCTAAAGACCACGTTTAGCATGATTGTGGGCGTATGGGTGGAAAGGGGGATCAAAACAGTGATGGGTTGCTAGCCACATCGCCTATATAACATGATCCCTAAGATTTTCGCCAAAGCCCTCGATGGGCTTTTACCGTCTGCCCGGGAAGAAAAGCAACACAACGCTGATGATCTATTTTTCATGTCTGTGTTTTTTTTTCTATAAAATTGTGTATATTCTCTTATATTTGTTTTTTTTTATATGAATAGGAAGGCAAACGAGCAAGTGGGTCACCTGATGGTAAGTGATCACCACTGCCCATAGACACCCGCAACCCCGGAGGGATTGCAGATTCGTTGCCAACCTAGAGGACTAAGATGCAATGCCTCTTGTGCCCGTAATTTCCCCGGCCTATATAACATGATACCTAAGATTTTCGCCCAAGCCCTCGATGGTCTTTTATCTGCGCGGGAAGAGAAGCAACTGGTACATTCTACGTTTTTTCTTTGCTCCCAGACCAGCAGGGAAGTGTAGACATTACCATTCACTAATCCAATATATTAATGCCAGCTATTAAAACACAAGAAGACGCTACCACAGACTGAATTTATTTCTTTTATAAACAATCTTGGACAAACCTACATACATACACATTCGATAATAGACTAGAGGTCAGGAAATCAGGAAATTTTCGGCTGCGAATACCCACTCATCGTAATTTTCACGACCCTTGAGCTTCGGAACATTCACTATATAACTCCCAGCCATTTTTAATGCGAAAAACTATTTTTTTGAATTTAAATTTGCGAGTCTGGGCCCATAGCCTATTAAAACACAAGAAGACGTTACCACAGACTGAATTTATTCCTTTTATAAACAATCTTGGACAAACCTACATACACATTCGATAATAGACTAGGGGGCGCTAGTATGTACATAATTTGAATACCTCCAACACCAGCTCTTGTAATTTCATCGATTTGTAAACAACTTACCAAAGCGTCGTCATACAACAGCGAGTCCTCTTCACTGCCCTCCTCGGTTAAGTTGTAGACGTGCGAGGCGAGTGCCCGCGCTGTCACGGCTATGTTGCCGACCAGGTTGCGGAGGGAAGACTCCGAGGAAACATCTAGCACTGTACTGCGGGACGCGTCTTTGTGGCTCTGAGGAAGTAATGTGATTATAGAACGACCGCTTGTTGGATTCTTGGATCCTTGACGGTATCGAAGGTGGAGGCAATCAAAACGCTGTTCTATCTGAATGAACAAAAAATTTTACCTTGCTACTCCGCTACTCACGTGCAAGATAACCATATATGTTTTTCATGCAATCCCTCCCTCCACTGCTGCCAATAAACAAATAATATAAATAATAATAATAATATTCTTATTTATACGGTTTCCAATCAATACGACGTTGGTTTGCATGTGTAACAGTTGTGCTCATTAAACTTTGATAATGATCCCGTAGAGGGATCGCAACGCGTCAGTGTTTGAGTGGTGTTTTTTTTTTATTATTTTTTTTTATATGAGAGGGGGCAAACGAGCAGACGGGTCACCTGATGGACAGCAATCACCATCGCCCAGGGACACCTGCAAGACCTGAGGAATCACAAGTGCGTTGCCGGCCGAGGGGTAAGGGATAATTAAGTTTGTGGGATTTATATATGTTTTACTGGCAGCAATGGAGGGAAGGATTGCATGATAAACATATATATTTAACACAGGCCTGGTTATCATGCACGTGAGTAGCGGAGAGTAGCAAGGTAAAATTTTTTGTTCATTGAAATGGACCTCCGCAAAGTAACGCCTGATTCAATAAAATGTTCTATCTCAACTTGGGTTTTTAAAAATAAATCTTAACAGACGCCATTTTAGCAGGCGGCCTAAATATAGCGCCATCTATTGGCGCTTGGCCAAAGTACTTACAGAACCTATCGACCCTCTCAGTGGGTTACGCAGTGGTTGCGACAACAAGCCACAGATGTCGCTATGTGCGACACCGCTTAAATGAGTCCCCGTGGGGCGCAGGGGGCGACGACTGCGGGGAGCTCTCTGTGCGGGCGGGGAGTGCGCCTGCCGCCCACACAGAGTCCCCCCCCCCCCCCCCCCCCCCGCGCACCGCTGCCGCAAGGGCGAGGACTCATTTAAGCGGTCGGTCGGAGTAATAATAAGGAGCTTCGTGACATAGCAAGAAAACTAAAAAGAAAGTCATAATACATACATACATAAATAAATAATAACATACATACACAAATCACGTATTTATCCCTTACGAGGTAGACAGAGCCTAAGGTAACAGATACCTACAGGCCACATTTAGCAAGATTGTGGGCGTATAGGTGAAAAATTAAATCAAAATAGTGATGGGTTGCTAGCCTCATCGCCTATAACATGATTCCTATGATTTTCGCCCATTCCCTCGATGGGCTTTTACCATCTGCGCGGGTAGAGAAGCAACTGGTATATTCTATGTTTTTTCTTTGCTCCCAGACAAGCATGGAAGAAAGACAAGTGATATTAAACGCCAAAAGGTTTTCTTACACCAGGTCAAGAGACGTAGGTACAGAACAGCCACAACTTTAGTATGGTTGCGTTGGCATTGAAGTGTGACGCAAAAACGACCAAGTGAATATAAAATCCAGTGTTAGCAGAGCCGTGGCTCTTAAGCAAAATGTAGGCAGTGTGAGGCCATTTTATATTGGTTATTTCCACGACCGACAAACAAAAATAGGGTACCTCCCATTAGTTCTATGGAACTGTGACGTCATAGAACTGTTAACATTTTTCTTTCCCAGCAGTTCCATGGTAGAACTATTGACACAAAAAATGTGCCATTTGTTCTATAGAACTAAAAGCACCTCAAATTTGTGATGGGAAACTTACGGTACCCCAAAAATATTCTGTTTTTAACACATCATCTGTAAAAAATCCACTGGCTAGCTATCACAGTTCATTGTATACAGCCTGGTGACAAGACAGACGGACAGCGGAGTCTCAGTAATAATAATTATACCTGCAAGCTGCTCAAGGTGAAAGCCGTCATCCTCCTAATGCTGAACCGCTCATGCTGCCAGGCCAGCAGCTCGTCAGCCAAGTTGATCTTCTTGTGTGTAACGGGGGCTCCGAGGCGGGCCTGGATGGAGTGCGCGGCGCCGCCCGCCTTCGGGGGCTTCGACACGTGCATGTTCAGTTGGGGGGACGAGGATATGGAGTCCAGGCACATTGTGAACGATACGTCCTGGAAGTTACGTGCAAGATTAGTCTCGGGGCAGACAGAGCCTAAGGTGACAAGACCTACAGGCCACGTTTAGCAAGATTGATGAAAAATGGAATCAAAATAGTAATGGGTTGCTAGCCGCATCGCCTATAACATGATTCCTATGATTTTCGCCCATTCCCTCAATGGAGTTTTACCATCTGCCCGGGAAGAGAAGCAACTGGTACATTCTATGTTTTTTCTTTGCACCCAGACCAGCATGGAAGTAATTAAATGACATGGATTGAAGGTAAATTCTAAAATGTGCCCCAAAATGTCCATTCCAGTTCGTCACTATTTTTTAATATAGGTATGTATAGAGCGTGACGAACAGGAATAAAAAATCCGTAGTAAAATCGGGGACAAATTTTTTCTTGTATTTTGTTTTTATAGAGGGGGTAAACAATTCTGAGTGAGAAAAATCCAAAATATTTAGTCCGGAAAAAAATGTAGATGTAGACTTTTTTTTGTACAACACTCTTTAACGCTACTGTAAACAAAACAATTTCATCGAAATTCCTAGGTTTTTAATTTCATACACCATCTCCATTCCGGCTAAAAATGGTTCAAGTCAAAACAAAACACGTATTTAGACACACATCTTACCATCTCTGGACAACTTTAATCAAATTACCTGAAGCAGCGAGGCGTCCGTAGAATCCAGCTGCTCCTCTAGCCACTTCTTAGCCGCAAAATAGTTGAGCGAATGCCCGACAGAGGTCAGCACGAACAGAAGCGACGGCGCGCCGCGAACGTCCGACGTCGCGTACAGCCGCGAGAATATACGCGCCAATTCCAAGATGGCCACCGCGCCTGACGCGTTCGAATCCGCGCCTTGGGACAACTCCTAGGACAATACAATACAATAACTCTTTATTGAACACCACATATAACAACCAAAACAGAAAAAAGGTATACAGAATACTACTTTCATATTTTTTGGATAATAATATATAGCACTACATACATAAATCACGTCTTTATCCCTTGCATGTAGACATAGCCTAAGGTAAAAAGACCTAAAGACCACCTTTAGCATGACTGTGGGCGTATAGGTGGAAAGAGGAATTAAAATAGTGATGGGTTGCTAGCCGCATCGCCTATAACATGATTTCTAAAATTTACGCATATGCCTCGATAGGCTTTTACCATCTGCGCGGGAAGAGAAGCAACTTGGCACATTCAGATTTTCTTTACTCCCAAACCAGCATGGAACAGCACTCTAACTATAAATAAACAAACTAGTTTGTGATTTCTATAGTATATAGTATACTTACAGGAACAACAGCGGAAGAGTCATAGTGAGCAGCAATGATGATGGTCTGCGCAGAGCCTGAACGCCCCACCAGCTTCCCGTGGAGGGTGACCGGTTTAGATTCCAGCTTCTGAGGAACTGGTGCCGATACCACTGCAAAATAGATCTTCAATAAACCATTGACAACAGTCAAAACGATCAATGAAACGAGAATTTTACTTTTGTATTTGTATTTATTTCTGTGGTCAACCTGTTTTTTTTAAATGTAATATTTTAAAGAGGCTTTAGTACACAGGGGTGACTATGTCAGCCTCATGGGAGGACTCCAGAAGATCGCAAAAATAAATTTTTATTTTCATTTTCATTCATTTTCATTTTCATTGGAGATCAAAATTCATGCAGCATTCCCTCCCCCAGAGCCAGATGCTCTGGTTATGAAAGAATGCTGCACAAATTTATATATGCTAAGAGCTTTGTCCGACGAAGGGCAAGCCAGCAAAACGTTTATTTCACCATTATGCATTTAGGTTCTCCAGGTACTTTTCTCTAGCTTGCTTATACCGGTTGCATTCCACCAGATACAGTACAAATCACCAGTTTTATTACAAACCTCGCACATTTTAGATTGAGACACTCCTCGTCAACCTGTTAGAAATAATATTTCTAAACGATACTGAGAACCCGAACATATGGAAAGATCCAAAAAAGCTATGGCCCGGAAACAAACCCGGTCCTCATCAATCCATGATGCATGCTTAATCCCTTTGTCCCTTACAATCCACCCATAGCTTTACTTGTCGGATTTTTCCTTGAATTCAGGTTATCAACATTATTTAGAAATATGACGGTAAAAACGTTTTAAGGAAATTTGCTCAGCAAAACTATGCTTTGATATCACACAAAGACCTAAACGGCATTGCCATTCATTCTAGTCGACTATATACGGTTTAAATTGATACATATTTTGACTCATTAATTAAAAGTAATTGAACAGTGTCCCAATTTAAAATGATTCAGAAAGTGCCCAATCAAATCATATATTTTAAACTCACCAATCTGATATCCATTTGAGGAGACTGTGTTGAACATAGCTTCAAGCGCCGTGCCCGACTTGTCGTCTGTGATGAAACTGTGCTGGAGATCCTCGAGGATGTCTTCAAAGTCCGGAGACCAATGAGCAAAGTACACCGGTGCACTTATCTCGTCCTGGATCATGGCCATTTCTAGGAGTTGGATGTGCTGTGGATTTGTAAGTTATTGATGGTCAAAACCTTGAATGCGGAAACCAATACAGTTGGGAGCATACAATATTGTAATCATTATCATCATAGATCAGCGGCTTCCATGCTGGTCTGGGAGTTATGAAAAAACATAGAATGTACCAGTTGCTTTTCTTCTAGTGCATATGGTAAAAGCCCATCGAGAGAATAGGCGAAAATCTGAGGAATCATGTTATAGGCGATGCGGCTAGCAACCAATCACTATTTGATACCCCTCTCCACCTATACCCCATACTCATCCTAAGCAAGCCCTTTAGGTATAGTTATATTGAGATCCCGTAAGGGATGAAGACATGATTTATGTATGTATGTATGTATTAGTGATGGGCAACCTTTTTTCATGGCCTGCAAACAGATATTTCAGAGGGGGCCCCAATTATAGACCAAAATGCAGTTGCTTTTGCAAACTCATTATTGTTTGCCTAACACTATTCATTACTTTCGAAGAAACGGGCAGCCACATTCAATTCCTGTGGACCATAGTTTGCGCATCACTGTCATAGATAGCCCAATTTTATTTTATTATTAGTTGGTAAAATTAGTCAAACGTTTTTTATAAAATAGAGCTAATATCTATTAATTAAAAAGTTCCAAAAAAATTTGCTGTTTACCTCTTTCTCCTCGCTGCTCAATGCAGTATCGTTCTTTGGCAGCACTAATAGCAATGCTCCAGCTTTGTTTCTGATCTCCAAGAACTGCTCAATGGTGACATCCTGGACACGAGCAACTACACAATGGCGGGATGTGCTCCATGATGTGAGGGAACGGCCTTCCAGATTGAAGCTGGCACTGCGGCATCCTGAAAGAATTTGTAATCATTTAACTTAATGGTTGCTAAGGATTGCTTTACACAGTACTAAACCATATTTTCAGAATTACTTTTTCATTAGTTATGGTCTCTTTGCTGTCTGAGCCTTTTGATGGACTTATACCTTTGGGCTAAAGAGTACTTTTTATAGACAGCTTTGGTCTTTGAATTGGTGGGCAAGTCAAAAAATACAATAATCGTTTACCATACCAACATTATTATTATGTACCAACCAGACAATTAATGGCCCATCATCTCATCTCGAACGATAAGATAACGACGCTTTCACTCTTAATTACTATTTATTTAATGATATCTGGCGGCCGAAACATATAACCTCAAAATGTCATCGATTTTTGCATTTATAAATTAAACATGTACTAATACTATGGTCTTACCATGGGGAATAGTATGAAGGTCGTATTGCTGCATTCTATATACTGAGAACTCGTGCGAAGCGGCCACTGGATTCACAGGCGACATGATTATGAATATAGGCAATGCCACAAGCAAATAATAAGGCAAATAGCCCTTGAATATTTCCGACAAGCCGTCTGCTTCGTCAAGCCACATTTTGCCAACTAATTAGGGTCCCTCTTTATGATATTAACGTTAAATATTTAATAATAATTGGTACTAATCCTATTAGAAACCCTACGTGTGATAAAGTCGGTCAATGACATGACAGCGTGACTGACAGATTGTCTGTGGCAATGCGTTCCGTTACGCGTTGGATTTTGAGCGTTATACAATTTTATTATTCATGGTCTTCGATTTTAGAGTAATCAAAAAGTTAAGACCAGAAAATTTGCAGAAAATAGTAAAAAGTTAAGAAAATCCAATGAATATAAAGAACTGATATATAGTCATACAAAATTGTTACCATAATTCAAGTATAAAACTACCGTGATATTCTATCATAGCTACACAAACGGACAACTCGCATTATAAAAGTCGATTACCTACCTAATGCTTTGCTTGACATGTTCGGTTCTTTCGTTTAGTAGAGTGGGTAGGTGTAGGTACGTGCTCTTCATAGAAGGAGTTACGGAAAAGATCGGAAACTGAACTAGTGTAAAGTCGATTTTCCGTCCCCATATGCAGCTCAGGCTCAGAAAAATTGTGCTGGATTTGAAACACGAGTAGCTTAGAAGACACTTACAGCTCTCATTAATCTTCATAAATCGTTCACAAACACACACACACACACACACACACACTTTCTAACTATTTCTTCTCTTTTTTAATTTGTATTATTCATGTACCTATTTGGAGTACCTACTTCGCTTTGCACTCGCGAGACAGACCCTCTAGTCTAGTGCGAAGGCCGCTGTTTCACTTACTGCATAAAACGTCATCTACCTATCTCTTTGTAACAATGTGTCCTTTGTAAAATGTTATGCACTTTGTAAAATCTTTTTATTATACTCACTTCTGAATCGCCTCTGTCCCTTGCTAAACCCGTTTCAACTACAGTGCGTCCTTATAAACAGCCCCCGGATCAAACGTCGCGAGTCCGGATATTTGCTCGGGCCGGACATGTCCGATGTCCGGGGGATTTGGAGAGCTTTGTAGCAATCCTACATTGAGTGCGTTGTCGGTATCTTTTCACTTTTAGGGATCCGTGCCTCAGTCGGCAACAACGGAACTCTTATCAGGTCAGGGTACTGTACCACAAAAGGAAAGAACGGGATCACATTGTCACAGTAAATAAATAGAGCAGTATGGAAACTAGGATTATTTTTTGAAAGAAATACCTACACTCCAATAGAGCGTTAGGGTTGTTGATTTAATTTTTGTAAAATTGAAAAGCTTTTTGTAGTCTAGTTAGCGCTATCTCAGCTAGTATGGCCTGTTCTAAAGTAACTGGCTACACTTAATTAAGAGTATTAGGGTCGGCACCCTTAATTTCCGTAAAAAGGAAAAAAATATTAGTAGGTAGGTAAAGATGCTTTTAAAATCGGAACCCTGGTAAAAAATGTTTACGCTAATTTATTTAAATAAAATAATAAATAGACATCGTTAAATAAAAAAAAATACAACCAAAATTTTAAATTAGTTATCAACTACCCTACATTACCTACCTAACTAACTAAACAACCCGCCCCGCATCATTCCGGGCGCAAAGGTGCATCCCGCTCGCCGCGTTGCCGCGTTGCACGGCGATGGACAATCTCTGCACCAGGAATGATCCCGAACGGGAGTCCAGTAGGCTTATTGTCTTCTTCTTTTTTTAATATGGCCCCATCGATCGATGCGATGATTTTTACAGTATTCAAAAATCTTGTGACAAAAATGTTGGCAACGTTGTACGGTAGAACACGGTCAAAAGACCCCCCCTGTCGGGCTCTTAGCCAACGGTCAATGATATCCCTCTGAGACCGTCAGAAAATCATTACCCGATGCCCAGGGTGCACCGGACCAAGCACTGCTCTTTCCCCCGGACAGATCCAAAAACGAACCGCAGCTCTTGATCACACGCGCGTCATGTGCTTTTGCTTGGCTTCCGAGCACCAACAGCCTGTCGTCTCCCGCCTAATTGGTTATCAAAACTCAATAATATCTATTATAGCCGTCTCAAAACATAAACATATTCAGGGGCCCGGTTTTTGAAAGCAAATGTGTGAAAATACCACTAGAAAGTGGTATAAATCTGTTTATATCTTCAAAACTACAGCTCTAATCAAATTGTTGACTAGTTCACAAGATTAATGAGAGCCGTAAGTATCGTCTAAGCTACCCGTATTTCAAATTCAGCACAATTTTTCACCACTTTCGAGTGGTATTTTCACACATGTGCTTTCAAAAATCGGGCTCCAGAGCTTATCTGAAAGAAAGAAAGAAAGAAGACATTTATTCCTTTTTGCAAGACACACAAATAAAAGAAAATATACACAATTTTATAGAAAATAATCAAGACAAGAAAAATAGATCATGAGCGTTGTGTGTGTCTTCGCAAAAGTGAAACGGTCGTTGGCTCAGCATTACGCTGAGGTGTTAGACACCTGCAGCACTGATTTTCAGCCAGAACCGTCAAGATGAATATACCGAAAGATGGACATAGATCTATTGATTACTATTGTTTAGTACGAGCCTACGCTACGCATCATTTACTACGTTTACTAGGTAAATAAAGGTAGGATTACATAATACTACGGCTACTACATTATTGAAGTTCATTGTAACAATGTAATAGGTGAATTGGATAGTTTTATTAAAGGGTTCGCTGAATATTAGGGTAGTAGATTTGGATGAATGGACGAGTGGAAAATGTACAAAAGTTGTGACCTGTGGTAGTGTAGGGGTCACGGACGAGGATCAGGGTTCGATTCCCGGCCATACTTTTACTTTTCGGATTTTTCTGTTTTAATTTTCAGTGTCGCTTAGATTTTTTTTTTACAAAAGTTGTTTTAAAGTTTCTAAAAAAAACCGGCCAAGTGCGAGTCGTATAAATTCGGTAGGTAAGTTAATATAAAACCGAGTGTTAGCAGAGCCTTTCTCCTAAGCAGAATAGGGTTCCGTTTTTACCCTTTGGGCATGGACCTTAAAATCCATAGCTTCTAAGTTTATTGTACCTAGTAGATACTATCAAAATGAATCAAGAAATTTTTATTTCTTGATTTTTATGTTTTACTTTTTCGGTTTTACCGTTAGAAATTAAATTTCTAAATGTCAGTGAAAATTTGAACACATAGAAACCTGCTATGGGTGGTGTAGGGGTATAGCACGCGTCACGGAATGACGAGGACCCGGGTTCGATTCCCGGCCATAGCTTTACTTTTCGGATTTTTCTATGTGTTCTAATTTTCACTGACATTTAGAAATTTAGTACCTAGTAGACCTTATACTACGGGCGAAAATTTCATAAAAATTTTACCATTGAACTTTTCGGTGAAGGCAAACATCGTGAGGAAACCTGCATACCTGTGAAGCAATTCAATTGTGTGTGAAGTTAGCAATCCGCTGGGCCCGCGTGGGAACTACAATCAAAGCCCTCTCATAGTAAATCGAGGCCTAATATTGCAAATAGGTTGGAGTTGAGATAATAAATAATTAGTTTATTAAATTTCTAAGCGATACTGAAAAGTAGAATACAGAAAAAGCCGAAAGTAAAGCTATGGCCGGAAATCGAACGCACATACAGACACATCATTCAAACAAATGACGCTTGGCGACAAAAAAATCGCATAGTAACAAGGTCACGTGACAGCTAGGGGTAGAATTCGAAGGCTTACCTGCTCTGAGTGGTGTAGGTGTCACGGAATGACGATGATCCGGGTTCGATTCCCGGCCATAACTTTTCGGATTTTTCTGTGTTCTAATTTTCTGTGTCGTTTAGAAATTTAATTTCTAACGGTAAAACAGTAAAAGTAAACATAAAAACCAAGAAGTAAAAATTTTTGATTAATTTGATAGTAATTAGTTGATTTTTCCAATTGATTTCTGCTGCTCCCTGGGGCGGGCGGCATTTTTTAAATGATACATTTCATTCCAAAACAATGGCACGAATAACGAGTCATACACACAACAAAACATTTCCCATGACCAATTTGGTCATTGCCCGTCATATTTTTGACAGATAATGTTCTCCAATTTTACTCATAATACCTACATTTTCAAATTTATCCCTATACAAGGCTAATTGTTCCACGTATAATAAATCATGCTTAGCATAAAATTTCCCGCCCAAATTTTTACAATAATCTACAGGGTGTTACCGTAAAATATGGCTGATGATTTAGCCGAGATAACGGGTGCATAAATTCGGCCAAAGCACGCTTTTTAATCTCCATTTTAGCCGAATTCGGCCGTCTGTCGCGGGCCAGGCGGCCACGTACGAATCGAAATTGGTATTGCAGCGGCGTATTCTGAGGGCAGGTGAGGGGAGGATCCATTTTGGAAAGATTTTTTTAAACTGGAGCACGAATTCATTGAGCTATGAAAGATGTATATAAGCATCTTTTTAAATAAGTGCTAAGTTTTTGTCTGTTCCCGAATATATTGTAAGCAATTAACAATTGTTAGTAGTTAGAGTTACATATTTTTCAGTTAATTAAGAGATAAGTTAAGTTCAATTCGATTAAGAAAATGTTGTCTATCAAATGAGAATTCTTTGTCACCACAAATTCCGCGCCCGCCTGTCCATTTATCAAAGCCATGAAAATTCCAAATATTGCAGGCTACTCCGCATGAATAGGCCATAGTTTATGTTCAGACAAAGACGATATATTTGTCATCGCTGACAAGGGGTTTACGTTTTGTTTGCCGAGCTCGCTTTGATTCGGTCGGAGACGGAATAGGGCGGCTCGGCCGGCGGGCGGGCGGCGGCGCGGCGCAGTGCGGAGCTATCGAGCGGGCGCCGGGCGGGGCGGCGGGCACGGCAGTCGCCCGGAGCCCTCGGCATGGGTGCCGCCGCTCAGCTGCTGCTCGCGCTGCTCGCGGCGGCGCGAGCCGGCGAGCCCAACGTCACCGAGCTCCTTGACCTCGACGCGAGCTCGCCGGAACCCGAACCCGAGCACAAAACACCCCTCTTCCCCCCCGACTTATTCACGGAGGAGCAGCGGCGCTCCGGAGCAGTATTACTGCACGTGCTCGGCATGGGTTATATGTTCGTCGCGCTCGCGGTCGTCTGCGACGAGTTCTTCGTGCCGTCGCTGGACGTGATCATCGAAAGGCTGGCGATCCGCGACGACGTGGCCGGCGCCACGTTCATGGCCGCCGGCGGCTCCGCACCCGAACTGTTCACGTCCGTGATCGGCGTGTTCGTGTCGTTCGACGACGTCGGCATCGGCACGATCGTCGGCTCCGCCGTGTTCAACATCTTGTTCGTGATCGGTGCGTGCGCGTTGTTCTCGCGCACCACGCTGACTCTGACCTGGTGGCCGCTGTTCCGCGACTGTAGTTTCTACTCGATCAGCCTGTTGGTGCTGATATATTGTTTCCGGGACAGTTTGATTTACTGGCAGGAGGCGTTGGTGCTGTTTTCGTTGTACGGGGCTTACGTGCTCTTCATGCGGTGGAACCAGCCGGTGGAGCGGGCGGTGAAGAAGCTGATCTACAAGAACAAGGTGACGCGCGTGCGCAGCACGGATCAGCTGATGCCCACGGTGAGCTCGCCCGCGCCGATGCATGCTCGGATAGTTAACACTCTGCCGCAGATTTAGCAAACAGCCTATAGCAGTAACCGAACCGATGATGCCTCTAGCTAAGTATAACGTGACAGCACAACGTTGTCATTGGCACATCGGTTCTTTCTGCGATGGACTTAATCCTTGCGATACTGAACTTTGGATTACTACTGTCTCTAGAGTAATTGACGTGAAATCTGCGCCAAAGTACATGTGAGTTTAGACAGAGCCTGTGACTTGCTGACTTGTTAGTCCATTGACAGAATCCCTAGAATAGACATATAGTGCATCGATGTCGTTATAGCTCTCCATTACACTGCGGAGACCATTACCTCGCATTACCTTGATCTTAGTGAACGTAGTGAATCAATACGTTCAATATCAAACCGATTCCGTTTAATATATCGCTCTTGTTATGGATATGGCTCCGATAGACGAAGACGAACCATTATCAGTATTTACGTTTTTGAGTTTGAAGATCAATTAATAGCTATTACAGCTAATAGATATTCACAATCGATTGCTGAGTCGATTTATAAATTTTTATTGTTGGTACTGAAATCTAGGTTACGACTGATGGACATTTCATGGCGTGTAGTCCTAACATCTGTTTGTAGTTTCCTCCTTGGAATCGCGAATCGATAGAATACTTAAGCTGTCGTCCTCGTAGGTCGAGCTAGGAGATATGATTTAAGTAAGCCAGTAGGTAGATATTTTACTGTGCAAAAGAGCAAAATTAAGACACAAACACAAAGGCGGGCATGATCTATTAAAGGTTCTCTATCAGTTAACTTTTAGTTGATGAGTGCCAAAGATTAAGTTCTGAATCTAATTAATTTTTGGGGGTGCGAGTTGGGTTACCTCCACGTGTGGTCAAGAGCTGCAGTTCGTTTTTGGATCCGTCCGGGGGGAAGAGCAGTGCTTGGTCCGGTGCGCCCTGGGCATCGGCTAATGATTTCCTGGCAGTTTCTGAGTGATATCATTGACCGTTGGCTAAGAGCCCGATTAGAGGAGGTCAGTTCCCAACGACTTATGATGTTAATGATGATGATACACTTGACTAGCCTATCAAATTCGTGAGCCACTTATCTCAGTGGACCCCTTAAATGAAAGCCGACTAGTATTTTGGGATGATCTCAACTAACAATCGTAGGGTATTTCTTACGGCACCCTTGGGGAAAGATCGAAGAAGCTCCTCTTAGATAAAGAGAAACCTGAACTAAACGTAGTTTATTACTTCGCGATCACACGTAAAATATAACCTTTAATTTGACTTGCATTAACATTAAATCCTACTAATATTATAAACGCAAAAGTTTGTAAGTATGGATGGATGGATGGATGTTTGTTACTCTTTCACGTAAAAACTAATGAATGGATTTGAATAAAATTTGGAATGAAGATAGCTGATACCCTAGATTAACACATAGGCTATTTTTTATCCCGGAAAATTTCATAGTTCCCGCGGGATAGCGAAAAACTTTTTGTAGACGAAATCGTGGGCAGCAGCTAGCATTTAATAATTCTATAGTAATACAACAAACTTTAGGGGGATATAGGTGGGTAAGGCATCTATTGAAATTATCTTAATAAAAGTCATAAAAAAGCCAATGCAGGCAGAAAACGCTTTAGCTGTATGTATTCAAAAGTATTCAAAAGAAATTCTGTAGTCAGTTTTAGGGCTTGCTTCTTCTTTCCAGTTTAATTAGTTTTGCTGTCAGGGTTTTTGTTTTTAATTTAATCCGTGATTTATTCCTAAAATAATAAATAGACAAAGTTAAATAAAAAAAATACAACCACAATTTTAAATCACCTATCAACTACCTTATATTAGGTACCTACCTAACTAAACAACCCGCCCCGCGTCATTCCGGGCGCAAAGGTGCATACGTTGCCGCGTTGCATGGCGACGGACAATCTCTGCACCAGGAATGATCCCGAACGGGAGTCCATACCACGCTCTCGTAACGTCCCACGTCTTTAAAAAATTGCTTGGCTAGCACCAACTAGGTAGGTAACAACTCCAACAACAACAGGTAAGGTAAAAAGTGTAAGTTAAGTCACATAATGAATGTTTTTTTGAATGATTGGAGTACGCCGGTATCATCTTCCGTTTGACCGCTTCTGCCGTTGTGCCGCTCGATTTGTCGGTCCGGGCACTATCTCGAGGTTATGCGGAGGGAAGTAGATTCTCTGCATTGTCGCACATGCACACACGCATACGCACGTATACACACACAGTAATACACAAATGTAAGACGACTTAGGGATCATGTTATATAGGCGACGTGGGTAGCAAATCATCACTGTTTTGATTCCCCTTTCCACTTATACGCCCATAATCATACTAAACGTGGTCTTTAGGTCTTGTTACCTTAGGCTCGGTCTACCCTGTAAGGTATAAAGACGTGATTTATGTATGTATGTAAGAAGATGGTAGCGATCCGAAGTCTTTACAATAGGTTCTACCCGCAACTGGTTGTACCAACTTGGTAAAGAAAGGAAAAGGCTAAGAGCGAGTTGGATCATGTCACTTTAACCATCATCATCTCATCCTGTAATCCCTCAGGGACAGCCAGCGTCACCGTATAACACATCAAAGGTGACCAAAAAGTTCGGCACACCTTACAATTTCTAAGTGTACTGAACAATTTGGGCGACTTGGATGCTTCAGCTATATGACGCTGACTTGCCATATTTTTCCACTTGGGACTCTCCCGCACCGCGACCAGCTCTTGCCAGCAGATGCCGGGGATTTCATTTCCCTTCCAACCGACTGCCATGATGTTTCCCCGTCATGTGTACCCCCCGCAATCTCTTCTCATTTAAGCTTGTCATAAAACCTAGGAAACAAGTCAAAATCGGGGTGCCTCCGCGTGTGAAGAACTGCGGTTCGTTTTTGAATCCGTCCGAGGGGAAAAGCAGTGCTTGGTCTCCGAGGGAGATCATTATCTGTTGGCTAAGAGCCCGACAGGGCGTGAGGGGGTCTTTTGACCGTGTTCTACCGAACAACGTTGCCAACATTTTTGTGACAAGATTTTTGAATACTTTATTTATTACTTTGAAATTGGCGAAATCATCGCATCGATCGATCCTCGGATATAGCTAATATAGGTCGATATAGGTAGGAAGACCTAGACGGCGATAGCGGGACGAGTTGGACACCTTCTTAAAGGGACTGGACACGTACCGCAGCAGACCGAGAGCAGTGGAAGCTTTGGGGGGGGGGGGAGGCCTTTGCTCAGCAATGGGACACAATAGGCTCATAATAAATAGCTAATGCTATTCTTGTAGTTACTAAGTGCAGCTCACACTAATTTGTTATAGTTCCAAATCCCCCATTATCCATCAAGTATCGTAAACCTTAGCCTACTTCCTCACGCTGCTAATCGCTTTGCGCGCAATCACCGCGGAATACACGTGACCGCGGCACGCGAGCGGTGCGTGGTTGCCATGGCTACCACCAGCAAACAGCAGACAGTAACCTGAGACCACAGACATAATAACGTGTCTTAGAAATATACATACACACACAAATCACGTCTTTTTCCCGTACGGGGTAGACACAGCCGTAACAAGACCTACAGGCCACGATTAGCAAGATTGTGACCGTATAGGGTGAAAATGGAATCAAAATAGTGGTGGGTTGGGGAGCGGATCAGAATACATAAAGTTTAAGTTAAAGTTCGCTCGCTGTCAGATCCATAGTAAAAATGACAGCTAAAACCTAAACTGAGTCGGAATTGAATCGCATTAAGACGTCATGGTAACCCCCAGCATGGAAGCTAATTGGATAAATGGATAATGGAAAGTTTAGTGGATATTTCTAACTTCCATGCTGGTCTGGGAGCAGAGAAAAAACATCGAATGTACCAGTTGCTTCTCTTCCCGCGCAGGTAAAAGCCCATCAAGGGAATGGGCGAAAATCTTAGGAATCATGTTATAAATAGGCGATGTGGCTAGCAACCCATCACTATTTTGATTCCCCTGTCCATCCGTACACCCACAATAATGATAAACGTGGTCTTTAGGTTTCGTTACCTTAGGCTCTGTCTACCCCGTAAGGGATAAAGACGTGATTTATATTATGTATGTATTAGAAATATCCATTTGATTTTTCCATTATCCATTTATCCAATTAATTTCCATGCGACGTCGTCTTAACAAGATGCAATTCCGATTCAGTATAGGTTCGCTCACTGTCAGATCCATAGTAAAAATGTCAGTTAAAACGTAAACTGAGTCGGAATTGGATCGCATTAAGACGTCATGGCCCCAGAACACAAATAAATGTGTTAAACAAATCCAGTAATTAGCGGGAACCCTTATCAGTGGCCGGGTAACGCCGATCGCTATCTCAAGTGACGGTGATTTACTGAACGCCCTTTAAGTGAAGCTTTAGGCCTTTTTGAACCTTTACCTCTCTAGCGACTGTCGCTTAGTCTCGCTTTTGTTTTTTTAACCTTTTCCGACCATTGACTTTCTCAAGTCTGTTATGGAGTTTAAGATGCGTGGTGGTGATGGAAACACGGTATTTTGTAGCAATCCCTACTATCCCTGCTTCCCTACTAATATTATAAATGCGAATGTAAGTTTGTTTGTTACGGTTTCACGCGAAAACTGCTCAACCGATCATCATGAAATTTTGTACACATGTTCTTGGAGGCATTAGAAGTAACATAGGATACTTTTTTACAAAAAAAAATATATACATTTTTATGTCGTCACTCTGACGTTATCTGCGCGGATGAAGTCGCGGGAAAAAGCTAATAAGATATAATTTAGTTTTTACAGAGGCTTTAGCGTCCATACGTAACGAATGACACAACAACAGCCAACAAAGGCAAGACAAAATCAAAAATCACTACATAGTATAAAACAAAGTCGCTTTCTCTGTCCCCATGTCCCTATGTCCCTTTGTATGCTTATACCTTCAAAACTACACAACGGATTCTGATGCGGTTTTTTTTAATAGATAGAGTGATTCAAGAGAAAGGTTTTTATGTATGATTCTACGCAGACGAAGTCGCGGGCTCAAGCTAGTAGAACTATAAAAAAGGTTAAGTAGGTATCGATCCGCAGCCGGTCGCTTACAAAGTCAGTACATGCAGTGTAAAATGCACCTTCATTTATTTGACATGAGAAAGTGAACAGTTACCAGTGACATCCAAGCTGCTTGGTGGTTAAAAACAAAAAATCACACGACCTATTTTGTTACATAAGTATACATCCTTTTCACTCCTATTGCGGCCCTACGTCACTCTTTTCCCAACGTCAGGTGAGTATTTTCGGATTCTAAATATCCTTTTCACTCCTATTGTGGCCCTACGTCACTATTTTCCCAACGTCAGGTGCGTATTTTCGGATTGTAAATATCCTTTTCACTCCTAATGCGGCCCTACGTCACTATTTTCCCAACGTCAGGTGCGTATTTTCGGATTATATCCATCCTTTTCACTCCTAATGCGGCGCTACGTCACTCTTTGGCCAACTTTAAGCTTGGACCTTTAACAGCAGTTAGTCTTTGAACACATCTGGTTAAAAAAAATCAGTACCTACCTAATGCATTAGAGTACTCTAACGTACGCCCATCACCCCTCGTTAGTGTCAAAAAGGTTAACATACTCTCATTACTTTCAAACTTTCTAAGTAACTACCTCTTAATTATAACTTCCAACTTCAATTTAATAAGTCCCACTAATTGTAGGGTGGCCACATAAATTTTGCCGTTATTGAAACTCCGAAACAAGCAGACACTTTGGCAGAGTGCCAGGTGCATTTTTGCCGCGCGGCGACCACGCTTGAAAAATATATGGGACAATTAAATAAAAATAAAAATTGCTGGAGAAAAGCGCTTTGGGAACATTCAATTAGTGTTCCATACGTTTTATTCAGGTTTTTCTTTTATATGAAAACGTTAGTTCATACATACAAACATAAATCACGTCTTTATCCCTTTAGAGCCTAGGGTAACAAGGCCCAAAGGCCACGCTTAGCATAATTGGCGGAAGTGGAAAGGGGAATCAAAATAGTGATGGGTTGCAAGCATCACCTGCAACATGATTCCTAAGATTTTCGCCCACCCTCGATGGACTTTTACCATCTGCGCGGGATCAGAAGCAACTGCTGCAATCCATGTTTTTTCTTTGCTCCCATCTCCATTGCATTGCTCTGTATGAATCATTGGTAAATGTACTTTGGAACATTTATTGTACATAATATTCTAGCCTCTTTTATTCCGAATTCGCTACAATTTCATTTTCGTTGTTGTTATTGTGCTGTTGTTTTATTATTAAATCGTCGAGTAATTCGGCGTGCCTCGTGGCATAGGCCTCCTCCGTGTATTGGAGGGTTTGGGCTATAGTGCGGATTGGGAACTTAACACACACCATTGAATTTCTTCGCAAATAATGTGTGCAAGGTTTCCTCACGATGTTGTCCTTCAACGAAAAGCTCATGGCAAATTTCAAATGTAATGATGTAGAAAGGCGCACTTATCCCTTAAAGGATCTCTTACAGTTAACTTTCACACACAACACACACATACACACACACACACACACACACACACCATCAACACACCACTAATAACATTTAACTAGGGACCGAGAAATAATGAGTCTATTTGAAACGTGACAAAATATAATTGTACAGAAATTACTCAACCGTTTTCCTTGTGTTTAGTATTGTTAACAGAAATGTTGTGTATACTTCTAATACACAGAAATGTAAGAATTTCGACCTAAATAGTGATATCTAAAGAAATCCCGCCGTTTCATACTGGCCACCCCATTGTTACCGAAGGGGGCTGAGTAGAGTTTCAGGAACAAAAGGTACCGCGTAAAAGGTGGCTATGTATACATATGTATACAATCATTTATGTACACTGGATTTTAAAAGCGAAGTAGACAAAAATATATGGAGTGAACGCTTTTTTATTTTTGCTAGCTGTTATTTCATTTTCAATGTTAGTTTGTGGGTTGGTTTAGATTGAATTGCAAGTCGAAGTTCATCTGCTTCCAGTGGTTGGAATGAGTTAAAATTTGGTATACAAAATGGGGATGGGTTGCTAGCCGCATCGTCTATAACATGATTCTTCTACTAACCATTTGCGCGGGAAGAGAAGCAACTGGTACATTCTATGTGCTTTCTTTAGTCCCAGACCAGCAGGGAAGACTACGCTCTAATAGGGTACAAAGTAACGTTCAGAAATCAGGCTAACAATACGTGGATTACCTACCTAGCAGTGGCGTGGCGTCAAGAAAGAAGGCAAGCCGAAGGGCATGTAACTAGCCTTTTCCTTTAATTCTGCACTAAGTGCCAAACTGCTTTAAAATAGGCAAGCCAGTGGGAATCGAGTTCTAAGGACGCCACGCCACTGCAACCTAGTAGATAAATTAAACGCAGTCAACAAAAAGCATATTTGGCTAGAAGTTGTAATTTTAGCAACTGCATTATATAGGTACATAGAACTCGCGTATTTCAGCAAAATTATGTTTTGTATGCGTCTGGCAAAAGCAAGTGTTTAAGGGCCGATTTTTCAATCGTCAGATAAGCCCTATTCTACGAATAACTCTATGGGTATCTGTCAGTTAAATGCTTATCTGAGGATTGAAAAATCGGCCCTAATTGAGTACCTAATGAAATAAACGAACTTTAACTTCGAAATTACCATAATAATATGATTAATCATTGTCTATGAATAAATTTAGTTCCATTGAAACATTGCCTTAAGTTTGTGGAGGAAATACGCAAATACAAGCTTATAATAAGGTACGTGCGATACAAGTGAAACGGTATTGCTAACATCAAAAGAATCGTCTAGAATTAGTAGGTACGGACATTGTAAAAAACACCCTAAGAACTTTTATTAAAAACGTCAAAGACAGATTAAGAAAGGAATTGTTCTGTAGCCGGTATTCGTGCGAAAGGAAACCGTGCTTTACTTGTTGTTTGAGTTTTGTTTACATTTTTCGCGTATTTTATTGTTCTCGTGGTAATAATGCTGGAAAGATCTGTCAGCGATTGTTACGATGTTATTACAAAGAACCGACTGTTTTTAGAAAATTAACTGTTACTAAGAAGCCCTAGTGTTTTAAACTATGGCCTCTCAAGCTGAGAGTCGTGGGTTCGAATGTTGGGCTCGCACCTCTGAGTTTACCGGAATTTATTGCGTGAAATTGCGTGACTAATTTACCATGAGCTTTTCAGTAAAAGTAAATATCGTGAGATAACCTACACACACTTGCAAATGCCTGATTCAATGTTATGTGACGTTCCCAGTCCGCATTGGGCCCGTGTGAGAACTATAGTGCAAGCCATCAGAAAATGAAAATGAAAATTTATTTTTGCAAATTGGCCGCCAGGGGCTCTTTTACTTGTCTTTTTGAAACTACCGGCGCATTCGGAAAGACCATCATTGCCAAGAAGAATGCGCCGCAAGAAACTTGGCAGATCTTATTCTGAGAGTGTGAAGGCTTACCCCCATATTCATAAACGCTCTGTAGGCTTCTGCTAACTTAGCAATCGTTCTATTCTATTCTCCCTTAGTGGCGGCCGTAAGGCTTGGGCCAATGTCAGTTTAAATGTTAGCAATCGTTTGTCCTTATCTGTCACTTTCACATTTACCTTTCACAGATAAGGACAAACGATTGCTAAGTTAGCAGAAGCCTGTGGAGCGTTTATGATTAAGGGGTTTACAGTTTAGGTTTTGTATATTATTTATGTTCAGTGTTGCTCTATGGTCTTGTGAAGGTAGAAGTTTTTGTTGGCATTACATTCAGGTTTTGCCTAAAGCAGTCGCGTTATTATTTTAATACAGTCCTATCCACAATATTTATGGTTCTTCGAGCCGGAAGGCAAATTAGATATTAGAATTATTTCTTCCATGCTGGTTTGGGAGCAAAGAAAAACATAGAATATACCAGTTGCTTCTCTACCCGCGCAGATGGTAGACGCCCATCGAGGGAATGGGCGAAAACCATAGGAATCATGTTATAAGCGATGAGGCTAGCAACCCATCACTATTTTGATTTCATTTTTCACCTATACGCCCACAATCTTGCTAAATGTGGCCTGTAGGTATCTGTTACCTTAGGCTCTGTCTACCCCGTAAGGCATAAAGACGTGATTTGTGTATGTGTATGTATGTAGATATTAGAAGCACAAGACAGGTCTGAGCCCAGTAATGGGACGTATACGAGTATAGGCTGGACGATGAACTGTTAGGGCGGGGTTTTGGAAATCGTCTTTCTGTAGAAGGTTAAAGATTTAGATATATTTATTAGCTCAGAATCATACACACTAAACACTTTATGCTATTAACAGTATGGTCTTGTTCAGTTATTTCAACCCCCGACGCAAAAAGAAGGGTGTTATATGTATGTGTGTGTGTGTGTGTGTGTGTGTGTGTGTGTGTGTGTGTGTGTGTGTGTGTGTGTGTGTGTGTGTGTGTGTGTGTGTGTGTGTGTGTGTGTGTGTGTGTGTGTGTGTGTGTGTGTGTGTGTGTGTGTGTGTGTGTGTGTGTGGGTGTGTGTGTGTGGGTGCGTGGGTGTGTGGCATCGTAGCATTCAAGCGGACGGGCCGTTTTAGATACGGTTCTTTTCATTCGAAAGCCAGTTTCCTTGCGGTGGTTCTTAGCTATGTCTGGTAAAAATCGCTCCAGCGGTTTGAAGACTATCAGCTCTATTCCAAAATGATGGTAGGCAGTTTTTTTTGGTACTTTATTTAATGCGCAATTAGACAGCTCGCTAAAGAATATGGAAGCAATGTTACGTCTATAGATAGGCTGAATATGATCTTGTCAGCTTCGGTTTTCACTGTAACATAATATTTATGTTAAAGACAAACATGTTTGTTTAATTATGTGTATAGATGTATCATTGAGAAGGAAGACGCACTAATGTCAATATTCATCTCAAACAGTCCACGAAATGTGTCTCTTACTGTCTCTCAATTCAATATTTACGTCGACAGCGCATTATTTAACCATAACTTAACATAATTTGACCTTTACCACAGATCGTCACTTAATGAAACTCTTATCTCAAATAAATTAGTAAAGTAAAAGGAATCTTGCAGCACACTTTGTAAAGTTCATTTAGTAAAATTAACGATTTCAAGATATGAGTTTTTTAAAGGTAGCGACGTTATCATGTTTTTAACCTTTTGGACGCAGGATTATCAGCCTACATGTACGGATAAGGTTAAAATGTATGCCACGCTCAGACAAAGATAGCAAATGCATGTATACCACGTTAGAACAGCCACAGGGTATAAAGAACCTATAAAATAAATAAATACCATTCGATAGTGGTGGAAAATTGTGATGAATTTAAGAAAAGTATTCCAGTGCTACTATCATGGTATGGAACTGGTAGTTCTAGTACTGTTTGTCAGTTATTGAGTACTACGTGCTAAGCAATCAACAGCAGTGTCGAAAAGGTTAAAAATAATTAATTAAATTGCAAAAATATGTGTCAAATGCGCCGTCTTCGTAATCTAGGCTTGTCTAGCTCTCTGTGCGTTTTCATATCATAAAAGGTACTCACTCTGTGCTTTGACTATTGTTAAGGTGTTGGTTTGTTCACTTAGTAAAATTTCCACGCGGTGACTTTCGTCAAACCTGTGCAAATGAATTCGCTATCAAATGAAATTTCGTGAACTCGCGAGTTTTTCGCACTGACCAATCATAAGTGCTCGCTCCTCCGCTCCTGATTGGTTTCTACGGAATAGCGTAGCGATTTCACGCAAGTTTTATTGCACTGTTAATTTAGCTTAACGATTTGCAACCAATACAAGGCCCGTCATTCATTAAATGTGAAACATAAGAAGAGATTGAAAGATACATGCAACAAAAAAAAATTGATTAACCTAGTGGATATGTATACGATCGATTCATATCTATTACCTCAGTTTACAATCCTGATTTGCCTTCAAACGTACTCGATGCAGACCAACGAAATTGTATCCACGAAAAGGGCCATTTAGAAGTGCGAGAAATATGCTAGATGCGGTACATTGCCGGCAATGATCGACCATATACAAATCCATAGCTACGCTACCCCGCAATGTAACAAAACCTGCAAGTTACTCGCGTTCTCGTACCATCTAAATGCCCTTACACTTGAGGATAGAATTTCGCATGCGTAGTAGCGATTACTTTAGAAGAGCAACGTGGCCCGTAATTTCAATTCAATATTTGACAGGAATTAATATGACCGACATTTTTCTGCGACAAATTCACAGAACCACCTCTTTTGACGAAGCGTGATAATTTATCGTGTACACAAACCGACATCTTTAAAGTCCCTTCTGTACTGGCTAAACTGACTAAAGCCTGTTTTTACAGCACCAGACCGCCGCTCAAACATTGGTGAGTGATTGCCTTATACCTAGCACTATTCACTTCTTTTATTCCTATATTCCTTTCATATCTCAGCTTTTAACATTGCATGGCGTAGACTATACTATACAGAGTTAGCATCAGACAAATTGTCAGTGCATGGAAAGATGCGTGAAATCGCGACGATTTTCGGTAGCGACCTATCACAGATAGCGATTTGCGCGATCACACAGCGATATGCGCAATCACACAGCGATATGCGCATCTGATTGGTCGATACAGAAAATCGCCGCGACTTCACGCAAGTTCCTTTGTACTGTAAGTTTTGCTTGTCGCAAGGTTACGCTTAGAGGCAAGAATCGACTCTATTCGTGGGTATTACGTATTTACTCACAAATATTTGTCGTCTGCAGCTTTCGACGCTTAAATTTGCCTCTAAGGATGCAGTAGAATTGTTTTTGTAGTGTTGCTATGAAGCGTGTCGTAGTAGTTCCGTCGTTTTGACAGAGATCACCTTAATTGGAGTACTGTTGGAGATTATCCATTGATTCTTTAATAATTTTGACAATGACTTACAAGTAAATACCGGGGACCTTACCATGACATCTTAATGCGATTCAATTCCGATTCAGTTTAGGTTCGCTCGCTGTCGGATCCATACTAAAAATGAAAGCTAAAACCTGAACTGACTTGGAATTGAATCGCCTTAAGGCGTCATGGTAAGGGACTTACTGACTGACTTTGTTTTGAATGTTTATCCAACTCCTTAAATGTTGTGAGTTGTTGAAGTTCCAAAGGCATTTCCCATTACTTTGTATCATAATACTACCGTAACCGTCCCAAAAGAGTAAAAAAAACCGTCTGCACTCGCGAGCTCAAACGCATTTGTACAATCGCCGTAAGCGGTTGAATTAATACGTATTTGTGCACTCGCCGTAAGCGGTTGAATTAATACGTATTTGTGCACTCGCCGTAAGCGGTTGAATTAATACGTATTTGTGCACTCGCCGTAAGCGGTTGAATTAATACGCATTTGTACACTCGCCGTAAGCGGTTGAATTAATACCGTGCGACGGTGTACAAACCCGTACACTGTGTAAACTTGCTTACCGAATCATCGGGTGAAATATTCCAATACAATTTCAAGTTCAAGATACCTTGTAGGTACCTATAGATAATTAGGTGTAGTGGTTGAAACGTATAAAATAAACTAAAGTAAGCTCTGTCAGAACGTCGGGGTTACTAGACAGCCGCTTAACAGGGGTAAGTTTTGATACCTAATATAATATAATTGTCGGAATTACCAGTCTGATTAACAATAAAGAATAATGGAGAATTTTGGTTGATTTAGTATTGATTTGTTTATTAGGTTGAGTATTTTTAATCAAACTGGATAATACCATATGCTTGTAGTGTATACAGAAAAGTTTACATATTTTAACATCTTATATGAACTTAAGTATGTACGTGTTATACTTATACTTACAAACTACATGTTTTAAAGTCAGTATTGCATGTAGGTATTATAATTATTGAGGATAGACATTTGTAAATTCGAACGGGACACTATAAAAACAATTAACAGAAATAACGTTAAAATATCATCAATTAACACTGCATCGATACTTTTCCATAATACAAACAAGTTTGTTGGTAAAATAAAAATATTTTTTTTTGCAAAAGTTACAAAATCTCCGACGCAACATTTTAGGTACAAGGAATGTGGAGCGAGAAATAGATTTGTCGGATTATTCACGGCTCGACTCTGTTTAAAAGAAAACGTACCCTAAACTTTCGCGTACATCAATACATCAGAGGTAAATCCCAAAACAACTGCAAATTTCGTATGATAAATCAAATTCCATGGCAATATTAATATTTCCATCCCTAATAAAACAGCCAAAACGGCAGTAAATAAGATCGTGACAGGTCGTAGTCTTAATTAAATATCCGCCATTTTGTCGAACCGCTCCACGAAATGGCGGCAAAAACGCGCCGTAAGCAGAATTTGATGAATGTTTATTCAAATTTTAAGAGAATGAGAATCTGGAAACGACGGATTTATTAATGACCCAAGGCAGGTGATTTTTAAGAAGTTCTTCTAAAAACGGATGTGGTTTTTAAATACTTCTTTAACTTCATTTGCGAATCACTTTTGACGGGAGTAGAGCTTTTCCAAAAAAGGCCCGCATTTGCATTTTTTCCAGAATTTAAATATTTTGGGTTTATCTTAATCAGAATCGGTTTAAACCCTATCATTTCTCATACAAGAAAAAATGTGTCCCAGATGTTACTATGGAATTTTATTCCTGTTCGTCACGTTCTGTACATATTCTGTATGAAAAAAAGTGACGAACTGGAATGAAGATTTTGGTACACATTTTTTCTTGTATGTAGATCGATAGGGTAAACGATTCTGAATAAGAAAACCCAAAATATATAAATTCTGAAAAAAAAATCATGTGGACTATATTTTGGAAAACGCTCAGTAACTTTAAGCTCATTGCATTTTCTCTATTTTTAGGGTTCCGTACCAAAAAGGGAAAACGAAACGCTTATTTATAGGATTACTTTGCTGTCCGGCCGTCCGTCCGCCCATCTGTGAAGACCCTTTTCCCCAGCGCGTAGAGTAAAGTTGAAAATGATACCAAATAACAATATTAAAAAAAAAAAAAAAATTAGTACTTACTTAACTTCAGTCACTTTGTTCCATGTAGAAGATAAAGGAAAGAGAAACAATCGCGAGAAAAATTATACATAGTGCCATCCACAAAGACACGAGGATTTATCAAAACTAATTCATCTTTAACCTTTAACATAGGCGAGATCGCTATTAAGCGATAAAACCGCCTATTGTTTACCTTATTCTTTGTTTCTGTAATGTTATTGTACCTACTCATTTGTGGTGTTCAATCCCTACTAATATTATGAATGCGAAAGTAACTCTGTATGTTACGCTTTCACGCCTAATCCACTGAATCGATTTTAATGAAATTTGGTACAGAGATAGTTTCAGTCCCGGGAAAGGACATAGGATAGTTTTCATCTCGGAAAATTGCATAGTTCCCGCGCGGAGTCGCGGGCAATCGCTAGTAAAAAATATTTAAGAAAAAACATAGAATTCGCCAGTTGCTTCTCTTCCCGCGCAGATGGTTAAAGCCCATCGAGGGAATGGGCGAGTCTTAGGAATCATGTTATAGGCGATGCGGCTAGCAACCCATCACTATTTTGATTTCCCTTTCCACCTATACGCCCTTAATCATGCTAAACGTGGCTTTAAGGTTTTGGTACATTAGGCTCTGTCTACCCCGTAAGGGATAAAGACGTGATATATATATGTATGTATTACAAACAATACAAAGTATATGTAGATAGAGTGCACTTTAGAGAATGGTCGATTCGGCATCGCCACTCTGTTTGGCTATTTCCTCTACGGGTAATTCCGACAACGGACGACCGGCTACGAAATTCGGGGCAAATTAATCAACCCCCCTCCCCCCCTGATGGCTGACTTGCAGGTTCCACCCCACTGCACGCTCACAACTAAGACTCCATTAACGCACAATGCAGAAATTAAGGGCAGCATAAATAGAACTAGTTCAAAACAGAGCCTTTCTCTATAACACCCCTTTGGCCAAGAATAACTAATTAAGAAAGATAAGAAAGAAACTTTATTTTCACCACAGAAATTACAAAGCGCATAATAAGAACACATTCCATGCTGGTCTGGGAGCAAAGAAAAAACATAGAATGTACCGGTTGCTTCTCTACCCGCGCAGATGGTAAAAGCCCATCGAGGGAATAGGCGATTATAATAGGAATCATGTTATAGGCGATGAGGCTAGCAACCCATCACTATTTTGATTCCTTTTTCCACCTTTACGCCCGCAATCTTGCTAAATGTGGCCTGTAGGTACCTGTTACCTTAGGCTCTGTCTACCCCGTAAGGGATGAAGACGTGATTTGTGTGTGTGCTGTGTGTGTAAGAACACATTGTTACATAGAGATAGGTATCTAGATGACATTTTATGCGGTAAGTGACACAGCGGCCTTCGCACTAGACTCAGGGTCCGTATCGTGAGTGCCAAGTGAAGTAATTAAAACACAAGAATAAATTAGAAAGTGTGTGTGTGTGTGTGTGTGTGTGTGTGTGTGTGTGTGTGTGAAATTAGCACCTAAACTTCTTCCGATTCAGTTTAGGTTCGCTCGCTGTCAGATCCATACTAAAAATTACAGCTACAATTTAACTAGTCTTCTTTTTTTTCTAATATGGCCCCATCGATCGATGCGATGATTTCGCCGATGTCAAAGTAGTTAATACAGTCCTAGCTTCTGCCCGCGACTTCGTCTGCGTAGAATTATACATAAAAACCTTCCTCTTGAATCACTCTATATTAAAAAAAAACCGCATCAAAATCCGTTTCATATAGGGACAGAGAAAGCGACTTTGTTTTATACTATGTAGTCATGATGAGTATGAGAATCTATGAGTACGAAAATCGAATTCCACAGTACGAGGCCAGGTTTTAGCTGTCATTTTTAGTATGGATCTGACAGCGAGCGACCCTAAACTGGATCGGAATTGAATCGCATTAAGACATCACGGTACCCCTGTTCGTACCAACGTTTACCGCAAGTGAGGTTAAAGGCTTCGCTATGAAAGTAAATATTTTTCCAAACGCGCGCAAACATTTGTCGGTGTTGACAGCTCGTCAACACGCCGTGTTTGACCGGCGCCTAGCCTAGGGTTGCCAAGCCAGACTTTCCTTCTTCTTTATCTAATACTAGCTTCTGGCCGCGACTTCGTCTGCGTAGAATCACTACATAGTCACTACATAGTTTAAAACAAAGTCGCTTTCTCTGTCCCCTTGTCCCTATGCCCCTTTGTATGCTTATATCTTCAAAACTACACAACGGATTTTGATGCGGTTTTTTTTAATAGATAGAGTGATTCAAAAGGAAGGTTTTTATGTGATTCTACGCAGACGAAGTCGCGGGCAGAAGCTAGCTATACATAAAAACCTTCCTCTTGAATCACTCTATCTATTGAAAAAAAACCGCATCAAAATCCGTTGTGTAGTTTTGAAGATATAAGCATACATAGGGATATAGGGACAGAGAAAGCGACTTTGTTTTATACTATGTAGTGATGATGATGGCCCCATCGCTCGATGCGCTGATTTCGCCAATGTCAAAGTAAATACAGTATTCAAAAATCTCAAAAATCTTGTGACACAAAATGTCGGCAACGTTGTACGGTAGAACACGGTCAAATGACCCCTCTCCCCCTGTCGGACTCTCAGCCAACGGATAATGATATCCCACAGAATCTGCCAGGAAATTATAAACCGATGCCCAGGGTGCACCGGACTAAGCACTGTTCTTCAGTTCAGTTCACTGTTCACAGGTAACCCGACACGCACCCCCAGACTTTCCTGACATGGCTCTTTGACCATTATGTCAGGTTTTTATTTTTAACCTTTTAACCGCCACGTCAAATACAAGAGACGTCACCCGTATGCCAGACTTCTTTATTGCGATGCCTTAAGTTGAACTTAAACCCAATTGAACCAAGGTTGCTTTTGCGTTGAAGTAATGGACGTACCTATAGGTCGTTGGCGTTGAACCTGCGGTGCTGATACATGTCTCGTTGGCGTCGAAAAGGTTAAACGTACGGTCAACCAAATGAAGCTCTGGGCTACTGTATAAAACCTTATCGCAATACGCGATCGGCTTGTCTTTAAACAATTTCGATTTCCCTTCTTTTTATTTTTGCTTATTGTAAATTATTCATTTTTTTTATTTTATTTATTAAGAAGACCTTCGGGTCTGTCTTGCTGTATCACACACTCTTATGGGTTTGATCGGCCAATGGTATCCGAAACCCGAATGTCGTTCTAGGAGCAAACAGACTGTACTTTAACCATCTCTATTCTCTAGTCTCTTTGATTAATACAAAACCTAACATCGCTAGTTAAAAAGCTCTAAATATTTCGACAAAATTGGCTATGAAGGGGGTTTGACAGTTATGTTAAGGTATTTCAACATTGTTAGTAACATAAAAACTTTTTATTCTATCGAGCGAAACTGATACTGGCCGCTAAACTGCCATACAACTTTTTTATGATTAAAATATCTATTTGTATCTGTAAAAGAAAAAGCATGCAGTTCTTTTTAAACGTCGTTATGAATAAACATTTTTGTATCTGGTAACCCTACGCTTGGCTCAACACGGATTCATAACATTATGGAGGATTTTCTTTCTTTTGTGAACATAATTAAAATCGTAATGAGTGTGGAAGGTGTTTATGGAATGTGTGTGGGTGTGCGTGGACACACTGGAGTGTGGTCTTAGCTGAGCAACATACATTCATACATAAATCACGTCTTTATCCCTTACGGACAGAGCCTTTTTTTTTAACGGAGAGGAAATCTTGATCGGCCGAGCGGTGCAAGCACCGAGTTCGCCTTTTCCCCCCTCGTCTGCGCAAGGAGCGGTTGCATGTAGAAGCGAGGTCAACGTGACTCCGCCCCCCGAACCTCTTACGAAGTCCTCCCGAAGCATAGTGTCCAACGACAGCCTCACCGCCACCGTTGCTTCCTCCTTGGGGCTTAGGGCGCATCATGGTTTGCCTCCCATCAGCTTCCCCTCACCCCGAACCCTCATAAGAGGTACGACAGGAGTAGACAGAGCCTAAGGTAACTAGAGCTAAAGGCCACGTTTGGCACGATTGTGGGCGTATAGGTGGAAAGGGGAATCAAGTAGTGTAATAGCACTGCATCAACACTCGAACAGGTCGCTTAAGCGCGGTATCCCACCGAATGGCGTTAGCGGGAAAAAACCCACGTGTTATTGGCAGAGTGCAAAGCGGGTGGAGGGGGTAGCCTAAACGATCACAGCGCTCGCTATGGCTAAAATTGTCATTTTTGTCGCTGACTTGAGCTGTCAAATCCATAGTGCAGTAAACATTTTCTAATCGTTTTTGAGATAAAAATATGGTCCTGGTAAGATGTGTTGTTGTGAATTGTAATAACACCAAGAAGAATAGCGACTGTAAATTTTACCAATTTCCAAAGACCATGGTGGAAACGAGACCAAAGAAATAAGTGGATATTTGCCGTAAGAAAAAAAAAAAAGTTACCTAACCTCTAAAATTTTCACTGAAAACAATAATTTTAATGTTATTGGCAATAATGTTACTGACTACCATTGTCCAAAATTGTGTAAAATAGTAAAATAACACAATATTTCATTAATATTTTTAACAATATTTACTTATTTCTTGTTTGACAGCGGTGACAATATTGTCCATAATGGCCGCCTATCACGTGGCGCTGTCGTCGCGCACGGTCCCAATTGGCCCAAAATACTATGAACACGTCTCCGATCTTAAAAACGAAATGACGAAACATTTGAGCGTCGACTGAAAGTGCTTTTGTTAACCGTTTCAACGCCAACAACCTATATATACGTCCATTACTTCAATGCAAAAGGAACCTTCGTTCAATTGGGTTTAGGTTCAATTTAAGGCATTGCAATAAAAACGTCTGGCGTATGGCTGACGTCTCTTGTATTTGACGTGGCGCCGAAAAGGTTAAAAAATAGTGGTGGATTACAAAGTGAAATCAAGTAATCGTGTAATCAGGGATTACGAAACGCCCATCTCTGTCTGACATACACTGAATCGGAATTAGATTGCATAAGACGTCATGGTAACTCCTCTGATTACAGAATACATAGCAAAGCACAAAACCACACCGTTATACAATAATTATTGATTCTCGAAGGACCAAATCGAGGCATAGCCGGCTCTGCGAGGCATCCGGGCTGTTACTGTAAATCAATAGTTGGTATTGCCGAAATTGTTGCCCGATCATAGCTGGCAAGCATAGACGTACTAAACAAATAGAGCTGGCAACAAGGGCGTTTCCATTTAAAACAAAAAAAAAACAATGTTACATACATACATACATACAGTCTTTATACGGGTAGACAGAGCCTATGGTTGCAAAACCTTAAGGCCAAGTAGGCCGCCAGACGCTCTTTTACATGTCTTTTTTTTAATCTACCAGCACCAGAGTTGGGCGCTATCTAGATAAGTTCTTATCTAGATAATTATTTCAAATAAAATAATTTCAAATAAATTTATTCGAAGATAAATTCGTTGACAACTTTTTTATTTAGATGAATTATCTAGATGAAGATAACCGACCTCGTTTGTTATTGAAGTAAGCTTATAATAATAAATGTATACAGAATGTCACGTCGGGTCAAACCGTAACACTGACATTCATCTTTTATTTAAAATCTCAACTAATTTATCTAGATAAAAATGAAACTGATCTAGATAAATTCAAAATAACAAATGAAGGCTTATATAGTTACTTCAAATAAAAGATGATTTAGTTATCTTCCCGGTTTTTCGTAAATACTTAATTTTTGCCCAACTCTGACCAGCGCATTCGGAAAGAGCATTGTTCCCTAGAAGAATTATTTAAGAAGAAGCATATCTTTTAATATAGGGTAACAGCTATCTTCGTTCCAAATTCGTTTCAAATCCGTCCAGTCGTTTCAACGTGAAGAAGGAACAAAGAGGCCCACTCAGATCGTCACAAACTTTCCCATTTATAATATTAGTAGGATGATATTGCCACTCTATTACGTTGTTTGCTCTATGGCAGCAAGTGTTGCCCTATTTATTAGGGTTGTCGATTATAATTAACGCCCGTTTGCTAATTAGTTAAGACCGTTCGTTACTGTTATATTAAATTGCAAAGATAATAAGTGACTTCCATGCTGGTCTGGGAGCAAAAATCATAGAATGTACCATCTGCGCGGGACGATAAACAACGGGTACATTCTATGTTTTTCCTTTGCTCCTAGACTAGCATGGAAGTAACTTAATAGTAATTCATAGCTTAATAAAATGGTTGGTTTGTAACAACTTTACTGTAGACCTCATTATGGCCTATATTAGGGACTAGCTTCTGCCCGCAACTTCGTCCGCGTTGAATTCGACTTAAGAACTGTTGTTGTTGTTGTTAGTACATCCTGCAATAGTTGTTTATGTTGCGACTCTAGGCGTCTACGACCTTTGACGTGGTTATTTCTATCCCGCGGGAACTATGCAATTTTCTGGGATAAAAAGTAGTTTATGTTTCAATCTAGGGTGCCAGCTATCTCCGTTCCAAATTTTATCCAAATCCGTCCAGTCATTTCAGCGTGAAGAAGGAACAAACATACTCACTCACATCGTCACTTTCGCATTTATAATATTAGTGAGATTTTTAAAGCGGGGGGCACGCCACCCTTAGGAGGCACAAAGACCTGTAAAGTGGGGTCACTATTATGTATGGTCTTATTTACACCACCCACGTTTAAAAAAGAAAGAAGGCATTTATTCCTTTTTATAACGTTTACACTCCACGCCGTAGGACCTGCGGTATCTAGAGGGTCGCACCCGCAGGTGCTTTTGGTGACAAACGCGGTCAAGCCTTCCGTACCGCTCTAGTTTCAGAGTAGTACATGAGGGTGTGAGAGCTGACGTGAGGGTCGGCGGGCATAAGCCTGCCATCAGAGCGGTGCGCCCCGTAAGGGACGCGATCACGGAGCGGCGTGGCTTCGGCCACTGTCGGTCAACATGTAACCCCGGCCCGTAGGCGCCGGGAACGTGGGCCGCTGTCTTTTTCAAGACGGGGGCCACGAGGAGACATCCTCTATAAAAAATACAAGCGAGACTAGTGGGGGAGGGCGGGAATTCCCAAACCTACATTGCACAGGTGCCGCGAAGAGGGAACCCCATCCCGGGGTGATCGTGGGCCGTCGGGGTGACACCGAGTGTTCCCGTAACGCCTCACATACGACCGAATAGGGAATGAGTAAAGTTTCAATTTTAAAGGAGGTTCTTGTAGTGAATCAGAAAGCTGTTAATAACGGTAACGCATGAGCAAACTGAGCAAGTTCTGACTGGTTATTGCTCGAATTGCTCGATTTTAGTTGATCGAACCGCGGCTCACGGCCGCGCGGCACGCGACCGCAGTGCCTTGAGGGGCCTTCGTCAATGTCAGTTTATTTTTGTGGAACCGCTTCAATTTGTGGTATTTAGGACATAAAAATTGAAGATGACGTAGCTTTTTATGACAAGGGGTTAGAATCTCGAGTAAATCTGAGCTCCGTGATTGGTATAAAAAGCTAGCCTATGTTTAATTGAACTATATCATAAGTAATCCCTCTCATTTTGAGAGGAATCCTGGGTCCAGTGGGACACATATAGGCTAAAGATGATGATGATAATGTTTTTCCAGAAATACTTAGTATGTACACAGTGGCGTAGCGTCAAGTATATCAGAAGGCAAACCGAAGGGAATATAACTAGCCTTTTCCTCTAATTCTGCACAATAAAGTGCCCAACTGCCTTAAAACAGGCAAGCCGGTGGGAATCGAGATAGTTTATTACTCAGTTACGTTGAATTAACATTTATTAAAAAGCTACAAAAAGTATGATTAATCACCAAGCTATTACAATATTGTTAAATATAATTATGCAACTGTGATCCCAGAGGATATATAATTAACCTCGTAATAATAATTACTGTTTTCATTTCAACCAGAAAAGACAACTCACCAGTATGCTTTACAACATTTAATACCACTTTAAAGACCTGGCAGCTCAGTGACTTGACTTATAGCCTTTCAAGTAGAAGATCGTGGGTTCAAACTCGGTCTCGCGTCTCTGAGCCCTCTCACTCTAAGAGGAGGCCTGTGCCCAGCAGAACGTATGCAAACTGGAGATAATGATGATGATGATCGACAACCAGAAGGTTGCTACAAACAAAGTCCTCACTTTAACTCCTTGTCACACTCTTTAGCTGCTACTAAGTAGTAGAATCAGTCCAACAATATCTTGCAGGAATTTTATTTGGCCGATCCGATATCACTTTAGGTGTAACAGATGCCTTAACACCATGAATTTCCTCACCACCACCAACATTCAATTCTTTCTCTAAATTCTTTTGTAAAGGACTTAATTTTACAACAGCACTTGGGCACCTCGCTTTACGCTGCTCTATAGCACTACAAGCGTTAGAAGCATCTTCATCTTCACTCATGTCTTCATTCTCAATGATATCTTCACCTATTTCTTCAAGAGCTGATTTGAACACTTTAACATTCTGTGTTTTAGCTTTATCGTCAGCACATTTTAATCTTTTCTCAATGCATGTCAATTTGTCTAAAATATTGTCTAGCTTCTGTGTGTGGCACTGCACAAACTTATGCACAACTTTACAGTCTGGATTTCCTTTGTGGTTAATAATTTCTGATACAGATTCTTTTATAGCTTCTATGACAGGGTTACGGATGGATTCGTAAAAGAGGTCTTTAGCTGTGTCATTCATAAGATGTATTTTAATCTTTGCATCACCTGATGTGTTAAGTAATTCAGTGGCTAAGGCTTCAAACGACTCAGATGCTGATAAGTGTTTTTCTGGTTTTTTAGTTACTTTACGGCGTCTTTTATGTTTATCTTCAGACATTTCGGAAAATGAACAACACAGCGACTGGTTTATAATCAGCACGTTTTCGGAACTGCTGCTTTTAGATGATCTGCTGATAGATTCACGACTAAAGCATTCTGTGTGCGATTTGTGTTTCTCTTTTCTGAACGTTTCAATTATTTTGTTACGCTGCTGCTTTTCGTACGTCAAGTCTTGTGTTAGATTTGAATCTCGCGGCTTGCATTTCGTATTTCTGGACTTTTTTGAAGTTTTTATTGTATAATAAACCGGCAAAGTGCCTTGATTAGGAGGTATAACTATAGGTACTATGTTTTTGGCAAATTTTATAGTTTGTCCAACGACTTCATCATTGTTAACGCTAGTATGATCAGTGTTCTTTACGTCGTTATTTGATTTATTTTTCATTTTATCTTTCTTAAATTTATTCTTACGCTCTTTGTGTTTCGGTTCATTGTTCTCGATTTTCTCGTTAACCTTTGCATTAGGAACTGTTACTTTATCATCGAAGAACTTCTTATGAAGATAAACGACCGAATTATATGAACGTGTACTTGGATAATAATCTCCTAAGTTGATACCGTTAACGTTTGCTGGTAGTTCTGTAAAAAGCTTAGCAAGTTAATTCAAAAAGCTTAGTTATATTCAAGCTCGAGTCAAATCTCTGACCAAGTCTTAGCTCCCGAACATAACCATGAATGCAAACGTTTAAGTTATCTTGTAAGTGTTGTAACTTTTCTCGTTTGTGGCCAAAGTTGAGAAGATATTTCCTAATGGGCATAATGAAGTAAAGGGTTTGTAAGTTAGCTGAACCGAGGGTGGAGTCTGCACAGTGAACGCAATTTTGAAAAGACGCAATTTCCGAATACTAATCGACGCACTCAACTCAAATTAAGTGTACTAGAATCAATCTAACTATTTATTTAATCCAATCTGTAGGCTTATTACCTAACTCGCTCGCAATCGCCATCGTGTTCATTTTGACTGTTCTTGTATGAATGAGACAGCTAGCTGATTCCGATTCCAATAATTGTCAGCCCATACATGAACTGTCAAAATGAACATGATGGCGATTGCGAGCGAGTCTGGGATGAAAGAAACAACATATAATGTACCAGTTGCTCCTCTTCCCGCGCAGATGGTAAAAGCCCACCGAGATAATGAGCGAAGATCTTAGGAATCATGTTATTGGCGATGCGGCTAGCAACCTATCACTATTATGATTCCCCTTTTCACCTATACGCCCACAATCCTAAACGTGGCCTTTAGGTCTTGTTAGGGATGAAGGCGTGATTTAACATGATTCCTAACATTTTCGCTCCCTCGATGGACTTTTACCATCTGCACGGGAAGAGAAGCAACTGGTACATTCCTTTCCAAACTCTCATAGTAACTAGAAAAACATAGAACTACGAGTACCTATGTTGGAAACGAAAGGAAGGACCCTGGGTCAAGGCAAACTGACACTTATTTTCTAGATGATAACGGCTTTGACAGGGGTCTTTTCCGCTTTAGTTACGTGACCATCTTAAGCATTGTAGAATAGGTAAAAATGTGAACTACTTACTGCATTTAAGTAAAGCGAATTTAAAAAACATTTACCCATACACACATGTATCATGTCTTTATCCCTTACAGGGTAGACAGAGCCTAAAATAACAAGATCTAAAAGGTCACGTTTAACGTGATTGTGAGCGTGTGGATGGAAAGGGGAATCAAAATAGTGATGGCTTGCTAGCCGCGTCGCTTAGAACATGATTCCTAAGATTATCGTCCATTCCCTGGATGGGCTTTTACCATCTGTATTAATTTTATATTTATGTATACTAAAATTAGGTACATAATGTTTGATAAATACCTGATGCCATGCAATTGGCGATTGAATTAAATATATCCTATGAAAACTACTATGAGATCGTTATACAATTATAAATTAGTAGAAAACTATTAACAGTGTGTTGTTACATAAATGTCAATTTGACGTTTGGCTATTGGGCTAAAAATGCAATAAGGAATTTACCAAAAAGGCCAACACGAAGAAAAACGGTACATTCTGAGTCTGCTAATATTTAAATAATATTTAAAAAAAAACATTTTTTTATCATAATACTTTTGTTAAGTGTTCTATCGCAATGATAAAAATAAAAAATAAATTAAGTGACGTGTTCAATCTCTTAAAGGGAAAATGAAGTACTGGCTTAAAGGACTTGCATCCAGGCCATAATTAAAAAAAAAGAAGTTTAAAACCTCTTTATACTAACCAGTACCAATAATGTACCAGTCGCTTCAATTCCCGCGCTGATGGTAAAAACCCGTCGAGGGAAGGGGTGAGATTTTTAGAAATGATGTTATAGGCGAAGCGGCTAGCAACCTATCACTATTTTGATTCTTCTTTTTATCTATGCCCCCACAATCATGCCCCGTAACCCGTTAGGGATGGAGGCGTGATTTATGCGTGTGTGTGTCATACTTAAATGTTGATACTTGTACAAATAAGTCAGCAATAATCGTAGCGACCAAAGTGGCCAAATATAGGTACTTAGCATGAACAAAACATTTACCTTGCTACTCCGCTACTCACGTGCAAGATTATCAAGCCTGTGTGAAATGTATATGTTTTTCATTCAATCCTTCCCTTCACTACTGCCAATAAAACACACATAAATCCCACAAACTCAATTATCCCTTAATGATCCCGTAGAGGGATCGAAACGCGTCAGTGTGTGGTGTAAACTACCAGCGCATTCCGAAAGACCATCATTGCCAAAAAGATTGCGCTGCAAGAAACTTGTGAGAAAGTCATATTTTCAAAATAAAATACATAGGTATAGTACAATAGTACTTTATTCACCAGCCAAAAGTATCTTTTACCATAGCTTTCAAGCTCCAAACTACACTACATTACACCGAGCTTTTCGAATTCCTAATTCTATCTTACACTGAAGCTCCAAGGTCGGAGTTCGCGTGTCAGCAACCATTACCTAATGGTTAAGGATACCTTTGAAAGGGGGGAAGTAGGGGGGGTTACCGAGTTGTTTGGAGTATTTCCCGGTTATGAAACTTTCCAGCGAAAGCTCGGGGCCCGCTTAGAGGTCACTGTCGTACCGTGCGCAAACGGCTTTGCATTTGCGTAAATGATCATTACGTAACATAGATACATCACGTCTTTATCCCTTACGGGGTAGACGGTTCCTTCTTTTTTATTTCTCGTGGAAAATGCGCCTTATGCATCCGCCCGGTACGGGGTTACCGGGGGTATGTGGGGCACTCCCGCGGCGGCAGACATACCCACTAAAAACCGCACGGATTGCCTATGCGGTCGTATGTGAGGCGTTACGGGAGCACTCGGTGTCACCGCGACGCCTCACGACCACCCTGGGATGGGGTTCCCTCTTCGCGCCACCTGTGCAATGCAGGTTTGGGAAATGGGAAGAGAGAGCCTAAGGTAACAAGACTTAAAACGTGATTCCTGTGATTTTCGCTCAATCCCTCGATGGGCTTTTACCGTCTGCGCGGGAAGAGAAGCAACTGGTAAATTCTATGTTTTTTCTTTACTCCCAGACCAACATGGAAGAAAAAAAAACTCCCCAATATCACTATTACCATCACTACATAGTATAAAACACAGTCGCTTTCTCTGTCCCTATGTCCCTATGTATGCTTATATCTTCAAAACTACACAACGGATTTTGATGCGGTTTTTTTTAATAGATTAAGTGATTCAAGAGGAAGGTTTTTATGTATATCTAATTCTACGCAGACGAAGTCGCGGGCAGAAGCTAGTTTAAAATAAAAGTCGTAGAATGTATAAGTTGTATATTGCCCCTTCCACCCTTGTCTGGGAGTAAAGAAAAACATAATATACATAAATCACGTATTTATCCCATACGGGGTATACAGGTAACAACCCCTAATGACCAAGTTCAGCATAAAAAGCAAGACTAACACTAATAAGATTGTGAAAACGCCCTAAACGATCGCATGTACACATTAAATCACGCAAAACTTTCCTCAAAGTCATCCAACTAATCTTTCAAACATAATCTACGTCCCACAACGTAACGGTTCAAAAGCAAGCCTAAGTATTATGAAACCGATACAAAAGAATAAATTAACCGCCACAGAGGTAATTAATCACTCGTAATATAAAGCTTTGTACAGTCGGCAGGAGCGGGCGAACGTTTTGTATACTTACATTGTTTTAGCTTCGGGTACATTACGAAGGGGGTGTCTTTCCATGGTGGCCTTAGAGCAAACAGAACGTAACAGATGCGTCTCTTCCCGCGCAGTCGTAAAAGCCCATCGAGGAAATGGGCGGATCTTAGGAATCATTTGACGACCAGATAGCCTAGTGGTTAGTGACCCTGACTATGAAGCTAGAGGTCCTGGGTTCGAATCCCAGACAATCCCAGTGTAGAGGCAGACATTTGTATGACGAATACGAATGTTTGTGCCCGAGTCATGGATGTTGTATGTATTTATCTACATTATTTAAGTATGTTTATCCGTTGCCTGGTACCCATAGTACAAGCTTTGCTTAGTTTGGGGCTGGGTCAATTGGTGTCATTTGTCCCAAGATATTATTTATTTATTTTATTTTATTTATTTATCTTATTGGCAATGTGGCTGATCTTCTTTGATTCCCCTTTCCACCGTCCTAAAGCGATTCAGTTTAGGTGCGCTCGCTGTCAGATCCATACTAAAAATGACAGCTACAACTTGAACTAAGTCGGAATTGAATCGCATTAAGACGTCATGGTGCCAGAGCGTTGCCGCGCAGTGGTTTCGCTGCCGCCGGGGCCAGCGCTCCAGGAGGAAAGACTACGAATTAGTCCGAAACATGCTCGACTTTTGTACGTGACTTTTACACGGTAGCATGTTGAACATTCTGAGATACCTTGTATTTTCAGCCCCACTGCATTTCTCAGAAAACCACCCTTACTCTACTTAACCGTCATCGTCAGCGGAAAACAAAAGCGCCGTATGATTTGTATCTCGAATGACATTGCAATGTCGACGGTCGAGAATCGGCCCCTGACCTAATTCTGGAACCCGGCTTATTCGCCAGCCGAAATGGCCCGATGCAAATTGAACGTTATTCGCGAGTAGTGAAATCCTATTCCGTTGTAGGGACTACGTTGTGAAGACTACGGTATTTCGAGCAGTGACACAGTAGAGTTTTACTGAGTGTCGACCCTAGCGGCTAGGGCTGGCACTTTGTATTTTTTTCAGTTAAGAGAACTTTTAATTTTAAAAAGTTTTATTTAATGTTGTAACCTATACGGGCTACCTCTGGGCATGAGCATGCTTCGACAAAGTGTTCCTGTGGTAGACTACACTGTGAAATTTGATTTTCGAAATTATTTTCGTGCCGTTCTGCTCACACTAATAGACATAATGAGAGTGAAAGGGACGGTACGATACAAACTTAGGTTAAATAACTTATGCGTCATCTATTCGAGGATTGTATGGCACTGGAGCATATCTAAAACAAATAACCTAAAAGAATGCATTTCTAAACGGTACTGAAAACTAGAACATACTATTAGATAGGTAATTAATTAATTACGTAAAGCTATTGCCGGAAATCGAACCCCGACCCTCATCAATCTGTGCTGTGTTCTTCTACCCCTACACCGCTCATAGCAGGTATGTAACTGTGCGTATGTGATAACCTGTTACAACCCGGTGTAGGGGTAAAAGCACGCATAAGGGGATTGTAATAGTACATTGTGTATTAAGGGCGGTAGGTAAGGTATTACGATCGAGGCTCTAGTAGAACCCTAAAGTCGAAGACTGATTGCTTTCCAAGTAGAGGTTCGTAATTCCCATACAATGTTTTTCATTACATTTGCTAGTAAATAAATAAAATAATAGGGCAGAAAATCCACTTGTCAGAGACACGGCGCTTTGCCAGGCTGGGCCGCGGGGGCCGCTACTTACCGCCCTAGGGTTTTATGACAAGAAAAAAGCCCGAGGGTTTCATATGGGGCATTGCGGCCAAGTTAACCTGTATGTTTTTGCGGGTGGTAGGACTTTGTGCAAGGTCCGTCCGGATCGCTACCACCATCTTACTCGCTAATCCTGCCGCTAAGTAGCAGTGCTTGTACTGCTGTGTTCCGGTGTGGAGAGTAAGACAGCCGGGGAAATTACGGGCACAAGAGGCATTTCACCTTAGTCCTCTAGGTTGGCAACGCATCTGCAATCCTTCCGGGGTTGCGGGTGTCTATGGGCAGTGGTGATCACTTACCATCAGGTGACCCACTTGCTCGTTTGCCTTCCTATTCATATAAAAAAAAAAAAGTGTTGTGATACCGTTTACGAGCAAAAAAAAATGAAAAGATGGAAGTAAAATTCTTGATTCATTGATGTAATTTCGTGTCCGCACAAGTGCCTGTCCTTGACGGGGTAGCTACTTAGTTTGCCCTCCCCCCCCTCCTATGTCCCGAAAAAAGTGCCAACCCTAACTTAGGGCTGTAAACCGGAATGGAGCCGTATCTCCTCAATTTTATTGCGACCATTGAAAATCGGTCTTTGTTCGCTTCTCGAGTATATTTTTACGGTTGCGCTGAATTTTTCGGAGCCTCCACGGATTTGCAGTAAGACCGCGACGGATGAGTTATACACAGCTATATGTTTATGCTTATGCCGCAGTATGAATCAGTAATCTGTGAAGGATTCGCTGAATCCGTAACTACAACAATACAATACAATACAAATACTCTTTATTGCACACCACAAATCAGTACAAAACAATACAGAATCAAAGAACAAAGTAGACAATAGGCGATCTTATCGCTTAATAGCGATCTCTACCAGACAACCAATAAGATAGAGAAATAAGTTGGAGAGTGAGGTGGCGGAAACAAATAGACAGGATAAACGCAGGAATAATAAAAACAACAATACCAACATAAATATAATACATAGCTAAATAAATAAAATAAAATAATACATACATACACACATAACATTACTGTATAATACTTAAGATAAAATAAATGTGAGAATGTAACAATGAAAAATAAGAAGGCCATATAACAGAAAAGGATTTGATCAGAAGCAAAAAGAAAAGATAAGGTACCTACTAAAGACAGGAAGTGGATTAAATTAGTGATAAAAGGTGACTAACTACTGGATAAAGACGTGATTTATGTATGTATGTATGTATGTATGTATGTAACTACTGGATTAAGGCAATTCAATCTTATTATTTTACGACCAATTTACGGGGAATCACTTGATCCCTATTTTGATTCCCCTTTCCATTTATACGCTCACGTTCACGCTGAACGTGGCCTACAGTAGGCTTATTGTCTCTCTCGCAATCGCCATCGTGTTCATTTTGACAGTTCATGTATGGGCTGACAATTGGCATCGGAACCTGCTGTCACATTCACACAAGAACTGTCAAAATGAACGATGGCGATTGCGAGCGAGTTGGGCCCTTATTCATAAACGCTCTGCACGCTTCTTATCTGTGAAAGGTAAATGTCAAAGTGACAGATAAGGATAAACGATTGCTAAATTAGCAGAAGCCTTCAGAGCGTTTATGAATACGGGGGTTAGATAATACGCCTTTTTTTATTTTTTTTTTATTTTATTGTGTGGAAAATGCGCCTTATGCATCCGGCCCGGTACGGGGTTACCGAGGGTATCTGGGGCTCTCCCGAGGCGTCAGGCATACCCAGTAAAAAACACACGGATTCCCAAATTTGGCACTATTGTGGGACACCACTGGAGAACTTTCGTGAACCGCGATGCCCCACGGGCCTAGATAATAAGCCTACAACAGGAGTCTTATTACCTAACTCGCTCGCAATTGCCATTGTGTTCATTTTGACAGTTCTTGTATGAATGTGACAGCTAGCTGATTCCGATGCCAATTGTCAGCCCATGCATGAACTGTCAAAATGAACACGATGGCGATTGCGAGCGAGTTAGGTAATAAGCCTACTGGTCTTGCTACCCTGTAAGGGATGTGAAGGAATGCTGAAAAATCAAGTAAATATTCAAATACAAATAAGAAATATCTGTACAATGATAACTATGCTGCAGATGAATCCTACATTAATTAACGGAGCTCTATGAGTTTCTTAACTAGACTAACTTAATACGAGTAGTGAGGCAGCGCGCAAACTGGAAACTTAGACTGCTTGTTACTTGTAAACTTTAAGTGATTTAGATATAAAGACAAAATGCTGTTTGTTTTAATCGTTTAATAGTCAAAATGGCTAAAAGAACCCTTACCGCGTAACCATATGAATTACTTCTTCTTTAGTGACATGCGGTCATCACGACGACAGCTATTTCACCAATCATCATTACACATAAACGGATAACTCACGTATAAAAAGTCGAGTAATGCTCGACATGATTCGGACTATTTCGTAGTCCTTCTCCTAGAGCGCTCGCGCGCGGTCGTAAAAATGACGATGAAAACGAGGGTAATTGTGCGCCGCTGTCAGTTGCGTCGAACAGCCGCGCGAGCAGAGCGCTGGCGCGCAGTGTTCGTTTCGCTACCGCCGGGGCGAGCGCTCTAAGAAGAAGGACTACGAAATAGTCCGAAACATGTCGAGCATCACTCGACTTTTTATACGTGAGTTATCCGTTTATGTGTAATGATGATTGGTGAAATAGTTGTCGTCTCACGGTAGTTTTATGTTGAAAGTGGATATTTCACCAATTTCAAAGATACGGAATATAAACTTGAACAAAAAATATTTACCTTGCTACTCCGCTACTCACGTGCAAGATAACCAAGTCTGTGTGAAATATATATGTTTTTCATGTAATATGTATAATATTTGTATTATGTAATATTTCATACAAGCTTGGTTATCTTGCACGTGAGTAGCAAGGTTCATTGGAAGCAAGCATTGAGTAGCAAGGTTTTTGTTCATTGAAATGGACCTCCGCAAAGTAACGCCTGATTCAATAATATATTAATTACAGAGTATGCTCAAAAATCTTTTGACAGAATGTCGTCAACGTAGAGTAACACGTAACACGGTCAATAGACCCCTTCCCTCTGTGGGGCTCTTAGTAGCCAACGGTCAATGATATCCCTCAGAAACCAGAAACCACCAGGAAATCATTAACCGATGCCAAGTGGACGGGACAAAGCACTGCTTACCTCCGGACAAGTCAAACGATCTGAGTTCTTACCGTGACGTCTTAGTGAGATTCCATTCCGACTCAGTTCAGGTTTTGGCTGTCATTTTTAGTACGGATCTGACAGCGAGCGAACCTAAACTGAATCGGAATTGAATCGCATTAAGACACCATGGCAAGGCCCCTGGGGCTCTTCTCCACACGCAGAGTGCCTCGTACCCCAAAACCATACAAGCTTAGACAACAATTGTCAGATCATAGAAAAAATTGTGTAGAAACGTATTTTGGACTCTTGTAACAAGGCTTGTGAGGCTAGCAAACCCAACATTATTTTGATTCCCCTTTCCACCAATACGCCCGCAATCCTGCTAAACGTGGCCTTTAGGTCTTGTTACCTTAGGCTCTGTCTACGCCGTAGTCCGGTCCGGTCTGTTCCGGGGGAAGAGCAGTGCTTAGTCCGGTGCACCCTGTGCATCGGTTAATGATTTCCTGGCAGATTTTGAGGGATATCATTATCCGTCGGCTAAGAGCCCGACAGGGGGAGGGGTCTTTTCACCGTGTTCTACCGTACAACGTTGCCGATTTGTTATAAGATTTTCGAAGAAATTTATTACTTTAACATTCGAATCATCGCACCGATCGATGGGGCCATGTTATCCCAAAAATTTAATTGAATTGATGCTAGATGCTATTTTACTTAACAAAATGACTTAGGAACATTACATGAGTAAATTAGTAAAAACGCTTTAAAGCAGCGCCTATTTTTCCGTCCTAATAAATAAAAATGGCATAAAAACTTTACGCCCCTTGCATGTTGTAAGTGAACGTAAAATCCGCTGACCCGTTTGTCGCTCGTTCATTTAGTTATGTTTTATAGTGCAATTAAATTTGACCAAAGATTCCGTGACGGTAAAGTAGGTTTGCAATAAAAGTGGAATGGATATTGCTAGCTCGCTCGTTTAAAACTATGAAAGTAAATGACAGATAATCATTATTAAACTAAAATTCATGCCACCGGAACATCACTACATCATCATCACTACATAGTATAAAACAAAGTCGCTTTCTCTGTCCCTATGTCCCTATGTATGCTTATATCTTCAAAACTACACAACGGATTTTGATGCGGTTTTTTTTAATAGATAGTGTTTCAAGAGGAAGGTTTTTATGTATAATTCTACGCAGACGAAGTCGCGGGCAGAAGCTAGTAGCATCTATAAAAATCACCTTCCTCATATGAAAATATTTTTGTATCGAGGTTTGAACTTTAATTTAGTTCCTACTCACCCCGTCTTACGGTACCTAGTGATTCTCAGTATGTTTAGTGTAAGTTTTCGGTCAGAAAATACGTCTCGAATGCGTTTGCGTTAAAATGACAAATACCATGGCAACAGGCTTAGTGTAAGTTTTCGGTCGCAAAATACGTCTCGAACGCGTTTGCGTTAAAATGACAAATACTATGAGAACAGTTTGTTGTCGTTTCGATCCGCAAGTCGCGCTGCCAATTATTCCATAGTAATTGAGACGTTTACGTGAAAGCGTTGGAGACGTTTTTATATGCGAAAACTTACATTAGAGGCTGTTTGTTGCCGTATTACACATTAAGATTACGTTCCAAATTTAATTACAAAAGCGTATAAAATGACTTCATCGAGAAAAATACGTACATTAACAAAAAATATTTACCTTGCTACTCAGCTACCACCGTGGTATCGTGGTTGTGGTAGCGGAGTAGCAAAGTGTTTTAATTCATTCAGTAATCATTGATAATAATATGGGCTTCCACAAAGTTACGCCTGAATTAATAAATTATTAAAAAATGTAAATATAAAGACAAATATAGTTTAGTCTTCATAATCTACTCTATCGTGCATCCCTTTCTATACAGATATCTTTATTGTATAGAACTCATTGTAATTGACTTCCGCCATCATTTGTTTTTAGTAGCGACATCTAGTGTTTATAGAACAAAACCCTCATTGATTGTTAATATCATAGACATTAATATTTGATAATTATAATAATGTTCGAATCTTATCTGACTCCTTTTAAAATGTATGTCATATTTAGAGCATGAACTAGTATTAAGAGTTTGTTGACCTATGAAATAGTTTTTATTCCTTTGAAAAGCGGGCGAGCTACTGTTAGTCTTAGATTGAAATAGATTTAATTATACTTTATCTAGTCTATGGATATGTTAACATAAGCAACAAAAACAGGAGCCTTTCGTTTGGTATAATAATTATTTGGTATACTGTATTTTTTGTCGAATGATCGTTTGGTCTAAACTTTCTCCAGCTCCAAAATATTTTAAATAGGCTTTGCAGAATGGGTTGGGTTAGGTATATTTTATAATTTTTGCGAAATCTTGATGGTTTCAGTATTTATTCAATTTAGACCAAACATTCATTCGACCAACGTTACATTAGACCAAACAATTAATCGACTATCCGATGTAGACCCGTTTCATTAATTATTGTTAAAATAAATGAAGCGCAGAATTACAGTTTCATGAAAACGATAGACTGTGCCAATGCTGGGGATAATTTAAAATTATTAGTGCACATGGAATATTGACTTTTGCCAAAGAAATGATTGTAAAATTGTTTATGAAAAGATTATACAAAAATTAAGTTTATAAATCAATAATTAGCCTCTTCGAAATATCTTTGAAGAGGCTAATAGCGCTAGGACCCCACGGACCAAGGGTCTCAACACCGAAAGGGACAAAGTTATATTCGGTGCTGAGACCCCTATATCAATTAAATTACCTAATTTTATAGCTGTCCATGGTCACGTTCCGCGTCGTAATAAATCGGAAAACAAATTACAATAACGAAAAACGTTTAAAAGGTAGTTATTTAGAGTTATTGCCTCTCGGCCAGTGGGGCGATTGATGGTAACTATCACGATGTCCAGTAAACGTCTGATTAAATGTGATGTATGTTTTTATTACACGGGAATCATGCCACATTTTGTCTAAGCATATGCCAGGAGCTAATGAACCTTCTTTTTCCTTACCTAACCCCGTTTTAGGGATCAGGTTTCCCCACTTTCGTGTGGCAAGTCAGTCGATCTTTGGTCTGTTCAGACAACTAAGCTATTTTGAGGCCTCGTTCGATGTTTTTCTACCAGGTTGATAGCGGGCGGCCTCTACCTTTCTCTTGCATACTTACATACATAAATGACGTCTTTATTCCTCACTGGGTAGACAGAGCCTAAGGTAACAACTAAAGGGCACGTTCCACATGATTGCGGGAAAATATAGGTGGAGGTTGGGAATCAAAATAGTGATAAATTGCTGGCCGCATCGCCCGTAACATGATTCCTAATATTTTTGCCCATTCCCTCGCTGGGCTCTTACCATCTGTGCGGGAACAGAAGTAACTGGTAGGTACATTTCTGTATATTTTCTTTGCTGACGGAAGCAATTTAATTTCGTTGGTATGTTGGTACTTCTTATTCCAGGAGCTAATGGTATTACTCTCCCAATTAACAGTTTTGTGGTCGAGTATACATTGTCACACTATAAAGGCATAAGTTTGTGAGTGTGTATATGTTTGTTACTTCTTCACGCGCTGCTGGACGGATTTGGATAAAATTTGGAACGGACATAGCTGGTTACCTAGATTAATAAATAGGCTACTTTTTATCCCGTAAAATTGCATAATTCCCGCGGGATAGTGATAAACAAAAAAAAACACGACAAAGGTCGTGGCTGCCTAGAGTCGCAACGTAAATAATTATACATACATGTAGGACGGGTCATAATAAAAGATTCATTAAACTCTTGTAGCACTGTATTAAATAGAAATATTAAATAAAATCAAATAAACACAAATCAGCGCTCTCATGGCCGCCGTCCGTCCTCCTGACATAATCTTTTCCCGCACATTCACTCTCTCATTCTTGCATCTCAGTCATTCATTCTGTCATTCCGCGCACTCCCACAAATCGGCCATCCTGCAGCTCAGTCTGTCCTCAGACTGCAGACACAGCACGCATAACAAATAAAAGATACTAACTACAACACATTTAGTTTCACCTAAACAGTACATACAACAATAAAGTAGAAAACAATGAGAAAATAAAAACAACTCGATTAACCAAACAGTAGCAAACTTGCAATATCTTTAGAACAGTAACAGCACAACATCAGTAAACAGCAATTTGACAACTGAAACCACAGTAAGTATAAAAAGCAATAGCAATGAATTAATACTGTTAACATCCTTTCCACATTAAGCAAATAAAAAAAAAATTGGTATATAGCAAAATATAACTACCTACCTATTCTGAGATCGCACGTTATATTCTGGTAAGCATCATGAATTTAATAACTAAAGCAGGTGAATAAAAGCAAGATCAAGATTTCATCAAATCAAGGCCACATCTTCGTAAAGTCAACTCCAGTTGTAGTCTTGTTCCAACTCTCTTTTTTTCTTTTCTTTCTTTTTCTTTTTTTTTCTCTACTTCTCTTTTCTTTAATTGATACATATATTCATCTTTCACCATTTTCTGATTTATCTTATGATAATTGCCACATACCCTTGTACCGCCGTCTTTCTTCTTTACAAGAGCATGGGGACGTGCATATTCAGGGTAGGTCGGCCTTATGGCACCGTTTGACGTCCCTACGTGGACCTTGTTCTTCACAGCTTCTTCTTCAGTTAACACCAAACGCCGGGGACGCTGTACAACTTGTTCGTCCTTCATTACATTTTCCGTCTTTATTGGAGCTTCTTTCACGTTTATGGATTTATGGGTCTGTTCTGCCGGTGTGCATCTTTTATCTTCATCAATACTGGAATGTAAACATGGAAGGTAAGAAGTGTCGTACGACTCGGGCCTTATTTTGACGTCACCTTTAACTATTAAAATAACTGTATTTGCAAGAAAGGGCTGCCCTAAAATGATTTTGTACGGAATTTCTTGGCGATTAACGACGTGAAAACACGTGTTGTAACAATAGCCATCTACTTCAAGTTGCATATTAAGCTTACCAATTGAATATATCGTACTGGAACCCAATCCTGTCAACGGCGTATTTATTTGCTCAAATGTTAGTCTCAAGTCATCCATCAAATCGTCAGTAATTAAATTAACCTCACTACCTGTGTCCACAAAACTTTTAACAGATATACCTTTTATCTTAACAATTTTAATTGGTTTTTTAAGAAAATTTGAACCATCAGTATTTACCGTGAAAATATTATTTTGATTGTTTGACATTGACATTTCCCCTAACCCGTCACTCACTCCTTGGCTATGCTCATTCAATAGTGTGACATTCGCGTCGCAAACTTCATTCGGCTCCGCCGCGCCACCTGACGGATTTTGTTCGACGAACAATGATCTTCGCTGGAATAAGTTCCGCCCGCTCGTACTCGCATCCGTTACGTTCGTATTTTTCCGTGTCGTCGGCGCCGATGACTGAAGCTGCGCCGCTCCCTGCGTCACGTTGCTCGCCGTACACTGAGCACCAATATGACCATACGAATTGCATCGAAAGCACTTTGTTCCATTAGAGCACGTGCTCGCCAAATGCCCTATGCCGCCACACTTAAAACAACGGCTCACCGTAGTGCTCATCTCATTGTTGAATGCAAGCTCATTTCTCTCCACAGGATTCGCCTGCCTACTATCACGACTATTCATTTTCTTCTTCATCGTTTCGTAAATGGTTAATTTTTCTTTGAGCTTCGGATACGTGTTTGCTCCGTATAAAATAACTTTGTTAGTTTCATAGTCGGTAATGCCATCAATAATATATTCAATCGCTATGTAGTCCGGAAACTTTGCCCGTTTCCCCAACTCTTTCATCACAAGCATATACTGGTAGCAGGACTCATCTTTCTTCTTCTTGCGGGAACTCATCATCTCATGCATCTTCTTGGCATTTATTGCGTCGGGAAATTCTTTTATGGCAGCTGCTTTAAGTTCTTCGTACGTCTTAAATGCATTTTCGGACCTTAGCCATAGTTCAGCCGTGCCGGTAAGCGATCGCCTCGCTATAATTAATTTTTGTTGGGCCGTCCAACCAAAAATATCCGCGTTATCTTCGATATCTTGTGCCCATTTTACCGATGAATATGTGACATCTTCGCCATTAAATTTTGCTACTGCCCCCGCCATATTGAATACGCCGTGCGATTGCATCTCCTCATTGCTGCTGTCGCCAGCACATCTTTTGCCTTCGTTATTCGACATCTTCGTAATTTTCTTCGTCTTTATCTTCTTATTTTCTCCGTAATAAATTCGTCTTCCTGCCGTCAGCCACGCCACCGTTGAAGCTAATCCGTCGTCTCGTCGTTACATCACAAATCTTTAAAATTGTTTATCCCGGACGAGAATTTGTAGGACGGGTCATAATAAAAGATTCATTAAACTCTTGTAGCACTGTATTAAATAGAAATATTAAATAAAATCAAATAAACACAAATCAGCGCTCTCATGGCCGCCGTCCGTCCTCCTGACATAATCTTTTCCCGCACATTCACTCTCTCATTCTTGCATCTCAGTCATTCATTCTGTCATTCCGCGCACTCCCACATACATACATACACATATCACGACTACAGTTGCAAAACTTCTGAAAAATTCTGAATTATTCCGGAATACTTCTGGGAAAGTTTCTTTAAATCAGAATTATTCAAAATGAATTTAATTAAGATTTTTTTTTTGCTGAAAAATCGTATTTTGCATCGATCGTCGATCGTCGCCGCCGCTGCGCTCCTCGAGTCGTGCGTGCAGGCAATGGCGGTGCGGGGTGCGGTAAGACGGGAGATGCTCCCCGGAGAAGTTTTCCCTCGCCCCGCGAGAAAGATTCGTACCCCGCAATCGAATGTTTCCGCGGAATATTTCGCCTGAATAATTCAATGGGAATAAACGTGTTTGTTTGTGGTGTGGCTGTGGTGGGTGAGTTAATTATTGTTCAGTGGCACATACGTAAGTAAAATATAAATGTTTATTTTATTATAAATGGAATTGATTAAGTATATGTTGATATTTTTATAGGTAGATAATTATGTTAGCCTGCGATTAACAGGATTTTAATTCTTTTGTTTTTAGGTCGGTACCTACTTATTTCGACCCCCGCGCCCCGCTCCCAGTCGCGCTCGCGCTGCCTATGACGCGACGTTGTGTGTGCTTGAATTGATGCGACGTGCACTCACAACCATAAACTTAATATACCTACCGCTCACAACATAACTAAAATAATCTATTTTACAACTTCCAAGCGCGAAATAGGTAGTAAGGTCGATTTTCCTGGTTTTTTTTTGACAGTTGAAATATTCCCAAAGCTTCGGAATATTTCCGAATACTTCCGAAGTATTCAACGGGAATGATTCGGAATTTTTCCCGCCAGCATCTATAATCACGACTATATCCCTTACGGGGTAGACAGAGCCCATGGTAACCAGACCTAAAGGCACGATTAGCATAATTGTGGGCATATAGGTGGAAAGGGGAATCATAATAATAAATAATAATTATTATATTTTTATTATTTATTTTTTTATATTTATTATATTTTTTGAATTTTATAGCGCATTGGTTTCGACTGTAATGCTGTAATTTTTTATTGAATAAATAAATAAATAAATAAATAAATAAATAAATAATAGTGATGGGTTGCTAGCCGCATCGCCTATTGATTCCTAAGATTTTCGCCCAATCCCCTCGACGGGCTTTTACCATCTGCGCGGGCAGAGAAGCAACTGGTACATTCTCTGTATTTCTTTGCTCCCAGACCAGTATGGAAGTAATAATTGTTGCAGAATATAACTATCAACATCAGATCTTGAATCTAATTCTACGCGGACGAAGTCGCGGGCAGAAGCTATTCTATAACGTGCAAAAGATTTTACCTTTAAGGTGGCAGACCACATATAAGCCACCAAACTCTAAAAGAAGCTGAAAGTATCTCTATAATCAGGTAAGCACCTACGCACGCTCGCGCCGTATCTATCCTGCTTACCGAATAGCTTTGCTGTGTGTACCTACTCTGTGCTAGTACTCATCCAGATTTTTCACAAAAAACCTCGGAAGCCAACGCAGAGTGCGGGGTAACCTTCCGATTTGCATAAGCCCGGGGCGGCCATTTCACTACAATGGATGGTTTCCAGGTCAAACGTAGTGGGTTATTGTCAGTCAGCTGGATCTAGGATTACTGATCACATGACTGCTATTTACTAAGAAATAAGAAACTTTTTAGTAGGTATAGTTTAGAAAAAAAATACATACATAAATGACGTCTTTATCCCTGACGGGGTAGACAGAGTCTAAGTCACAGCTTGTTCAACATGGTTGTGGGCAAATCTTGGTAAACAGGGTAATCAAAATAGTGATGGGTTGTTAACCGCGTCGCGTATAATAAGATTCCTATAATTTTCGCCCATTTGCTCGATGGGCTTGTTTGAATCTTTTCAGTATAATTTGGAAAAAAAAACACGTACATACATAAATGACGTCTTTATCCCTTACGGCGTAGATGAAGTAAGTAAGTAAATGATTTATTGTACAAATATGAAACAGACACAATTCACAAAGCCTTTGGTAACAAGACCTAAAAGGCCACGTTTAGCATGATTGGGCTTATTGGCATATATTTTGATTCTCCTTTTCACCTATACGCCCGCAACCATGCTAGACGTGGCCTTTAGGTCTTGTTACCTTAGGCTCTGTCTACCCCGTAAGGGATAAAGACGTGATTTATGTGTGTATGTATGTATGTATGTTCACGCAAAAACGCAGTGGTTAATTATGTCGGTCACTTGTGACTCGTGGTGCGAATATAGCGTCCATGTTGTGTTGACAACCACAATTGGGATTCTAATTTAGCGTATAATTAATGATAAACAGTTTCTCATTAGTAGAGTAAGGGTCTGCGGGTTGTGTCGTGTCGCTACTGCTTATGACTTAACACTTTTGCATTTTGCGATGAGTGGCCTTACCAATTATCGCGTGTGAATTTGCCACCAGAGGCGCTAGTGTCGCGTGAGGACCCATAACATTCACTTCACTGGTTTTGGCGGGCTTCGTGACATCATCACTTCACTACATCATCACTACATAATTATAAAACAAAGTCACTTTTTCTGTCCTCATGTCCCGATGAATGCTTATATCTTCAACTAGCGACCCGCCCCGGCTTCGCACGGTATATTATGCATGTATTATACATATAAACCTTCCTCTTGAATCACTCTATCTATTAAAAAAATCCGCATCAAAATCCGTTGTGTAATTTTGAAGATATAAGCATACAAACGGACTTGGGGACAGAAAAAGCGACTTTGTTTTATACTATGTAGTGAAACTACACAACGGATTTTGATGCGGTTTTTTTTAATAGGTAGAGTTATTCAAGAGGAAGGTTTATATGTATAGTACATGTACAATATACCGTGCGAAGCCGGGGCGGGTCGCTAGTAAATTATAATTTCTTTCATTTACCGGTTGAAAAGTGATCTGCTTACAAAAGAGAATACATACATACATACATACATACACAAATCACGTCTTTATCCCTTTCTACCTAAGAGAATGAGAGCTCATATACGGGCACGGGTGATCAAAAGCACACATTTGAAAAAAGTCGTTGATCATCCGTCAAAGTAAGTAAGTAAGTAAGTAAGTAAATGCTTTATTGTACAAATATCAAGAAACAGATACAATTCACAAAAAAATAAAAATAACATTAATATATGCACAAAGGCGAACTTATCCCTATAAGGGATCTCTACCAGTTAACATTTGAGTAGATGAGAGGAGCATTAAACGAGGGACCGACAAAGTGAAAGTTTAAAATTTAATGAAAGCCACAATAGAGCGTACATATCTAAGTACAACAAACAAAACATAAAAACTACTAAATATCATTACCTACCCACATGCATACATACAAAATACAATAAGAGTACACACATAATAATATCTAAGGAGATGGTGTGAGCCATATCTTCCTCAAGCCTTCCTTGAACGACGCCACGGAGGCAGACTGCCTGATGGAGGTCGGTAACCGATTCCACAGCCTAGCAGAGTGAACTGTGAAGGATTTGGAGTAAGCTTTGCAAGCAAAGTACCTAAAAGATTTTGAAAAATATTATAAGAATTGGCTATTTGTGGGCACGGTACAGTCAAGGGCATAAATATTATGTGCGTTACCAAGACTTCAAACACTTATACACCTTTATGCTTTACGATCATTTCGGCCTCGTCGTTAAGATGTTTTAAATTAAACTCAGGAATTGGCTTCTCGAGCACACATTCTATACATTCGACGAACTCTTTTCCTGGCAGTCAAAGCCTACAGCTTTATGATTGAAAAAAAAAAATTGATTTATTATTTTATTGGTGCTGCCGTTTTATTAAAATTTTTAATTGTAGGTACCTAATATTCAATTCATGAATTGTTCTTGACATGACATGACATAAAATAATGATAAAAATAACATGTAATAACTATAATTATTACGAATAAATGAGTATGAGAATGAGTATGAGTATGAGAAAGATAGAATTCGACTATGGGATACGGTTACCGTGTTAAGCTAGCTCGCTTTTCAGTGAGCAATGAGGTCTCAGTTTACAAAAATATTATGAGTATGAGTATGAGTATGCCTCAAACAATAAGGTCAGTGACACATATATTTGACACGTTGGCTGTATGGATATTAATGCCGTCGACTGTACACGTCAACATTCGTGTCAAAAAATGTTACGTTTCCACAAACTCGCGTTAAAACAAAAACAAATTAACTTAATACGCGTGAAACACGCACACACTAACCATTTGCCATTAAATTTAATTTTAAGTCAATCATAACTGGAAGTAGATCAAACCTTCGCTTCAGAGATTTGAAGCAAACAACTACACGAACTATCAAATGAATCAAGAATTTTTACTTCTTGTTTTTTTATGTTTACTTTTACGGTGTTACCGTTAGAAATTAAATTGCTAAGCGACACTGAAAATTCCAACACATAGAAAAATCCGAAAAGTAAAGCTATGGCCGGGAATCGAACCCGAATCCTCAGCAGGTACTATGCAGGTGCTATGGGTGGTGTAGGGGTGTAGCACGCGTCACGGAATGACGAATTTTCGTTTTTCGGGTTTCTATATGTTCTAATTTTCAGTAACATTTACAAATTGAACTACATGAAGTAAAATCTTGTCGAAACCGCCGCGTATATTTTTTGTAAGCGATTCCATAAGCGGCAGCGGGATGTTAGAGTGGCGAGTGGTTTAATTACTTGTTTCGGACTTCAAAGAGCAATCGATCGCCATTTCTCGGTCATCGCGTAAAACAATTCCAATATTCACATGACCGTATACATTCAATACAATGCTATAATTACGTTCTGAATAATGACATTGATTTCAAATAATGTGTGATGCTGATGCAATGTTCGAAATTGACAAGTTCTGAGATATTATTGTATTTGTTAAGTGTTAATCTATACTAATATTATAAAGAGGAATTTTTTTATTGTTTGTTTGCATTGAATAGGCTCCAAAACTACTGGACCGATTTTAAAAATTATTTTGCCGTTAGAAAACTACATTATCACTGAGTGACATAGGCTACTTTTTACCGCGGGAAAATACCTATTCTTACGGGAAAATTAATTTATCGCGGGCGAAGCTGCGGACGGAAGGCTAGTTGTATATAATTTCAGACCAACGAAAGCAACTTAACCAACCGCTAATTGAGTTTGATATTTTTATCTGCTATGGGTAGTGTAGCGGTATAGCACGCATCACGAAATGATGAGGACCCGGCTTCGATTCCCGGCCATAGCTTTACTTTTCGGATTTTTCTGTGTTCTAAATTTCTGTGTCGTTTAGAAATTTGATATTTGCACTAAAATCTGGTATAAAAGTAGAACCCGTCATTAATGATTAAGTCTCATTTCTTTACCCACACTTAACCCCCGGTGCAAAAAGAAGGGCGTTAATTTGACGTCAATGTGTGTCAATGTGTAAACATCTGTGCGGATAGATGGAAAGAGGAATCAAAATAGTAATGGGTTGCTAGCCGCATTGCGTATAACATGATTGGTGAGGATGAGATTTTCGCCGATTGCCTCGATGGGCTTTGACCATCTGCGCGGGAACAGAAGCAACTGGCACTACATTCTATCTTTTTTCTTTGCTCCCAGACCATACCAAAGTTAGATCGCTCGCTGTCAGATCTATACTAGAAGTGTCAAAAATGACAGCTAAAACTTGACATTGAATTGGAATTGGATCGCATTGAGACGTCATGGTCAGGCCCCAGCAAGGAAGGTATTACATATTCACATATGTGCTTTTGGTCGCACAATTGTTTGGTCAAATGATCGTTTGGTCTAAAATTTCTCCAGCTGAAATTGAAAATATTTCCGAAATTATTTTACATAGCGTTTGTAGAATAAGTTGGGTTAGGTTAGGTTTATTTTATGATATTGCTGAAAATTCGTAGGTTTCAGTATAAGTTCAGTTTAGACGAAAGGGGGCGTCCATTAATTACGTTACGGTTACGGGGGAGGGTGTCGAGCCGAATCTTACTAAATCTCACTTGGGGAAGAGGGGGGTCTTGGCAAATATCACGCAATTTTTTTAGAGCAGAAAATGGTGTAAAACTGCGTGAAAATTAAGTTAAATTAAAGTTGAATGAAAATAAAAAACGTATCTTAATTATAATATGAATGAATAATAAAATATGACACAATTATATTAGTCCATAAATCCAATACTTTTATACCCAAAGTACAAGTTTTTAAAAATGTCACGTGAGATTGGGGTAGGGGGGAGGGGGTCGAGAATTATCTTACGACATCTCACCAAATGGGGAGGGGGGGTCAAAAAAATCCTTAAAAATGCCTCACGTAATTAATGGACGCCCCCAAACGATCATTAGACCATATTATAGACCCCGTGGTAAGCCCCCTTGTAGATCCTTGTAACATAGAGTCTGTGAATAGCGACAAACTTTATCAAATTAAGTAGTATAGAATTTCCCCTAAGTTAAACACATCATTACTTAAATTTGCATAACGGCTGAATTATGAAGGCGCAAAAGGCCGTGTAACGCGCGGGTTTGCGTCAACACGAGTTGATAACGTTTACATATAACGTAATCCTTACGCATAGCACGGCACGAAAATGATTAACGGACTTAGTAAACATGTGTGTTTTACTGAACTACCTATGTACTTTTTGTAAAACACTAGTTCCGTTGTTGCCCGAGGTTTCACCCCCATGCCAGTTGATTAATTTCTTCACAAAATGCTTTATGAAAAGCTGAGCCTCTAGCGTAAGTTTTCGCATATAAAAACGTCTCGAACGCGTTCACGTAAACGTCTCAATTACTATGGAATAATTGGCAACGCCACTTGCGGATCGAAACGGAAACTAACTGTTCTCACAGTATTTGACATTTTAACGCAAACGCGTTCGAAACGTATTTTGTGGCCGAAAACCTACACTAAGCATACTGTAGGCTTATTACCTAACTCGGTCGCAATCGCCATCGTTTTCATTTTGACAGTTCATATACGGGCTGACAATTGGCATCGAAATCAGCTAGCTGTCACATTCATACAAGAACTGTCAAAACGAACACGATGGCGATTGCGAGCGAGTTAGACAATAAGCCTACTGAGCGTCTAGCGTAAGTTTTAGCATATAAAAACGTCTCGAACGCGTTCACGTAAACGTCTCAATTACTATGGAATAATTGGCAGCGCCACTTGCGGATCGAAACGGCCACAAACTGTTCTCACAGTATTTGATATTTTAACGCTAACGCGTTCGAAACGTTTTTTGTGGCCGAAAACCTACACTAAGCATACTGTAGGCTTATTACCTAACTCGGTCGCAATCGCCATCGTGTTCATTTTGACATTTCATGTGTGGGCTGACAATTGGCATCGGAATCAGCTAGCTATCACATTCATACAAGGATTGTCAAAATGGGTACGATGGCGATTGCGAGCGAGTTAGACAAATAAGCCTGACAATGAAGAACGCAATAAAAAAGTATTAAGTATCAATTTTTTTCCATTCTCCGCTCTCAATGCCCTCTTATAATTTCTTGAAAAGTTCACAATAAATAAAGAAAATTTTCATATTGATCTTCCTTAAATTCTCTTTTGTTAGCTTTCTTGAAAATTTCACAATCTTGGAAGCTTTTCCTCGGCACTTTAGTAATACTTACAGTAGACGATGCTAATGACGATATCTCAAAACATGTTTTGCTCAGAAGCTTGCAAAGAAAGCTGCTCCGTAAATCCCTTTCCAGAGCTTCCATTGTATTTCTCTCAGATAGTATACCAATTTGGTAAAATATCGGGCGATAACGGATAATATGCTAGCGGTGCAGGATACTTACTTGACGCTCTCTCGAGGCCGGCAACGCCCCCTCGCGATAAAATATTAAGATATGATCGGACCATGTTGCGGCAAAGAGAAGTCGGACGTTTCAGAATATTATTAGTTGGAGTAAGACTGCGTATTTAGAGCCTCTAGCGTAAGATTGACGCATAAATAACCTCACCTAAGCATTAAATTTTTAACGCAAACTTTCGGCTGTCTGTCATCTATTCTGCATAATGTGTATCAAATTTCAAGTCAATCGGACAAAACGTTGAAGTTCCCTTCTGCGGTGACGGACTTGACGGTCCTGGCTAGGTCCAATGAAAGTCAGGTTAGTAGTGCACATAGTTTTATTCACTTGGTCAACAACACAGAGTACATTAAGCTAGTTCAGTATGACCCTCCGCGGGAAGAACTAGCAACTAACCTCACGGGCATAGTTTTTTCTTATTGATCGCTACATCTTCTATTACCATTAATGCAGATTTACACTTCGAACTTATCACTACACATGTCATATCAGTATCTTCTCAATTCAATTTTTAAAAAGAAATAGCGCCATCGATACTGTCGATGATTCCGCCAATGTCGAGGTTGAAGAACACAGTGTCGTTATTTATTTAACCGTTGTTCGGTGGCTTTGATGTACGGTAGCGGAACTCAGTTGAGAATCTAAAACAGACAACACATACATTGATTTTGTTAGACTACCTACAAGAATAATTTGTTAATTTTAATAAATTTACATAATACTTTTATAAGGGGGGTGTGAGCTAGTGGAACAGTCTCTTCTAGAGTGCTTGGCGCCAAAACGTGCCGTTGACATCTGTCAGCTGTCAACGTCACCGAGTGTGTTCTCTTTAACAAAGTCTGTTTTCATTTACCGAAACGTAGGATCAGTTTTGCATTCTTAACAAAATTGATCGTCTTATCCGTGCATTGCGCGATCCTTGGCTAAAATCCTGGGCAATGTATCCGTGCGATATCCAAGATGGCCGGTTTCCCGCGTTGCCGCAGCGTTGCTATAAATCGCGCTAATGCGCAGCTATCCTATAAATTGCGTGCAGCCAAGCTGCCTTGGCTGACGTGTTAGCGATGCTACCGTAATTCCCTTAAGACTGTAGCGGATTAGGCGTGTTTTTAGTAATAAATAATAGATAAAACGTCCGGAGGAACGTGTTTAGACATGTTTAGAACAGACCTCTTGCGTAGCGGTGTGAGATCTGGAATCGCTAGGGTTTCTAACAAGATTACAGGATTGTTTCGGGTTTAAAAGATCATGATTCACAATCTAAGTATTAGATAGGGTTTTCAGTAATAAATAATAGATAAAACGTCCAGAGAAACGTGTTTAGACATGTTTAGAACAGACTTCTTGCATAGCAGTGTAATTTAGGATCACTATAGAGTGTCTGACAAGATTACAGGTTTGTTTCGGGTTTAAGAGATCATGGTTTACAATTTAAGTATTAGATAGGGTTTTTAGTCATAAATAATAGACAAAACGTCCGGAGAAACGTGTTTAGACATGTTTAGAACAATCTAAGTTAATACTTAATCTAATGATAGGGTTTTTAGTAATAAATAATAGACTAAATGTCGGGAGAAACGTGTTTAGACATGTTTAGAACAGACCTCTTGCGTAGTGATGTGGGAATTAGGATCAGTAGGGTTTCTCACAAGATTACAGGATTGTTTCTGTTTTAAAAGATCAAGGTTGAAGAAAAAGATCAGTAGTTAAGTAAAAAAAGGCAGATTTCATACTTTTCCTCATATAATTAAAACAATTACCTACTTTGATTAGTTACTAGAACTCACGTACATTGTCTTATAATATTTATCACTCCATAATAAAAAAAACAAAAATCAAAGTAAAATTGTTTTCCACTTTCATCCTCTCGCCTCGTATTAATCATTTTCAGGCTCATCTTCCTTCTTAAAATCATACATATTTTATAATGTAATAGGTGGCGTTTAAAGCGAGCCGAACAGTAAAAATTTGAAAACAGCCAATCTACTGTTAAAACAGTAGAGCTGGTAACACTGAGCGCAAGCACAGCTGCCAGAATTAGCGCGTAAGACGGTCTCGATCCCGAAGGACCATTTTCAAGCTCCACCCGCAACTCTATCTTGGCATAACGCTTAACTTTACTCTCTCTCTCTCTCTCTCTCTCCAGCACGGCAACGCCACCACATCGAGCGAGACGTCGGTCGGCACGAACACCGCCGCCGCCGGGCCCAGCAAGCAGCCTCCGGCAGCCAAGTTCCGACATGGTCTGCTGCAACTCATGATACACACGATCGATCCGATGCACGACGGTGAGTTAGGTACGCACCGCTTTGCTTTCACTTGCTGGGGGGAGCGATGGCTGGACAGCTGATGAATATTAACATACTAGGAAATCTTGGTTGCTTAGCGCGAGGCTTCTATCCTATGCGTACTGTGAAGCTACCTTGAACAGGTATTTCTAATCAAACTGGAGGGCTTAAAGGCCTGTAAATTTAATAGGTACTCGAATAGGTATCGCAGACCATATATTTTTATTCTTGCTCTGGGCGTAAAGAAAAAACATAAAATATATCAGTTGCTACTCTTCCCGCGCAGATGGTAAAAGCCCATCGAGGGAATTCGCAAAAATCTTAGGAATCATGTTATACGCGATGCGGCTATCAACCCATCACTATTTTGATTCCCCCTTTCCACTTATACGCCCACAATCATGCTAAACGTGGTCTTTAGGTCTTAACTACAGGGTCCGTCTACCCCGTAAGGGATAAAGACGTGATTTATGTATGTATGTATGTATTTATGTAGTGATATTGACCATGGTCAGCGTTGGTCTGAGGCACATCTTCCCATTCTAAAAAAACGATGAACATTTCAAATAGATACATTTACAACAGTCCAGCTACTCGCCCACCGCCAATTTACTTATACACTTAAGCCACCGGATACATTATGGGACAAATGTCCTGCGACACTTGTCGCCAGCGACGTCGGGTGAAGTGGTACGACATTGCCAACTTCGCTCAACATGTCTGGCGATCGCGCGACACGTTTATCGCGTACATTACATAGGTCGCGCGATGTCGCTAGATATGTCAGGCTAAATCGGCCGGCTTCGCTCAACATGTCTGGCAATAGCGCGACGCGCTTATCGCGTACATTACATAAGTTGCGCGATGTCGCTAGATATGTCAGGCTAAATCGGCCGGCTTCGCTCAACATGTCTGGCAATAGCGCGACGCGCTTATCGCGTACATTACATAAGTTGCGCGATGTCGCTAGATATGTCAGGCTAAATCGGCCGGCTTCGCTCGACATGTCTGGCAATAGCGCGACGCGCTTATCGCGTACATTACATAAGTTGCGCGATGTCGCTAGATATGTCAGGCTAAATCGGCCGGCTTCGCTCAACATGTCTGGCAATAGCGCGACGCGCTTATCGCGTACATTACATAAGTTGCGCGATGTCGCTAGATATGTCAGGCTAAATCGGCCGGCTTCGCTCGACACATCCCCGACACGTCGCCGACACGTCGTAGGACATTTGTCCCCTAGTGTATCCGTGGCTTTAGCTTTAATTATCCACTGAGCTGTCTGCACTCGACTCTCCAGAACACGCCAAGCACTCCCGGCACCAAGTATTGCACTTTATCCGAGTGCTTCCAGCGGTGAGTTCTATGCTTTATTGTTTTATCTTACTTACATACATACATCACGTCTTTATCCCTTACGGGGTTGACAGAGCCTAATGTAACAAAAGCTTAAGGCCACGTTCAGCATGATTGTGGCGTATAGGTGGAAAGGGGAATCAAAATAGTAATGGGTTGTTAGCCGCATCGCCCTCGATGGGCTTTTACCGTCTGCGCAAGAAGAGAAGCAGCTGGTACATTCTACGTTTATTCTTTAGGTACCTACTCCTAGACCAGCATGGAAGAATCTATTTATTTATCTCACCTATGCTAAAAGTTTATTCTGCCTGGCAACTATCTATTTAGCCCTGTAATGTCGTTCAAAACAGCATACATGACAATAATGAAGGTACGTCACGTATAGCACTTCCTATTCATATAAAAAAAATTAAAAAAATTGTCAGTACCGGTCATGTCAACGACAAATTTTAAAAAGTTGTTTTTCGGAAAATTATCCTTTTGTTGATTTAATTGTGCTTATCCAATGGTTTTCTTGTAGTTTTGGGCATCTTAAGCATTTTTTTGTAAAACCGTTTACAGTTAAAGTATTTTGTTTTAGTTTACATCGGTGGCATTAGACTTTCAACGTCTAAACAAAAGAAAATATCATGGGACAAATTACACCAATTGACCCAGTCACAAACTAAGCAAATCTTGTACTATGGGTACCAGGCAACGGATAAATATACTTATAACGTAGATAAATTCATCCATGACTCGGACACAAACATTCGAATTCATCTTACAAATGTCTGCCCCTACCGAGATTCGAACCCTCTACCTTCATAGTCAGTGTCACTAACCTGACCTCGGAAGGACAAACTTTATCCCTTAAGGGGTAGACAGAACCTAGTTTAATAGATTGTAATAATGCTGGACCTTTCCCTACTGGTTCTGAATCCATCTTAGAGTACTTATGACATGTGTGTAGATAAAGTCATGTATGCAACTGTCCATAATTAGAATTTAAAACACTTGTGTTTTAAGCACCCTCATTATGTAACGGTTGCATAAAATAATATTACTAATATTCGTCTAAGTAGTAACTTTCATATCGCGTGGTACGCCGTTTTCAAATTTCACCTTTAAAGGTACCATTTCCCGCAGCATTTTGGCTAAAAATAGGACGAGAATGCTAGCCCCGCCTTGACCCCTAGCATCGATCGGCATCATGCTCATTGAGCACAAAAATATGCTCGTTTATTCGCAAACTCTAATAATAGTTTCGGGAGTTCGGTTTGGCTTCACGGTATTTCAAAACTAACCAACTGTTGTGTTGTGTTCAGCTCGATAGATATTTTATTGAATCAGGGCGTTACTTTGCGGAGGTCCATTTCAATGCACAAAAAATTTACCTTGCTACTCCGCTACTCACGTAGCGTAACCAAGCCTGTGTGAAATGTATTTATAATATTTTTTTCATGCAAAATATATATATTTCACACAGGCTTGGTTATCTTGCACGTGAGTAGCGGAATAGCAAGGTAAATTTTTTGTTCATTTTCAACTCGATAGATATTATTAGGTTCTCGTGTGCTTTTTAGGTTCTAATCTAGCTTACTGTCGCTTGCTCATTTACACCGCACAATCTACCTTTCATCTTCTTCTATCTCTCAGATCAAATAAAAAGTAAAGATAGAGCGCGGTGAACAGCCGAGTGAAGCCGGTTTTATAAACATGTGTGCGTAGGCCGGTGTTGCCATAATAATTAGTAATACCCCGATACTGCAAAAATATATAATAATAATGGGTTTGGAAATCTGAAAAAATACATAAAGTAGTATGTATTTTAGGTTGCGTGTCACTTTCTCACGTTTTAAGCCGTGCTAATAAAGAATAGAATTTAAAATGAAAAGGAAAAGGTTGTATTACAGAGGCTGCATTCACCATTGGGTGAATAATAGGGTAACTAAAATATTATAATGGCAACACTATTGTTGACGTTTTGTCAGAAGCAAAAATTATTTCGATTTTTATTGAAAATATTGGTATACGAGTTTACTAACGTGTGATAAGTGATTCCATCCTGCTTTTTATTTTTGGACGAATAGTTTTTACACCCTTTCACTACGCAATTTGGCATTATTACTGATATTAGTCCAATTTAAAATACGTTGTGCTCCACGGGAATGCGTAGCTCAAATAATAAGGTTTAGGTATAGTTTGGTTGCAAGTGTGTGCGTGTCACTGTGTAAGCACACGGATTGGTGCAGTTTGACCGGCTTCACTTCGTTGTTTGCAGCGCTCTATCTTTACTTTTTATTTGATCTGAGTTCTATCTATACTTCTGTAATATTTTAAAGAGGTAAAGTTTCCCCCTTATTCATAAACGCTCTATAGGCGTCTGCTAACTTAGCATTCGTTTGTCCTTATCTGTGAAAGGTAAATGTCAAAGTGACCGATAAGGACAAACGATTGCTAAGTTAGCTAAGTCTTGAGAGCGTTTATGAATAAGGTGTAAGTTTGTGAATTTGTAGGAGGTAATCTCTGGATCTACTGAACCGATTGTGAAAATTCTTTTACCAATAGAAATCTGCATTATTTGTGAGTGTCATAGGCTATATTTAATTCTGTACGAGGTCGCGGGCAACAGCTAGTGCTACATAAACAATGAATCCCTCGTTTCTCGGCCGTTATGTTTCGGCTGAACCGAGTTCGCTAATGTTTTCTTTGTTTTCTTTGTTATTGTCAGAAGGTTCTTGTGAAGAATAATTGAAAATAAAATAAAAATATCTAAAACCGAAGCGAAGCCGTAGGCAACATCTAATTGGTTCATAAACATCAAAATACTGTTCACAAAAGGCCATGGCAGGGTAAGGGAACATCTTGTGCCTTAATGGTTTTTCCGCTTGATTTGAAAAATGTCAACACGTCTATTTTTCAACATGAAACTACCGTGAGACTTAATCATTATTACACATAAACGGATAACTCACGTATAAAAAGTCGAGTGATGCTCGACATGTTTCGGACTATTTCGTAGTCCTTTTTCCAAGAGCGCTCGCCCCGGCGGCAGAGCGACACGAACACTGCGCGCCAGCGCTCTGCTCCCGCGGCTGTTCGAGCATCACTCGTAAATTCGTGAGCCCGTGCCAAAAATTGGTGTAAAAAGAGGATGGGCACAGTACCATACGACCCTCTTTTTGAAGCGTCGCTACGGGGACTTATTGTTCGAAGTTATTATTTCATCTTCATGAATTTCACGAATTATTTTATACGTGAGTTATCCGTTTATGTGTAATAATTACGTCTATTTTTATTTTTTTATATGAAATGTCATGCGGCTTAGAGTGACATATTATGTGTCTTAGCTAAGTGTATTATATGTATGAAGCACGAAATTATTCGTGCCATTAAAGCGGAGATATTCGTGAAAATTCATTTATCTTTTTTTTTTCTTCAAAAATGAGAAGAGGAGAATGCTGAAATTTGATATAGCACTTACTAACATCGTGACCTATCATTAGAAAAAAAATCAAGCGGAAAAGCTATTAAAGCACAAGATGTTCCCTTACCCTGCCATGGTCTTTGAAGCTCTAACTAAGGAGTGTTGTTTTGTTTTCCGTACCCTCTTCCTATATCGTATACCTAGGTGCAAAGGTTTATGTAAATGACTTGTATGCTTAGTGTAGGTTTTCCATCACAAAATACGTTTCGAACGCGTTTGCGTTAAAATGTCAAATACTATGAGTTTGTTGCCGTTTCGATCCGCAAGTGGCGCTGCCAATTTTTACATAGTAATTGAGACGTTTCGTTTACGTGAACGCGTTCGAGACGTTTTTTATATGCGAAAACTTACACTAGAGGCTTTGTTGAATGTGTGAGTAATGTGTACCTACGAATAGACAAATTGACGTTCCAAATTAGAAAAATGACTTAAGTCCCATATCAGTTCTGTACACTAACTACATACAACAGGTAATTTACTTAAGTTTTCCATCGAGTTTTTGATTATAAAACGCCAGAAAACAAATGAGCCGCGCCTTCCCTACTGGTATCTCGTCCTTCCTAATTTTCTTCCTACGCCCTTCTTAGATGACTTCCTTACTATGCACCCAAAAGGTCCAATTGTACCTAAGCAAGGGTAAGCACCCGGCCGTGTCAATTCACGGAATGGACTTGACGAAATGCTTGCTGAAGTACCTTTGAATTTGTTGTTAGCGCTGTGAAATAGGAAATTTCAACAAAAATAATGAACTACAAGGTGACAGCTATTTAAAAGAGTTTGATTCTAAGAAACCCCAACTTGCGTAACGAAACAGCACCGCAACATCATATTTTTTTTATATGAATAGGAAAGGTAAACGAGCAAGTGGGTCACCTGATGGTAAGCGATCACCACTGCCCATAGACGCCCGCAACCCCGGAGGGATTGCAGATGCGTTGCCAACCTAGAGGACTAAGATGGAATGCCTCTTGTGCCCGTAACTTCCCCTGATGTCTTACTCTCCACACCGGAACACAGCAGTGCAAGCACTGCTACTTAGCGGCAGGATTAGCGAGTAAGATGGTGGTAGCTATCCGGACGGACCTTGCACAAGGCCCTACCACCCGCAAAAAATAAATAAAAATCTGAAAATGAAACTGCAATGCCGTTTCGTAAAATTGACACCCTGGCGGCGCGATTTTTAAAAGCACATGTGATGAAAATACCACTCGAAAGTGGTATAAATCTGTTTATATCTTCAAAGCTACAGCCCTAATCAAATTTTTGACTAGGTCACAAGATTAATGAGAGCCGTATCTTCTAAGCTACTTGTATTTAAAATTCAGCGCAATTTTCCACCACTTTCGATTGGTATTTCCACGCATGTGCTTTCAAAAACCGGACCCTTGTTCCTTATTAAGATTGCGGCATTCTGTCGTGTCATTATGTCGATTGGTAACATAACTGGGATTATCAGCATCGTTTCTTTTCGACCCCCATTCCCTCGATGGGATTTTACCATCTGCGCGGGTAGAGAAGCAACTGGTATATTCTATGTTTTTTCTTCGCTTCCAGACCAGCATGGAAGGATGATGCACCGCGCAGATGGTAAAAGCCCATCGAGGGAATGGGCGAATATAACATGAATCATGTTATAGGCGATGAAGCTAGCGACCCATCACTATTTTGATTCCATTTTCCACCTATTCGCCCTCAATCTTGCTAAATGTGGCCTGTAGGTACCTGTTACCTTAGGCTCTGTCTAGTGTCTACCCCTTAAGGGATAAAGACGTGATTTGTGTATGTATTTCTTTTCGACCAACAAAGTTCGACTTGCAACAGCTGTATTTCCCGACCGAAACTATTATTGTTTTGTTCTTCAACGTAGACTGTTTCAACGAGATACCAGCGTTATTTAACTTTAAGCGCAATGTATTCAAAACACTTCATAATCTCGTTTCGCGATCTCGACGGACGGACGGCTGTCCAAACTCAGAACTAGCCCACAAAAGTTGAGCATACGTTGTGGAACAATTGAAATGGAAGTTGACTAAGCACGGCTTAATGGGGTCACGTGTTTGGGAAAACAACCAGCCTTTCTAGACCCTTTTTGCGGGTGGTAGGGCCTTGTGCAAGGTCCGTCCGGATCGCTACCACCATCTTACTCGCTAATCCTGCCGCTAAGTAGCAGTGCTTGCACTGCTGTGTTCCGGTGCGGAGAGTAAGACAGCCGGGGAAATTACGGGCACAAGAGGCATTTCATCTTAATCCTCTAGGTTGGCAAAGCATCTGCAATCCCTCCGGGGTTGCGGGTGTCTATGGGCAGTGGTGATCACGTACCATCAGGTGACCCACTTGCTCGTTTGCCTTCCTATTCACATAAAAAAAAGGCATAAAAAAAATAAAGACCCTTTTCAGCCAGAGAACCCTAGGGAATACACACACATACACATACACACACAAATCACGTCTTTATCCCTTACGGGGTAGACACTAGACAGGGTCTAAGGTAACAGGTACGTATAGGCCACATTTAGCAAGGTTGTGGGCGTATAGGTGGAAAATGGAATCAAAATTGTGATGGATTGCAGCCTCATCGCCTATAAGATTCCTATGATTTTCGCTCATTCCCTCGATGGGCTTTTACCATATGCGCGGGTAGAGATGCAATTGTGGTACATTTATGTTTTTTCTTTGCTCCTAGACCAGCATGGAAGAAAATCTTAGGGAACCAAGCACAATTTTCGAAAATTTTGTGCATAACTAGATAACTACATACATAATAAGTATATAAATCACGTGTTTATTCCTTACGGGGTAGAGAGAGCGTAAAGCAACAAGACTAAAAGGCCACGTTGAGTATGATTGTGGGCATATAGGTGGAAAGGGGGTTGCTAGCATCGCCTATAACAATAATTTCTAAGATTTTCGCCCATTGTCTTCCATGCTGGTCTAGGAGTAAAGGAAAAACCTAGAATGTACCAATTGCTTCTCTTCCCGCGCAGACAGTAAAAGCTTATCGAGGGAATGGGCGAAAATCTTACAAATCATGTTATAAACGATGCGACTAGCAACCCATTACTATTTTGATTCTCCATTCCACCTAAACGCCCACAATCGTGCTAAACGTGGCCTTTAGCTCTTGTTACCTCCGGCTCTGTCTACCCCGTAAGGGATAAGGACCGTACTTTCGAAATTTAGCTATTCTAACTATGGATTTGTTCTTTGTACACGAGGACAAGGTCACTAAGTAGGAACTCTGGCACCAGGTGTCACCAGATTCTTATTCTTCTCACTCTTCAACAGGCAAGGTAGATGAGAAAGCGACACAGCTCCACGCCATCGCGTCCCTGAAGGTGCTGCTAGAAGCCACGCGGCCGACGGCAGGCGGCGCCGGCGCAGCGGCAGCGCGGCACTCCGCTGCCGCCACCACGGCCAAGGAGACTCCGTTGGACCTCCCCAACGGCGGTCTGGCTGATGTACAGTTAGACGCTATAGAAGAGGTAGGACCATTTTGACCACTGTATGGAAATTAAATTTCTAAATGTCAGTGAAAATTAGAAGACAGAAAAATCCGAAAAGTAAAGCTATGGCCGGGAATCGAACCCGGATCCTCGTCATTCCGTGACGCGTGCTATACCCCTACACCACCCATGGCAGGTGGGTAGTCTTCGAATTTTTCTACCTGTTACTAGCTGTCACGTGACCTTTTTGTTACTATGCGATTTTTTGTCGCTAAGCGTCATCTGTTTGAATGATGTGTCTGTACGACACAATTACAAACTCCCGTGGAACATCTAGGTACTGTTCATGTGCGGTAAAACCGTAAAAATAAAACATAAAAATCAAGAAATAAAAATTCTTGATTCATTTGATAGTGCACTGTATGGAATTTGTAAGCCACAAATGATGATGTAAAACATTTACAGGAATGTATCTTTAAAGTAACCCAACCTTTCAAGTTATTACAAGCTTTATTTTAACTTGCAACGTTCGTATGCATGTTTGTCCGTGTGGAACATTGCGACTCAATTTTGAAGCAGATATCTTCATCGATTGAGCTGAAGTTTTGCATACTTGTAAGTCAGATGACAATACATAATCTGGTAGTAGAATTCTTGTGGTCCAGCTAGAACCGTCTCCGGGGAACTCTTCAACGGTTGGTCCGATTGACTTGCAATTTGTTTCACATAGTGTAAGACAGTGCAAGTACAGTCAACAAAAGGTACAATCAGCAAAAAAACTTCTGTCTAAAATGTTTTTTTTTGGGTTTATGTTTGTCCTCAGATAGGCGACTTGGAAGAGGACACGACGCCGCTCGATATGTCGTGGCCTTCCGGGTTTCGTAAGCGACTGACGTATCTGTTGGTCGCACCCATAGTCTTCCCGTTATGGATCACCCTCCCGGACACTAGGACTCCGCGAGGTATGAAAGCAAAACTGGACTGAGACTGAAATTCGATTATCGAAGTTCGAGTCATACCTCCCTTACACTCAATTTAGTGAATACTAGTGTGAGTGAAACGAACGAAAGTCGGGTTTGGAGTATTAGGTATAGCTAGGGCCCCGATTTTTGAAAGCACATGGTGTGAAAATACCATTCGAAAGTGGTAAAAAATAACCATAAATGATATTTTCTGTTCATATTTCTAAACACTCAGAACTATGCTGTTCACAAGCTAACGAGCCTATGTTATGCTTATGTTTTAAAATTAAAGTTGCGATTCAAATACGACCGCTTCTAGAATTGTTTATCTATTTTTACGGGACTCAAACCATATTTTATTCAAATCGGTTCAGTGGTTACTTTTGCATTTATAATATTTGTAGGGATTTTTGCAAAACGGCAAAGACGCAAAAATGGGAACTGCAGAGGCTTCGCAGTATACTAAGCATATTTACTAAACTGATCAAAGTAAAGCTCGACTCCAAGTTTGCTGCATTTGAGTCGAGCTTCTTTGACAGCTTTAAGCTCGTTCACAGCGTCAGCTTATCCTATAATTAGATAAAACTGTATTTCGCTTAAATATGCCTTTGAAATCTTACTTAGATTAACTTAATAAGAGTAATCTCAATTGTGATTTGAAATATTATTTCGCAGTGTCAGAATCTATAATCTTTACAATTTAAAATTAGAACACAGTTACTCCGAAAAGTAAACCGATGGTCAGGAATCGAATCCGGATCCTCGTCATTCCATGACGCGTGCTATACCCCTACATCACCCATTCGAAAGTGGTATAAATCAGCTTATATCTCCACAATTACAGCTCTAATCAAAGTTTTGACTAGTGAGAAGAAGTAATGAGAGCTGTGATGGTCTTCTATGCTACTCGTATTTCAAATTCAGCACAATTTTTCACCACTTTCGAGTGTTATTTTCACATGTCCTTTCAAAAATCAAGCCCCAGGTGATCAGTACAGTATTCATTATAGCAGGTATTTTAGAATTTATTCAAAACACCTAACTACAGGAACTTATTAAAGGTTAGTTTGTTCGTTGAATAGTTTTACCACAAATAACCTTTTAAATATTTTTAAAGCGGGGACGGTACGTGCACTATTATAAATATGAAGAACTTAATTCCAAATTTTTTAAAAGTAGGTACTGATTTTTGTAATTCGGACGTATGGATCCTGGAATCCGCATACAGCATAGTGGAATGATGCAATCCATTATATTGCGCTGTCTCGCTCTTACTTACGTGACTTCAATTGTTTCTTTCCAAAGACCGAAGTTTATGGCTGGGTAATGTAGACTTTAATTGACGATTTAAAATCGAGAATAATCCAACTGATTTAACATTTATCGGAAGATCATTTTCTAGTGTAACCCATTTATTTTGTAGTTTTTGTAAATTATGACCACAAGAGAATAATAAAAGGCGTGAAAAAAAATATAGTGACTAGGATAGAAAAGATATGCTTAGTTGGTTTGATCACGTAGATAGGATGGATGAAAGGGAATTGACTAAACAGATTTACATGGCCCAGATGGACGTTCCGTGACCAAATCGGGGACGTTTTGACAAAAGATCAAGTCAAGAGTGCCCTAAACCGATGAGCATGTTAGAAGAAATTGTTGAATGTGTATGAAGCGATAAAGGTATGAAGTGGATCAAGGTAGTCTCTGCCTACCCCTATGGGAAATACATGCCGGTTTGTATGTATGTATGAGAGTACATACCTACATACAAACATACATATATCACGTCTTTATCCCTTACGGGGTAGACAGAGCCTAAGGTAACAAAACCTTAAGGCCACGCTTAGCATGATTAAAGGCGTATAGCTGGAAAGGGAAATCGAAATAGTGATGGGTTGCTAGCCGCATCGCCTATAACATGATTCCTAATACTTTCGCCCATTCCCTCAATGAGCTTTTACCACCTACGCGGGAAGAGAAGCAACTGGTAAATTCTATGTTTTTCCTTTACTCCCAGACCAGCATGGAAGAAATGTATGAGAGATAACTAATATTACTGGACCTTATGTTTTAACCGCTACCTCTTTCTTTTCCAGGGAAGAATCTATTCCCCGTAACGTTTATAGGGTCCATAATATGGATCGCTTTCTTCTCTTACCTCATGGTCTGGTGGGCCAACGTGGCGGGTGCCACGGCCATGGTGCCACCAGAGGTGATGGGCCTGACGCTGCTGGCTGCTGGTACGTCGGTACCTGACCTGATCACGTCAGTCATCGTCGCCAGGAAGGGCTTCGGAGACATGGCGGTCTCGAGTTCTGTGGGCAGCAACATATTTGATGTTACCGTTGGGTGAGTGATGCAAATTTTCATATTTAAAAAAAAAATTGAATTATTTAATTGTTTTGTAGCTTTTGGCATTGGTGTTTCAAGTGTCAACAAGTCACTCCCTCACTTCCCACGCGTCAATTTTTGATACTTGAAATAGTGTTGTGTTGTGTGGGGTGGGAGCGTAATAAATACAATACAATACAAATACTCTTTATTGAACACCACAAATCAGTACAAAACAATACAGAAACAAAGAACAAAGTAGACAATAGATACCATGACGTCTTAATGCGATTTAATTCCGATTCTCCAGCTGTCCTTTTTAACACTTCACTATCATTACTATATAGTATAAAATAAAGTCGCTTTTTCTGTCCTCATGTCCCAATGTATGCTTATATCTTCAAAACTACACAACGGATTTTCATGCGGTTTTATAGATAGAGTGATTCAAGAGGAAGGTTTATTTATGTATAATACATGCATAATATACCGTGCGAAGCCGGGGCGATCGATCCAACTTTGGTTCCGAATTGAATTGCATTAAGACGTCATGGTTACACCTGGCGCTACTCTGAAATTTAAAATTCAAAGTTCATCTCATACTGTCCCTATCACTCTAATTATAATCATTATTATTGTGAGCGAAACGGATATATAAAGATATATAAGGATATATAAAGTTCAAATTTGTAACCTTAGAGTATAAGGCCTGAAGTTACTGTCATACTTACATACGAAACAAGAATGGCACTCTCCGCCCAATAAAAGCAAAACTGCACAGCCTTGCAGACAGTCCGCATTTCTCCCCAATTCAATTTACTCTAGTCATACAAAGACCAAGAAAGATCGCACGAAAATTCGTTTAACACGAATCGTGCAGAATAACGGCATGAATTCGCAAACAGAATTTGCATTCGTCGAAGAAAGACTCAAGTCATATAATGTCTCAATGGGAGTTACGTCTCTATTCTGCGCGGTAAGAATTCTGATAAGAAAATATCGCCTTAGGCGATGCACATTTTCATATAAGCTGGGGTCTTAACAAGCCTCTTGGGTTCTGGCGTCCGGCCAACAAGGCGAAGGCTGGCAAGCTCGCTTTTTCGCGATTAAGGCTGGGGGGGGAGGTTACAGACAGTGGCGAATATAAAGGAACCGATCCAGGAGGCAAGCGATGCGATAGACGCTTGAAGTTTTAACGTTACTTGTGTAAGCTTGAATTCTAACACTTTCTCCCACGGGCGTAGGCAGGTTTTAGTATCGGGAGGGCGGAGGGGGGGGGGGATGTTCAAGAAAATAAAATGACTAAAACTACCTAAAAAGCGGTCCCTCGCTTAATACTCCTCTCATTTACTCTTATATCGATAAGTTCGCCTTTGTGCATATATTTACTGTCATTTTTTGTGATTTGTCTCTGTTTCTTTAATGCTCCTCTCATCTACTCAAAGGTTAACTGGTAGAGATCCCTTATAGGGATAAGGTCTCCTTTGTGCATATATTAATGTTATATATTTTTTTAATTGTATCTGTTTCTTTATATTTGTACAATAAAGCATTTACTTACTTACTTACACAAACATACACACACACACACAAATCACGTCTTTATCCCTTACGCGTTAGACAGAGCTTAAGGTAACAGGTACCTACAGGCCACATTTAGCAAGATTGTGGGCGTATAGGTGGAAAATAGAATCAAAATAGTGATAGGTTGCTAGCCTCATCGCCTATAACATGGTTCCCATGATCTTCGACCATTCCCTCGACGGGCTTTTACCATCTGCGCGGGTAGATAAGCAACTGGTACATTCTATGTTTTTCTTTGCTCCCAAACCACCATGACTTAAAATAACCCTTATATAAGAAATTTATTTTAATTCTATTAATGATAATATCTGAAATTTTCGGGTGGTTTGAACCTCCAAAACCAACGCTCTGGCTTTCTCCACGGGATGTAAACTGTGATTTAATTACCTTTGAGTATGCCACTACGTTGAAATTATTAAGACCTCCTTTTCTCACTAATAAGCCAAAGATAGCTACAATGCTACGCCGTAGCCCGTAGCAGGTCTACGACGTAAGACATCTTTCCGGTTGCATAGACTACGACGCTTGTGCCGTCAAATTATTAAAAAAAAAATTGTGACAGTGACATTGGTCGAAAGTTATGAAATGGCATGCGTGTTGCCAGCATCGAATGTGTTAATTATCTCATTTTTTTATATTTTGCAAGTGATATGCGTTTGATCTAACTCTTAAAACTACATACATAAATCACGCGTTATCCCTTGTGGAGTAGAAAGAGCCTACGGTAACAGCTAGCAGGTTGCTGACCGCATATGATTCCTAAGACTCGCCCATTCCCTAGATGGGCTTGTACCATCTGCGCGAAAAGAGAAGCAACTGGCACGTTCTATGTTTTTCTTTGCTCACAGACCAGCATGAAAACATATTAGAAAAGAACGAAAATCTTGACTATGGAAACTTTATTTAGAGACACAGTACACAGAAGACATAGAATATAACAGCTGCTTCTCTACCCGCGCAGATGGTAAAAGTCCATCGAGGGAATGGGCGAGAATCATAGGAATCATGTTATAGGCGATGAGGCTAGCAACCCATCACTATTTTGATTTCATTTTTCACCTATACACCCTCCATCATGCAAAACGTGGCCTTAAGGTCTTGTTACCTCAGGCTCTGTCTACCCCGTAAGGGATATAGACGTGATTTGTGTATGCGTATGTATGTATGTACACAGAAGACAGCTGTAGCAGTTTCAAACGTAACAAAAACCTCTGAGTAGAAATAGTATTGTTTCGAATCAGATGCTACATTTGACCTTAGGTGTCAGGTTGCATGATCTTTGCTATCTGAACTGTGACCTTAAGGGTAACCTTTCGATACCCTTGGTTTCCTTAGCTTAAGGGCAATGGTAATTCTATTTAGACTTTTACTTCTTTTAGTCACATCCTACAGGTACCCGGCCAGAAATTTTGCACATCCATCTTCTGGGCTAATTTTAGCATTTTAATTACATTACATTACATAAATTACGCCTTTATCCCTTACGGGGTAGACAGAGCCTAAGTTTACAAGACTTGGCCACGTTTACCATGATTTTGGGCGTATAGCTGGAAAGGGAAATCAAAATAGTGGTGGGTTGCTAGCCGCATCGCCTATAACATGATTCCTAAGACTTTCGCCCATTCCCTCGACGGGCTTTTACTGTCTGCGCGGGAAGAGAAGCAACTGGTAAATTCTATGTTTTTTCTTTACTCCCAGACTAGCACGGAAGAATATAATAATCACTGCATAGTATAAAACAAAGTCGCTTTCTCTGTTCCTATGTCCCTATGTATGCTTATATCTTCAAAACTACACAACGGATTTTGATGCGGTTTTTTTTAATAGATAGTGATTCAAGAGGAAGGTTTTTATGTATAATTCTACGCAGACGAAGTCGCGGGCAAAAGCTAGTAATGTAATATAATAAAATTGATAGCTTATATCACGGTTATTTTATGTTTTTTGTTCGTTGAAATGGACCTCCGCAAAGTAACGCCTGATTCAATATTTTTTTTTTCAATAATATTGTACCTACACGAATGAGCACTCAGTGAAAGCCATGAAAAAAAATCATGAATATTCCTCTATTGTCTCGTTCTTTACGCGACACCTATTGTCTCTTTAAAGACCGAAGTACAATCTTCATAGCCGGCTATTGTAGATATAAATAGCGAGAGTGGCATCCTAAAAAAGCTGTGGCAGCCTAGTGGTTTGACCTGTAGCCTCTCAAGCAAAGGGTCGAGGGTTCGAGCCCAGAGCGTGCACCTCTGAATTTTTCGGAATTGATGTACAAAATTACATTTGAAATTTACCACGAGCTTTTCGGTGAAAGAAAACATCGTGAGGAATGCACACATCTGCGAACCAATTCAATGGTGCGTGTGAAGTTCCCAATCCAGACATGTCCAGCCCAGTCCCATCTCAGCTTAGTTTTTCCCCCGCTCGGTAACTTATCCTTCTTATTTTACGTTCGCTGGATAAGGCAGCGGCACACAAACTTGGATGTTAACACGTAACATTGTGTAAGAGTGTGCGGGGGCGTATTTTCAAAGATAAGATAAGACGGAGTCTGCGCAATAGACGCTACTACTTACTCGATAACATGTGTACCTAACGTAGTAAGATGTTCGCCAGTAACGTCTTTGCGGCGGTCTCTGAGACGTCAATTAACTCCCTTAGCACTTCTAATCACTACATAGTATAAAACAAAGTCGCTTTCTGTGTCCCTATGTCTCTATGTATGCTATATCTTCAAAACTACACAACGGATTTTGATGCGGTTTTTTTTAATAGATGGAGTGATTCAAGAGGAAGGTTTTTATGTATAATTCTACGCAGACGAAGTCGCGGGCAGAAGCTAGTTACAAATATAATTCTAATTTTATAGAACTTTTTGAACGCCCTCCCACTTGTATAACCAAAATAGCCTTATTACCTGTTGCCCGTAGCTTTGTCGAAAACTATTTTTTTTGTAATGAAAACTATCCTATGTCCTTCCCGGGGTCTCAAACTATCTCTACACAAAATTTTATTACAATTGGATGAGTAATTCACGCGTGAAAGTGTAACAAACGAAGTCACATCAATTGGCATTTTTAACGTTAAGTCAGAATTAGAACATCATCACTACATAGTATAAAACAAAGTCGCTTTCTCTGTCCTTATGTTCCTATGTAGCTATGTCCCTATGTCCCTTTGTATGCTTATATCTTCAAAACTACACAACGGATTTTGATGCGGTTTTTTTTAATAGATATAGTGATTCAAGAGGAAGGTTTTCATGTATAATTCTACGCAGACAATGTCGCGGGCAGAAGCTAGTAGTTAATAAAAAAGTTGCAACAATCAAAAACCCGTCCGCATCAGCATTCCATTTTCAATTGCCTAGGTCAGTTGTCAACTAATCTGTGGTCGCATCCCATTGGCCGAGCGCCAGCGCTGCGGCGCCGCGATAACGCTACAGCCGCCCTGATTGGTCCCAAATTGTTGCAGTATCTGTTACTGTATCAAATGGGCCAATTGTGAGAGATTACGGGCTAGATGCGTTCGTTAATTCACGAGGAATATTAATCTAATGAGATGGTATCGCCCTTGATGTACGGAATTGGTGGACATGTTTACAATCCTTATAATTCTATTCATGGGAGTTTAGTAAATGTATCTTAAGATTATTCGAGAATACTACAACAAGAGCCTAATCATATGTACCAGTTAACCTTTCGAGTAAATGAGAGGAGCATTAAGTGAGAGACCGACAAAGAGCGAGTTAAAAATATCCATATAGTCAAAGCCACAATAGAGCGTACATCTCAAAATACAACAAACAATTCATAAATAAACTACTAAATATCATTACACACATGCATACATACACACTACATACAATATGAGTACACACAAACAATATTTAAGCGGAAAAGTCGAGTGGTGCTCGACGTAATTATGATTGAGTCTTTTTTTTCTCTCTTCGACATTGGAGATGTCTCCAATTAATTTATTTGACGGTGGAGGCGTTTTACACCTCAACTGAACTTAAACTATTTTTATTGGTTTTTTTGCACAACTACTTTAACTAGTAGAGACTTTATACATTTCTACAATAGACTAATTATATTTTAAGGCTCCGGGACCTTACAAATACCTTTTATAATGTATTTAATTTAAGTAGAATTTAAATTCTAATACTTAAGTATTCTTACTGTATTTTATTTTGAAAAAATGACTTTCTGCCAAGTTTTTTGCGGCGCATTCTTCTTGGCAATGATGGTCTTTTGCGCTGGTAGCTTCAAAAAAGACATGTAAAAGAGCCCTTGGCGGCCAATTTGCAAATTTTTTTTTTTTATTTGAATTTTAAAGTCTCACGGTAGTTTCATGTTGAAAGTATCAATTGTGTTATTCAAAACTCATGGTGCATCGTGCCATTTAGTCTGCCTCATATTTACCTGTAAACATAAATAACAACTAGCGCATTAACAGAAAAAACTGCTAAAAACTCCTATATTTCAAAAAATACGAGCTAAAGTTCCGAAACCCCGGGCGACCTACATTTAAACAAATCGGCTCATAAATCTTCGGGCAGCCGGAATTTGGAGGAACGGCCTTTACGATGCGAGAAAAAGGGTGCAATTTCCTTTAGCAAATGTGGATCGTGAAAGCTGAAATCGTAAACGGTCTTAGGTCGAGTATCGTAGAGTCTGTCAAGGTTTTATTCATATGGGTGTTCGGCCATTCAGGTATTGTAGGTGTTTACATTTAATATATCCTACTAATCCTACACATACACACAAATCACATCTTTATCCCTTACGGGGTAGACAGAGCCTAAGGTAACAAGACCTACAGGCCACGTTTAGAAAGAAGACATTTATTCCTTTTTGCAAGACACACATAATAAGAGAATATACACAATTTTATAGCAAAAAAAAAACAAGAAAAAAAACACGGACATTAAAAATAGATGCTCAGCGTTGTGTGTCTTCGCAAAAGTGAAACGGTCGCTGGCTCAGCATTACGCTGAGGTGTTAGACACCTGCAGCACTGCCGCCATACTGTTTGAGCTACCGATAGACTACTAAATCGGACAGTGTAGCAAGTACGGTACGGATCACGATGCGATGCCTTTGGGACAATCTAAAAGAAGCCTTTATTCACGGAATTACGGACACTTTTTACACCAAACTTAGCCCCAGTTGCCCTTACTTATCTCCAGGGTCGCAGCTTCGTTCCGAGGGAATGTCAAAGGCTTTAAAATCGTTCAACTTAACGCTCCATCCATTAGGATATTTGACTGAATCTAATACCCTGCGAATAATGTTCGCAAGCTGAACCCCCTTTATAGCTGAAAGTGGGGAACGGGCGATTAACAATAATGACGGGTATTTGAAGCTAATTTGGCATAAATATAGTATAATTACCCATGCTTTCTAGTAAGTGAGTACCTAAATACCTACTTGCGAGTATGAACCGAATGGAGTTGTGGCGACTGCTTTATTTTTGTTACTAGCTTCTGCCCGCGACTTCGTCTGCGTAGAATCACTACATAGTACAAAACAAAGTCGCTTTCTCTGTCCCTATCTATGTATGCTTATATCTTCAAATCTACACAACGGATTTTGATGCGTTTTTTTTTAATAGATAGAGTGATTCAAGAGGAAGGTTTTTATGTATAATTCTACGCAGACGAAGTCGCGGGCAGAAGCTAGTTATACATAAAAACCTTCCTCTTGAATCACTCTATCTATTAAAAAAAAACGCATCAAAATCCGTTGTGTAGTTTTGAAGATATAAGCATACATAGGGATATAGGGACAGAGAAAGCGACTTTGTTTTATACTATGTAGTGATAATATTGTAAATAGTCTTAAGTGAGTGTTTCGTTGATTTCTGTTTCCGTTATCAGTGCATCTGGGAGTTAGAAAAAATTCGCGCATGCGCGTGCCCTCTGCTGTTTAGAATTTCATGTGTGAAGTTCCTTTTCAATGTCGCTCCGTCTTTATGTAATTATTTGTAAATACTTTGTGTAAATAAATTGTGTATATAGTGTACTATGTGATTTTAATCGTTCACAGAACGATTTCCATAGAGTGATAGCTTAGGGTTTCTTACTCCTTCTACATATCCTACTAATATTATAAACGCGAAAGTTTGTAAGTATGGATGAATGGATGTTTGTTACTCTTTCACGCCAGAACGGCTGGACATATCTAAATGAAATTTGAAACATAGATAGATTATAGTCTGTATAACATATAGGCTACTTTTTATCCCGAAAAATTGCGTAATTCCTGCGGGATAGCGATAAACATTTCTATGCAGACAAAGTTGCGGGCAACAGCTAGAAAATACATAAATCACGTCTTTATCCCTTACAGCGTAGACAGAGCGTTAGGTAACGAGACCTAAAGGCCACGTTAAGCATGATGTGGGCGTATAAGTCGAAAAGGGAATCAAAAACGTGATGCCTAAGATTCTTGTCGATTCCCTCGACAGGCTTTTATCATCTGCGCGGGAAGAAAAGTAATTGGGACATTCTATGTTTTTTCTTTGCTCCCAGACCAGCATGAAAGTTCAGATTTCAATAGACGTTACATTTATTCTTTGAAAAATCAGTAAACCACCAACTAGGTCAGACGGAGGAACTCGGAAAAACTTACAAGCTCGCATACGAATGCAAAAGCTTTGTTAGTAAGCTACTACGTCGAGCGAAGCTTGGATGCTTTATTTGTCATTGCACTTACTTATTTGCGGTCTAGCTTTTGCCTGCGACTTCGTTCGTCCGTGCAGATAACGTAAGAATGACATACCCCTTTTCTCCAACATTTTTTCAATAATTAGTTTTTATTTAGTCAATAAATACATACATGCATACACAAATCACGTCTTTATCCCTTACGGGGTAGACAGAGCCTAGGTAACAAGACCTAAAGGTCACGTTTAGCATGATTGTGGGCGAAGTGGAAAGGGGAATCAAGATAGTGATGGGTTGCTAGCCGCATCGCCTATAAAAGTCATGATTCCTATGCCCATTCCCTCGATGGGCTTTTAAAGTCTGCGCGGGATGAGAAGCCACTGGTACATTCTATGTGTTTTCTTTACTCCCAGATCAGCATAGAAGAAATTGATACAAGTAAAAATACCTTTTACAATTTCCATATTTCTTTAGAACGAAACGCGTAATGAAATTACGGCAGCCCTTCCGATGTTGGGTGACGTTTGACCCAATATTGGGGCCAAGGTCGTTGGCCGAATTATGCCAGATAATATCGGGTCGTTCTGTAACTTTTGTAACTACACGCAGTTATTTGTGACAGTTTTTATGACTGTAATTTCTAAAATAGGCCAATGGAACTGCGAATGGATTAAGGGTAGATCTGTTTGATATCTGGCAGGTATATTTAATTTGTTTTCTTTTGTATTCGTATTAAAATACATAGTTTAAATGTATAATGGGTTAAAATACATAATGGTTCAAAATATATAATGCGATTTTCTCAGTAAATTGTAAATTAACAGAATTTTTTTAAACTGAATCTAACTAACCTAACCTAAACCAATCTATAGATTATACAATCAAAAAAATCATCTAGCTAATAGTTTTACAGAAAATGGCTTTATATAAGTACTTTGTACCATTATACATTTTAACTCATTATACACTTTAACCCATTATACACTTTAACCCATTGTACATTTTAACCCATTATACATTTTAACCCATTATACATTTTAAACTTTATATATTCTGATCCTCGCCGTATTCGTCTTAATATTTTAACAAACTGCCACTTTCTCCTCTACATTAAGAACTTCATAATTGCTTCATTGGATGCTCGAATCTCGTATCCTGTGGTTCCAGGCTCCCGCTGCCGTGGCTCCTGTACGGGCTCATCTATGGAAGGCCGGTGGAAGTCAACTCAAAGGGCATGGTTTGCAGCATCGTGCTGCTCTTCGCCATGCTGCTGTTTGTTATCCTCAGCATTGCCTGCTTCAGGTCAGTTATCAGTTACATTTTTCCTATGCCCAAAAAATTACGCCCAAAAATTACCACCCAAAAGTTACCCCAGAAAGCTGTTCTCTTTGGGCACGGTCAATCAATGGGTGGAATTTTGCAACTCAATTTTGAAGCAGATATCTTCAACCGCTTGAGCTGAAATTAATAACTTGTGTAAGTGGGATGACAATACAATAATCTGGTAGGATAATTCTGGCGGCCCAGCCAGAACCGTCTCCGCAGGAGGGAACTCTTCCACAGTTAGTCCGACTGACTTGAAATTTGGTACACATAATGTATAAGTACAGTGAACAAAAATAAAAGATCTCTCAATATTAATAGGTACCCAACTCTCTTATTCCAGGTGGAAGATGAACAAAGGACTCGGCTTCACGATGTTCCTCCTCTACTTCGTGTTCGTGGCGGTCAGTCTCAGTCTGGAGTACGGTTACCTCCACTGCCCTAGCGAGTAAGACGAAGGATCTCGAAGCTTCGAGATGGTTCCAGAAAGGACTGGTTTGCTTCTGGAAGCGAGACTTGTGCGTAAGTTACTTCGGTTAGATACTGATGCTAATGAAGTTTTCGTCTGCCAAGACTGGTAAGGAGTGGAATTGCTAAAATGTGTTGGCTCGGCAGGTGAGAATCAAGCGTTTGACGAAGCTACCTGATACCACAAAGATTGCAGTAATAAATGACAACTATTGTCACTTGTCAAACAGGGCTAGCTTTGCCACCTTTTGTGTCGTTTTAACCAGTCAAACATAAAGATGGAATTCATTACAAACGAGTGTCAAGCAGGCTCTGAATTGTGCAATTGTTAGTGAATAGGTTTCGTAAAATATGTAACTGATCAAATAAGACGGTAAGACGGTTTAATAGATCCCGAAGTAACTTACAATCAGGAGAGTTGGTGGTTTAGTGATTGATCTGAAACTTAAGAAAAATTGGTCCAACGTGCATTTCAAAAAAATAGTGGAGTGTAGTTTTGCTGTGGCTAGGTTGTTCAGAGTTTAGTTAGTTTATATATTTTATACTCCATGCATGTCGAGGCACAAACAAGATGTTGTTAAATTGCTCAATTTCACGATATGTTCGTAATTGCTTTCGCTTTATAGAATTTGTTACGCTTAGTCTAATAATAAACAAGAGAGAACAAATAGCACCAAATAAAAGTCCATTAAACATTCTTTGCAATAGAATCGAGTGATATAGGATAAAATGGAATTCCTATTCGAATGCAATAATATTTAAGCGTAAGCTTCTGAAGATAACTGATTGCGGGAAAAACACTAGCAGCTTTCTCTTTCGCGCTCGCGTATTAAGCATTGGTGGGAAGGGGAAAGCTTCCAGTGGCGGCGCTAGAAGCGTGAGGCAATCGGCTAGTCATGTTTTGTATCAAAATTGTAAAGAGAGTAGTAGACAACACTAGAGACTGTAGTTATTTATATGAATGTTAGTTGTTCAAGTTAAAGGCGCTTTTATGATGCCGGTTTAGCGTTATTGCTAATTTCTAATATATTTGATAGTGACGTGTCAGTTAATTGTATGTTTTGTAAATATTAGTTGGAGTGTTCCGTTGGGTCTCGGACCCGGGTGAATATTCAGCCTTTTTACGGCGTTTTTTTCCCGTCATGATCCTCTCCGCATGTACCTTTAAAAGAGATGCTCAGACTTATTTTTTTATGACAACGAAACTATAATCTACGTCATAATAACATTCTAAAAATATCAAAGATGGTTTCAGATGTAATCAAGCAAAATGTTCCTCTTTACCTGACAAATTGCCAATTGGTGCGACTAATTAACTACGCAGTTAAATTCAATTTCAATTAAAAATGTAGGTACATGCATCGTTTAGGAAAGTGAAAGGTTACTGTGTACGAGTCAAAGTATTTCATTCTAATGGCAGCACATTGGTATTTCTGAACGACACTGAAAGTTAGAACACGGAATCCGAAAAATAAAGCTGGGAATCGAACCCGGATCCTCATCATTCCGTGATGCGTGTATACCGCTACAAACACCACCCACCGGTACACATAGAAGGAACACATTGGCAGTTTTTTTGGCATCTAATTATGACGATTTAAGTTGTTGCGACTTGTTTTCGTTAGGGTAGGTAATATCAATCTTTTGCCGCCATGCTGCTCTAGTGTTTCTCGCAACTATCAACTTCAGTTTGTCTAATGAAGGTGCATTTTACAGCGCACAGTACCCGGCCATAAAGATTGCGCATCGGTCTTCTCGGCTAATTTCGGTCATAGAGCGTTATCTCGCTCTTACTTACGTGACGGCAATTGTCTCTTACCAAAGACCGAAGCGCAATCTTTATGGCTGCGTTCTGTGCTGGATGCTTAGTGTAAGTTTTCGATAGCAAAATAGTCTCGATCACGTTTGCGTTAAACTGTCAAATACCATGAGAACTGTTTGTTGCCGTTTCGCTCCGCTAGCGGCGCTGTCAATTATCTCATAGTAATTGAGACGTTTGCGCGAACGCGTTCGTTACGTTCTTCGTGACAAAAACTTACACCAGATGCTCTGACTTCTTAATAAGTCAATGGCAGCGTAAAGGTTTGTCGTGAGAGAGTTATGACGCGTCAGCCGAGCGGTCGAAACGCTCGAATATTCACCCACCCCGTCCACGGTATTGTAACGGCACAAGCTTTACTGTGAAATTTGATTTTCGAAGTTCGTTTGGTGCCGTCACTCTCTAACTAACAGTACTAATCTGAGAGTGAAAAGTACGGCACGAACTTGGAGAATCGAAAGTCAGAGTAGTCCCGCAGTATCGGGTGTATATACACTGTAGACATGGAGCGGGGCACATGTGACGTGTGACATTGAAAACGCATTCCATAAAATGTGCCTAAGAGTTCATAGGAGCTCATATACATTGTTAGCTTCATGTATGTACCAACAATGTTGACTTTCGTAAATTTCACCTAATAGCAATACGGTTATATAATAGCTAACGCCTCAGATACATTGGTCCCGCTCTTATTATAGGTAGTTTTACAATATCCTTATACGATCGTTGTTTTCCTTCTCTCTTCAACTGTACTTACGGATTTGTAAGAAAGAGCGGTCAATTCTTAAAATTATCTGACGTATTTAAATATTATATTATTATGAGGCAAGGGTTCTAAGGTGGCAGACAGAGCCTTTGTTGTGGTTTTTTAAATTATAAAATGAACCAGAAGCATATGCTTGTAAAAACTTGAGCGAAAGTTGCTGGCCGTGTTCTCTAACAATATGAGATGTCAAAACGCTTTAAAAAACCATGAAAATGATATTCTTTGATACCGAGACGTCCTATGAATAAAGTCACTTCTCAGTAGCAAAGCCCACTGCCAGCTAACCCATCTAACTGTACGTTGCTTCTTCAAGATTCGCTTAACCCATTTCGTCTAACCAATATATAGAAAGTTTGTAACATTTTGTAAGTTCAATTGTTGACATCCCACAAAGTTTTATATTGATAACCCGCCTATTTGACATAGCAATAAATAGACTAGAATAGGTAGTTAAATATTATTATTATAAGCTTTTACAATTCAAACCATTTCGGAAGCTCAAATGGTAGCGTACCATTGGCAGACCTCGAAAATATGGGGATTTTTGAACCCCCTGTACATGTAACACGCCGTTATACGTTAGAATGAGACGGATATATCCACCGTCCAAACTACCGCGGAATGGTGTCGCAGTTGCACTAAACCAACGATATACAGGGGGCTCTAAATTTGAATGCGCACAAGATTCCAGAAATCATTAGACATTCGCTTTCACATTGTCATAAAAAATTCATTTGACAGTAGTTTTTTTAGTTTTTTTGTTCTGGTCTACGTAATGGCACTACCAGAGAGACTGTTATACTGATATTCACTTGACGTGTGGTTGCCTTCAAGACGTGACAAATAGTTTATCACGTCAGGTAAACCTAATATCAGTGGCAATACCAATTCTTCACCGCGCTCTTACACTGCATAGGTACTTCAAGTTTCAATTATCATGTGTCGAAAAATGACGTTCGGGAGGTGATGAAGGGGGTGAGGTGAGATATGGGGGGTGAACTAGTGTAGGAGCGCCGTTAACGGTCGGTAAGTAAGTCTCTGTAGTAGTTTTAATAATGAGATCACGTGACATCGCGAAGGAAACGAATAAAAGATTGAAAATGGAAAAAAATATTGTTTCTGCAAAATAACGACATATCGATAGGTACTGGACAATCGAGTAGGTAATCTGTGATAAGGGGCATGCTTATGACGTATCTGTAATGTGTTTAACTGTACCTCGATGTATTCTTTAAAATTTGAAATTTAACTGTCAAAATCGCACACGTTTTTTACTTAAACGAGGACATCATTGAAAATTGTGTTAACTTCTACATTTAAAAGCCTTTGAATAACTGAAAAACGTTAACGAATATAACCGTTAAATATCAAAGGTTAAAAAACGGTTATTGACACTGTTCATCCACACTATGTAAATATGGGTAAGCTTGAATTCGATCAGACTTCTGTAGTACGCTTAGAAACGCTGCTGGGATCCTAACAGTTTCACGAAGCTTCTGTCTAATGTCTATCCTAAATTGCACTAACCAAAAACTTCGTTAAGCATCAACCGGTTTGAAATTAACCTCGTTAATTAACTATTAACGTTGACATTGTGCCCAAAGTAATGTAATTAATGTTTTTTGCATTATTGTTTATTATTTTCCAAAGGAGCATTACTGGTCTTATACTCTGTAATTCAAAATTCGAAGATTGTTTTGCCGTTCCGCTCACACTAATACTCATCATTATCAGAGCGAAATTGACGGCATGAAACTGCTTCTTGTAACTTTAATAAACTGTTGATAAAAATAAGAGACTGTGGAAAATTTTGTTTTCATTTTCCATATATACGCCCACAATATTGCTAAACGTGGCCTGTAGGTCTTGCCACCTTAGGCTTTGTCTACCCTGTAAGGGATAAAGACGTGATTTGTGTATGTATGTATGTATGTACAATCGTGGGCTTATGCTCAAGGTCCTATGGCCTTAGACAGAACTGCAACCCGCGAACTTATCAAAGAATTGCTGAAACTGTTAGATCCTCAAGTGGCTTCTCTTTACGATTATTCTAAGGTTCAAAATGATCTTCGCTATATACTCATACAATTGAAGTTCATTTAAAATTTGGTGATATACAATTTCGAGTTAGACGCTCGTAGCATTCAATATATATCCTTTTACATACCTGTAGTATACTGTAAGCACAAAGTACCAAGATGTATAACTATACGTCTAAACGTGAGCCTTACGCTACACAATCTATATGCTAATGTTAAACTATTTTACACTAGATTTCTATCTATCTCTTGTAATATAAGTAGTACTTTGTAAATTATTCATCCTTCCATAATTGTTTTAGGGTAATGTTGCTTGGAGGCTCGGATTCGTAATTATTTTGACACTTGGCATTGATCACAGTGACGTAAGTCTGGTAGAGCTTCATTCTTCATCGGACTTCCAGGGCCCGTTTCTCGAAGATACAAGTTACAATTTACAAGCTGTAAAGAACGCCTCAGCTCGCATGTTTAGTTCCTGCGATCTGAGATATTCTTTATTTTATCCCCTCGCAATGTCATGTACTATTCCAATTCGTTACTTGTCTCTTTCGCAATATTCCATCATCTGATACATTATCTCGAGATGCTAAAGCACCAGATATACGTCACTGTGGCCACAACGAATCATAATAATACCGTGGCAAGTCAGCAACCATTCAAAGTAGCTACATTAAACTTGCATTCGTTCAATTAGTCCAGTCAAAAAGAAACTTTTTGTATGGTACACTGACAATAAATTATCCGTGTCAAAAACTTTAGTATAGAGGAGAGCGTAAATACATTTCTAATAATCTTAAATACTTAATGTTGCTTTCGGTTTTACAATATCAATAACTTAACTTGTATATTATGTGTAGTATCATAATCTCGCTGCCCATAAGGTCGCAAATCAGTCAGTTGCTAGAAAAAGCAAGAGGCGTATACGACGCACATAGGGAACGAATGAATGTCCTACGTATGCTGTCTTGCTTCCACACATTATAGCCTCGTGGGCAGCAAGTTTTTGATAGCACTATAAAGTAAATCGTGTAGCGGATAAATTATTGTCAGGGTCTAAACATAAATTGACTGGACCACAATACTCAGCACAAGCCAAGCTAGAAGTCATAAAAGTTTCAGAAGTTTGTTAAAAAAATATATTTATTAACTTTAAGAGTTGAAATTATCACGGCGTTCAGACGTCGCCGTACTACATACTATATAAATTCTTGGTAGCATAAGATAGGCTTAAAAGCTATCATTATACTTAAAAAAATATTAATTAACGAAAATTTAAATATGATATTCAAGTAGAGATTGTTACTAGAGTGATGATTTTTATAAAAAATTATGATATAGTTACGTGTTTACACTGCATTGTTTTGGGCGCTGGAGTGAACACCACATTATGGATATTCTCTATAGTAAAAGCTTTAAAACGGTGGTCTAGCACAGTGGAGTGTAAGGGTATCGGTTTATTTATAGCTGGTAACACTTGAATTCGAGAAACGCACCCTTGGCTCTAATGCTTCGGACATTTTTTATTTTCTTTTTTCTCTATTGTTTTAGCCAAGGTTAAAATATTGACATTTTTTTAAATATTATTGTCAGTCAACACAAAATCTAGATATCATAATTTTGTTTTTTTTTTCAATTTAATCAATACCTAAATTTTGGTTTTATCTAAACCTTAACAATCGTCTTAACACTAATTCTTTTGAAAATATTTTATTGAAAGCTATTGAGCTTATGCGATTTCCAAAAAGTGAAATAACATAGGAAAACTTCATTAATTATATCAAGGCCAGGATTATTTCTTAAAAGTATCATTCAATCCATATTACGATGACGCCAAACTTACATTTTTTCGCGGTAATAAGTATTTTTACTGTAATACTTTACAAACTTGTAAGTTAAAAATTTATTAAGTATTGTATTGTTAAAAAAATGTTACTCGAATTCAAGAGCTCAGCGTAGATTGTTAATAGTGATATAAAAATTTTACAAATTAAGTATTTCAAAACTAACAAATGTTATTATTTCGATAATGTAGATAAGTCTAGTTTACCACCTTGTTGACGGAGGCATTTAAGATCTGCTCTACTTCCCTTCATTAGGGAGGTTATGTCGACTTTATATCGATATAAAACGATAAAAACATTTTTTAAATCATAGGTTGGTGACAATTTATAATTTATTGTTTCAGTGCGAGTTGCAAATGTTGCAAGAATGAAAACACTGTTGTTAAAAATATTACCTATTTTACATTTTTTGCTGGACTAGGTATGTCGTTATTGTATTGATGTAAAATCGACTAAGTATTGGGTTCAGGCGACTGGTTGGTTATTTTCATATCGATAAATTATAGTGATTTTGATGGAGCAGTATTATTGTACATTTTTAGTAGCTTCAAGCTAATTAATTTTGTAATTCTGTGATTTTTAGAACAACCTGTATATGGCACGTGTCTGTTTTTATGTGTAGCTAATATCTATTTTATTTATTTTACTTAAAAATTAATTAAATACCTAATTGAAAATATTGAAAGAGTATAAATTTAGAAAAAGATTTTGTTATGTTGACTTCATAGCTCTAGAACGTGTTTACATACAGGATGTTCCCTAAAATCTTGTGTATGACGGTTTGCTATAATGATTGTGTAATTTATACTTATTGTTGCTCTTGTCAAAGCTTTTAATAATTGTTAATAATTACAAATGTGATAGTCATAGCATAAAAATGAATGATATTTATAAAGTGGACAAGATATTTATTTCGTGTCCGTTCTGTAAATGTTATTTATAATTTTTATGATAATAGTTTAAACTCACTAGTTTATCGAATTCAAAATGTTTATAGGTTATTTATTTGTGATTAGAGGTTTTAATCATTTTTATATGATTTTGTCGTCTCTAAGAGCATTGGCGTACCCGCGCGTCGTTTTGTCGACGATATTATGAAAAATTACAATAAAAATAATAAAATAGTGAGTGAAGTGATATTTTCTTTTTCTCCACACGCTTGACATAAATTTATCAAATATTAGGAACCCGTTTCATATAGGATGGGTTTGGCATAAACCTGTTTCAATCAATAAATGTGCATAAAAACATGTCGGGCACACATAGACTGATAATACGTGAGTGACTCGTATGTGTTACTTTAATATTACGCTGAAACGTTGTGAAAAGGAAAAGGTGAGAGTTGCTAAGTATAAACGCAGTAGATAACAAAATACTAGTTTATTTATCCACGTTTTATAAATTATAATAATAAATAACATCAATATTTTTTATTACAAGTATTAGGTACAATTAGAGACAAAAACGATGTTCATATTTTTAAGCTGGTTAAAAAATGGCTTTTAAAAGTTTTGTAAATACACATTATATTAGAACATTAGTTAAAAAAAGTAATAGCAAATATATTAAATTCTATAAGGTGTTGAGAGAAATGCATAATTTTGTGGCTTAGAAAATACGGAAAAAATCTTGCAGTACATCATTATTTTTTCAAAAATATAGAAAAAACAAAAATCTACAAAGCGAGATGGGATTAGTAAAAATTAGGTCTCAAGTCAATACACCTAGTGCCATACTCTCTAAAATGGTCTTTCTAATATCTTTGGCTTTCAGTTCTTACACTCTAACACGTATAAAATATCTACTTAGGCTGTTATGGGACCATTTATTTAATCATGGACCCATTTCACAAAACTACAATAAAACTTGTGATACAACGAACCCGCAAAAATTACCGCCAAAATCCTTCAAACTTCAGCTACTTTGTGAAATGGGTTCCAGACTTCCAAAACTCGAACCATCGTCGATATATAATGGCTATTAGTTTCAAATCCAACATTTGAGCCAATTGGTGCTTCATAGATAGGTAGTGGTCAATTTTCATTTCTCAAGTATTCAAATTTCTATTGGTTCGTCTCCTGTCTTAACCTTTCTTATAACACCAATAAAGACAAAACACAGTCGCTCGATTTGCACGCCATCCTATAAGACCGTTACAATTCGTTCAAATTCGAATTCGCCAATAGGACGCTACGACTGATTCCATTGGGCACCAGTCCGCCAATGCGGGGTTAATCCACTGCGATGTGGAAGGGGTTTTAAAGGATCGCATGGCGCAGGCGCGTCCGGCAGAACAGTATGAATGCCAGTAGCGCCGCAACTGCTGCGCCGGTAAGAAGTGTTGTTTCATCGCGACGATAACCCCCAGCTTTTTCTACTACGTTGCTCTGAAAATAACAAGATTTATTTCTCAAAGAGGGCTACTTATGTAAAAAATTAATTTATTTCTTTAGAGCTTCTAAAAGTCATGTCGGAGCCCTAAGTAATATTTATGTAAAATATGAAAAAATATAGCAAAACCTCTGATATCTTTTATTCTCTTTTATTTCTGAAGGAAATAGGACATCTGTGTAGACGCGTTTTGAAAATACCATTAAACTTCACTCACGAATCCGCCTTGCTTGATGGCCCACAGTGTGGCTTACTAGGTCACGTGGGTTACGTCCAATCCATGATCTGATACTAGTGAGAGGCCCTAAGCTAAGATACTCACCCATCCGCCGTGCCTGATGGCCCATGGTGTAGCATACTGGGCCACGTGGGTCGCGGCCCAGTCCGTGGCCCGGCACCAGCCTCCGACCCTTACGGCGCGCGCGCAGACCTCACAGAGGAACGCCAGCACGACCAAAGCACGCTGCTCTGTGTGGGCGCATGCCTGAGAAAGATAGAATTCGACTATGAGATACGGTTACCGTGTTAATCTAGCTTCGCTTTTCAGTGAGCAATGAGGTCTCAGTTTACAAAAATGATGTATTCAATGAAGTATATCAGAAGGCAATCCGAAGGCAATTTAACTAGCCTTTTCCTCTAATTCTATACAATAAAAGTGCCCAACTCCTTTAAAATAGGCAAGCTGGTGGATCGAGTTCTATGGACGCCACGCAACTGTGCTGATACCATATTCATCCAAGAATTTAGAGCTACGTGAGAAAGATTTCTGAAAACGATTTTATAAGACAAATAATTGATGGCATGGGATGTTCTTTTCACAAAGGATAAACCAACGGTGTTGTCTTATTTTATTTTGAAACCCTTTCTGCCTGCTTGACTCTTACAGTCCAGCTATTTACCAATAACTCACTTGACATAGCTCCTGCATAATGTCCTCAAAGGCCACTTCGTCCAGGCACAGCAAAGGGATGTCCTCTGCTCTTTCTGCCAGTCTTCCTCGCGCCTTCGTACTTCTGAATCTCTTCACAGCCCGTTCCAGGGCTCGCCAGTCCCGCCAGTACATCCACCAACCTCTGAAAAACAAGATAACTAATTCAATACATGAAGTAATTTCTACAAATTTAAAACTATCCACAAAAGGTTTTTTATTTATTGTTTAAAACTGTTATGCCTTGCGGTGAAAGTAAAAGAGGAATTCGTCAATATAAAGACACCAAAAAACCTTTTATGTAAATAGATTTTGAAATTGGGTTCATGTTCTAAAGATTTTTAGGCGCAACGAACTTAATTAACTCTCTCGCTTCTCTTTAAGTGAGCTACCATGAAATCTCAAAGTTTCTATTCAATCTCCTATCAATAAAGTAAAATCTCTACCACCTCTACCTTCTAAAAAACATTATCACCTAGAATCTGGCCTAGCACTGGCGACAATGCACGGAGGCGGCCTCAGCTCTTCCAGCCTCAAATGCTGCAGTAGTAGTGCTCGGAACAGCCGAATGCCTTTCTCCTCTTCCTCACCCAGGAGATGGGACCCGCGCCAGTGGCCCTGGCAGTCGTCCCGTCGTTCTTCGTCCAGAGAGACTTGCCGGAGAAGTGGAGCTCGGGGCCCATCGTAGTCTTCTAGAGGTTGGACGCTGCATGCTGAAAATGAATGTTTCAGTAACGTCATGTCAGTGCTCTAGTTTCTTATTGTATTTGACAGTTGCCGTGTCCTGAATAAACATGAATGAAAAATAATGTTGTTAATATCGAGAGCTGCATCGAGCATTCCTCTGTCTAAACTACTCACTCTCGAAACACTGTCACTATCAAATACAATAAGAAACTTAAAGCACTGTAGACAGTTTATGGCGACTGCTAATGGTAAATGTTCCTTGGTATGTAAGCAAAGAAAAACATAGAATGCACCAACTGCTTCTCTTCTCGCGTAGATGGGCTCGTTTTAGTTATCTGAAACCGGTTGGCTACCACATGACTGTATTTGGGAAATAGGTATGCTATGGTCTTAATTTTGGACATGTATCTTTGCAAAACAATGCTGGAGTCCATTAATAATAAACTCCTCTTCTTTATGTTAAACTAGCTTTTGCCCGCGACTTCGTCCGCGCAGATAACGTCAGAGTGACTACATATAATATTTTTTTTGATACAAGTATCCTATGTTACTTCTAATACCTCCAAGAACGTGTACAAAATTTCATGATGATCGGTTGAGTAGTTTTCGCGTGAAACCGTAACAAACAAACTTACATTCGCATTTATAATATTAGTAGGATTTGACGCCAGATTATCTGAATAATTAGAATCATTTTAGCCGTAGCAACGAAGAAGCCTGTAAAGGTTAGTTGACGATTAACCTAAATTAGTATAGAGGCTTGGTAGAAAGTAAGCACTTTAACAACAAGGCTTCTCGTCTTGAAAGTAAAGTTTTAGTTAACTAACGAATTGAGTATGAATTACAATTCAAATTACGGCCTTCATTTACTTCTATAGTTTACAAGTCGCTCGACAGTATCGGTGAAATTTCTGTTCTTGCATGAAACAGTTAACGGAAAGAAAACTTGCCAAAACAAAAGAAAATCAAGAACTATTGTCATAAATTCAAATTTCAGAAACTGCAGGAAATAAATCTGGCAACGAAACCAATTATTGACAGAGTTTTGTCAAAGATGTGTTCATTTGTTTTCTTATAAATTTATACTTCTTAACTTGGAAGGATGGGAACTAGCACGACGTTTAGTTGTACCAATTTATTCAGATCAGGTTAGTTGTGAAGTTGGGGTTAATAGAGACCGTGTTTTGAATATTAATTAACTTAACAAACTTGAATTAAATGCTTGTTGCTAGGCACTGAGGCACGAAACAAACGAAGACGAATTTAAACACAAAGTTTATTTACATTATAAGGTAAAAGACTGAAAAAAATCTAAAATTCGATCCTTGGTGCTTAGTGACGCTAAAAAAATCTAGATTCTAACCTTAATCCGAACAACAATACTGTATTACATAAAGATAAAACAAAGCCACAAAACAACACGATAAACTAACAAATGACAAACAAGAAACAAAACACAGTCGTGACACAGATTCTCAAAGCAAGACCCGTAGACGATTCTCGAACTGTTTCTACCTTGGACAGCAAATGGTGGCACCAAATCCATCTTAGCACTACACGGTTGTCAAACCACGACTGGCGTGACTGAGTCTGGAATACTGTGTCAAGTATAGAATCAGGTTGCTGTAGAAACAGATGACCTTGGTGGCCCGACCCTGACACATATTTCTACGCATGCGCGAGTCTTTGAGGGAAGTTCAAAGGTTTGAAGGAAGGGTGCTTTCTGCTTTATGAGAGAAGATTTTCGGTAATACCTTTTGATGATGTTTGTAAGATATTAAGGTAAGGTTCCTATGTTTAAAAAGGAACAAGTCTCTTGATAGTTTCCGCCCCAAATTGTGACTAAGTAAAGAGATTTTTGTACCTACTGAAGCAAGGAAGTTTTGATTAGGTGCACCTACTACGAAATCAATTGAACCGTTATATTAGTTCCTCCTGTCTATTTTAGTTACTATACGCGGAAGCAGATTGTCATGACATTTTGTTGTTGGATGATAAAATGGGAAAAGGAAATAAGAGAGTAACGGTCATGCTATAAAATGAAGATCTGTTTCTTCAAATTTGTTCATTATAATTACTACATAGTATAAAACAAAGTCGCTTTCTCTGTCCCCATGTCCCTAAGTCCCTATGTCCCTATGTATGCTTATATCTTCAAAACTACACAACGGATTTTGATGCGGTTTTTTAATAGATAGAGTGGTTTTTTATAAATATAACTAGGTCAGATGGTGAGAGAGCACTCAGAGACCTTGCCATGATGTCTTAATGCGATTCAATTCCGACTCAGTTCAGGTTTTAGCTGTCATTTTTAGTACGGATCTGACAGCGAGCGAACTTAAACTGAATCGGAATTGAATCGCATTAAGACGTCATGGTAACCCTCCTGTGCTTTACATCAAAACACCAGAAGATTGCAAATGTCTTGCCAGTCTAATAGACCGAGATAGAATACTCCATGTGCCGGTAATTTCGCTACTCTTCTTTCTTCTTCCATTCCGTGCTTAAGATACTGTTCATATCGAACTAGGCATACCCTTTGTACCGCTAAGCCTAAATCTCTCCACGTCTCCAGTACCTTCGACCAGTACCAGCATACATAAGAGCCCTGTCGATTGCCTGATTGAATCAGCTATAATAATATCCAATTGCCTTATCAAGTGCCCGTTGTGCAATACGCCGGAAGGCACACATCGCTCGGATTATATTCAGATAACTCGGTCCTTTGGTGCTGTGCGTACTATTTTCGTGGTTAAAAATACAAGGATATTTGCCATGCGGAGTTGGTACAAGTTTGAACTTGTTTCACGTGTACTGTGATTCGTAGACATTGTCAAAGTGTGCTGGCTAGTTTCAAATTTGAAAGTTTAAAATTGGATACGTAAAAGATGTAGCAATGCCTCCAGATTCGAAACGTAAGACTGCAGAGCCCTGCTGTCGTAAGCTCTCGATCTTCGCTTGTGTTTGTGCTGTTCTGTCCCTTTTTGTTCATACGTATAATGTAGGGAGGACGAATTTTGATAAAGATACCGTTGTAAGTGTTCTTGAGAATGATTTGGAGAGGAAAATTGAGGCGTATCTTTCTGGATTGGGGACGCATAGGATGAAGAGGGACGCCATGCTGGTAAGAGTATGTATTTTTATATTTTCGTTTTTATAATTTAGAAATATCAGCTTTAAAATTTTTTTCTTGCTAATCGCTAAAACACTCCTCTATACCTGAATAAAACTGGGTAAACAAGGACTAGCATTTGGTGACAATGAACTGGAGTTCATTATGTTATCAAAACCCTCAGTTACTTCCAGAATGTACAATAACTGAGGGATTTGATAATACAATTAACTGCAAGAAAAACGGCAAGTAAATGAACTGCAAATGAACTGCAGAATGTAATATAACATTCTGGAAGTAACTGAGGGTTTGATAATACAATGAACTGCAAGCCAAACGGCAAGCAAATGAACTGCAAATGAATTGCAGAATGTAATATAACATTCTGGAAGTAACTGAGGGTTTTGATAATACAATGAACTGCAAGCCAAACGGCAAGCAAATGAACTGCAAATGAACTGCAGAATGTAATATAACATTCTGGAAGTAACTGAGGGTTTTGATATTACCATGAACTGCAAGCCAGAAATAAAATCACGTCACTACTGTTGTTTTGCGTTTTGAATTATGTCCAAACAATTTTACGAAAAGGAATAAATTTGCCAGATCGTAAAATACCCATTTCGGGAAAGCTACAAATTATTCGTCCTTACTATCTGTCGTTGGTCATGGAAAAAATGCGCGTCTTCATTTTATTTGTACCTAATTTTACAATTTGGTTATGAAAAGACGTCTATGATGAACATAGAATGTACCAGTTGCTTCTCTTCCCGCGCAGATGGCAAAAGCCCATCGAGGGATCGGGCGGAAATCTTAGGGATCATGTTATATAAGCGATGCGGCTAGCAACCTATCACTATTTTGATTCCCCTTTCCACCTATACGCCCACAATCATGCTAAACGTGGCCTTTAAGTCTTGTTAGCTTAGGCTCTGTCTACCTACCCCGTAAGGGATAAAGACGTGATTTGTGTGTTTGTGGCTAAAAACCACCGCAAGGCAAGTGACTTTCGAATGAAAAAAACCGCATCGAAATCGGTCCATCCGTTTGAGAGCTGCGATGCCACAGTACACACACATACACACACACAAACAGACTTCGACGTTTAAGCTTATAACACCAACACTGAATTAACACTGTCTTTTTGTGCCGGAGGTTAAAAATAATTCAGTGGTAACTTTCTTCTCAATGAACAAAAAATTTTTACCTTGCTACTCCGCTACTCACGTGCAAGATAACCAAGCCTGTGTGAAATATATATGTTTTTCATGCAAACCCTCCCTCCACTGCTGCCAATAAAACGCATATAAATCCCACAAACTTAATTATCCCTTACACCACACAAACACTGACGCGTTTCGATCCCTCTACGGGATCATTATCAAAGTTTAATGAGCACAACTGTTACACATGCAAACCCCATGCATGCATAACATTAACATTTTTGCATGTGTTACAGTTGTGTTCATTAAACTTTGATAATGATCCCGTAGAGGGATCGAAACGCGTCAGTGTTTGTGTGGTGTAAGGGATAATTAAGTTTGTGGGATTTATATGTGTTTTATTGGCAGCAGTGGAGGGAGGGTTTGCATGAAAAACATATATATTTCACACAGGCTTGGTTATCTTGCACGTGAGTAGCGGAGTAGCAAGGTAAAAATTTTTTTTTCATTGAAATGGACCTCCGCAAAGTAACGCCTGATTCAATAAAACTTTCTTCTCATTTTCAGAAGCCATCCCCAAGCCAGGAAGACAACACAGTAGCTCCCCACGTGGAATTCTTCAACCCAAGGATGCGAGGGGAGCTGGAAGAGAAGGATGCTGCTGAGATGAGGAAGACGGGAGCCAAGGGTCCAGCTCCGGGGGGAGATACCTGGGTCTGGCTCACCAGCTACTCCAGAGTTCCAGTAAGTTGATACAGAATCCAATGATAAGCAACGATACTTCAGAAGGTTATTTTTAAATTTCTACTAAATCAGTCCAGCAGTTTAAGCATGAAATGGAAACAGACAGGCAGAAAGACAAGAGTTACTTTCGCATTTATAATATTAGTATGGATTCATAGAACTTCCATGCTAGTCTGGGAGTAAAGGAAAAACATAGAATGTATCAGTTGCTTCTCTTCCCGCGCAGATGGTAAAAGCCCATCGAGGGAATGGGCGAAAATAGGAATCATGTTATAGGCGATGCGGCTAGCAACCCATCACTATTTTGATTCCCCTTTCCACCTATACGCCCACAATCATGCTAAACGTGGCCTTAAGGTTTTGTTATCTTAGGCTCTGTCTACCCCATAAGGGATAAAGACGTGATATATGTATGTATGTATGTATTCATAGAATAGTATTACTGTAGAAACCTGCGTCACATCCATTTTGTCGCATTTGCAGTATAAAGTAGTCCAAGGATTCTGCAAAGCCACGCAAGACTATTGTCCGCCAGGCGTGCAGGGGCCCAAAGGGCCTGTGGGGCTGCCAGGACCTAAGGGGGAGAGAGGGGATCCGGGAGCGCTAGGCATCGCGGGACAACCGGGAAACAGAGGACCTATCGGACCTCCAGGACCTAAAGGTTAGTGTGCTCCGGACAATAGAAAGTATGAGTATCATTAAGTAAAAAAGTAAGCAAAAAGCTTCCAAAAGACAGTTATTATAACAATAAAGAGAACAATCTAAAAATGTGTATTTGAAATGAGATAGTGTGTTTACGTTTCGACCTAGTTTTACTAGGAGCACGAACTTTCTTTTATTTTAAACAATAATTATTATTATCTTCCATGCTGGTCTGGGAATAAAGAAAAAACATAGAACGTACCAGTTGCTTTTCTCGCGCAGATGGTAAAAGCCCATCGAGGGAATGGGCGAAAATCTTAGGAATCATGTTATAGGCGATGTGCCTCGCAACCCATCACTATTTTTGATTCCCCTTTCCACCTATACGCCCACAATCATGCTAAACGTGCCCTTTAGGTCTTGTTACCTTAAGCTCTGTCTATCTCGTAAGGGATAAAGACGTTATATTTGTGTGTGTATGATAATTATTCGTATAGGTACGAAAAGCACCAACAAGTTAACAAGAAGTGCTAGCGACGCAAAAATGCCCTAGATTTCCCTAAAACATGTTCAGCTTTAACACCAAAATATTGATAATAAGGTCCTGTCTCACCACTCTCTGTAAAGTTCCGGCTATAGTAAGTGTCAGTTATGATTCCCTCTCTATTTATTACTACGACACGGACAGAGACATCATAGATAGACACTTAAGGGGCCGTCCATTAATCATGAGAGGCTTGAAAGGGGGGGGAGGGGTTTGACAAAAATCACGAAATGCCACGAGGGGGGAGGGGTAGTGTAGTAAGATATCACGTGTATTTATTTTTTCATTATTTTTTCAAACGCGCGATTTTTAAATTACAGTTACATGTATTATAGTAAAATGACACAAAAATATATCATGACATATACGATACCAAATTAATAATATAAATTCAACACGCGCGCAAGACAATTCTAGTTCTAAAAAATTTAAGATTTTTTGTAGATACGAAAAATACACGCGATGTTGGATTAGGGGTGGGGGGGGGGGGTAGTCTTAAACCTCACCATGTATCACCAAGGGGGAGGGGGGGTTAAAAAATGCTTAAAAAAAGATCACGTGATTAATGGACGGCCCCAAAGGTAACCGGAACTTTACAGAGAGTGGTGAAACAGCCCCTAAGTAAACTGCAAGCGTGTATGCGTGACACAAACATTTCTTACAGTCTGAATTATTTTAAAGTAGCTATGAGATATTTATACCTCACTTTATTTTCATGACGTAGGGCGTATCATCCTAGCCTGTTTAAAAAAAAATACTCAAATATCATGTAAGAATAACAAATGCTCATGTAGACGTTGGTAGCATATAACTTCTAAAACTCCTCCATCTTGTCTTCCAGGAGAGCGCGGTCTTCCCGGAGCCGGAGGTCTGGATGGGCGAGACGGAGTCCCCGGGGAGCCAGGTCTGGACGGGATGTCTGGGAGGAACGGGGCGGACGGGGCACCAGGACGGGACGGCCGGGATGGTACACCGGGGAAGGACGGGAGCCCGGGCAAGAACGGAAAAGACGGGAAAGACGGTGAGCTTGGTTAAGGTTTCTGGCTGTGAAGATACGTACTTATCAAATTAGGTGTAAGTAACATGTGGTGGTGGTTTGTTTTTAATTCATGGATATATTCGTTAATTTTCGTGATGCACACGATACGCTGGCTGGAAAGCTTCCTGATTTTATTCACTTACTGGCCTGTTTTCTTCACCTAATTAGGTAGACCAGGCAATCAAGGCCCACCAGGCCTTCGAGGGCCGAAAGGTGACCGTGGGCTCAACGGGCCGAAGGGCCAGCGGGGCAACGACGGACGCGACGGGGTCGCTGGCAGGCCAGGGCTGTCCATCTACAACTACACTAAAGAAAAAGAACTGTTGATACCACCTACTTTTGCACGTAAGTCTTTTGATTTAATTTCTAATTGTATTTGTACTTGTTTTGAAAGAGATTCTGTTTTTCTATAAAAATATAACGTACAGAGAAGCTTGTTCATAACGTTCAAAATGATTCTTTATTCCAATTGGCTGAAACTGAACTGCAGTTGGATCTTTAAAAAAATGACAATCACGCCAATAGTAAGCGAGGATGTGGTCTAAAATGTATCTATGAAGAAGCACGCTTGCTTAGCAAATGCTCTGTATGCCGTTGATTTGAAGACGGCCAGATTGTAGCGCTCAGGAGACTAAGACACGAGCAAGGAGGCCGTGAACTTAATACTACATACATACATACATACCGTCACGCCTCTTTCCCACAGGGGTAGGCAGAGACTACTTTATTCCACTTGCTACGATCCTGACATATTTCTTTCGCTTCATCCACAGTCATCAATCTCTTCATACATGCTCGTCGGTTTCGGGTACTCCTGACCTGACCTTTTTCCAAAACGTCTCCTATTTGGTCTCGGAACGTTTGTCTAGGCCTTCCCCTCCCAACGTAACCATTCAGACTCCCCATATAGATCTGTTTAGTTAGTCTACTTTCATCCATCCGCTCTACATGCCCAAACCAACTAAGCATACTTTTTTCTATCCTAGTCACTATATCCTCTTTCACACCAGCACATTCCCTTATCACACTGTTCCTTATTCTATCTTTCAGTGATACTGTAACACCACTAATGTATTAGCCTATGCGTTAGTCTAAAAGTAGGCGGCCTGGCTAGCTCAACCAATCTTCTTTTGAAGAACATTGAAATACCAACTGTTTCCCCAGAGGGCCACACAAGAGTAATAGTGAGGGAGGACGAGACTCTTCGTATCAGCTGCAATCCCGTGGGCAGACCAGAGCCCAGCGTGGAGTGGAGAAAGGCTGATGGTACAACCATTATACAGGTAAAACAATGCAATACACCAATCCATGACATGACATGACAGACATTCAGGCTTTTGAACCTGTATAAAAATCTCAAAATTATGTTAGGAAGTTAAAAACTAGTGAAGCCAATATCAAAATAGTGATGAGTCGCCTATAACATGATTTCTAAAATTTTCGTCTATTCCCTTGATGGGCTTTTAACATCGGCGCGGGAAGAGAAGCAACTGGTACATTCTATCTTTTTTGTTTACTCCCAGACCAACATGGTATAAATCAACCACCTAACCATCCAACGCCATGTTTCCTCCAGGGTCCATGGCGTGACGCATCGATTAGCGGCCACCACCTGAACATACCTCACGTGTCTCGCTGGCATACGGGCCGCTACGTCTGTCTGGCTAACAACGGGATGCTGCCGTCTGCGAACCAGACTACCGACGTTGAAGTTCACTGTAAGTGTAAACTGATCTCATCGCGTGAGTTAGTAACAACCTGAAGATATCTCAAGAGTCCGATTGAGATACGGGTCTAGCCAACATCCGGCAATAGGACGCTGTTCTCTGTCAACCATAACAAATATGTTTAAGTCTAATGAGAAAGATTTAATGCTCTTATGTCGTTTCGTGAATCACGAACGGCGTGGACCTTTAATTTTTTTTGGACATGTGTTATCTTACTATCAAAGTGTGGCTGTAATAAATGGAAGTCCCTTTTAAACACAAGAATGCCAGGATATTGCAGAACTAAAAGTTAAGGATGTTTGTTTAAAGTCGTGCTCTTTGTGTTACAGATTCTTTAGAATTGATATTTGTTTATGCACATAAAATATAATTTTCTTTTATCTGAGAATCAAAACTACTTACCTAATCTTTTTTTCTCCTTTTTTCAGTCAGTCCATTTATCCGAGTTCCTAACAACATCGCCTACGTATACAACAAAACTGTGAAGATCCAATGTGAAGTAAGTACGAGAAAACTATGCACATCAATTCTGGCTATCGGCGACTAGTTTTACATCAATATGTCAGAAAGCTCAAGATTTTGAAACGCCTTATCTTCTTTCAGATCCAAGCCTGGCCCGAGCCAGTCCTGGCCTGGGAGAGCGAAGGGGTCACCCTAGAAGGCTCCCGGTACAAGACCGAGGTGACCCCCACCAAGGACTCTTGGCGGTGGATCATGAGCCTCGAAATACCAGGAGTTAGGGAGCATGACCTCAAACAATACAGCTGTGTGGCCAAGAATGAGCTAAAGAATCAAACTGTGAAGGGACATATTCGGTTACTGTGTAAGTGTTTTAAAGTAATAAAAGTCTTAGGAAAGCGTAAAAAAAACGAAGAATGTCTAATGTTAAATACTAACTGCAGTCTCCAAATAGTCAGTTCTCAAAAAGGACAGAAATGAACAAAGAGTTGCGAACCGCGCAAGACCGAACGATTTATAGCGCTCTTTTAGCTCTTAGGCTTATGTTCAGGCAGTGGACATCTTTTGGCTGATGATGATGACATTTATTGCCAGATTCAGATCATCGAATCCTTCTCTTCATCTCGGTCTTTTTTTACAATATTATAGGTGCATGTAAGCCGTTCAAATACTAATCTGTTTTAAGCTGTGCTCCAGTTGCTGCCAATTCTGTTAATGACCAATCAAGAACAGTTCTACACCATAAATCGGTTATTTAAGCTTCACCACTTTTTAATTTACTTTACATATGCCATTGGTAACAACTAGAAGACTTCAAATTAATCAAACAGTGACTATACTAATATTGGCAACATTCAACGAAGAACCAATAGGTAACTCTATTTTCAGACCCCAATCCCAACCAGCCGGTGCCAGTTCAAAACCCCATTGAGTTCGGTGACCCGCCTCCCATGCTCAAGTCGTACGAAGAGATATGCCAAGTGGAAAGTTGTCCGACTTGCCCTAGGTGCGATCGCGCCAAGCTACAGATAACTTCCATGAATGGCACTTCCCCCTACAAACCTAGGAGGAACACCAGTAAGTCATCTTACTTTCAATATTATTCTGCTGTTTACAGTTAGTAGCCTTGTGTTAAAAATAATTCTTTCTACTTAATTCGGCACGTATCCGCCACCTCCACCACCGAGAATGATATTCTTAGTTTTATCATTTCTTATAAAAAGTCAGTTTTATTTTTAACCCCCGACGTAAAGAGAGGGAGAAGAGAGAGGAGCAGTTTGAAAAGTATCAGCTGTTTTCCGAAATAAGTCCAGCAGAGCTGTTCTTCGAAATGATTTGAGGCATTTATGGCATGAAGTTGAATTATTTTTTATTTACAAACAATACAATACAAATACTCTTTATTGAACACCACAAATCAGTACAAAACAATACAGAAACAAAGAACAAAGTAGACAATAGGCGGTCTTATCGCTTAATAGCAATCTCTCGTATGATTACTCTATTAATAGGTACTTCGAACGTAATGACAGAAGGGAACCAATGGTTTCCTTATATGGTTTCATTATATAATTGTGATTCCAGATTGTCAACTTTACGCTATCGGCAAACCTGTATACCATCGCTACAAAGATGAATTGTTCGGATCTTGGCTCCGAGATTCTAATGCTACTGAAGCTCAGGTATCGTTAATTCTAACCAATTTTATTACCTTAACATCTACATGAAAGAACAAAACATCAGCAATTCATCTATGGGGAAGAATTGCCTAACGTAACCATAACCATAACTCTAGAACGTGCACTGGGGAGTCTCTAAGGGTAAGCAGCGCGTACTAATTGTGTTACCGCACCTGTTAGGCTACCGGGGGTATGTGGGGCTCTCCCGCCACGGTAAGCATACCCACTAAAAACCACACGGATTCCCTATTCAGTCGTCTGTGAGCGGTGGCACCTGTGGAATCCTGGTTTGGGAATCCTCGCCCTTGCGGCACGTTCCCGTTGCCTACTGCTGCCTACCCTGACAATCCTACTGCACGTCACGGCTATAACAATAACCCATCACTTAAGAGAGAATCTTTAACACATTCAGATATCACCGTCGCGTACTTTCAGTTGACGGCAAAAAATATTAAGAGCCATATTGTAGCCTTCTAGTGTGGTTCTAGTAGGACTAGGAACGACTGAAGCGCATATTTTTAGTACATTCTCTAAAAACCTCCAGACTTAGGCCTAATAAATAAAATGCTCTATATCAAAGTAGCTTCAAGATTCTTCATGTGTTATCGCAGAAAGAAAAACTGTGGACAACGATGGAGAACGACGTAGAGAGGCTACGGGAGTACAAGAGCAAGACCAGCTTCAAGGCGGACCACGTTGACGAATTCCATAAGCTGCAGAAGCCATTCTTTGTAAGAAAACCCTCCAAGCTATAACATCATCCAAAGAAACTTTAAAGCATTAACGAATTAATGTATACTGAAGGAGAAACTTAGAGCAGCATCAGCTTTTAGTTTGATGGAAACCTTCACGGAAATAGAACCAGGCATAACAATCAGTTGTGGCGCAAGTCGGGTACGCTCCACGTCAAGAGCTGCGGTTCGTATTTGGATCCGTTTGGGGGAAGAGCAGTGCTTGTTTTCATGGCTCGCTGTGTCATCGTCGGTTAATGATTCCCTGGTAGATTCTGAGGTATATCATTGACCGTTGAGGGGGTGAGGTCATTCGACAGCATATTTACTATTACGATTTAGATTTTCATCCTCATTAAGCAGTTGAGACAGTCTTATTTTATGTCTAAGTCTCACGACGCTTTTCTATTCATATTTTCCCTAATGTCCAGGGTAATGGTCACCTGGTGTATAGCGGCTCCTTCTTCTACCAAGCCAACGAGGCCGGCCAGCCTGGAGACATCATGCGCTACGACCTGATGCAGGGTCGTATCAAGTCAGTACCTCTGCCCAAAGCTGGGGGGCGGCTGTACAGCGCACAGCACAATCAGGTATGAGGATGACTTTTCATTGCGAGCGATTTATGTAGATGATTTACTTGCAAAATTTAAAATGAATACATCTCTCGTTCTGGAATATTACAGCAGGTGGTTGGGTCAGTTTTATTGAACATTTCTATTACAATTTTCCATCGTTGTTTTTGACTCAAACTCAATCAATGTATGGAAATAATTATACATTGTCAACCACAGGGTATTCATTCCAAATATTCTAACTACCTGCTGAACAACTCAGGATTAATTTTAAGACAGAGTGTATACATACATACATACTCACGTACCGTCACGCCTCTATCTCATAAGGGTAGGCAGGGACTAATTTGTTCCACTTGCTACGATCCTGATATACCTCTTTCGGTTCATCTACATTCATCAATCTCTTCATACATGCTCGCTGGTTTCGGTACTTCTGACCTGACCTTTTTTTCAAAACGTCTTCTATTTGGTTCCGGATCATCCGTCTAGGCCTTACCCTCCCAACGCAACTATTCACACTCCATATAGATCTGTTTAGTTAGTCTACTTTCATCCATCCTATCTACGTGACCAAACCAAATAAGCATACTTTCAGAGTGTAACCACATGATAATTATCTTTTGAATAATGAAGTTAGATCGTTTATTTTAATAAGGTCTTTTGAATGCAGGTCGATTTCAGTGCAGACGACAACGGTCTTTGGGTCATTTACTCCTTAAAAGACTCAAACAACACTGCAGTTGCCAAGGTAAGTATAGTGGCAGTTAGAATAACATACCTAGCTTAGGGTTCCGTTTCCGTTACTTCAAAAGGAAAAAATGGTACCCTTACACGGCCACTTTATTGGCCGTCCGTCCGTCTCTCAAGAGGCTTTCACTCAGTAAAGGTACAAAGTTGAAATGATGACACCAAATACTTAAGTTTGCGGCTCAGCAGCACCTTTGAGCTGTAAAAACAACCCTCTAAGTCAACTCAATCAAGAGATACCGTCATTAGAAAAGGTTTCTTGCCGAGCTCCCGAAAAAATAGGGAGTTACTGCTGCCTATCCTAAAAAATTGAAGTTTGTTATAGATAGCTCTTATAGCATAACAAAAGTAATCAATCGAAAAACCTACGGCAAAAACTAATATTTTATGATGTAAAAAACTAATATAAAATGACCTTACACTGCGTACATTTTGCTTAGGAGCAGTAGGTACTTTATATTTCTAATCGACACTGAAAATTAGAACAGAAAAATCCAAAAAGTAAAGCTATGGCCGGGAATCGAACCCGGAGCCTCCTCATTTCGTGACGCGTACTATATATACCCCTACACCACCCATAGCAGGTGGGTAAGCCTTCGATTTGTTCTATCTGCTACTAGCTGTCACGTGACATTGTTATTATGCGAATTTTTGTGACAGGTTTTTTTATTCTCTCGCCGAATTTGTACGGAACTCTCGGTGCGCTGGTCCGACTCGGACTTGACCGGTTTTTTGAATAAACATGTATTATTGTTCCAGTTGAGCTTCGACCCTAATAAAGACGACTTGAGCATAGACTACTCGTGGAGTATATCGTTGAATCATAAACAAGTGAGTATTTTTTTTAATGCCTGTAATATTTTATTGGGTCAGGCGTTACTTTGCGGAGGTCCATTTCAATGAACTATAGTTATTTGTTATGCAAGGCTGCAAAGTGTTTGTTTGGCGCGAGTGCCTGAATTGAAACCCGAGCAAGCGAAGGATTCTATGATTGAACCACGAGCGAAGCGAGTGGTTCAAAAGAAGAATCCTGAGCGTCGCGAGGGTTTCAAGGCACGAGATACTAAACAACTTTGCTGCCGAGCGAAACACACAATTTTTCACCTCCCTACAGCGAGAAAAATGGTGGATGAAAGGAAAACAGTCTAATAGTAAATCAGTTTTTTTATTCTTTTTCTTCTAAATAAGAAAGGTAAAAGGATCTAAGCCCATACAGCCTAGTCTAATAATCTGATAAGTAAAACTATTTTTTCTGATTGTTCTATCACATTAATTTCTTGAGTATTATACTGTTTTATCATAAACCAAACAACAATTTTGGTCAACTTTTCGGTTTCCCGACGAGCAATCTCTAAAAACTTTTATTTTTTCTCTAATCATCATATCGTTTTTTCTTTTAGCAACGAAAGTTAGCAAATCTTGAAAATAACTTAGGAAGTAACGGATTTTAAAATAAATTAATAATGGATACCGGATCGCGTTTCTGAACGTAACATTAATTATGTTTTTTTTATCGGATGAAAAAGTTAGGGGTCTGAGGGGCTACTCCGAAATTCGATTTTCGAAGTTCGTTTCGTTCCGTTCCGCTCACACTAATAGTCATTAATTTGAGAGTGAAAGGGACGGTATGACACGAAGTTCGAAAATCGAATTTCTGAGTATAAGGCCTGATAACAAGTTCGACATTTGAAGCTCGTATTATTCCGTCCTTCTCACTCACCTAATTAAGTACAATTCGTATAAGCGAGACGACAACATACGAAGTTCAAAGTTCCAATTTCTGAGTATATGAGTAGGTGGGCAATGGTGGTCATCGTCACGTTCGATATTCAAAAACCTTTTCCACGCAAGCGGGGAAAAAGCACTTTTCCACGCAGATTTTGAAGGAGAAAGACAGCCTTTTCGAGCAAGTGAGGTGAAAAAAATATTTACCTTGCTGCTCCGCTACTCACGTGTAAGATAAATTTGTAGGATATGACACCATCTTGCACGTGAGCAGCAGAGTAGCAAGATAAATATTTTGTGTCCAATCAATGCCTGTAATGTTTCCTTGTAAGCCATTTCTCCGACAGTTGAGGGACGCTGTTACCTATGGGTTAGAGTGAGCGCCATATATTCCCATGTCTTGTATCATAAAGAACTTTTTTAGAGAACATTGGTCCGTACAAGGAGTATTTTAGCAGGGCGTAGGGTAGTTTTGTGTTCCCATGGGTGTGCGTGTTATGTGTGCGTAACTATCCTAACCTAACTTTTATTCTAGGTGGGAGAAATGTTCATAGTCTGCGGCGTGCTGTACGCTTTGGATTCAGCAACAGAGCGGGAAAGCAAAGTCAGCATGGCCGTAGACTTGTACCAGGACAAGTCTGTGGAGGTGTCCCTGCCGTTCACCAACCCGTTTAGGAAGACCACGCAGCTTGGATACGACCACACGCACAAGGTACACGATCAGAGTTCTCCGACGAAGTTCAAAGTGAAGTTACCCGAGGCGAGGAGACACACTAGACACTCGCAGGGCTTCGAAAAAACTCAGTCGTGTAGTAAAAACGTAGTAGTGTAGGCAGTGGCGTAACTATACCATCTGGGGCCCGTGGCAAATTCTTTTGATGGGGCCCTATCAGTAAAAATCGTCACGTTGTTCTCAGTTTAATTTTAATATTTTTGAGCTTGCGGCCGCTTGGACCGGGGCCCTCTTGGGTCGGGGGCCTGTGGCATTTTGCCAGCCCTGCCACCCTATTGTTACGCCACTGAGTGTAGGCTGTCCTCGGTTTACTTCGATCAACTTCGCGAGTAATGTAGTGTGACACTTCGTGCTCCTAATTGTCTACTTTGTTCTTTGTTTCTGTATTGTTTTGTACTGATTTGTGGTGTTCAATAAAGAGTATTTGTTTTGTATTGTATTGTATTGTGCTCGAACTTCGGGCCCTTTGACTCGGATCAAAAAACCGACACAGAACGAAAGTTGCCCGAAGCGAAGCGAAGTTGCACGAAGTGCCTTTCCATATTCTTGTCGTCAGCTACTTCGATCAATTTCGCGAGTAGTGTAACCGACCCTTAACATAAGCGAAACGGCTCAAAACGATATGTGGATACCGGTATAATACCGTTATTCTAATCGCTGTCTAATGACTTTATTGGAATAATTATGTTTATACCGTTGTTAGGTAGCCGATTAACTTCGGTAAATTTATATCAATACTATTCGTTAAGTTACCGGTGTTGTTACTGATACTAAAATACCGTTATAATATTGTTTTTAAAATTTTCAAGTCTTCGTATCTTTTTCAGGAACTGTATTCGTGGGACCGTGGGAACCAGCTCACGTATCCTGTGAGATACAACGAGATCCCGTGATAATCTGTTTCGAAATGGAGATTAGGACAAAAGTTATTGACAATCATTTTATACTTTGACATAATAAGAAATATTGTAACATAAATTCGTATTTTATTTTGTGCCTTAAATTCTTCCATGCTGGTTTTTGGGAGCAAATAAAAAACTTAGAATGTAGCTTCCAGGGGGCCGATTTTTGAAAGCACAGTGAAAATACCACTCAAAAGTGGTAAAAAATTGTGCTGAATTTGAAATGCGAGTAGCATAGAACAGGGTTTCCCAAACTATGGGTCGCGACCCACTGGTGGGTCGCGAGCGAATATTAAGTGGGCCCTGCCTGTAGAACGACACACCAAAAAAATTTATTAACACTTCGTTTGTTAATTGAAAAGTCCTTTCTTCATATTGAGTACGTACAGTCAAGGGCAAAGATATATATGCAAGTAATGTGAAAGAAAATAAGTAATCATATAAAGTTAAAAAGATATATACTCATTCAAATGGGAATTAATATGCAAACTACACTGGCAACATAAATATGTATCTGGCAAGTCCAAAAACTTGTATACAATCAAAATTCCATTATTAGTATCCTGCAAATAATGCAAAATATTATAGTCATACTTATGTAATTAAATATAGATTCAGTAATTGCCACAAAAATATGTATACAAAATGTAATCTGCGAATATCAACTTTACGGCCTAGTCACACGAAACAAATTTGTAAAGTATGTTTTGACAATTCACGAAAACAGTACAGACTTGTCATTGCATATGTTTGTCGCATGTTTTGACCTGTCACCACGACGTTATCAATCGGCATGTTTAATAGATTTTACAGATTCAGATTTCGTTGATTTTGATTGAAGATGAAAACGCTAGGTAAATTCAGGGACAACTCAAGAAGGCTTGTGTTATGGGTATCTACTAGTTACGAGTAGATGACGATATACATACCTATATAAATAAATACATACTTAAATATATAGAACATAGAATGTACGTATGTATGTATGTATGTGTGAATGTATGTATGTATAAGAAAAACATAGAATGTACTAGTTGCTTCTCGTCCCGCGTAGATGGTAAAAGTCCATCGAGGGAATGGGCGAAATTCTTTGGAATCATGTTATAGGCGATGCGGCTAGCAACCCATCACTATTTTGATTAATTTTTCCACCTACACGCCTACAATCATGCTAAACGTGGCCTTAAGGTTTTGTTTCCTCAGGCTCTGTCTACCCCGTAAGGGATAAAGACGTGATATATGTATATCGTATGTATGTATGTATGTAGAACATCCATGACCCAAGCACAAATATTCAAGTTGATCACACAAACATTACCCTGGCCGGGTCTCGACCCCGGGACCTTCGACTCAGAAAGCGGTTGCTTCACCACTGAGCCATCCGTGTCGTCAATATCAAATCATACAGTAATTGGCGATTTACGCTATTTTCAATTTTTTTTTTACTTCATCGCCATCATCATCATCATCATTTCAGCCATTACAAGTCCACTTTTTTACTTAATAAAAGGCAAAGTATACTTAAAATAACTGTATAATAAAGAAAACCACTCCTTAAACTTAAGACAAAGTGATTAGAGAGTAATATTTTCTATAGTACGTTATTATTAACATGTTTAATATTTCTTACCGTGATGCCTAATTCGTCAGCAGAGCTATATCAAGCACGGATATACCTTCCTCGCATAAGGCAATAATCCTATGTTTTAAATGATCGCTTAAACGATACATTTTCTCCTTCAAAATTAATGAAAAGCCGCCAGATAAACCATAAGAAACGGTAAGTCAAATGGAGTTAAAAAATCCAAAAGTGACACATGACACATGCACATACATATGCACAAATCACGTCTTTATCCCTTACGGGGTAGACAGTGTCTATGGTAACAGGTACCTACAACCTACAGGCCACATTTAGCAAGATTGTGGGCACATGACATGATTTAAAATAAATAGAGTAATGATCAGTTAAAGAGTTTGGAATAGCAGTTGTTGTATACGACTTGAAGCTTCAAGTGGTTGGCTGATTACATTAAGATTACAGAGTTCGATGTTACGCAAATACGTTCATAAGCTCCTGACAATAGAGTTGTGTTAATAGAATTTTGGATTGTTTACATATTTTTGGTTATCATATTAGATACATAATTAATGGTTAAATAGTGTATACATATTTTTGAACTTTACGGTGTTTCTAAGTTTATGGCCTAATACATGAGGACATAATATTGCAAATGTTGTATACATAGTTATCTCTCAAATCATGTATACTAATTTATGTACTTTTGTATGTTGCCAAATTTATGACCATTTAGATGACCATGCTTTTTGACACTCAGTGGTGTTTACATATCTTTGCCCTTGACTGTACATACACAAACACATACACAAATCACGTCTATATCTCTTACGGGGTAGACAGAGCCTGAGGTAACAAAACCTAAAGGCCACGATGGTTGTAGGCGTATATCCTATGATTTTCACCTATTCCTTCGATGGGCTTTTACCGTCTGCCCGGGAAGAGAAGCAACAGGTACATTCTATGTTTTTTCTTTGCTCCCAGACCAGCATGGAAGTAACAAATCTACTATATTAAATGTTTGCTATATTTTCCTTTCCTTCCCAGGTTCAACTATCTAGTTAATTATCTTGGCATAAAAAACGGATTTAAGAACTTTTGCCTGAAGCTCGATGCTTATTGCAACGCCATCTAACGTTCGCTAACAGAACTAGTTCACAGTTCGCTTCAACGGGTTATGAGGGTGTTAAACTCAGAAATGTTGCCTAGTATTTGAACGAGATGGCGCAAGCAGTCCAAAAATTTGGATAATAAGTTGAATATCTAACTCCAATATTTTAATGTTCAATTCGGATTTTTTTATGATAGGAATCTAAAAGAAATAAAATGGAAGTTCAAATCATAAAAACATGAACCTCCTTCTAGCGCAGTCGGGTAAAAAATCTGAATTGGACATTGAAGTTTGATATTTATCATTTTGACTTTACCTTCTCAAAACATCAAAATGTCTACTATGCGAGTAGGAAATGAAATGATAATAAAACTGTTTTTTTATTCTAACATACTCGTAACTCTTTCCGTTAAATTTAGATGCATAATTAATTTATCACTTAAATCTTCTTAAAGTATACTTAATCATGCGTATAAGATTCCTTAAAATAAAGTTTTAAGTAAAACTATAGACTAAAATATATTATAAAAAACATATAAAAATAAATATAAGGTGTAGGTTTTCGGGTAATTCCGGAAATCGGATAACTTACTACTTGACCTTTAATGAATAAATGATAAAGTCCTGACAAAAAGACTAACTCATCAACTTCAAGTCCAAATCTCTGGGGTAAGCAAAAATTTTGACTTAATTACCTACTAGGAATACTGTTCGAATTCGAATGAGTGGAATTATCAGTTACATTATAAAGTTTTAATAAGAATTCTAAACCTCTACTCTTACACAGGAAATTATAACAAGAATAGCCACGGCCAAAAAGGCATTCAATGCCAAGAAATGTCTATTTAAAGCCAAAATACCAGGTCGTACCAGAAAAAGGCTTATGCAAGTGTACGTTGGAGCATAGCACTATACGGCTGCGAAACGTGGACAATGGCGCAACGGGATAGAGAACGTCTGGAAGCGTTAGAAATGTGGTGTTGGCGGCGGATGGAGAGGATTAGCTGGACCTAGAAAGTGACGAATGGAGAAGTGCTGGACCGAGCGAATGAAAAGCGGTGCCTGTTGAAGTTCATCGAGAACAGAAGAGGAAAGATGTTGGGACACCAGATACGACATGACGAATCATTAAGGAAAGGTTGAAGGGAAGCGGAAGAGAGGAAGGCCAAGAAGAATATTTATGGACCAAGTGAAAGATAGAGAAGTCGTGTCGTATTAGGAAGGCAAAGAAAATGCCCTGGAAAGGACCACATGGAAATTGCTCCACCGACAAGAGATTAGCTCTTAAGTTTAAGAAGAAGATGCCGAAAGGGTAAAAACGGGACCCTATTACTAAGACTCCACTGTTCGTCCGTCTGTCTGTCTGTCAACAGTATCTCATCCATCGTGACAGCTAGACAGCTGAAATTTTCGTAGATGATATCTGTTACTGCTATAACAACAAATACTAAAAACCGAATATTTTTATGTCCGTCTAGTAAGTAATCAAAATAAAATGACGTCACATAGTTTTCATTGTCAAAATGTTTGCTCAATACAAGGATGTCATTTTACTCAAATACTGGCTTCTAAAAACGTCAATGGGAAAAATACATATAATATAATATTGTCAATTTCAAATCTTTTAATCGATATCCTAAAATTTTATTGTTTCGTGTTTTTTTTATACCAATGTTTTCAAACACGGATAATTACGTTGGTTCGGTTTGGTTACGTTTAGGTTGTTTCATTAATTTAGAAATTTTGAATCTTATAAAACTCGAGTTGTAATATCTATTTAATAAAATTTTAGGTACATTTAGTTATTATGTCTATTTATCCTTCCGCGAATTAGACAGAGATGTACGTACATTCTGCGTAGTTTCTCTTTGATTTTACTGAAATAGGGTTTGCTCAGCAATGAAAAAATTTTTTTTTTCTTTTTGGGTAAGTTATACAGCGACACTAGGGTTTTCATAATGTAAATGCTATTAGGCCACATTTAACCTCCTTTCAGCTTTACGGGTAGATTTGTAACACGCTGTATATTTTATAATATATTTTAGTTTATATTTTTATTTATCTATACATATAATTTGTTAAGGTTTTGTATACTTGGTTAGAATATAGTTCGTTTTATTGTTAAATGTGTCCGGAAAAGTAAAGCCATCTGGGATACAAATTTTAAAACATAAATTGGGACGTTTCATTATAAAACGCGAGATGGTGACCTCATTAAATACACGTAGTAGTACGTAATTTAATCTTTTTCACGAGCAAGTACCCCATTGCATCACAGATATAAAAGAAATATTGACATTTAATTTTCTCGTCTAATCTTAGACGCATCTCTTCAGCCAGTAGCTTTTAAGCCCACCGATCACCGTCCCAACCAACCACACAGTGAAATAAAATCTAACCTTTCCAAAATCATACCGCAGTCCCCTACAGTTGGTGTGAACGCGATTAATGGCATCAGATTCTGAAGGGGTGAGGTAATAGTGGTGATCTATAATACTGGGGGGAGGAGGGTGAACAAGCCAGTGACAATGTCTTACAATGTAAGTTGCAGATTTTTGACGAGTGCTGATGTGCAGTTATTGAAGGGATACAAAGTCTGTGTTTTAGCTGCCGCATAAATTCCAAAGTAAAAATCGAATGACGGGTTATCAAGAGCGCGCTGTTTGTGCAAAACAGGGTTCTTTTTTAACTAGAAATCATTTTCCTCCATGCTGGCCTGGGAGCAAAGAAAATACGTAGAATGTACCAGTTGCTTCTCTACCCGCCCTGATGGTAAAAGCCCATCGAGGGATTGGGCGAAAATTTTAGGGATCATGTTAGATAGGCGATGTGGCTAGCAACCCATCACTGTTTTGATTCCCCTTTCCATCCATACGCCTATAATCATGCTAAACGTGGTCTTTAGGTCTTGTTACCTTAGGCTCTGTCTGCCCAGTAAGCGATAAAGACGTGATTTATGTATGTAATCATTTTAGAAGGCTCAGTTAGGTAGGTACAATGTCACAAACATTAGCTCATTACTTAAATTGTCCAGATCTCTACTCTTAAAATTAACTTAACGAGAAATGGAATGTAAAGTACCTGCATCTCTTTAATTTCAGTTTTAAACGCCAATAAAATAGTTTTTTTTAATCAAAAATCTAACGGCACAGACAAAAGTTAACATCGAACTTATGCAAAGATCCCAATGCAATACCAACATTTCCAACCGAAAAAAAAACAATGACCCGCGCACACGAACATGCGTACAGCCATAACGATAAAAACAAATGCACCTTCAAATTCGGAACGCAGACGCTCGCCCCCCCACATTTTTCGGCAACGGCCAGCAATACATTTCGTGACTTGGCACAACTTTACTTGGCCCCTCAGCCCGATCAATACATGCGCGTGGCGCCATCTAGCCCCATCGCGCAGGGAAATTGCACTTTAATAGTTCATTAGATCAGGCAAAAATGGCGGGCACCGACAGTTTAAATTCGGAACGGTATCGATTCGCGGTGTGCTTATTGGATGAAAAGGGTGGGGTAGTGATGGGATAAACAAAAGATGGAATTACTGGTTCGTGGGGGGACTCGAATATTATGCGTGAAGGTGAAAAGAAAGAAGAAAAAATAGGCTAGATACTCATCGAGTTGTTTATTTGCGTATTTAAATTTTATGTCAAAATAGCGGTTGCTCGCGACTCCGTCTGCGCAGAACTTGCTTATCGCTATCCCGCGGGAACTATGCGATTTTCCGGGATAAAACTATCCTATGTCCTTCCCCGGGACTAAAACTACCTACGTACCAAATTTCGTTAAAATCGGTTCAGTGGTTTAGACGTGAAAGCGTAACAGACAGACATACTTAGTTACTTTTGCATTATAATATTAGTAGGGATTGGCGAAGGCTTCTTTGCTACAACATTTTGGATTTTTTTCCAGATTTCTAAACGTTTAAATATACACTTATAGATAGGTAGATAGTTAGTTAGGTACATCTATTATCTGCTATCAACCGAGACGAAATTCATCAACCATCAATTTTCCAAAAAAAACAAATTGTCTAACAGCAAAGCAAAAAAATACGAAGTACTTTGCTCAGCTTTTAAATGACTTCATACAAAAGGAACATGAAACATAAACAGTAGATTGAGTGGGTGTAGAGGCGTGAAAAGTTAAGCCAGTGGAAGCCACCCCCTCCCCCCGACGAATGAATGAACCCCCCCTTCATTTGTGACCCATCTAACATAGAGTTATTACCTGACTGTAGGAATCAGGAGGGAAACGTGTTTAATGTTGGTATTTGGATGATTCTACAAACAGAAGATAAACCAAGATAATGTTGAATGTATAAAACTGTTTCGGAGCTATTCGGAATTCTTTTTGTTCTATTTGTCTAAGTTTTTGGCAACAAATACTTAATGCTCCTCTCATTTACTCAAATACCTCTGGTAGAGATCCCTTATAGGGATAAGTTCGCCTTTGTGCATATATTAAAGTTTTTTTTGTGATTTATCTCTGCTTCTTTATATTTGTACAACTAGCTGTTGCCCGCGGCTTCGCTCCCGTTTTTTTTTTCTTCTAAATTTCAATATGAAAAATAGATGTTGGCCGATTCTCAGACCTACTGAATACGCATATAAAATTTGGTAAGAATCGGTCAAGCCGTTTCGGAGGAGTATGGCAACTAAAACTGTGACACGAGAATTTTATATACCTATTAGATATAAAGCATTTACTTACTTACTTACTTATACTTACTTACAAATCCCGATGACGATGGAGCTATGGAGAGAGCTTGCTCGGAGTTTCTTTGCGCGACAGAATGCGGAATACCGAGATTCGCCGACATAGCTCGAAAAGTATGTACGTTGAAGAGGCAATGGGCAATGGGCAGGCCACAGCGCTCGTAGAACAGTCAACCGTTGGAGGAGAACAGTTCTCGAGTGGCGACCACGGACCGCCGACATCGTGAAAGATGTGGGAAACCGGTGGATGTAGACGGCGAGTCGTCGTTCGCTATGGTGTTCTAAGGGGAAGGCCTTTGTTCAACAGTGGACGTCTTCAGTCTGATGATGATGATCAAAAAATCACGTTGAGTACGGGTCTTCGAAAATTGATCTAGAATGTTTCAGGAGAAGGTAGGGTTAGTTTCCTTTTTATTAATTTCCTGGAAATGATTTTCATAGTTTTTAAACAATAAATAAATAAATAAATAACATAAATATCTTGGGACAAATTACACCAATTGACCTAGCCCCACACTAAGCAAAGCTTGTACTATGGGTACCAGGGTATAAACATACTTATATAATGTAGATAAATACATAATTAAATACATACAACATCCATGACTCGGGCACAAACATTCGTATTCATCATACTGTCTGCCCCTACCGGGATTCGAAACCCGGGACCTCTAGCTTCATAGTCAGGGTCACTAACCACTAGGCTATCCGGTCGACAATAGTTGACAAACGCCCCGTTTTCTCGTGGCTACTGATATGTGCATTAGTAAGACCTCGAGGGAGACCTATTTCTGTCTGTACCTACTACTTTATATATTATGTATGCAAAACCCACCGCCTGTATATTGTCCAGGGTGTATTTATGTATTTTATTGAATCAGGCGTTAATTTGCGGAGGTCCATTTCAATGAACAAACATTTTTTACCTGCTACTCCGCTACTCACGTGCAAGATAACCAAGGCTGTGTGAAATATACATGTTTTTCATGCAATCCTCCCTCCACTACTGCCAATAAAACACATGTAAATCCCACAAACACTGACGCGTTTCGATCTCTCTACGGGATCATTATCAAAGCACAACTGAACACAAGCAAGTTTGTGGGATTTATGTGTGTTTTATTGGCAGTAGTGGAGGGAGGGTTGCATGAAAAACATATATGTTTCACACAGGCTTGGTTATCTTGCACGTGAGTAGCGGAGTAGCTAGCAAAAATGTTTTGTTCATTGTATGTACCTATGTTGTTTAGGATTGTTATAAAACTAACCTAACTTAACCTAACCTATACAGTTCTACATGGCTATTTCAAGGCTCCTGAGAAATATATAGATGGTGTAAATAATTGGCAACCACTAGGTACATAGGCATTCCAAGCTGGTCTGGGAGCAAAGAAAAAACATAGAATGTACCAGTTGCTTCTCTTCCCGCGCATGGTAAAAGGCCATCGAGGGATTGGGCGAAAATCTTAGGCATCATGTCATATAGGCGACGTGGCTGGCAACCCATCACTATTTTGATTCCCCTTTCCATCCGTACGCCCACAATCATGCTAAACGTGGTCTTGGGTCTTGTTACCTTAGGCTCTGTCTACCCTGTAAGGGATAATGATGTGATTTATTTATGTAATAGCTTCTGCCCGCGACTTCGTCTGCGTATTATACATAAAAACCTTCCTCTTGAATCACTCTATCTAGAAAAAAAATTCGTTGTGTAGTTTTGAAGATATAAGCATACATAGGGACATAGGGACAGAGAAAGTGACTTTGTTTTATACTATGTAGTGATGTATATGTATATGTATGCTACATAGGCACACAGTAGCTCAGACAGCAATAGTTCTCCCTCGTGGTCCTACTAATGGGTCGAATCACTAAGTTTCTAAACGACACTGATAATTAGAACCTACGATTAGAACACAGAAAAATCCGAAAAGTAAAGCTATGGCCGGGAATCGAACCCGGATCCTCATTCCGTGACGCTTACCCCTACACCCATAGCAGGTGGGTAAGCCTTCGAATTTTTCTATCTGTTACTAGCTGTCACGTGACCTTGTTACGTCATCTGTTTGAATGATGTGTCTGTACGACACAATTACCAACTCCCGTTTAACATCTACTGCTAACCAGCCCGGCTAGCACGAGAATTGGCATTGTTAATTTTTTTTAGTATGCTCCAATTCGAAAACCATTTCGAGGAAAACCATCAATTATCCGATTTATCTTGTCCGATTTCAAAAATACTTTATGATTGCAGATATTTTTGTAAAAGTACTTTGAACCTTTGTTTGACCGAACGACCGGGTTTTTAGACAGAATCCAGCATCGAATGTTTGCCACAAAAATGAAAAAAAAAAGTTTGGCTATGGCAACTATCACGTGTCACTGTCAAATCTAACAAAACCATAGACAAAGCCGTTTTTTTTATAGCCAGCCGAACGAAGGCGATTGGGATTCTGTCTAAATTCACGAATTAACAAACAGCGAAAAAATATTCATTATTAATTAACAAAGCTACGTAAAAGCATAATATTCAAATTAGTTGCTTGAAATAGTCCATTTTATCAAATAAAGGTGTTAAAAGCACAGCTTAAAAAAAATTAACAATGCCAATTCACGAAAGTTGCGTCGCGCGCGAGAACAACTACCCGTCTCTTTCTAGAACGAACAGTAAGAAAAAGACGGGCAATCTATCTCGCGCGCGACGCGACTCTTGCGCGCTGTCGTGCTAGACGTGCTGGGACGAGAGACGCTGTTTTTCAAATGATAGGTAGGTATTATCAAACGAATCAAGAATTTTTACTTCTTTTACAGTTTTACCGTTTGCGGGTGGTAGGGCCTTGTGCGAGGTCCGTCCGGATCGCTACCACCATCTTACTCGCTAATCCTGCCGCTAAGTAGCAGTGCTTGCACTGCTGTGTTCCGGTGTGGAGAGTAAGACAGCCGGGGAAATTACGGGCACAAGAGGCATTGCATCTTAGTCCTATAGGTTGGCAACGCATCTGCAATCCCTCCGGGGTTGCGGGTGTCTATGGGCAGTGGTGATCACTTACCATCAGGTGACCCACTTGCTCGTTTGCCTTCCTATTCATATAAAAAAAAAAGAAATCAAATTTCTAAACAACACTGAAAATTAAAACAGAATAATCCGAAAAGTAAAGCTATGGCCGGGAATCGAACCCGGATCGTTATTCCGTGACGCGTGCTATACCCCTATAACCCATAGCAGGTCGAATCAGTAGAACCACGAGATAACGGCTGACCAAATTTCCCATAGGTACATTGATCGGTGTTCAAAGTAAAACCCGTCAAGGGTGGGAAATACATGAATCAAAAATTTATAGACAAGTCTGTATAGCGGTGTTGAGTCATACTAACAAGCACCAGCTCGCACAAAGACTCGTAATTGCGATACAACGCGGGAATGCTGCCTGCGTGGTGGGGACCCTACCTAAGGGTCCTGTATTTTAATTTTTAACCAAAGATTTATTTTACTAAGTTATTTTAACACCAGCTGAAACATTCCGGAAAGTTCCAGAAAGACCTTGTCATCATCGGCAGGGGGCGTTCAAGTATTACGTAAGCGCTTGAGGGGGGGGATCTTTGCTTTGCTTATTTTTGCTGACATGGTGGGTGGGGTCGATATGGTGATTGACAACATGCCTGAAAACAACACATGTCGGGGATTCCCACAAATAATGAACACGCTGGTACTCGCTTAGAAGCGAGTGGGGGAACTACCGCGCGCCACTCACTTGTCACTTGTCTAAATTTCTTCCGTCAATCCATTGTTTCGTTTCGATTCGAACTGTTGCTCACGAATCAATAAAAAACAGAATACATTAAAAGAAAAATGCATATAGGAGCCAATGATTACGTAAGCATGAGAGGGGGGTAAGAGGTTTGCTTACTTTTGCTGACAAAGGGCAGGGGGGGTAAATAATTGTAAAAATGTCCCCTGACAGCCTGAAGACGTCCACTGTTGAACAAAGACCTCCCCCTTAGCACACCATAAGGAACGACTACTTGCCACCTGCACCAGCAGAGACGTTGTATTCAGCCGCTATTACTTCTCATATTTCCAGTTTTTTATTAATTAAGTAGGGAGACCAAGGCGAGTTGAGACAGAGGTGAGTTGATACAAAGCCTTTTTCTCTGCACCTATGACAGTTAGCGAGGTCACAACTTCACACAAACTGTGGAGTGTAGAAAGAGCAACGAATTAGCGAAGTTACCAGCCCGATAAACTGTCACAGTTCAGAGAAATCGGCTTTGTATCAACTCACCTCTGTCTCAACTCGCCTCGGTCTCCCCTACTCAGGTACACAATATCTACTGTGCCATGTTCATACAACTCCGATTCAGTCCAGCTCCGCTCGCTATCAGATCCATACTAAAAATGACAGCTAAAACTTGAATTGAGTCGGAATTGAATCGCGGTGAGACGTCAAAGGCCCCAGGACGGACTTCCCATGGGTGTCGTAAAAGGCAAGGGATCAGACGCGAGATTTGGCAGCAGAGCGCTCTCCGTATCCAAATATACGAACTCCTGACTCCAGCGCTGGAGTGTGGAAGACAAGACATCACATCATTTACCCAAAGAAGATTGTAAAGGTTTACCTCTTATTCATAAAATAAACGCTCTATAGCAGGGGTTCCCAAAGTTGTCTGGGCTACGAACCCATCTAACACAAGTTTACAAACTTGGGACCCACCTCTAAGAAATTCAAAGGACTTTTCAAATAACAAACGAAATGTTAATCATTTTTTTTTTGGTGTATCGTTCTACAGGCAGGGCCCACTTAATATTCGCTCGCGACCCACCAGTGGGCCGCGACCCATGGTTTGGGAAATCCTGCTCTATAGGCTTCTGCTAACTTAGCAGAGCCCTACAGGGCGTTTATTAATAAGGGGGTTAGACCCTTAGCTAGGACCAATGATCACTAAGTTAAGTATACATTAAGTTAAAAAAATAAAAACCCATCGACGCATTAATCGAGTAATGCGTAAATTAAAAAAAAAACAGTTTTACCGCAAAAATGCCTTGCATAATTTTGGAACAGAACTAATGCTCTTCAAACCGCTAGACCGATTTTGACCAAACATGGCTAAGAACCACTGCAAGGAAACTGGCTTTCAAATGAAAAAACCTCATCGAAATCGGTCCATTCGCTTGAGAGCTACGCTGACACAGACACACACAAGATGGATTGGCGCCTATCACGTATCAAACCGCAATTCGTATCACACAGTATCAAAATACGTCCACACTTTCTGATCATACGCGTATCTGATACGCGATTTTGTGGATTATGTATGTACTTGAAATACAAGGTTAAGCATGGATCACGACGTAGTAAGCCTCGCATTGTCTATGTCTATGACAATAATTCCGAATATTTTCGTTCATTTTTTTTTGTCTTCCATGCTGGTCTGGGAGCAGAGGAAAAAAGAATGTACCAGTCGCATTTTTACCCGCGCAGATGGTAAAAGCCCATCGAGGGAATGGGCGAAAATAGGAATCTTGTTATAGGCGATGCGGCTAGCAACCCATCATTATTTTGATTCCATTTTCCACCTATACGCCCACAATCTTGCTAAATGTGGCCTTTAGGTCTTGTTACCTTAGACTCTGTTTACCCCGTAAGGGATAAAGACGTGGAATCTTGTTATAGGCGATGCGGCTGGCAACCCATCACTATTTTGATTCCATTTTCCACCTATACGCCCACAATCTTGCTAAATGTCTGCCCCGTACGGGATAAAGACGTGATTTGTGTGTGTGTGTGTGTGTATGGCTGTATTGATATTTTGCTCGACAGTACATTAGTGAAGCAGTGGCGTGGCGTCCATAGAACTCGATGCGCACCGGCTTGCCTATTTTAAGGCAGTTGGGCACCTTTTATTGTGCAGAATTACAGGAAAAGGTTAGTCAAATGATCTTCGGCTTGCCTTCTGATATACTTGACGCCACACCACTGTCAAGCAGTAGTACTTAAAGGAAGAACTAGTCTGAGTAAGGGTACAATGGAGAAGACTCAATCCGCAATGTCAATGACGGAATAAATGTCAGAAAAATGACGTAACGAGCTCTCAATGGATCAGCTGACATAATTTGCTATACATAATATTATGTTTATTATGGTGTGGTATATATATACACATAGCGCCGGCTGCCGGGATTTCCTCGCTTCACGTCCGAGACAAAGTGCCTCGTACTTTCCAGCGCTGAAGCGCTTTTTATTTAAATTACATTTAGTTTTGCGTATTTTTTGCAATTTAGTTTGTTTGTGTTCTTATGGAATCTGTTTTGGATTTTGGCTGGTCGGTTCCTAACTGTTGTGATTCTGCAGGTCTTGATAAATAAGTTTAACCTTTTAATTAACAATGTAGACTATAGGAACATACATACATATATCACGTCTTTATCCCTTACGGGGTAGACAGAGCCTAAGGTAACAAAACTTTAAGGCCACGTTTAGCATGATTAATTGCGTATCGGAAAGGGGAATCAAAATAGTGATGGGTTGCTAGCCGCATCGCCTATAACATGGTTCCTAAGACTTTCGCCCATTCCCTCGATGGGCAGAGAAGCAACTGGTAAATTCCGTTATTTCTTTACTCTCAGACCAGCATGGAAAAAACTATACTTAATTATACTTGCTTACCCTCATGATTTAAGACTACTTTTTTTGTATTTTTTTAAATAGAACTTAATAAGCTTAAAATGCAGAAAACTGCAACTTAGCAGGATTGTTATATACCTAATAAACCTTTAACCTAACTTAAACCAATTTGTAGATAACGCGATTAAAAAAGTTCAGCTTATAATTTCGCTTACGAGGTCATATTGCTTTTGATGTCGACGGTAGAGCAAAGAATTACGCAGTTTTTTTTTAAAGCGTCTACGATAAACTTTATTTCTTCTAAATAGGTTTTTATATAAATTGCTGCTGCCACAAGAAAACAAGCATACGGAAAAACGTTACAGAGTATTACCATGTCATTGATTATCATTCGTGATTCAAAAACAGTTCCAAAATTCAAAACTGGAATGCTCAAAAAAACAATAAACAATAAAGGTCAACGCTCTCTCTTCCAGCGACGCGAGCGCTTTCCGCCCGCAATCACAGCTGAGCAGCGCGGCCGTAGCGCTTCAAAACGGCGAATATGCCGCACAAATTGCTCCGCACATACGTCGTTTTTCCCCGCCTCGGCAGCGACACCTGACGTCGTCAACCGCCCCCTCCCCCTCCCCCCGCCCTCGCCCCGCCGCCGTCAGCTGTTAATGCAGGCCCGCCCCCCGCCCGCTTTCCCCTTCGTTTGTGTAATGCGAGGAGACCGGGCTTAAATGGATAAGGAAATGTTTAATTTAATAAGATGGATTGTAATTTGTCGAGTTTTGTTGGGTTGTGCCGAAATGTAAAAGTTGAGAGTGTTTGAGTATGGAACGAGTTTTGAGATTGTGTTTTGAAACAGTACAGCTTTCCCTAGGTATATACGAGTAGGTAAGGCTAGCCTAAATATAGAAGGACGTCAAGCGTGCATTGAAATCATTAATAAAGAAGCAAAGGCGATTGGTTGCCGACGTCGCCGCCAATACCACTGCAATCAACGCCGCTAAATAAACGATGACCGGCTCGTTTCCACAAAGCTATCGATTTTATCGTAGCCTCGGAGAACAACACAAAAATGCCAACTTTTAATAATATATCGCACATTATGCCTGCCAAATGAATAATTTATCGGAGTGTGTCGATTCGGGGCGCGCGTCCCCGGGGGAGGGTGGGGGGCGCCGCGCGCGCGGGGGCCGGGCGCGTCAGTCCGCGGCGAGCGGCCGAGCGAGCGCCATGTCCGCGTGCGCGCCGCGCGCCTGTTGCAGGCCGCGCGCCCCGCCGACACTGCTCGACATCACCGCGAAAATAGTTGCCGCCGCGATCCCCTTCCAGCGCATTGAGGAGCGCTACGAGCGCATCCCCGAACCTGTGCAGCGGCGCGTGGTGTACTGGTCCTTCCCGCGGGACGAGCGCGACATATGCATGTACTCGTCACTGGCGCGCGCGCCGCCCGATGACCACCGCAACATCGCCTTCTGCCGCGGCCTCAAGCTCCTCGAGGCCGGCTGCGTGGAGAGCGTGCTACAAGTCGGTGAGTGCCGCGCCTGCGCCTGTTTACTAATATGCGCCTCGCCCACCCGCGCCGTATAAATAAAAACCTCGACGTGTGCGATCGATAGCTCCTCCTCTCGGGAATTATTCATGCGTCGGCTCGTAAAAGTTTCAGGAGATTAGGGCTGCGGGTGTTGGCCGATGACGAAAATCTGGCGCTCGGCAGCCCCTGCACCCTAGTCCCTGGCATCCACTTAGCCCGATACGCATCAGCGCTTTAACGCCGCCCGATCTAACGCTGATCGTTTTATCGACATCTATGCACACCACTCGATTCTCGGTAGCATGTATAATCGATTCGCAAGAACACATCAATCATATACGTGGAGAATAGGCGATATACCGGACCGATAATGCCTTCCGCGCTGCATAAACCATGAGGAAACCGCACCGGTGACACAGACCTATCGAGGTATATTATAGTGCCTCAAAACATAAGCCGCAGCTCACGCTCAAACCCAAGTGTTAACATAGGCCTAATTAAAATCTACTTTCGAAACTACATCGATTCGTGAAATTCGTCTGATATTAACATAACTGGAAGTCCCGTTACATGAATTACGCAACCGGAATCTTTAGTGTTTGCAGTACAGGGCAGTGCTGTATCATCCATGCAGACGTCGTTTGTTACTGTCGCCGCTGAATAACGGACGCGAATAAACAATAATTAATTGCCTGTTTTTATTTTTATTGGGCCGGGCCGGGTTTTGCGGCCGTGGGACGGGCGTTACATATTCATTTGTGCTTATCTGCCATCAGAGAGGCGATTACTGGTCATTTCGGGCCGGCGTAAGCCACGACCGTGACGTAAAGGTCCGTTTATTCCACCATCAAGCCACAATGAGCCAGTCTCTGCTACAATCTCGAATGTAAGCTTAATAAATGTTCATCTGAATAAGGCCTCTTGTGCGTGGTCATACCAGAAATGCTAATGTTGTTCTTGTTAAACATATCTGACTGATGAAGTGAAGAGCTATCAAGCCTTGGTAAACGGTGAACTGGATGCATTTAATACTGTCTACAATGTAGCGTCCCTTGCTATCATCATGGCAGTGTCAGATCTTTGTTATACAGACGTTTTGGGTATTGACAGCGGCGCAACTAACCACATTCCATGACACCAGTAAAAAGTTCCTAATGCGGTAAAAACCGCACAAATAAATACATCGGTTGAATCATGTCCGCAGTCCGATTTTAGGCACTGGCTGTCATCCAACTTTAGGGTTGTGGAACAGCGCAAGATGGCGGTTCAGATATGAATCACGTACTTAACTTCAAGATAAACGCTAGTTCATAATGCCGAGTTCCCACACCCAAATCATCTGACTCACTATCCCGCCCACTTTTACAAGAAACGTGCTGGAACAATTTCGACAGAATACTTTTGTAGATGCACCGTACGCTTATTAGGTCAAACTCATCGGGTGACTTTCAAATGTAAATAATGCTGCGGATACATTAATTAATCCATATTTACAGCTGCTATGCAAATGTACCGAAGTGGAAACGGATAAACGAAATGTATGTATTGGTATCGTTCCAATACTGGTTTAAAATTCCTTATAAGACCATCTGATCGAAAAGAGCTTAAGCGAGATGAAACGCATACAAACTTACGACATTTTGGTTGAAGATTGCAGTATTAGAACGAGACTGGTTACCGAAACGAGAATTGCGAGGACATGAATAATACAACGTTAAAATACTGAAGAATCGAACCCCACGTTTCACCAAGCATACATAATTTAATTGTCATGCAGAAATAAACGAATGCACCCGGCACGGTCTTGTAAATATTTTAATTCAATGTTAATAACTTTATATCGAAATCGAACCGGTTTCAAATCGAGATCTGATAGGGATGCTGCCGATCGAATTACCGATACTGGGCCTTTGTGAAATCATTTGGGACTGAGATTTGGAACCCCGTCGATATCCTGTTATAAAAGAAGTTAATTACAGAGGAATGGCCCTGATGCTTATAGAAAAACTTTTACTGGGCGTACACAAGACAGACAAATGATTTTGTTTACGAACTAGCAGACACACTAAGAACTCATTCAAATACATTTACCTACATAACATCAGTTCAGAAACGCTAGTTTTCTAGTACGAAAGTCATACAGGCAGCTTCGAGTAGGATTTAAAATAAAGCTGAAACTTCATCTTTACCAGAAAAAATACTTTGATTAATAGGGCACAAACACATCGTCCACATATTACTAACCCGAATATTTTCAAGACCGCAGTTCAAATTCCTCTTCAAAACAAACGTGTTTCAATTTAAAACGTACCTATAGATATTAAACATCCCTTTTGGATTAGCACGTTTCTGTGGTTAAGCATACAAAAACTGGATCCAACATTGTTGTGCGCGTCACGTCTGGCCGTAGATGCAGTTCTGGGAAGGTTTTGAAGCGGCTTTATAGCCTGTGATTCACTCGTGATGATCTCGGTATCTTATACCTTTCATGTTCATAACAAGTTTCCTGAGAACTTTACTTATGTGTAATGATATCTTCACCATTCTTAGAATGTATGCGGGTTTTTTCTACTATTTTTTCTGTTATAAAGTTTTTGAAGGGAGTGTTTCTTATGTGTATCATATAATTTATCTGGTAGTAGTAGTGCCTCCGCTAATATAATTTTCCATTTTCATCTTCGGTTTCCTCCAAAAAATGATTGTTTTAATTATAAATTCGACAGCAGTTCAATAAAAACGTTGTAAAAATAGGTTTGGAAATTGCTTTTGATTTACATGTGTATACAGAATTATAAATATCAAAAACATACTTTTTGTGCCGTTACAAACGTCTCGCTCGGTTTCTTCCTAAATATGGACAATACTCTCAATTTGTTCTACGAAATAATTGTTGCACTGAATTGTCCCTAAGGATTTATTTATGACTAGCTGGTGCTCGTGGTCCATTTCAATTTTTTTCTATTTTTGACGTTGTTTCATTAACCTTGAGCTGGCAAAAAATGCACAGCAAAAATTATCCAAACAGAATTATTCAATTAAATACAGTCGTTCTCAATTTACGGCGTAACCAAAGGAAATAAGGATTTATTTTTATACATTTAGATTTATCAACCCATAACATTATAAGAATTACACTAAAACTTAGTAAAACTGACATCATAAAGAATTACATTATACAATACCTATGATGACAAAAGGAACAATTTGGCACAGTTAAAAAAAACCTATAAATCTACTAACCAAAACTAATCTTATCTACATCGTTCACAATTTCATACTTACGATATCCTGCAAAATCCGGTTTCAGCAAAACTAGCTTTTTACCAGATAGTATGTTCATATCTCTTGTTCATATCTAATGAAGCGCACTTCATTATAGCTGATATCATTTTAGCGGTTGCACAGAAACATATTCCAATTCCACTAGAAACCTATACTTGTAGAACATCAATCGAAACATTTACTGAAAAGGAAACGGGCCTATACTTTGATTTTGATCCACGAAAATTAAAACAGTACGCATATTGTTTTGATTTCTTAAGCATTCTTCTTACTTAGCGAAATTTTTCCTATCAATAATTTACGATTGTTTGTTTATGATAGCAAATGATACAGGCTTTTATATTTGCACTAGACTTAATATGCTCCCTTAACTTGGAAGGATTGGCTAAATCCGACCTTTGCCGTCCAATCTTTTGAGCACTGACGTCAAGTCAAATCTAAATTGCCTCATTCAGTCCCAATAACTCTTTAGTCATTGATTGCTTGTCATTCTCAATTTGTAAAGGTCAAACTAGCGAACGAGCAATAGAGCGAGCATCACTGCCTTCAATATTAAATTCTTCGTTAATGTTACAAGAAAGATTGTGTTTCTGACACGAGATTGTCTTGTTCTTATGATAAGCATTTAGTGTTAGGTCATTCAGTTTATTTTTATCTCGTGCCTTGACTTCTACGAATGCTTGGAATTTTGGTCCGGTTTTCACACGACTGTCCAAGGAAAGGATGTATTGTTTTAATTTTTGGCTTTGCTTGAACACTAATGGTTTTGCAATTTCCGAGATTTTTGACTACTGACAAGTAGTCCTTATCTGAATTTGAAACCACACGTTTAAAAATTCAATTTCCTCTCATATCTGCACTTAGTATCGAAAGCAATCATGTCCCTGACCATTCGCTTTTTTGGAACGGTTTCTAAGCCCCGGGTCATGGCAACTACCTGCCCTTGATAGCAAAAAAAAGGGTCGTGGCGATTCGGTTTTTTCTGTTGTACTATTATCTTTGATACCAGCATTAAATTTTTCGTCAAAAGAGAATTTTATTGCGGCCATATTGCAACTGCCTGTATATTGCTTGAGTATACAATGCAAGTGGATTGTGTCAACTTTTTCTGCGGCACACCTAAATCTTCGATGACAACAGTTCTTCATTCGAAATTTTGTTATTGTGGTGTTTGGTAGCTGCAAAGTAGGCGGTATTGTTTAATACTTTCTCACTCATCGTATCTGCTTGTTTAAGGCTGGTTATGGCAAAATTATTCATGAAATGAAACCACACCCTCAGTTGCATGAGACTTTGGACGGAGGAGGATTTATTTCAAATGTGGTACAGATTAAATATAATTTTAACAACTAATGTCAAACCTAAACCTAGATAGAGAAAATTAAATGATAAATATATGAGCATTTAACACTACTTGACCTGCGTCTACAAACCAAATAAGTAGGCATGAAGATTGTAACACTACTCTCGCTGTTTCATACGTTACGTTTCTAGCTTGTATAACTGTAACTGTAAATATTATCATCGTGCAGTTCGTAAAACAGCGAAATTCATTCAGAATATCCCTTTGTTCCTGATTTACGAAACACAGGCATCACAGTCCACTGACTAAAATCACAGACTGCCTTCCATTTTTATGATTGTAAAAATAATGTCACATCCAATCACAATAGGTATTTTCGTCACGCAAAGATGCCACTGCGCATCAAGACAAAAGGGTGTTAGTTAATGTTCCAAGTATTGCAAAGTTGTCCCTGTGTCTTTGAAGGTAAGGTTCAGTTTGTTGGAACTCTGAATCTGAACCTAGTTGACCAGATATAATTAGACGCTGACGCTAATCTTCCGTAGTCGTAATTAGTGACAGGAAGACTGAATTGAGACATTATTGCGTTAGTTATTACGGGATTGTTACATTGCAGTCGTCGTATTTACTCATTAATTACAACCGTTTTTAGTTCAATCATCACTCTTATTTTTAGTCCGCAGACTATGCTGTACATTAATTTGCTTAAAGAAGCTTCACCAAGCTCACTGTATCCAGAAGTTTTTTTAATACGCTGGCGTCTGAAATCACATTAATCATAATCTTGTGCAACCACCGCTGGTAAACAATTATAATTATAAATAATTACACCTAAATACTTCGAAATGTAATTCACGTATGTTTTGTAGCCTAGTGCGTCTTATTTTAAATAGACCAAAGAAAGAAATGCAACTGATATAGTGCATTTGACGACACTTGCGGGTGGTAGGGCCTTGTGCAAGGTCCGTCCGGATCGCTACCACCATCTTACTCGCTAATCCTGCCGCTAAGTAGCAGTGCTTGCACTGCTGTGTTCCGGTGTGGAGAGTAAGACAGCCGGGGAAATTACGGGCACAAGAGGCGTTTCATCTTAGTTCTCTAGGTTGGCAACGCATCTGCAATCCCTCCGGGGTTGCGGGTGTCTATGGGCAGTGGTGATCACTTACCATCAGGTGACCCACTTGCTCGTTTGCCTTCCTATTCATATAAAAAAAAAAAAAAAAAAAAAAACATCAATTTGACCGCGTGCAATGTTCTATAACCCGATACTGGTATCTGGTAGTTGTTTTTTTTTTTGCCGTAGTTCTGTAGAAATCATGATTTGGCCTCTATTTTATGAACATGACCAGTGTCTGTAGCCTACAGTACATTAGTATATATTATTACGTAGTCAGTGTAGAACCCGGATCAATGCGAAAGTTTTTGGGCCAGAAATGTACTTGAATTTGTCGTAGTCAGTTGTCGCCTGTCAATTCTGTCATGCTTATGAAATACTGACCTTTCCTTAAACCCCGAAATTTGAATTTAGCTTCATGCCGCTCCGTTCACGCTAACTGTCATCAATTTGCGAGTGAAAGAGACGGTATGATGACGAACTTAGGCAATTGGATTTTGGAGTAGCCCCCCGGTCTTATTATGATATTGTTACAAAATGCTCTAACAACAATTACAATAATTTAATTTTACCGGGTCTATTTTTGCCCAGTTTCCCTTGTTTTCCAGTATAATTGATAAAACAAGGATTTTAAAATTTTCCTCAAACTAAACCAAACAAAATAAAACCAAGCCTCACGTCTAAAAATAACAAAAAGCAGGCAAAGTCCATTTTAAATTCACTCACGATAAGTGAAAATAATTTTGAACATACTTTTCCTTTCAATCGCTACACACAATATCCCTGTACCGGCTTCAAGGAAAACTAATTCTTTTAAAAATATTTTACACAACGAAACCTCATTCTCATAGCAGCTCCAACATACAGTTTAATAAATAGTTCTCATTCAAATAGAATTATCGCCGTACTATTTGTTCATCCACCCACATCCACCATCTGTCAATACTTACAATCGCAATTCATAGCAACAAAGACTTACAAACTGTCTGAATGATCCACTGTCCTATAACAGTGTTCGTAGTGTCGATACAGAACTGTTCTGTCACCCGACCTTAAACACCATAACCAGTTCTACCAGACCTTGCACATCCCTTCTAAAGACCCTGGAATAACCGCAGCTGTTTGAAAACCGGGAGGCGCGGAAGCTTTTCTAATACTGGTTTAGTGTTGGGCTCATAATACTGCCTTGTGCAACGGAGGTACAAACTTACGCGTGCAGTTGGTGTCGACTGTAATGTAGGGCGCTTAAGTACCTTTTGTAACGTGGTTTTTTGATGGTTTTTGCGTACAGTGGATCGTTGAAGGCAAACGAGATTCTGAACAGTAACAGTGAACGCTTGATTTGTTAGATAGATGGTTGTTAGAAACGCTCAAAGAAGCCTTTGCTGCGAATAAAAAACGTTCCTATTGTTAAGGGCTTCAGTTCTTTGTTTACAATTTCAATGGAGAAGTTTGAATACAATTTTTAAGTAAGCTTCGTACTTATCGACTTGTACAATGGGCGAATTTTGTTTATGAAAATGGAACATAAGTTTTCTCTCCTGCTTTCAAACCGACGTCCCACTGCCGGGCGCAGGCCTCCTCCCAGACTAGTTTTCACACGGACCCAGTAGATTAAGAACTTAACACACCATTGAACTGCAGCACAGGTGTGAATGTAATTTCGCAAATACAATGACTCTCTCAGATTTTTTCTGGGGTATTTCTGCAATTGTTTGGTTGGGTTATTACGAAGACTCTTTTAATTCTGTGATTCTGTGATTGAGTGTGAACGACCAATGTATAAAAACATTATTTGTCAACTATGATTCAGAAATCCCGAAAAACGTTTAAGGCCCTTACACTTTTGCGATTTGTCCGTCGATTTGTCCAGCGATTTGCTCTCCGAGAGATCGCGGCGTGCAGACGGCGAGCAAATCGCTGAGAAATCGCTGGACAAATCGACGGACAAATCGACGGACATATCGCTAGTGTGTAAGGGTTACCGGGGCCTTACCATGACGTCTTAATGCGATTCAATTCCGATTCAGTTTAGATGCGCTCGCTGTCAGATCCATACTAAATATGGCAGCTAAAATCTGAACTGAGTCGGAATTGAATCGCATTACACGCTACCAATCTGCTGAAATATAATAGTTGACCAAAAAAACAATTACAAGGCTGGGTTCGAACCCAAGAGACCCTCGAGTGTTAGGTCAAACCACTAGACCACTTTTACAATAAAATTATACTAACGCGAACATGTACTTCAACAAGGTAGGAATGGGGACACAAAAATGTCACGTATGATTAAAATTACACGCCATGGGAAAGATCAGTGCGTGATAATTACATCGTTCCATCGTTCCACAAAGTTCCATGAGCTTACTTTAGAAATAAAACCCTCTGCACCAAGATATTAAAGTCAAATTTCGTCCGAGAAGAGTTGATGCTTGGATGTCGAATTTTTGGCCTACATGTGGAATTGACACCTCAGCGATGCAGCGACGTATGCGCATTAAAACAATGAGTATCGTTAATGAGGTTTTAATACAGTCATCAGCTTCTTACTAAGTCAATTTTTGGATTTCTAAACGGTACTGAAAACCAGAACATGAGCATCAAACTCGGATCTTACGTGATGCGAACCTGCATGCCCATAGCAGGCTACAATGGTGACAATTTGGAATTTTGCCTCAAAAGAAATAACATAACCTAAAAATGTCATTTTTGATACTAGCTTTTTTTGCTGACTAGGTACTAAGGTGCATTGGGGTAAATTCGAAATTGGGGGAATCTTGAAAATCGTGGGGAACAAAACAATGCCATAATCTGGCAATGCTTATCTAGAAGCCAAGGATATTGGAGCTTCTAGGTAAGCGTTGTTAGATTATGCAATTGTTCCCCGTTTAGTGGATAGCCGCGATTTTCGAAATTCCCCCAAATTCGAATTTACCCCAATGCATAGTGAATGCACTACGTACGTACGTACATACGTTTTCATCCGTCCTACATTATGTGTATGTGTATCAAATTTCAAGTCAATCGAACCAACCGTTGAAGAGTTGTCATCCGACTTCTACAAATCGGTCGAAGATATCTGCTTCAAAATTGAGTTGCAAGATTGCACACATAAACTCAACGCCTATAACATGATTCCTAATAGTGTCTTCATGAGTTTGGTTAAAAATGGACTTAACTTGTTTCTCAAACTAGTCTGATCCTGCGTCTGCGCAGGGTCAGTGCCATGCAGTAACGTGCTTAATCGCACTGATTGGGGTCAATTGTTGACCGCACCTCGTGCCCTCACGACCAAGCTCAGCCAAGACTCGTAACTGGTCGTTTGTGAACCTTATTCCAGTGTTGCCAAATGCAAGAGGTCCATTCGCGTAGCTCAATATAAAAAGTGGCTAGAAAATAACTTATCGGCAATTTAGTAACTTAATTGTATTTAATTTTATAATAATACTCTAGAAGGTAGTGCGTCGTTCTATGAAAAATGAAAATGAAAATGAAAATGAAAAATATTTATTTCGTTATCACATAAGTGTATGTAACAAAGGATGGTGCCTCTCTTTAAGTTAAGTAGAAACCTGTGTTGAGAGACACCGCTCTTCCTAGTAGTAAGTATCTTAAACATCTTATCTTAGTGTAGAATTAAATAATACTTAGTGCAAAGATTAAGTTACGGTTCAAACAGAGTAAAGACTGAGAAGAAATATCTTCTATCTATAGTTAGTATTCTTCTTTTTCTTTTTCAGTGCATTAGCTACCACCGTCAGTGTATTGTTATATTGTTACATATTTTAAAATTAGTGTACTTACTCTTAAAATAAACTTGACTTTTCAAATTGATAAAATAAAATAAGTAGACTAAACTAAACAGATCTATAGGGGGAGTGTGAATAGTTACGTTGGGAAGGGAAGGCCTAGACAGACGTTCCGAGACCAAATAGGAGACGTTTTGGAAAAAGGTCAGGTCAGGAGTACCTACCCGAAACCGACGAGCATGTATGAAGAGATTGATGAGTGCGGATGAAGCGAAAGAAGTATGTCAGGATCGTAGCAAGTGGAACAAAATAGTCTCTGCCTATCCCTGTGGGAAAGAGGCGTGACGGTATGTAAGTAAAATAAAATAACTTCAATGGCTGAAACAGTAGAAAAATTAAAAAGTGAAATGACACCGAAAGTCGCCCGATATGTTGCCAACACTTTTTGTCGTTTAGATCTAAGTAAAGTGGCCATTTGTAGCGATAAATTGGCAGCACTGTCTAATTCTTGGGATAAAACCAAGGGCTCTAGCGGATCAAATCCAACTAGCGAGCGTATGTCGACTTCGATTCGCTCCGGAGCGTATGCAACACGTCTAACCACGTTAGTTCTAGGGCCTTACCATGACGTATTAATGCGATGCAATTCCGACCAAAGTTGGATCGCTCGCTGTCAGATCCATACTAGAAGTATCATAAATGACAGCTAAACGTAAAATTGAATCGCATTAAGACATCATGGTAAGGCTCAGGTCAGGTTTTAGCTGTCATTTTTAGTACGGATCTGGAAGCGAGTGAACCTAAACTGAATCGGAATTGACTCCAATTAAGACGTGAAAGCCCCTGGAGTCTTTAACTCACAGATAGAGGTTATTCTTGCCTTGAACATACCAATTAAGACAGAAACCCCTCAACTATCTGTTAGCTGTCGGCTTGTTTGATTGGAACACGTGAAGCTCACACTGCATTTGGCTTCACTACCCTCTATTGCTTCATTTAATTCATTTTGCTTGTACTCATAAGTACTTTGTTAAAGTGTAAAGCGTCTATAAATTTTGAAGTAAAGAATAAAATGAAACATCTTCTTCTAACCGAACCACCAAAACTGATAGACCCCGCGCAGTATAGGTTCACACAGCTGCTAGGCTGATAGGCTTCGTCTATATCAGTGTTTCTTAACCTCTTTCAAAAGTACCACAAATTTGAATACATACATACATATATCACATCTTTATCCCTTACGGAGTAGACAAAGCCTAAGGTAACAAAACCTTAACGCCACGCTTAGCATGATTGTGGGCGTATAGGTGGAAAAAGGAATCAAAATAGTAAGTAAGTAAGTAAATGCTTTATTGTACAAATATAAACAGATACAATTTACAAAAAAAAAATAGTGATGGGTAGCCGCATCGCCTATAACATGATTCTTAAGAATTTCGGCCATTCCCTTGTAGTATATTTCTGACATATATTATTTTTATATATATTAGGGTGTACCTGTGTATTGTTGTGTGGGTGTATTCTTATTATTATTATTTTAATGCCTTATTCGTTTAGGTTAAGTTAGGTTCTTTGGTCTTAGCTTTTAGTATGTCTACTCTCTATACTCTGGTTTCTGTTGTCCTGTCAATCGTTCGAAGGTTGGCTGGAAGAGATCCCTTTAAGAGATAAGTTCGCCTTTGTACATCTGTTTTTCTCATTACCTGTAAAATTTAATGTGGTTTATGTACAATAAAGAGTTCTACATACGTACGCAAGATTTTTTCCGGATTTTTTCAGCTGGTGCTCGCGTTAGTTTAACTGAACATACCTACAAAGATTTTTCATTTAAATTTGTTAGCACAGCAGAATTAGCAATTAGAATGGTGGTAACGACGCGGACGGACCTGCCACAAGGTCCTACTACCCGCAAATCTGTCTACATGCTTCAGAAAATTAATAAAACTCCTTCTCAGAACTCAATATCGACAAAAAATTACGATCTTTAAATATAATGTTATAAAATCCATCAAAACGAACCGGCCGTTGCAATATATCCCCTGTGTGTACGACCTAAGGTGCATTGCTGTAGTTGCAGTATAAGCATAGTCAGTCAGTGTCATTTATTATTGTCAATTATAATGATATACCAGTTTGTGACATGGCTTTGTGCGGTTGAAATGATGTTCTAGTGACATATATAAATCAATGGATTAAAAGTGGAATAGAACGTGTTGACTTTGTCTAGTTTTATTTCACGTAAGTATGAAAAAACAGATAGTTAAAATGTAAATACAAAACTAAAACTCCTATTAAATTAAGATAACTAAATAAACTTTAAAATTAATTGTAGGCGTACAATCATGCTAAACGTGGCCTTTGGGTTTTGTTACCTCAGGCTTTGTCTACCCCGTAAGGGATATAGACGTGATTTGTGTGTGTGTATGTATGTAATATACTACTTATAAAATAGGTACATATAAACTACATAAACATACACACACAAAACATACTGAGTCCACTTAAGAAGATTCATCAAGCCAATATTCTTTCTTATGACTTTCTGCCAAGTTTCTTGCGGCGCATTTTTCTTGGCAATAATGGTCTTTCCGAATGCGCTGGTAGTTTCAAAAATACATGTAAAAGAGCCCTTGGCGGCCAATTTGCAAAATAAAATTTTAATTTTAATTTTCATTAATATTAAGAGTATGAGTGTGTGTAGAGGAAAGTATGAAGTGTGCGTGTGAATTTTTGCTTGCGACCACCAACTGAGCCTTTCCAACGTCTTCCTTCCTTCTACGGTTTTCTTTTGTGAGAACCTGAAGGACGTTACATCTATCGTGAGTTAGGGCTGCTTATCGTTTTTGGGTCAACTATTGGACTAGTTCGTGGTATCTGATATAGCGATACCCTCGATAAAGGTTTGCGTAAGTGCATCACTGCTGTGCCCATTTAGGTGAGACTCCATTTGGTCAAAGTTTATGTTAGCCATGTTTGGTAAAAATCGGTCCAGCTGTTTGAAGAGTATCAGCTATTTTCTAAAATGGTGTGAGGCATTTTTGACATAAAATTGAATTATTATTTTTATTTACGTATGATTCTGTTTTTTTTTTTATTTTATTTATGGTTTGGAAAATACGCCCCATGCATCCGCATATTATGATGAAAATCTGTACAGGACCTGCTGATAATTCCAGAACAAATTTTAAACCTTGTATTAACATACATGTTAAGGTGGGCATTAACTCGTTAATCCGTTAATCGTTAATTAACGAAGTTAACAATATGCTTAACGGGTTAACTTTAAAGTTAACTTCAAAAAACGTTAACGCTTTTATAACTTCCGTTAAATTGAACGAACGTTAATTATAGTCCGTTACATTAGTCGTTTTAATAAATATAACACTGCTATTCCATCTAGTGCTAAAGTAGAACGTCTTTTTTTCTACGTCCAAAGATATCTTACGGGCTAAACGATCATGGATGTCAATTTCAATTTTCTAATTTTTACGAAGAGGAACATGCACCTAATGCAAAATTACGATTTATAGTAGCCTTATTTCTACCTACTTGAGTATCGAAATAAATAAACGTGTGTTTAATTCTACTTTCTACCATCGGTTAACTTTAACTTGCGTTAAATTTTCGAAAATTGGGTTTACTGTTTAACTAACGAATTAACATTATTAATTAACGATTAACGCAGTTAACTTTTGGATTAACTGTGCCCACGTGCATACATGTATGTCTCAGCGTATTGTGCTCGTATGTAAGAGGCGTGAGTGGGCTCGTGGTTTACGATATAAGGTTCTTGTGGAATTAATGACTGCATACTATGTTGTTTATGGGCGGCTTTACATCCTCCGCCGTGTTATATGTCTGTTGCAATTTGTAGCTAAAGTCTTGTTCACTTGAAAAATGTTCATAGTTTGTGAAGAAAGTTATGGTTGTCGGCAAAGAGTACTGAGGGTCGACTTGTTGCTAGTATTAACTAGCAGTCGCCCGCGAGTTCGTCCGGAATTGGGCCGGAATTAAAATGTATATCCCGCGGCTTCAGCGCCGCGAATTGAGAGAGAGAGAGAGAGAGAGAGAGAGAGAGAGAGAGAGAGAAACACGTAAATATATAAAAGGAAGAAATACAATATACTTAAGAATAGTACCGATATGGTGTAAAATGGGCCCCACTCAGCATTTCAGTGGGAGCCAAATAAAGTTAAAAAGTACTTCACAAGCTGACAAATTTCCACAAAACATTGTCAATTTATACTTAACTAGTTTCTGCCCGCGACTGACTTTGTCTGTATAAAATTATACATAAAAACCTTCCTCTTGAATCACTCCATCTATTAAAAAAAACCTCATCCAAATCCGTTGTGTAGTTTTGAAGATATAAGCATACATGGGGATATAGGGACAGAGAAAGCGATTTTGTTTTATATTATGTAGTGATACTTTCTCGAGAATCATCATTTTATCTATTGGCGAAAACCGCATGAAAATCCGTTTCGTAGTTTTCAAATTTATCACAAACAGACCGGCAGACGCAACGGGGGACTTTGTTGTTTCAATATGTAGTGATGATCTTTTGTTAAAAAATTTGAAATGGAGTTTTTTTTGGGAGCTGTTCTGTTTGTTGACTGAACCAACCTTCGACGGCAGTCGTCCGTCCCTTTCATTTGCATACAAAATTGCGACAGAGACAAACCTATATTAACTCTGTAACTTGGGTAAGGTATAGAAAGCCAGCTGTCCCCGTACAATGCCTACGGGTTAACAGCCTAACTTATTTTCTGTCGAGCACAAGCTTGCAACCGAGGATTAAGTTTGTTAAAGGATATAACATCAGAGACGTCCAAGGAAATAATCCACCAATAGCATTGCTTCATTTCCCTAGCCTCTCGCAACGCTGTTTTCTTATTGGCGGATTTCCTCGCTCATCTCTGACGCGCACGCGTTGGATCCTTAACCTTCGTGTGACGCATAACGTCACAAAGCCCGGCAATCAACCAACACAATGGTACGAAACATAAAGCACATAACCTATATTTTTCAAAGTCGGCTAGCGATAAATAACAGCCGCTACACGTAACACAATCATCTGTAATTTGGGCCAATAACTTTGTATCAATAATCGAATAAATTGCTACTATTAGATTCGGTTTTGGAGAAAATAAGAAAACAACGTTCCTCAATTATAGTTGATGTGTTTTAAGAACTTCGTAGTTCTAAATCGATGTATTTATGTCAGGAAATGGGAACGCGGGCTTTCCGCTTTGTCAAGAAACATGACAGGAATTGCCAAAAATCGGCCAAGTGCGAGCCGGACTCGGTATACCTACAAGTAGCTCGAAAAGTGTCAAAATATCTCTAACTAGCTTTTGCCCGCGGCTTCGCACGCGTGAACCATGAGCATTTCAAAGAACCTAGCAATTAAGCAAGCGAGCAACCAAACCTGCAAGCTTTCAAGCATACATGCAAGTATGCAAGCAGGCATGCAAGCCTTCAAGCATGTAAGTATGCAAGCAGGCATGCAAGCAGGCATGCAAGCAGGCATGCAAGCAGGCATGCAAGCAGGCATGCAAGCAGGCATGCAAGCAGGCATGCAAGCAGGCAAGCAAGCATGCAAGCAAGCGTGCAAGCAAGCATGCATGCAAGTAAGCACCCATGCAAGCAAGCATGCAAGCATGCATGCAAGCAGGCATGCAAGCAGGCAAGCAAGCATGCAAGCAAGTGTGCAAGCAAGCATGCATGCAAGTAAGCACCCATGCAAGCAAGCATGCAAGCATGCATGCAAGCAAGCGTGCAAGCAAGCATGCATGCAAGTAAGCACCCATGCAAGCAAGCATGCAAGCATGCATGAAAGCAAGTATGCAATCAAGCATGCAAAGCAAGGACTCAAGCAAGCATGCAAGCCAGCCCCCGCATTGCCCCGATGCCTTAATTTTTCTGAATCTGTAAATATTGCAGGATTTTTATAAAACAAACCTAACCTAACCTATAATACATCCTGTCCTAAAATACATTCTAAATAGCTTTTGCCCGCGACATCGTACGCGCTAAGATGTAAAATGAAAAAATAAGTTTTTTCCCGTTCCCGTGGAAATTTTGGGGAGTGCTTTCGGAGTACACTTAAAGCCTTTAATGAAACACACGTTATAAATGCTAAGTCTCTTTCTTCCGCTGTTTCGTCTGGAAACGTAAAATCCGGTTTTTTCCCGTCCCTGTGGGCGTTTCGGAAAATCCTTTCTTAGTGTTCCCCTACACTCCCGAATAAACCTACGTGACAAATTTCAACTTTCCCCCGCTTTTCGTTTTTCCCGTTTCCGTAAGAATTTCGCCAAATAAAGCATTTCCCGAATATCTTACGGGAACGAAGAAGAAGAATTTTGGGAAATTATCTCATAATGCTCCTCTACACTCCCCAAGGAACCCACTTGCCAAATTTCAGCTTTCTACGACCAGTAAAACGTAAAATCCTGTTTTTTTCCCGTTCCCGTGGGAATTTTGGAAAGTACTCTCTTAATGCTCCTCTACACTCCCGAAGCAACCTACATGCCGAATTTCAGCTTTCTGCAACCAGAAAACGAAAAGTCCAGTTTTTCCCGTTCCCGTGGGAATTTCGGGAAATCCCTTTGTAGAGCTCCCCTACACTCCCCAAGGGAAATTGAAGGCCAAATTTCAATTTTATACGACCAGTAAAACGAAAAATCGATCCCGTAGAACTGAATACATAAATCCCGTTTTTATCCCGTGGGAATTTCCAAAAAGCATTAGAACTTTATTTTACTATTATAATCACCTACTTCTATGCCAAATTTGAAGAGTGTAGTAATTATAGTTCATAGGATTTCGTTAAACTGAATATATAAATCCTGTTTTTTTCCTTATCCCGTGGGAATTTCCAAAAATCCTGAAATTAGTTTCTTAGTTTTGTAATCACCTACTTTTGTATCAAATTTGAAGAGTCTACTTATTATAGTTACTGTGATAGCGTCACTCCGAATCGAATATATAATTCCCGTTTTTTCCTTATCCCGTGAGAATTTCCAAAAATCCTTTCTTAGCGGATGCCTACGTCATAAGATCCACCTGCATGCCAAATTTCAGCCCGATCCGTCCAGTGGTTTGGGCTGTGCGTTGATAGATCACTATGTCAGTCAGTCAGTCAGTCAGTCACCTTTGAATTATATATATATATAGATGAACCGTCGTATTTCTCTAATGAACCGTCGTATTTCCAGTATATTTCCAAGGCTAGCAGAACCCTGCTCCTTAGCAGAATTTACGTAGAGTGAGATCATTTTATATCGGTTACGGACAAACAGACAGAAACAAAAGAAATATGATTTTCAGACCTTTTCCATTCATTCAAATTTCAAGTTTTTAACAACTGGAAGTAAAAAATAAGCGAAAGGTAAAACGGCGTCGGACAATCCATAGAACCTGTTCCGCTGGTCTCGTGGGCCATCCAAGTTTTGCTCAAGTCTTGAAATTTGGTTAGTATAACGCACACCACACACACAGCGGCACACAAGCAGTGTACTGTGGAGCAGCTCTTGAAGCTAGTCTAAATCGGACGGTGTTTTAAGTACGGATCACGATGCGTCCTAAACAAACTTTAGTTGCTTAAGGCCTAAATACTTTAAATAGAAATGCAATTGTATTACGTTAGTACTTTGTTTATTCAACTCTGATAAAATGAAACGTTACAAATGTTACAATATACCAGGGAAACGGTTTGGTTCCTGGTTTAAGCAGATTTCCCGTCTGTCCTTCACTACATAGTATAAAACAAAGTCGCTTTCTGTCCCCATGTCCCTATGTCCCTTTGTATGCTTATATCTTCAAAACTACACAACGGATTTTGATGCGGTTTTTTTTAATAGATAGAGTGATTCAAGAGGAAGGTTTTTATGTATGATTCTACGCAGACGAAGTCGCGGGCAGAAGCTAGTAAGTTCTAAAACAAAAGCCGAATAAAATCGAACGAGTGTTCGATTTATAAAACTTGAGCACAAACACGAACCAACCAGTCCTTAAACCAGCCAGTACCTATATGACCTATACCTATACCTAGCCTAACAGTACCTACCTAGATCATACGTTTTCTTTCACCAACACACCCGCATCTATTTGAAAATTTTGAAAGCGGCAAATGACAGAAACGCATTCCTTGCACAAGTTTTTCAAGCAAGTGCATCTGGACGCATTAAATCCCAACTTTTTTAAAGCAGGTATGGGACAAAAAAAACAAAAGCTTTCTCCCGGGGGGTAAAACAAACGTACACCCACAGCTGTGTTGCCGAAAAAACATCCGTGTGCTTTAACCATTACAGTGTTATGGGTAGCATGAAATAAGTTGGTTTTGTGATCCCGCATGGTAACGCAGGGGTATAATGACACGCGCTGGTTTTTGTATGTTTTTTTTAAACACTTTTTAGATTCGGTTAATTAGAGTTATTGGATTTTTTCACTAATTCAGTTTTAATGCTATGCGGGGGTTGCGGAGCGCCTGCGGACTTGGTATGTGAGTCAATTTAGTGTTCTGTAACTGTTTATATTTAAATAATATTCCACATTCAGTACTAATTATATAATTATCCTTACTCCATACTAATATTTACTTATTTACATAAATGTAAAAATGAGTTTTGTTTGTTTGTTCCGCTTGCACGCTTTAATTACAGCGATGTTATTTTTCATACATTTTTAGATGAAAAAGTGCAGAAAAAATAATAGGTTAATTTCATCTTAGAAATTTGTATACTTAGTCCCCGCAGGGGCGCTATAAAACCATTCTCCGCAGACAAAGTCGCGGGCAACAGCTAGTAGGTACATAATTCCTTCGGAATGTTACACAAGATCATTAAATCTGAGACATATCTCGAGATACTTCCATGCTGGTCTGGCAGCAAAGGAAAAACTTAGAATGTGCCAGTTGCTTCGCGTCCCGCGCAGATGGTAAAAGCTCATCGAGGGAATGGGCGAAATTCTAAGGAATCATTAAAGGCGATGCGACTAGCAACCCATCACTATTTTGATTCCCGTTTCCATCTATATGCCTACAATCATGCTAAACGTGGCCTTTAGGTCTTGTTGCCTCAGGCTCTGTCTACCCCGTAAGGGATACAGACGTGATTTGTGTATGTATGTATGTATCTCGAGATAGGATCCTTTTTGCACACTTACAAGCTGTAATGTGTATTTTGTACGTCGTTGACACGCGTTTACGGTGCCGGCCACCCATCTCTTTCTAGGGCGAACAGTGAGAAGAAGACGAATAGTGTATCTCGCACGCGACTAGCCATCCAGGTTACAGATGACCCATAAGGTGTGATCGCCTAAACACCTCGCTATCATCCTAAGCGAGGTTATAACAAGCCTTGGCAGCCACGAGGCGCGCGATGCCAACTAGCCATTGGCAGTTCCCCCGAAGGCCGGTGCCAAGTGCCATCGACCGCGAGCTCAAAAACGCCTCGGCTTTAAGATGCTGGACCAACGTCGGCCAACCTCAAGGACGCGTTTATGGCACGCTCTGCGTGTTGGGCCATCATCGGCCAACTTGATGGGTTTAGTTAGAGTGAGATGAAAATACTTGGTGCTCATTACAACTCTTTTCATTATTGTTTCAGTGTTCAAGTAATTTGTCATAGTTTTTCGGAAAAAGGATACCTACCTTTGTTTAGTTTAGTTACATTATAGAGCATTAAACTTGCGGCGTTTCGTTCATCAACTATAAGGTTCTGTTTCACAACCCTCTGTTAAGTTCCAGTTATCTTCAGTGTCAGTTATCTCTGATTCTGTCTCTATTCATTACTACGAAATAGACAGAGACGTGAGCAGGCCCTAAGTCTCATCATCTTGGCCAAGTTTTAGTTAGCACCCAAGAAATCCGAAAAATCTTTGAAATAACAAAAAGTATAATTGCTAGGCTGTTCTGAAACAATGGACGGGTCAGTGGTATCATTAGGCGTTAGATGGGCAGGGTTGCCTGCAACAAAAATGTATCCCAAAAAAGTACAAAATAAGAAAGAGGAAAACCGGCCAAGTGCGAGTCGGGCTCGCGCACGAAGGGTTCCGTCCCTACTAATATTATAAATGCGAAAGTAACTCTGTCTGTCTGTCTGAAACACTGAACCGATTTAATGAAATTTGGTACACACATAGTTTTATTCCGGGGGAAGAACACAGGATAGTTTTTATTCCGGAAAATGATATTTCCCGCGGGATAGCGATAAACGAATTCAACGCAGACGGAGTCGCGGACAACCGCTGGTATCTATAAATATCCATAAACCAGTGTAAGCAGAGCCCTGCTCCAAAGCAAAATGTACGCAGTGTGGGGTCACTTTATATTAGTCACTGATATATACAGACACATACATTATTCTGGTTTTTAGTATTTGTTGTTATAGCGGCCACAGAAATACATCATCTGTGAAAATTTCAACTGTCTAGCTATCACAGCTCATGAGACAGCCTGGAGACAGACGGACGGACAGCGAAGTCCTAGTAATACATACATACATACATACATAGATCACGTCTGTATCCCTTACGGGGTAGACAGAGCCTAAGGTAACAAAACCTCAACGCCACGTTTAGCATGATTAAGTGCGTATAGGTGAAAAGGGGAATCAAAATAGTGATGGGTTGCTAGCCGCATCGCCTATAACATGATTCCTAAGACTTACGCCCATTCCCTGGGTTTTTACCATCTGCGCGGGAAGAGAAGCCAGTGGTACATTCTATGTTTTTTCTTTACTCCCAGACCAGCATGGAAGATGGAAGTCCTAGTGTAGGGTTCTGTTTATACCGTTTGGGTACGGTACCCTAAAAATTTAACTATGATGCACTAGCACAGCTTTAAAGTAAAACATGCTACCGATTACTACGTATTCATGATGTAGGTAAAAAAATGTATGGGCTTTCTGAAGTTGGCATCCCTGTGAATTTGCTCCGGAAGTCGGTTGTTAACTCGTTTCTTATGATTTTGGTATTGTGTGGGGCGATTACAATTTTAGGGTACCACAGCCACTGCGCAGTTTCAAAATATGTAATGCAAAGCTATATGTATTATGGCCCATACTTGGATGTGAAGCCTACATTAAAGAGCAACTCCGTAAACGTGTAGAAGCATTTGGAATTGGGCATATAGACGCATGTTGGCCATAGATGATGAAGATGATGATGATGAAGATCGGGTGACCAATGATGAGGTCCTGCGTCGTTGGGAAGGAGTGTGAACAGTTTACAGCTTATATTTATAATCATGGGCGAAGTGGCTGGAAAAAGAGCTGCGGGAAGAAATCCTGGCTGCGAAATATCCGGGAATGGACTGGAATCACAAGTGCAGCGGAGCCTTTCAACCTGGCCAGGGACCGCGTGAAGTATGCGGAGCTGACTGCCAACCTTCATTAGTTGGAGTGGCACCTTAAGACGAAGAAGCCAAATAAAAGCTTTGCTGTTTTTCTGTCTGTACGTAGCCATAGCTGTAACATTAAATTTGGACCGTTGGAGGTTGGCACTTGAAACTTTCAGAGTATGTATCCTAATACTATAAATGCGAAAGTTTGTGAGAATGTGAGTGCGTATGTTACGCTGAAACGATTGAACGAATTTGGATCACATTTGGAACGGAGATAGCTGGTACACTAGATTCAAACAGGGTCAACTTATTATCCCAGAAAATTGCAGTTCCCGCGGAGCGATTCTGCAGACGGAGTCGCGGGCAACAGTTAATGTGAATATAATCCACATAAAATCAAAAATATCATTTTGATCCCTAAACATTCCGATGTCCGGACTAGTTCGCCATAAGTTTCTTAAATCGATATATGCAATTGAAATTGACTATAAGTGGCCTCGATTTGGACAGGGTTCCCTTGCAGCTTCATCTTCTTCATCTGTTGTTTCTTAAGGTGGTACGGAATCCTCTATCGTTGAGCCTATTCGCTCTTGACCGGGTTTTCAAGTAAAATCTGAAGGTGTACTGAGACAAAAGTGTTGTGATTGGTCGATTGAATATGGCGTGATGCTTTAGCTACCCGGTGAGAATCCCGTTTGACTTTAGGTCATTTATTTTGCTTACATACATACCGTCACGCCTCTTTCCCACAGGGGTAGGCAGAGACTACTTTGTTCCACTTGCTACTTCTTTCGCTTTATCCACATTCATCAATCTCTTCATACATGCTCGTCGGTTTCGGGTACTCCTGACGTGACCTTTATTTTGACTTTTATTAAATGTCTGACTGCTAAGGAGGATTAGGATCTTGACAGGCTCTAGATGTATTTTCTTCACAGAACTGGATCAGCTCCAATTCATTACCAACTTCGAGTGGTATAGCTATAAAATTGTATGCAGACGAAGTCACGGGCACAGTTAGTATATATGCATCCTTAATCCACCATACCAAACCATAATAAAAGGAAACCAAACAACGCATTATATCAACAAACGTCACGACCAAATCACGAGGGTGGACTAGCATAGCCACTTAAACCCTACCATCCATCTCCTGTCCCCCTCACACACCTTAAATTAAAACGAGAGGTCGGATACTCTAACGACCGACGCACGTTCGTGCTAGAGCGACGATAATTCGTATGCTCCAGCGCAAAACGTCATACGGACCAAACTACTGCAACGGATTCGAAGCTTATGTTATTTTGATACGGTTGAAGATTCAATACGCTGTTGGCTGAGTTGGGATAACTGGGAATGGGTTGTTGCTTTATTTGGGTGGGAAATCAGAACTCCCAGAGAGGTCTTTTAGATGCAAAGATCCTTTGGAACGGGTTAGGGCATGGAAATACTTGCTTTGTATGGACACTCACGCTCGGCCTTACAAAGGGGGTAGGCAGAGCTGTTAACCGACGAAACAAAGGAAGGGTTATGCTTTTAGCACTAGAGCGTTTGTATGTATGTTCTATTGGGTCAGACAGATATGCGAACACATTACGTTCATATAGGTGTTTTAAAGAAACAAGATGGCATTCGAGCAAGTGGCTCAACTGATGGTAAGTAACAACTTATTGATACAGCACTAGACGAATGTAGATGCGGTGCCAGCCTAGAGGCAGCATAGAGAATACCTTATATGTGATAGTAATTTCTAATTATTAAGTATGTTTGTCCCATCACTATTTTACGCCTACAATCACGCTAAACGTGGCCTAGGTTTGTTAACATAGGCTTTGTCTACCCTGTAAGGGATAAAGACGTAATTTATGTATTTAATTATCATTAGACATCTTTATAAATAACTAGCTGTTGCCCGCAACTGCGTCTGCATAGAATTCGTTTATCGCTATCACTAAAAAGTAGCCTATGTGTTATTCCAGACTATAATCTATCTATGTTCCAAATTTCGTCCAAATCTGTCCAGCCGTTCTGGAATATTAGTAGGATTCAGATGTAACTTTGCTTTGAGTTAATAATAAAGGACCTATGAGTTCCAAATTTGTCAGAATCATGTACTTTGGTCTATATATATCTCTTGGACATGTTTTAATGGCTGCCACATAACTAAAATCCTACATCTTTCAAACATATTCCTATTATCCAATCAAGTAATCTCTACACGCCTCAAACATAACCCAACTTTAATTAAACGCGTATATCGCTATCGGCCATAAGTCCCCACGTCCCGGGAGAAAGCCACTAATCTCAAACGCCCCTAAACTTGGACTAATTAATTTAACCTGGCTTTCTTGATCCTTAACTGCCGCACTCAGAAACGGCAGATAATTTAAGAAAGAAACAAATAGTACAAAATTCGACAAAGAACCAAAAGAAATGCGCAGACTTTTACAGCACGGAAAGTCACGCAAGTGGGTTACGTAGTGGTAAGTAATACCACTGCAAACGCCCGCAACAACGGGCCATAACAGACGCATTGTCACCCTAGAACGCTAAGATACCTTTATCATCATCATCAGCCTGAAGACGTCCACTGTTGCCTGAAAGCCTCCTTAGCACACCATAATGACCGACAACTCGCCACCTGCGTCCACCGGTTACCCACAACTTTGACGATGTCGTCGCTCCACCTAGTGGGAGGCCTGCCAGCACTACGTCTTCCGGTTCGTGGTCGCCACTCGAGAACTTTTCTCCCCCAACGGTTGTCTGTTCTACGAGCGATGTGGCCTGCCTATTGCTGCTTCAACGTGCATACTCTTCGAGCTATGTCGGTGACTCTAGTTCTTCGGCGAATCTCCGTATTCCGGATTCTGTCGCGCAAAGAAACTCCGAGCATAGCTCTCTCCATAGCTCGTTGAGCGACTCTGAGCCTCTCTAAAAGACCAGCAGTCAAGAACCACGTCTCAGAGCCATAAGTCATCACTGGCAACACGCACTGATTATAGACTCTTGTCAGGCCCTGCGGAATTTTGGATAAGATACCTTTTGTGCCAATAATTTTACCGGCTAAACTATTCTCTACGCTGGAACACAATGTGTTAAATTAAAATGCAAGTTGAATTATAGAAAACACTATATTTTTGATAAATAATAAATTTTGACATGCCGTTATACAGAGCTTTCTCAGGAGAGAGAGGTATATGACAAAAAGAACAGTGTTGCAAGCCTTGATATAAAATTAAGCAGCTGCCACACAAACAATATTTAGTTCAAACATTAAAAATAAATTATATGTTTAATTATTTATTAAACATAATTGGGCCCAAGCCGAAGTGCAAAAATATCATGCAATTATTTTATCACAATCACAACACTAAACACTAAGTTTAAAAATCTGTAAGATAAATAAACTCAGCTATATAAATTTGATCTTAGCCAACAACAAAAAAATTATACATACATCAGTATATCTGTGTGTAGCCCTACGACATAGTCTTGGGATCGGATTAATAGCAACCACTACACACAGATTACTACCTTAACAATTTTTAGGAATAGAGAAGTTAGTGTCAATTAGCCATTGGTAAGGGACACAACTTTCTAAATGATCTAACATATGTTTTATTATTCATTTTCACTACAGCCACCCTGACTCTACCATCTGGTCCAGGAATTGTCTCGATAATCCTTGCCATTGGCCATGATAATGGCGGAGTATGATCACTTCGAACAATGACTAGGTCTCCTACCTGTAAGTTAGCATGTACTTGCTTCCATTTTGGTCTACTTTGTAATTGTGTAAGATAATCCCTAGACCAGACTTTCCAGAAGTCTTGTTTAATTTTACTTAACATATTCCAAAATTTAAGTCGATCAATAGCCTTATCTGACAGATCAACTTCAGGATAATTCATCATGGCTGTGCCAATGAGGAAGTGGCCAGGCGTAAGGTATTCATAACATGATGTATCGGAGCTTAAGGGTAGCAGGGGTCTCGAGTTTAAAATTGCTTCAATTTCAGTAATGACCGTATATAAGCCTTCAAAAGTTAATGCAATATTTCCTACTATTCTTTTAAAATGATGTTTAAAACTCTTGACGCCGGCCTCCCACAAACCACCAAACTCTGGAGCATAACTCGGGATGAATTTAAATTGAATATAATTAGAAAGACAGTGATTTTGTACTTCATCCATGTGAGTTTTAGATTTAAAAAGTTCGTACAATCCATTTAATATATTTGAGGCTCCTTTGAAAGTCTTAGCATTGTCACAGAAAATTTTAACAGGCATACCTCGCCTGGCCATAAATCTTTTGAGGCATGCCAAAAAAGCCTCAGTAGTGAGGTCACTAACAAGCTCCATATGGACAGCTTTGGTCGCGAAGCAAACAAAGAGTGCGACATAACCTTTGGTTATGATTGGTTTTCTTATCCGCGACACTTTCACACTAAATGGCCCGCAAAAATCGACGCCAACAACATGAAACGGTCTAACAGCATCAAGCCTTTCCTGTGGTAACGAGCCCATCAGCTGCTGAGCAGCCTTCGCCTTCATTTTTGCACAAGGCATGCATTGCTTTACCACCTTTTTAACTTGACATATGCCATTAATGAGCCAAAATCGCTGTGAAAGTGAACCCAGAACTAACCTTGCCCCTGCATGCAAGAGTCTTTTATGTTCATTTTGAATAATAATTGTTGTCAAATGACAAGATTTGGGTAATATAGCAGGATGTATTTTTTCGTAAGCAATGTCTTTCGCATTATTAAGTCGACCTCCTAGCCGTAGAACATTATCTTTGTCTATAAATGGAAATAAAGAAGCCAAACCTGACTTCACTGGAAGTCCTTTTTTAATTGCCTCTATTTCCGTGTGAAAATATTTTCTTTGTACACAAGCTAGAATTTTTAGTAAAGCATTATGGAGCTCCTGTGGTGTAAGGGAACCTGATTGTTTGTCATTATTTTTTAAACAATTAGCGTGAAATCGCAACACATATGAGATTACCCTTTGTAGCTTGCCAAGGTCAGAGTATTTATTAATGAAATTTATTGAGTCAATGCCTTCATTTACCGCTTCACTTACACCACATACATTTATACATATGTTTACATCATCTGGGGAAGGAATGGGTAATTTTATTTCAGGTACTGAGTGCTTATATTCCTTGCAAGACAATTCCTTAGGGCCATGCCACCAGAGCTTGTTTGATTGCAATTGCCTTGGATCACAGCCTCGAGAAAGCAAATCAGCAGGATTGCTAGATGTAGGTACATAGGACCACATATAGTCTTCAGTTAAACTTTGAATTTGCATGACTCTGTTTGACACATACGGATTCAATTTTATTATTGGTGATTTAATCCATGCCAGAGTGATTTGGGAATCACTATACAAGTAAACTTTAAGTGAGAATTTATCGTTAAGGACTGCATGAACTCTATGAGCGACTTGAGCCAGCAACAAGGCACTATTTAGTTCTAATCTTGGAATTGTCACACTTTTATTCAAAGGGGCTACCCGGGACTTTGAGCAGAGCAGATTTGTATTGACAGATCCGTCTAAATTGAAAAGCCTCAAGTAAAGGCAACATCCGAATGCCTTCATTGAGGCATCTGAGTAGCCAACTAATTCTGCTGAAATTTTTGTTTGACTGTTCACACATCTTGGAACAGTAATGGTCCCCATAGACATTAAATTCTCTAAAAATGAGTTCCAGCTTCGTAGCTGTTCTTGGGGCAGTACAGCATCCCAGTTCAAATTCATAGACCACAACTTTTGCATTTGTAGCTTGGCTACAACTATAATTGGGCTAATTAACCCTAATGGATCGAACATCCTTCCTATAAAACTTAAAACTTTACGTTTTGTTTTAATTTCAATACAATCAATACTAGGACAAGTAAATGTGAGTTGATCATTCAATACATCACACTTTAAGCCTAATGTTTTTACAACATTGTTTTTATTAATATCAAGCTTTTCAAAATACTTTTTATCTTTAGGAAGATCATCAAGTGATTCAGGTGTATTGGAACACCACTTATGGAGAGTAAAAGACCCCTTTTGTAAAAGCAAAATTAACTGATTTTTAAGCTCAATAAGTTGACCCATATCATCTGAGCCTGATATTACATCATCAACAAAAGTACTTTTAAACATGGCTTCAGCAGCAAGAGGATATTCATTTTTATACCTACGGGCTAATTCGATAAGGCAGCGTGTGGCTAAAAAGGTGGAAGCTTTTAATCCATAAGTAACCGTTTGTAGTTGTAAACAGCTGATGGACAAGCTAGGGTCGTCACGCCAGAGTATGTTTTGTAATGTGGTTTGAGGGGGTTTTATTTGTATACCCCTAAACATTTTAGTGATATCGCAACTAAGTGTGTGAATAAAAGTTCTCCACCGCAGAAGAATATCAAATAGTTCACTTTGGACCACTGGCCCGTTCACCATGACATCATTTAATGAGAGTCCAGACCTTGACTTCATACTTCCGTCAAAAACGACTCGCAATTTTGTTGTTAAGCTTTCATTATTTAAAACGGCATGGTGCGCGAGAAAGTAAACATACCCACATTCAACGTCATATGAGCTGATGTCTACCTTTTTAGCATGCCCCAGTCGGATATATTCCTCAATAAAATGTTTATATTGTTCAAGATACAATTTGTCTTTCTTAAATTTTTTCTCCAATGTTAGGAATCTCTGTAATGCCACAGAGAAAGAATCACCAAGTTGCAATTCATTTTGCTCAGCCCTTAGTGGCATACTGACAAAAAATTTATTTTCTATGAGTTCTGCGTTCTCCTGAAAACATTGCTCAGCCTTTTCAAATTCTTTTAAATGTTTATTCTTTGGCTCAGGAATACTCTCAGATAACCAAAATTGTTCCATCACATCTTCCAATTTATTATTATTACAAATGGCAAAATTATTTACTAAAGTTTCTTCATTATATTTTGGTACAGCCATACTTCCCCCAATTGTATACCCAAATAACGTATTTTGCAACACAGGGCCATCTTGAATTTTTATCTGCCCTTCCAACAAAATGTTGAAATAAATATCTGCTCCTAAGAGTATGGATATTTCACATGGAATATTAAAATCATCATCAGATAGCCTAATATTTTTAGGTATATTTATTTTTGAAATATCAAAAGGCTGTTGAGGCAAATTGGATGTGATAATGTCAACCACATGGCATTTAATTTTTAGCTGAACATTGTTTAGTGGAGAATGCACTGCTATATCAACATATTTATTTATTTTATTATTTTTATTGCCAATACCCACTATGTTACATGGTTGGCTTATTGGATGTAATCCCAACCTTTTTACAAGTGATGTAGTGGCAAATGAAGCCTGACTTCCACAGTCAAGTAATGCCTTAACATAAAATGTTTGACAGTGACAATCTGTCAGTTTCACCTTAATAGTTGGTAACAATACATTTTTAGAGGGAACATGGGAATGATTGTTTACAACATTGCCCTCCTCAATGCTTCTATGTAAAAGGGTATTGTGCTTTGCTTTGCAAATTTTGCATACAAATTTGAATTTACATTTGCCTTCATGGCCCTTTAAGCATATGTGACATAACTTTTTGTTTTGAATAAACTGTATACGATCCTCAATAGTGGATGTTTTAAAGACAGGGCAACCATGTATAGCATGGTTTACACCTTCACAATATAGGCAAACATATGCCTTTTTTGTGGCAACATTTGTCACTTTATTTGAAAAATATTTTTTCCCTTCACTACTAGGGCTATTTGAAGCACTAGCAGTAATAGAACAATCTTCAAGTGCTATAGCGCGCTTTTCCAAAAAATTAATAAATTCTGTCATCGTTGGCAAAATATCGACATTCCTTTCAAGTTGAAAGGCACGGTTTGTATACTGATCTAACTTTCTAGTCAATATTGATATGAGAACCATGTCCCATTGATCAACAGGCTGCTTCAAATTTTTTAAAGCATGAATTTCCTGTTGTACTCCTGATATAAAAGACCTTATAGAGGCCGCAGTACCCTTTTGTATAGACGGCAAATCCAATATGACATTAATGTGATTGGAAATCAATCTATTTTTATTGTCAAAACGTTTGTTTAATAATTTAAGCGCTTGGTTATAAGAATCATTGACAAGCGGTAGATTAATTATAATAGACAATGCATCATCAACCAAAAATTTTCTTAAATAAAATAATCTTTGTACATCTGACAGTGCTTTATTATTATGTATGACAGCCATAAACAACTCTATAAATGGCTTAAATTTTGTGAGATCTTTGCCATTAAAAATAGGTATATCTATGTTTGGCAACTTTGATTGGGATGCAGTATTATTGTCCTGCGCCTCAACCTTTTTAATGGCAGCATTTAATTTAGAAATTATATTATAGTATTTTTCTTCCATTGTTTCCATACTTTCCACATCATTTTCGTCAATTGATAAAATGTCTAATTGAACGAATTCATATTCTTTAAACGTACTAATTAGTTTTTCCTTGCGCGCAAACAACATTTCATTGGTGGCCGATGATAGTTTTTGTATATCATTCACAAAGTTATCTATTCTAGTCACCGTACCTTTTAATTGTCCACGCGCGAGCCGCAATTTTTTAAGTGCCTCCGCCATAATGTCGCACGGACAGACTCACCACTTATTTATAAACACTGCACTAGGTGGAAACCGTAACTTTTATCACCATATAACCACCAAAAACAAGTAACAACAAACAAAGTTTAAGTTTTGCCGACTGATTGGATTGACACTGACACTGACAATTACTTTGACGTTTGGATAATGATGATGTTTGACGTTTCGCATTCACAGATAAATATGCGTTTCGTTTGACGCTTTGCAAGATGGCAGCTGGCAGCCCACCGAAGTGATAGGTGTGTGGCTCGGTAGTGTGACGTCACACGAAAGTTTTGCACCAACCCGCCAACCGAAAATTATTGAAGCGCCGTATAATGAGCAATAAGAAATTGATTTTTATTTTTGTTTTACGCACTTTCCACGTAGATACTTGAATGATTAGTTAATCTTAAGCGAAAATATATAGAATTCTCGCTAGCACTTGTGCGGCCGCCGCCGGTTAACACCGAAGACTCGGAAGTTTCGCGACGTATTTTCGGTAGAAATTGCACTTCACTTTATTCACCGATGTCGAAGGACCACAAACTGCATGTTAAATTAAAATGCAAGTTGAATTATAGAAAACACTATATTTTTGATAAATAATAAATTTTGACATGCCGTTATACAGAGCTTTCTCAGGAGAGAGAGGTATATGACAAAAAGAACAGTGTTGCAAGCCTTGATATAAAATTAAGCAGCTGCCACACAAACAATATTTAGTTCAAACATTAAAAATAAATTATATGTTTAATTATTTATTAAACACAATGCAAGCACTGTTTGTCGGCATGATTAGAGTAGGATGGCGATAGCGATCCGGAAAGACCCGGCACAATGTCCTACCACCAAGACTAACAAAAATATAACAGTTATGAAGATTGTGGCGCCCTCTTTAAAATGCTTTCTCAATAAATATGACAGTAACTTCAATATCTAAAATTCTAGGTAAATCGGTAATCTCCGCACAGCATCCACGTATAAGCGTAGTATTAATCTGGGGGTCTCTAGGGGGAGGGGGATTTAGTTCCGATCTTACAGATTGAATTATTAAAGGTTTGACATCTGGGCGGAAAGTGGAGCTTTACTTGTTACTGGCTGTGACAAGTAATGTTCTATTGTTTATTAATTTCTAAAAACACTTAATTGTCCGAATTTTAGTTACACTTACACTTATACAATTTTACGTCTTCACCTGACCAGGAAATGGAAATTCGCTTGCGTAGCGGGCGGTAAATTGCTACTTACTTAATAAATCCTATTTTAAAGAAGACATAAAATGCTACTTAGTTGGCCCCTCTTCTCTTTTGAGTAGTTAGAATGATCTTCCTCTACAACCTCTGAATTCTAGCCAGCTCACGTCCAAGCACTTCCCTTTCAGAGTTGCCATGTCCACTGCAATATTCATAGTAAATCTCAAACCATAGATACCATAGACGCATACATAAGTAATCGACCCCGGCTTAAGTGCTCTACTTCCGCCGAGCGGCCCGCCACTTGACCAGATGCGATCGAGCTAGAGCGGGGAATTTTATAATTGTCGATGATTTTACAGTCGGGGAAAAATAGGGTACTGTCACGACGTTTGGTCGCGTTCAAGCTATTTCATCTTTCTAGGTCTAAAGATGGGGTGCGAGTCGGGTTACCTCCGCGTGTGGTCAAGAGCTGCGTGTGGGGGGAAGAGCAGTGCTGGGTTTTGTTGACTGTACTTGCATTGCCACGCGTCTTACACATGTGTACCAAATTTCAAGTGGTCGAAGAGTTCCCTCCTGCGGAGACGATCCTCCTGTCCCAGCCACCAGGATTCTACTACCAGATTATTGTGTTATGATCCGACTTACACAAAGATGCAAAATTTCTGCTCAATCGGTTGAAGAATTAACTAGAAGCTAGCATAAGACCATTAAATAAATTGGCAGGCATTGATATGGCAAATAGTAAGTCAAGACCATAGACGAGATGAGAAAGCACGAAGGAGATTATATATTACTAGCGACCCGCCCCAGCTTCGCACGGTATATTATGCATGTATTATACATATAAACCTTCCTCTTGAATCACTCTATCTATTAAAAAAACCGCATGAAAATCCGTTGTGTAGTTTTGAAGATATAAGCATACATCGGGACATGAGGACAGAAAAAGCGACTTTATTTTATACTATGTAGTGATGTCATTGATACATAAGATGATCTTGAAGATATCTGCTTCAAAATTGAGTTACAATATTTCAACCGGACCAACAAACTTACATACATACATACGTTGCAAGTTGCAAGTTAATAAAAAGCTTGTAAAAAAAATTGATGTCTTTTGCCTTTATGGTTTAATATTTTCCAGTTACCGATTTTTTAAAAGTGTTTTCGATAAAAAGACGTCAAAATTGATAGCCTTCTTTTCAACGCTAAAAAAACCGTTTGTCTGCAAAGTCGGTTTACGAACGATAGTTTTCCTTGGCAACGTCATAAAGAAACATATTCGAACAGCTAGCTCTGAAGTCACGCGAGATCGTGCCTCTCTATCGCTTGCTCCGCGCTCTCACTTGCACACTGACGTCACGCGGAACATAACGAGTAATGCTTTTTGGTGAGTGCAGCCGGCGTTCATCGAGTAATAAGACGTTATCACGTCAAAAACGAAGTAGGAACACCATTAATCTATGCTTTATTGTAACCATAAACAAAACAGCTTACTTTTTAATTAAAAATCGTAATTTCCCAATGCCTCGTCACGACCTCAGCTCACGATTCCTGAAAGGAACGCACCCTGCTGTTACCAGCGTAACCCGAGCCCTCACCCCCCGCCCGGCTTTAGAACTCCGAAACCCTCAGGGGAATTAGTACTGAGCTGGAGAGGTCAGCGTACACTGGCAATGAGCACATATTGGAGATATCGATCTTTGGTTAGAAGTCCCTTGTGTCTTGAAGCGTTTTGCTTTAGGGTTCAGAATATATGGTACGAGATCAAAATTGACAACGTGTGATTATAAGCCATGTGTTTTCGGTACAAGGTTGAATTTGCAGTGTTAATAGCCCGCTAATAACTTTGTACAATCAGCTCTTAATGTGAGGTGAAACATTTTTGGTTACTTTTTCTATGGATATTTTAGTAATACTAAATTTCTTCCATGCTGGTTTGGGAGCAAAGAAAAAACATAGAATGTACCAGTTGCTTCTCTACCCGCGCAGACAGTAAAAGCCCATTGAGGGAATGGGCGAAAATCATAGGAATCATGTTATTTACAGGCGATGAGGCTAGCACCAGTCACTATTTTGATTCTATTTTGTACCTGTTACTGTAGCCTCTGTCTACCCCGTAAGGGATAAAGACGTGATTTGTGTATGTACGTGTATGTATGTATGATAGTTAGAGTCACGTAATTCCTTCCGTGTAGACGGAGCTTAGGGTAACAGGACCTAAAGGCCACGTTTAGCTTGATTGTAGATGTATGGGAAAGGAGAATCAAAATAGTCACGGGTTGCATAATTCTACAGATTTTCGCCCACTCCTTCGACTTCTCGCTCACTCGTCCATCCCTAATATAATACTCCTTTCATCCACTCAAAGGTTGACTGGAAGAGATATCTTAAAGGGATAAGTCTGCCTTTGTGCATGTATCTCAGTGTTTGTCAATTGTATTTGTCTTGTTTATTTTGCACAATTAAGAGTTTACATACATACATGCTTCTTTCGTACATTTTCACAAACCTCGCATTATCACCTCTTTTATCGGAGCGCAATAAACTAATTTATCAATTTTGCATCATGTGACTTTTGCATAGACTGTGGAGCCGCTGTCACGTGCATTAAGTTGCATTTTGCGTATACTGTACGGATATTATGTAATTTTAGGTGTCCAATCATTTGATCGACAAACGTTTGACAATCAATTCATTCGACAACTCTTTTGTCATCTCCAGCCCCACGTCCCACTGCTGGGCCACCTACTGTCAGAATGCGAGACCCAATGCGTGTTGGGATCTTCACACACTCCGTTGTATTATTCGCAGGTGTATGCAGGTTTCCTCGCGATGTTTTCCTTCACCGAAAGCTCGTGGTAAATTTTCAATGTGATTTCACTAATGAATTCTGAAAAGCTCAGAGGTGCGAGCCTGAGCTCGAACCCACATCCCTCTGCTTGAGAGGCAACAGATCAAACCACTAGGCGTGGTAGCCAACACACCCGGTGAATCTTTATATACATACATACATACCGTCACTCCTCTTTCCCACAAAGGGTAGGCAGAGACTACTTTGTTCCACTTGCTACGATCCTGACTACTTCTTTCGCTTCATCCACATTCATCAATCTCTTCATACATGCTCGTCGGTTTCGGGTACTCCTGACCTTTTTCCAAAACGTCTCCTATTTGGTCTCGGAACGTCCGTCTAGGCCTTCCCCTCCTAACGTTACCATTCGTCTTTATATATGCTAAACTTAATATGTTTGGAGTAAATCCAGTAAACTTATTGTGTGACTCAAATTATTAGGTTAGGTTGGTTTCAATTCCTAAACGACACTAAAAATTTGAGCACACACATACAAGTAAAGCTATGGCCGGCAATCGAACCCGGATCCTCATCTTTCCGTGATGCGTGCTATACCGCTACGCCACGGCAGGTTATAGGCCAAAGTTTAGAAATCTAATTTATAACGGGTAAAACCGAAAAATAAATATCAAAAAAAACAAGAAGTAAAATTCTTGATTCATTTGATAGTAGCTGGATTTGTTTTACATTTCGAAAAAGTTGGCGAAAATAAAAAGTTGTCAAAGGAATTGGTTGTCGAACGACACATTTGTCGAACGTTCGTCGGCTAAATGCTAGAGAACCGTAAATTACATGCAGACATACGAGTAGAGGCTTAACGTTACAGCTCGTGGGTAAAGTTTGGTGGTAAGCCAACCAATGTTTCAGGAATAATGGAAGATCTTGGACGCGGCCGTAAACCACCGCTAATGTTGGCCGGCCTGATCCTACGCGCCATTCGTTCCAAATGACGTAGAATGTGTTGCCAACACGAAATTAGATTAGGAAAAAAAATTGAACAATCTACAGGGAATTAATGACAAGAAATTGTTTGAGCACTACACGCCATCTTGAAAATGTGAAACAGTTAATTCAATTAAAGACTTGGCTTAAAGGTCCAGTTACCAAGCCATATCACTACATAGTATAAAACAAAGTCGCTTTCTGTCCCTATGTCCCTATGTATGCTTATATCTTCAAAACTACTCAACTGATTTTGATGCGGTTTTTTTTAATCGATAGAGTGATTCAAGAGGAAGGTTTTTATGTATAATTCTACGCAGACGAAGTCGCGGGCATCCCAAGACTATACGACATGGAGGGATAGTAGCTTATAGGCCTGTTTCACCACCCTCTGTTAAGTCCCAGTTATCTTAAGTTTCAGTTATCTATGATTCCGTCTCTATTTATTACTACGAAACTGACACAGAGACGTCATCATAGATAGCTAACACTTAAGATTACTGAAACTTAACAGAATGACAACCTCACAAATGTCATTGACATTTGTGACGTACCAGATGTAACCAACCAAAATTGACATATCAACCTGACACATTGCCATCTCAAAAAAGAAAAAAAACTTGAGCTAAAAATTTTAAAAAAATGGACCCTTAGGTAGGGTCCCCATCACGCAGGCAACATTCCCGCGTTGTATCGCAATTGCGAGTCTTTTTGCGAGATAGCTGCCGGCGCGAGGGTCGTCCGTTGCCTCCCACAGACGTTTGCTTATAGTTCTGTAGAGCCCACGCGCGCCCTTGCCCCACGGACCGAGTGTCTCAACGCCAAATGCGACGAACTCTCTCGGGTGTCCACCGCCGCGCGTGCCTGCACGCAGTGGCGTAACTATAGGGTGGCAGGAGTGGCAAAATGCCACGTGCCCCTTGCTCTACGGGGCCCCGAACTGGCTTGGTTTAAAGCACAGAAGGGACGCTGATGCATTTCTTTATATTGAGGAAGGAGCCCCATCTGACGAATTTACCACGGGCCCCAGACGTTATAGTTACGCCACTGCCTGCACGTCATTGGGAGGTAGGACGCAGCCATGGTGTCGGCGCAAGTAGCGTCCCACACCAGCGCACGTCCGTACCTCCACGGAATCAATGACATCCCATCAGGGCGCTTGCCATCGCTCCGAGCGATCTGGGGCTCCAGAGCACCAGGAACGTTGGCACTGACGAGGGCTCTTCTGAGGATGTCATTCAGAGCGCCATGACAGGAAAGGCGGCTGGCAGCCGAGGTGCAGGCGAATCCGTGGCGGCCGAGGCGATCTACGAGGGATTGCCATTATAAGATAAACTTTTCTTCTATAAAAGTATTTAAATTGAACATAATTTGGTGCGAACAAGTCTGTCTGTCTCTCTGTCCACGCTTAAACCGGACTAATTTAGTTGAAATGATTTCCACGCGGTATTCGAAAGTTACTTTCCTTGCGATGGATCTTAGCCATCTTTGGTGAAAATCGGTCAAGCAGTTTGAACGATATCAGCTCATTTCCAAAATGATGTAGGCATAAAATTGAATTCTTTTTTATTTACTCATTAATGCGTGGGAGGATATTCTTTTTTTAAATTTCATATTCTGTTCATCTGCAAACATTATAATTTGTTCTTAATCCGCTACAAAAAACCAGCCAGCGCCAAAACTGTCACTTGCAACTCTCAAAATTCGAAATGAGAACGCTGATTCCAAACGGAATGGCGGCCACAAATTTTTACGACGCATCCCCGCGGCCCACAGAACACAACTTATCGTTCGTCTAAACAAGTTCTCGAGTGGGGACGCCGCTTATCTGTCCCAAGCACATGCGAGCTGCCTTGGGGCCTTTAAACTAATACCACTATAAAAAGCCCCCCCGCCCCCCCGCCGCGCCTCGTAAAACGCGCCATTCCGGGAAATGGGCGTGTAAAACGAGAGCTCAGCTTACGCCGGCCGGCCGTATAAAAGCTTTTGCCCGATTACTCGCTTGCCTGCTTCGTGCGTTCTATTTTCAAACGCGATAATGATAACCGTTCGACGTTTGGGAACTTAGACAGACAAGTTTTTGGCTATCGTGAGTTTTAATCAAAGTATAAGTATCATTTTTTTAAACGACAAGGAAGGCAAATGAGTAAGTGAGTCAGCTGATGGTGAGCGAGCACCCTTCATGGATACACACACACGTTTTTTTTACATTGATTATTAAGAATTTGTAAAGTGTGTGTCATCCACGATTGTATTACAAATAAGATACATAATCGTTGTTATTCCGATGAATTATATTTTTATTTACACATTCTTCAGATATATTTGCTGTTTTGATAAGAGACGCCGAATTTATCGCTAGATATGGCAGTTGGAGTCATGTTAGTTAGTAAGTCGAGTAAGTATCATGTACAACTAAACACACAATCATGCTAAACGTGGCCTTTAGGTCTTGTTACCTTAGGTTCTGTCTACCCCGTAAGGGATAAAGACGTGCTTTGTGCATGTAAATTTATCCTCCTAAAAATATTTATAAACTCACCTTTACTAAACCCATCACATATTACATATAAAATAAATGTTTGAGATTTCACAAGCTGAGCCAATATGGACGCGGTGCATGTTTATTTTTAAAATTTCTTTGAACTGACTGTGATATTTACCTTTTTCAAGTTGAAATACAAAACGTCTGCGTGAATGTTGTACGAAGCAAAATGTAATGAGATCCAAAATTGGTTTATACAGGACAACGCATAAATTTGTAATGAGGGACACTAAATAACAGTTGTGCTCTATGTAATGTGGTCCAAAACACTGGACACTGAAAAACTGTTGTGCTCTATGTAATGTGGTCCAAAACACTGGACACTGAAAACAGTTGTGATCTATGTAATGTGGTCCAAAACACTGAACACTGAAAAATAGTTGTGCTCTATGGAATGTGGTCCAAAACACTGAACACTGAAAAACTGTTGTGCTCTATGTAATGTGGTCCAAAACACTGGACACTGAAAAACAGTTGTGCTCTATGTAATGTGGTCCAAAACACTGGACACTGAAAAACTGTTGTGCTCTATGTAATGTGGTCCAAAACACTGGACACTGAAAACAGTTGTGATCTATGTAATGTGGTCCAAAACACTGGACACTGAATAACAGTTGTGCTCTATGTAATGTGGTCTAAAACACTGGACACTGAAAAACAGTTGTGCTCTATGTAATGTGGTCTAAAACACTGGACACTGAAAAACAGTTGTGATCTATGTAATGTGGTCCAAAACACTGGACACTGAAAAACAGTTGTGCTCTATGTAATGTGGTCCAAAACACTGGACACTGAACACAAACAAACATATCAATACATAGTATACAACAAAGTCGCTTTCCGCTGTCTGTCTGTCTGTCCCTATGTATGCTTAGATCTTTAAAACTACGCAACGGATTTTGGTGCAGATTTTTTAACAGACAGTGATTCAAGAGGATGGATGTATAAATTGTACGCAGACGAAGTCGCGGACAGAAGCTAGTGAAGTAATAAAGTAATAATAGAACAGGCATACATTCATAGACGGCCATGTTTACTTGTATAGATATTTAATTAACTAAAAGTAATTTTTAAATTACCCACGCATTCATCCACTAGAGTGACAGGAAAAATATTTTGCTTAAACCCATAGCAGTAAAATAAAAAAAGCTTAACCTTGGCAACACTAATGTGACCACACGCCCCTTGTTTGTATAACGGATTACACGAGGGTGACCAGCCTCAAAGGATTGTCCTGATGCTGTGTAATTTCACGCCTTACATCTACCCTCGTAAGACCCGCTTCTTTCGTTTGGTTAAATTGAAACTTCTTTAGCTAGTTTCAACATGAAACTACCGTGAGACTTAATCATTATTACACATAAACGGATAACTCACGTATAAAAAGTCGAGTGATGCTCGACATGTTTCGGACTATTTCGTAGTCCTTCTTCCTGGAGCGCTCGCCCCGGCGGCAGCGAAACGAACACTGCGCGCCAGCGCTCTGTTCGCGCGGCTGCTCGACACAACTGACAGCGGCGCACAACTACCCTCGTTTTCATCGTCATTTTTATTACTGTCAAATGTAGGGCAGCACACAACACTGATCACGTCACTCCGTAAAGGTTCGCTCACACTCACCGTTTGGTCAATATTTAAAACAGTTTAACGACTACGAAATAGTCCGAAACATGTCGAGCATCACTCGACTTTTTATACGTGAGTTATCCGTTTATGTGTAATAATTCTTTAGCTAGTGTTTAAGCTCAAACCTAACAAATAACATAACCTAAAAAAAAATTGATACAAGCTTCGCTTTGCTTTTTGTTGACTTTACTACCATTATCCAACTACCACAAGTGCAAAATTTCAGCTCAATCGGTTAAAGATTTCTACTTCAAAATGGAGTTAAAAGATTCCACCCGGACAAACGTAAGCACATAGTTTAGTTACATATATACATACTAGCTGTTTCCCGCAACTTCGTCTGCATAGAAATCGTTTATCGCTATCCCGCAGGAATTACGCCTTTTTCCGGGATAAAAAGTAGCCTATGTGTTAATCCAGACTATAATCTATCTATGTTCCGAATTTCATCCAGATCTGTCCAGCCGTTCTGGCGTGAAAGAGTAACAAACATCCAAACATACTCACAAACTTTCACATTTATAATATTAGTAGGATAGGTGAAAAAATTAAGTAAATAACTTGTTGTATGTATCTCACACATGTGTGAGAATAGACAAATTGAAGTTCCATTAGAAAAATGACTTAAGTCCCATATCAGTTCTGTACACTACTACATACAACAGGTCTTTTACTTAAGTTTTTCATCAATACATACATTGCAAGTTAATATACATACATTCTGAAGCGTCTTATATCCTCAAATTTAAAGTAAAATGGCCCTTAGCGACGTACCTAACACCATAAGTGTTCTTTATAATGGACCTAAACAAAATGGAACTAATTTTGGACATTAATTTACAAAATTATACCTTAAACCATTATGTTACGGTTCATACTGTGTTACACGCCCCTGCGGGAGTTAGGGAGCCATTAGACGGGTTAAGGGTACCATGGGTCTACGCGAACTCATTTTGATCTCAGTTCTTTTTCACTCGGATGAAAGAAAAAAATACACTCGGTCAATCTAGGCAACGGTGCATCAAGTCAACAATACATTGCTCTTAACCGATTCAAATCCTACTTCCTACTATTATTATAAATGTAAAAAATTGTGATGATGTATGGATGTGTACCCTTTCATGTCAGAACGGCTGAACAAGATTGGATGAAATTTGATACAGAGATTACAGTCCAAAATAGCACATAGTTTACATGTTACCCCGGATAAATTCCTAATACCCGCGGATAGCGATAAACGAATTATTCGCAAACAACGTTGAGATATTTTGTATAGATAGCGAAAATCGGGGTTGGGCCATTCCATTAAAGTCGTACACTAAACTTTTTTCTGGAATTGAGGCTTATTTCCGGTTTTCTACTCAGAATCATGAGCATTATCGATCCTGTCCTGATAGGAAAATAAAACATCCCAACATTGCTGTTTCCATTACTTCATTCTTACAAATTTGTATGACGGTAAAAATGTAGGTCAGAAGATGTATGGAATTTTGGGGACGTGATTCTGAGTAAAAAACCGAAAATAATACTTAAATCTCAGAAAAAAATTGAGGGTACAACTTTTAATGACATGGGTTACGTGATTTGGGAGAGTTTTAATATTGTCTTAAAATTTTATCTGCCATTGAATTATTTTACTTAAAACTTGTATGTCTTCTATGTAGTTACATGAAACATAATCTTCATCAGCATCGCCATATTCAGCCCATACATGAACGACAAATATCACTGTAAGTACTCGCAGTTCGTGTAGTCGAGGGAATGGGCGAAAATCATAAGAATCATGTCATAGGCGATGCGGCTAGCAACCCGTCACTATTTTGATTCCATTTTCCACCTATACGCTCACAATCTTGCTAAACGTGGCCTGTAGGTCTTGTTACCTTAGGCTCTGCCTACCCTGTAAGGGATAGCGATGTGATTTGTGTACGTAGTTTATACTCGAAGTTTTAGTTTTTACCAAACGCGGACTGCGAGTACGGTGAAAATGTCAAACTTGCGGTCACCTAATTTCTGCCGCTTTAAAAGTGAGTTCCAATAGTAACACTGTAATGCAGGTAAAGACAAGCACTTTTCACGTAAAAAAAGTTGATTCCACGTGTTTTATTTGAATAATGCAGTTGGCATGAGACGTGATGGGATATTTGGCATGGGATCAAGAATTTGCGCATGATTTATGCTGGAATTTGGTGTAAGATCTTTTTTTATGCCGCTCGCTCAAAATTTACAAAATTATTAACAGTAAGAAAGTTGTTGCAGATTTTTAGTAGTACCACAACATAAAAAGGCTTCAATAATAAGCCTACTAAGGGACTAAATTTTAAATCTAAAAATTTAACGAAAAATCTTTGTAGGGGTTCAGAAGTAACCCAAGCATCCTAAAATATTCCAGGACAGTTCTGGAAGACCTTGTGATTAAAAAATTGATTAAGGTTATAATTATGATAACTTCGGCAAACATCGGGCGAGTTCGGCGCGTGTTCGGGATCTAAGGGGATTAGCTCGTTATGCTAGCCCACGGCCATTAATGCTGCGACACGGCCCAGGCGCAGCTTAGACTACCCTGTTTACACACACACATAAATCACGTCTTTATCCCTTACGGGGTAGAGAGAGCCTAAGGTAACAAGACCTAAAGGCCACGTTTAGCATTATTGGCGGGCGTATTGGTGGAAAGGGGAATCAAAATAATGATGGGTTGCTAGCCGCATCGCCTGTAGGTAACATGATTCCTATGCCCATTCCTTCGACGGGCTTTTACCATCAGCGCGAGAAGAGAAGCAACTGGTAACAGTCACATAGAATGCTATGTTTTACCCTGTTTACGATAACGAGTATAGTGCCCTCTTTTGTACTTTGTGTGCAAATGAAAGGGATAAAAAATGTCAGTGAGCGCAAAATGACACTGTCGCGCTCGACTTAACTACATGTATAAAATTGTGATAAAATTATCAATTTATTGATACAGTGTGAAATCAAAAATGGATCATTTTTTTATGTAAAATGTGATGTAAAAAGATTATACTTTTTTAAACTAAAGTAATCATACTCCATCGGGTAAACTCGGAACGTACGAACACTCACGACACTACGAACCCTAAGTTTTGCGATGGCCCACGATGGCTATATCGCCACTAGGTATACAAACAAAACACAGCTCTAAGCTATCTAAACAGAATCACCTGACGTGACCAAAACGATTGTCGCACCCTAAAAAACGTCCCCCATATCACAATCGTGACGATCAAACTATGACAGTTGCAAATTTCTAGGGCATCATCCCCTCCCTCATTGTTAACCAATTACCGACTCCCGCGCGCGAATTCAAATTAGGAAAGGTCGGTGACCCCTGATCAATCGCTGGACCGCGCTGGGATCGCGCTCGGGAAGGATTTTGAAAATGGAACATGGGATTTGAGTGTTTGTGTAGCATAGAGCATCGCGTGTGCGTTTTCTTGTTTGTGTGAGTTTAGTGTAGTGTTTTATATTTTATTGCGTTTTGTATTTGCCTTTTTAGCTGAATTTAGTGGCCAGTTACATCGGAATCGATTGATTACTTATGTCAGATGTAAATTAGCAAATGGAACGTCTATAATTTTATTATTTTATGAATTCGTGTCGGAATTATGTATTTTTCCGTTCACACGAACGAGGACAGTGACCCTTAATCGTTGGACCGCGTATCGACGTTCCAATTTCGAATTATAGTTTGAAAATGGAAATGAGTTGAATTTGAAAATTACTTAAGTAGACAGACAATGCTGTGTGTGTTGTCAATATTGTTGTAGCTAGGAATTCAATTTTATTGATTTTCTACGAAGAAATTGGAGTTGTTAATTCTCAAATCTCTGTTAGCGTTTGGCTGAAACGCTTTCATTAGCTGTGATGTCCTCCTAATTCAGTCCTAAAACCCCGAATTAGGTCCACAAAAGCCGAAATGCCCTTAAAAACTGACTGCTCATATAAAATGGCATTGTCACCGCGCCTGCGCGCTGCTAACATCGTTAGTTCGGCAGTAAAGAGGGGAGACACTGAAATTCTATTACGTTTATACGCGGGGCGCGCCTTAATGCTTGCGTTATGTCATAAAACATGCCCATCATAACCTGACCTGACAACTCTACGTACCAGTACCACAACGCGGGCCAGCTTATATTGGTCCAACGTCCTACAGTGTAGCATGACCAGAACAACCTGACCTATCAAGCTTACACGCGATAATAACAACGCGGGTCAAGTAATACTAGAGATAACATCCAGATAATAAGAGCTAGCAATCGTACGCCGTGTAATGGGAGCGCAGTTCAGCTTATATTGGAGCATAACCTATTGAACGTCCACGGTAATTTGAGCTGTCATTCGGACGCGCTATAATAAGAACTCGGATCAAATTATATTGGGGATGGATTATATTGCCAGCGTAGTGAGAGCTCTCGTTTTTACTACCAATAATGTGCGTAAGGTTCTGCTTATGCTGGTGTTTTAATATAACACTAAAATCTGCGATTGTAGGGGGGTTGCCTCTGGTCGATCCGATCCGCGCAGTTTATTTTAAATTATCACTGTTATTGGTGGGGTGGTTTTTAATCTGCTCGAGATATGTTAATCTCGCTGTATCTAGAGCTTTTTAGCTAGCAATAAACATCATCATCATCATCATCTACAGTCTACATTATATACGTCCCACTCCTGGGCACAGTTCTCTCAGAATGAGAAGACTATCCATTTTATATTTCACTGTTTTATACTTTCAATTTGCTTTTATTTCTAACGTTTGTAGATTAAGTAGGAATGCAAATGTTATGATGTAGATGTGACAGTGACAGCCTGACCGTTACCATAGCTAAACTTTTTTTTTTCATTTTTGTGTCAAACATTGAATGGCCGATTCTGCCAAAAAAAATGACAAAAATACTTTTACAAAAATATCTGCAATCGTAAAGTATTTTTGTAATCGGACAAGATAATTCGTACAATTGGTGGTTTTCCTCCAAATGGTTTTCGAATTGGAGCATACTACAACAATACAATACAATACAAAAACTCTTTATTGAACACCACAAATCAGTACAAAACAATACAGAATCAAAGAACAAAGTAGACAATAGGCGGTCTTATCGCTTAGCGATCTTTTTTTTTTTTTTTTTTTTTTTATATGAATAGGAAGGCAAACGAGCAAGTGGGTCACCTGATGGTAAGTGATCACCACTGCCCATAGACACCCGCAACCCCAGAGGGATTGTAGATGCGTTGCCAACCTAGAGGACTAAGATAAAATGCCTCTTGTGCCCGTAATTTCCCCGGCTGTCTTACCTACCAGACAACCAATATACTAAAAAAAATTAACAATGCCAATTATTCCTTTTTTGATTTTTGGCTACGGAACCCTGAAAACTTAGTTCTATACACATCCTGTGCCCTGTTTATCAAAACTCACAAGCCTTGTATTACAAGCAATTTTCCTGTAAAAAACACCATTATTACAAATATGTGTTCATTAAAACTACACGTGTAAATTACAAGTTACAAGTGTCATTATTTATTTTACATGTATATTTTTACACTTGTATTCGTGATTTCGTTTATCAAAAAATAGTTTGTAAGTTTAAACTTGTAGAAAATCATTACAAATCCTGAGAGTGTCCGGCGACTCTCCATTCCGTCTCACAAGTTTACGAGTGTCACACTCGGTACCCGCCGTGAACTCTTAGAATTGGCATGCTATTCGGGGTTCCGTTTTGGGTACCATCGGCGGCCGATTTAAGTATCAGAGCCATAAGAGACAGCAAGAGAATAGGGAATATGCATTAAAAAAAAGATATTTCGTAATAAAATATGAAACTATCGTAAAAAAGATGACAAAGAGTAAAATTAATTGTAACATCGGTACTACTAGTCACCGATTAGAAAGAGAGATCCGATATGGCATGTGACGTCATTTGTCACAACGCCCATACATATAAGTTCCATAATCAAAATTCCGTTTTTTTTATAAAAAGAGATACCTAGAGACAAATCTTTGATAGCTTATATCTCGGTTGTTTTTATAGTTATTTGAAAAATGTTTTATTTTATATTGTTTGTTACATAAATGTGCTTTTGATGAAAGCCATGAAAAAAGTCGTGAATATTCCCTTTATCGAAGGGCATTCTAAGAACTAACGGACTGTACTGCTACCTAACACCATTTTAAACTCGACAGCCAAGTTTGTAAATCCTTGGACAACCGGTCACTAAGTGCGTCAAACAAAATGTGTTCCTTGTCACGAATTATTAGTAGAATCGTTAATTATTGTCTTTTCATGACCTTTTTCAAATGGAACCTACTGCAAAGTCTTGCTGCGAATGAATAATCTTCAAATTACAAACGGCGGAAATCTCTACTTTGACGTTATTTTTTTATAGTCTCTTTCATATTAGGCACAGACAATATAGCATTCATCTATAAAATTAATGCATAATGTAATTAAAAAAATCGCAATGGGTGGGAAAATAATATGGCAATATACATTTTTGATTTTAGAATTCACAAGTACAATTTACAAGCGTAAAATTTTACAAACCTTGTAGTATTTTTTTGATAAACGTAATTTACACGAACTTGTTACAACTTACCTGTATAGTGTAACTTGTGAACTCGTAGACTTGTAAGTTTTGATAAACAGGGCACTGGTCAGTGTGGGAATCCCGAGATCCCGTTTATCTTGTGGTCAGACATGACACGGAATATTGAATCATAAAGCGGTGTCATACGGTTTGGATTAGCATGTACAGTGTTTAGAGTGTAAGGTGGCATGGATGTGGTTGCTTAGAAAATAAATGAATTTAAGATTATGGTCAGTTATAAAGCGGCCAAGTGCGAGTCGGACGCCCCGAGGGTTGCTTACAATTCGGCAAGTGAATATATAATCCAGTGTTAGCAGACCCCTACTCTAAAGCTAAATGTAGGCAGTGTGAGGTCAGTTTATATTGGTTATATACATAGACATAAAAATATTCTGTTTGTTCCTATTTGTTGTTATAGCGGCAACAGAAACAGTTCATGAGATGCAGCCTGATGACAGACAGACAGACGGACAGTGAAGTCTTAGTAATAGAGTCCGGTTTAGGTACCCTTTGGGTACTAGTAACAAGTTGTATTTATAAATACACTAGCGACCCGCCCCGGCTTCGCACGGTATATTATGCATGTATTATACATATAAACCTTCCTCTTGAATCACTCTATCTATTAAAAAAAACTGCATCAAAATCCATTGTGTAGTTTGAAGATATAAGCATACATACGGACATGAGGACAGAAAAAGCGACTTTATTTTATACTATGTAGTGATCATTCCATAACTAAAACTAGTTGCATGGTATTCTGATTCCGCAGTCACACGTGCAAGACACGTATATTCGTGATAGAAAACCCCCCTTTTCCAAATTAACCTACTTGTTAGACTGCCAGTACCAATACCTTTACACTTAATTCCGAATGCTTACTTTAAAAAAAAACTGATTTATTTTCAAATTGTTCCAAATTCTGTTGTTGGTAGCATTGCGAATTCATAATTGTTATTATTTTCACGGTTTGTTTCACACGGCTCTGTTTGCTTTGTTCCAGGTACGTAGAATAATTGCTGGCCAGTTACGAGTACGCGGTGCGAGTGTTGATAAAAAAAAAATCATAGACAGCAAAGAGTAAAGTACAAACTTTTTTTAATATATTAATTTAGTTTGCTTGGGTGTTTTAATTGTTAGGGCGTACTTCGTGGCTTAAGAATCTCCGGACATGGCTCAACCTTAGCACAAGCTCACTGTTCCGAGCTGCTGTGTCGAAATTAAAGATAGCACTGATGACAGCCGACCTCCGGTATAAGATGGCATCTCAAGAAAAAGGAATTGTTATAATGAACCGAAATTTCAGCTTAATTTACTCCATGAAACTGATACTTACTTTTAAAATCTATCTATTATTATAATTTCTTCTATGTGAAACTTAACAATGGATGGTGCTTTTACTCAACACAGAAATAACCGTATTGGGTATGAATGAGCTATTTACGTAGGAGACAATGAACCCACGCGAACATTGCTAGTACTATATTTACTACTTTATTGTATATTGGCATACTTAAGTAGCTACAGCAGTAAGCACTTTACTATACGGTTTACATGTAGAGGTTCTTTACATGTTGTGTGTGACTGTGTATTCAGTACAAACATTGAAATGGACAATGTCTTTTTATATTCCGCTTTTTAATAGACAAGAAATACCTAGTTAAGTACTTTAGTTTTTAGAATGAGAAGCATAGCATTCCCTCTTGATGCGTATAGTCTATTCATACTGTCGTGTCTATGCCAGGTTTTTGGTTTGTCATGACATTGTCAGTTGAATTAATAAATTACGTCTAAATCTCAATTACCTACTCGATTTCATTAAATATACAAAATACATACTAATATTAAAAATATAAAAATACTGAACTCTGTTTCTCTATCCGTCTGTTTAATAAAATATGCTATTTTATTGAACCAGGCGTTACTTTGCGGAGGTCCATTTCAATGAACAAAAAATATTTACCTTGCTACTCCGCTACTCACTGTCGTACGACGTTGGTTTGCATGTGTAACAGTTGTGCTCATTAAACTTTGATAATGATCCCGTAGAGGGATTCAAACGCATCAGTGTTTGTGTGGTGTAAGGAATAATTAAGTTGGTGGGATTTATATGTGTTTTATGTGGCAGTGGACGGACGGTTGCATGAAAAACATATATAATATATTTCACACAGGCTTATCTTGCACGTGAATAGCGGAGTAGCAAGGTACTTATTTTTGTGCATTAAAATAGGCTACTTTTTGTCCCGGAACATTGCATTGTTCCCGCGTGACAGCATAATTTTTCGCAGTTAAAGTTCGGGGCGACATCTACTGGACTAGGTATAAGACGTCTGAATTGAAATGACCTAAATTTATAAATATTTGAATTGAAATCTTTAGTTCATTCTAAAGTATGAGATAATAATGCATAAGCAAAGCTTTATTGAACAATTAATTGCTGATTACGATTTTACATTCGTGGCACTTTACTCTTTCCTTTATCCAAGGGCACTGTCCGCTTATAATTTAGAGCATTTATTAATGAACTATAAAACGCGTGTGACATTTCCTCCACTCACTTAACCCACTTAAAACAAAACCAATCAGTGTAAATCCTGATTAACCTCAACACACATATCCATATGGTTATCCAGTAAATGTAAGTGTAAAATATTGTGACAGTCCGTGCTTGATTGTAAGCATCATCGATTTGACATTTAAAAGGCGTGTCGATTCAAATATCACGAATACAGGTTCGTTCGGCGCAGCCATTTTGGATTTTAATATTTCACTTGCACGACTTCGATGAAGTATTTTGTGCTTCATTTGGCCGTAAATGATCATTTTAATTTTGCTTCGCCTAATTTTGGGGTTGTAATCTTTTTTAAGTGGCCATTTTGGACTGGTCCGAGGAAGCAATCATTATCCATCTAGCAAGATATTTCCGTGCGTTTCGGTGCCTTTCGGTCGTTAATTCTGTTATTTATTGTTATTATTTTATATCTACTTATATAAAAGAACAACTGGATCAATTCTAAATAAACGTGACGTATAACTACGTCAGACAGATCAGCTAACTAGTTTTTGAAATGAAAATGAAATAATGCATTTTGCTTTAGACATGGTAAAAAAGTGATCTAGTCTAGTATTTAGTTTTGATGTCCGGCGACACGTCTAACCAAATTAATTGACATGCAAACATTAACTTATTTTCTAAAGTGGTTTTTAGTAGTTTGAATTAGCACATTTTTCAAAGTTTTCATTTTTATTAAACAAAAAGTAAAATATTAATGTTACTATAAATTATTAGAACTGCAGTTATTTATTTTAAGTAAAAATCAAAATTTACTTAGGGGCATCTCAGCTATGTTCCTAGGCTTTAGCATTTATCTTTGTCTGAGTCGAGCATAAAGCATAATATTTTTCCACTCCTCAACAATTACAAATCTTTCACATCATTCGTTATATCGCTGACGTTTGTCCGTGGAAACTCCATGTTTTCATGTAATGATGGGTACGTTAGATAAACTGTCTTCCTTGAAACATAAACTTGGTATAATCTCCAACTGCCTTATCTACCAGCTGTTCTAATGACCCAACGGCCGTGTCCAAGGCGCCCCCATCTGGCCCGCATGTATTTCAAACTGAAAGACAATAAATTTGTCCATACTATTAGCGGAAGGCTAATGTATGGGTCATTTACATTATGTTTTTGCTCGCATAATAACGAGTTGTGGCACAAGTGACAGCTGTCATGTGGGTCTTTCTTTGCATATGTAATAACTTCTTTATTTTTATGAATTGATTACTGGACGTTTGTTCAAAGTTTTTAGCCGACAGTATGAACTTGAAGTCAATTGTAAATTTGTTAAAAAGAAGTGGATACTAACGTACTTCTAGTAATTGTTTATCCTGAAATTGTAGGAGTAGGGTGCAGTGGGTAGGTTCCAAAGACGATGAATTCCAATTAATTATTTATTTAATAAATAACAGCAAATCAACAACATTTCGACAAGGCGGAAGTGACGAGAAGACAAAACCATGGTGTTGCCACAATAGACCTAGCAACAAGGCATGCCATTCAGTAGAGTTAATGCATACAGTCATGCCCATTCACTACCAAACTTAATAGAAATTACGCAGAGAATTCTACTTGAATTTAAACATTAGTAATAGAGTATTATGAAAAATTGAAAAATAGCAACCAGTTATTAAAAGTGGTAGAAGGAAGAAATAAAAATTACCTCGTCAAAAATTCAAAATTGGAATCCAGTTCCGTTCTCAATTTGCTAACTTTTTAAAGGACAAATGGTGAATTGTGAACAGAGCCGGAAACGTAAAGGTGTGTTCACATAATAATCTTAAATCACATTAACAAATTTTGTTTTCTGTTACTTTTGTGTAAGGTAGTACGTAATTCAATTGAGTTAATTTATCAAATGTATTCAGTGTTAAGTACATTTTAATCTATATCTATTCTTAACTCAATACCGCCATTAATACTTCTACATTAGCGTTTTAAAAACCAAGGGTGCATTAATATATTTCCGGCACCTGTGCCGCAGAAGCAGGTGTGGCGCCAACAGAATTGGATTTACTTTGTAAAGGTACGCTTGATCTTCTCTATATTTTTATTAACTTCTGCTTTTTAGTATCTAATGGGGTAATATTACAGAATCAGATGGAACATTGCATCGTTTCTAACTCTCATTACATTAGAATGTTGCCACAAAAAATGACAATGTTACTGGCCATGCATAAAAATCTTTAAATAAAATTAAAATTTTAAAAACAGAAGCTGAGTAAAAGGGTTTATTCCGCTGTGGTCTAGCTCGTTCGTCAGTCTGAGACAACAATTTGCTGTCTCTCAATAATTATGAGGCCATTTTTAACCAGCGAAATGTCACATTTTGATGTTGATTACACGTTCAAGTGACAGAAGAAACCGCTAACAGATGTTCGAAGGCAATTAATGGTGGTAAATACAGATGGGATCTATAATTTGCGCGGTTGCTGGTTCCATTTTTAAATTAGGTATTCCAGTTTTTGTCGATCCAATCTCATTGTGTTAAAATTAGTTTGTAAATTATGACTACAGTCCATTCCAGTCCATTCCAACGACTTTGTAAACAAACAACTCCCCCAAGTTTATAAAATGGAAATATGATAGTCATAGTATAGTTATAAAATGCCATGAGGTATCAAGTATGATACTTCAACATTCCGGTGGATGTGATGCTAATTGCACATAATAATAGAATGTAGCAGTTGCTTCTCGTCCCGCGCAGATGGTAAACGCCCATCGAGGGAATGGGCCAAAATCCTAGGATTCATGTTATAGGCGATGCGGCTAGCAACTCATCACTATTTTGATTCCCCTTACCACCTACACGCCTACAATCATGCTAAACGTGGCCTTAGGTCTTGTTACCTCAGGCTCTGTCCACTCCGTAAGGGATACGTGATTTGTGTATGTACCTATGTATGAGTGATGTGGGAGTTTAGATGAAATTGGTTTGTTTACGAAGCGTTAAAATGGATTCGGTTGGATATCGCTTATGCCAAATGTTTTCAATAAAAAAGTATACCACTTTTATATTTTCAACATGAAAACTTTTAAGCTCTGCTAAAGCCGGGGTGGCATTGTAATAAATAACACACACACACGCAAACACTCACAAAAGTGCAATCTGCAACACATTTCTCTTATTGCGTTTCGAATCCGACGCACAATAGCTCCGTCTTTCCCCTTTGCTAAACCCCCCTACATCCTTAACTTTAGCTGATGAAGCTCAAAATGCCGCCGAATTTACTTTGACAGCTGCAAAGATAACTTTGCGTCGTTAATCCCGTTTCGCTCCCGTTAAAAACTGTCGTGGGACCTTAATTTGTTGTTCATAAGGCTACGTTTTGGATGGTTTTGAGTTTGGCGAGTGTAGAGTTATGTTGGCGTGGCAAATGCTTCCCCCAGGAGTTTGGTTCGCAGATGGTGCTGAACACTTGTTACGTCGCTCCTAAAATAACATGCAACTTGCATAAATCTTACTTGTCGTAAAGGTTTGACTTGCAAAGTATTTCAGGCCAGTATTTTGTGCCAATAATGCAAAAATATTGATTACTAGCTGTTGCCCGCGGCGTCGTCTGCGTAGAAAACGTTTATCGCGCGCCCAAGGAACTATGATTTTATTATGGCATTGCAACTGCAATTTTCTGAGATGACATACCTGTAGGCTTATTGTCTAACTCGCTCGCAATCGCCATCGTGTTCATTTTGACAGTTCATGTATGGGCTGACAATTGGCATCGGAATCAGCTAGCTGTCACGTTGCGATTGCGAGCGAGTCAGGTAATAAGCCTACTGGTGTATGAATAATAACTGTTTTACTGTTTTTTACCTCATGAATACTTGATGTAAATGAAAAGTGACATTGCGCAATGAAAATGGCGTATCGCAATGATTTGTGATTGTAGAGTTGTTAGTAAAAAATAATAATTGGTTTAACCCATTTATCAGCAGATATTAGATAAATGAGGTTGATTGGTTACTTACGCACTACTTTACTTGCTTATAAGGTGCATTGGGGTAATTTCGAAAATCGTGGATATCCACTAGACGGGGAACTATTCCAGAATCTGGCAACGTTGGTAAAAAGCGTTGGTAGATTATGTAATGGTTCCCCGTTTAGTGTATATCGACGAGTTTCGAAATTCCCCCAATTTCGAATTTACTCCGATGCACTATTTTACCTATAGATATGTGTATTATCTTGGTATTAGTAATCTAACATACATACATACATACATACACACATCACGTCTATATCCCTTACGGGGTAGACAGAGCCTGAGGTAACAAGACCTAAAGGCCACGTTTAGCATGATTGTGGGCGTATAGGTTGAAAGGGAATCAAAATAGTGATGAGTTGCTAGCCGCATCGCCTATAACATGATTCCATGATTAGTAATCTAATGTATAAATAAACTAGGTACAAAAGAGTTTCGGGCCTTTCATCCAATTTTTTTCACGGTAGTAAGTAGAAGTCGAAATAAGTGTCAATTTTTACCCGACTACGGCAAAGGCAAAGTACTATGTTATATAGAACGTTACATAGGCTACTATAACACAATGTAACGTGACACTACGGCTTTTCCAGCTTGAATATGTGCCTCTACACTGTGATTATTGTGTTCCATATCGTATGACATTAATTGTCATCTTGTTTCCTACTTTTTCAGCGTCGTTTTTTGTAGTAGCTGGATTTTTGTTTTCTACTTTTTTTTAATGACGCCACGCATATCTCTGAATTTGAGTACATTTGACTATTATCTTTACGTTCAGAAGTAATCGAAAAATAATCGTAATCTGTACCATGTTTTTTTTAACTACATACTACTGGACACGACGTAGGCATAAATAGCTACTGAATACATGGAATTGATTTTGTAATCATTATCCAAACGATAAGATTAGATAGGTGATGAGGAAGCGTTTCACAGATTATTAAATTCAATAGGCTTATTACCCAACTCGCTCGCAATCGCCATCGTGTTCATTTTGACAGTTCTTGTATGAATGTGACAGCTAGCTGATTCCGATGCCAATTGTCAGCCCATACATGAACTGTCAAAATGAACACGATGGCGATTGCGAGCGAGTTAGGTAATACGCCTACAGGTTAAAGCAATGGTTTATTTTCGCTAATTCTTGAAATAATTATAATAACCAAGTAAATAATAATATTTATAAATAATTCGTTTATTAAATACAAAACGGCCGTTCCATCTAAAAACAAAAGTCGTTCGTTATGCGACAAATGCGATAGTGTCTGATTTTGTAATGCGTCGCTTTTGTGTTTAATCAGAGAGTTATATGGTCCGTTTTTGAACTGACTACTTAGAACGAAACGTCAACCATTGCAATAATAACTTGGCTAAGTAAGTACCTAAGTACTGTAGAGCTGCCATGATGAGGCACTTAGATCTGTACGGGAAATCGGGTTAAAAGTGTTCCTATTCAAACTGATATAGCGTAAGGCCCAAACTATTAAGAGTTAAAATGCAATCATTGAAAAGATACTTTTGACTATATTTCAGCTTCAATAATTTATTAAGCATATTTTAGTTTCACCGATTTTGTTACCGGTCCAAGCTGATCTGGGAGCCGACCCAAGTTCCAAACAAAATATTTTAAAATATCGAACGAGTGTTCGATATACGGAACTTGAACTAAGCCTCAAAGCAGCCAGCAACAGAAACCTGCCAGTATAAAACTAGCAGAACCTATTCCTACAGCACCTTGCAGAGCTGAGGGTAGTAGGAACTAAAGAGAAGAGAGAAATACGGTTAGAGGAGTAAGTGATTTTGTGTGAGAGAGAGAAACATTTACACACAGTCGATATACTTTTTTAGGTATCTAATCAGTCGTAGTAGTAATTAATAAATTATTGGTTCCTCTGATAATGTAAAACTACTACATAAAAAAAATGCTATGGGATCTCTTCTAAATTGTGCATAGGAAAACAATAGTTATTTGTGTCATAACGGAGCAAAATGATGTTTTTACGGCGAGGGCACTACATTGAATCCAGAATGAGGAGTTTTGCTCCCAGGCTCATACAACTTTTCACACCGAATATTGAAATACTTGAAAAATCATTCTAAATATAGTTAAAGAGCTACCAGCATAAAAGTTTTACAATTATCAACTTCAAAAAATTGCATTTGCAAAAAAACCCTTACAAAATCCTTGAACAGAAAAGTTGCACCTTGATCCCTCTCGACAGGCAAAGTTTACTTTTCTGAATGAGAGGTGTGAAAAAAATAAAACGCCACTCACGTAACATTACGTAGTATACGTAGACCCCAGACGTTATAATTATGTAGGTACATAGGTACATACATACATACTTTTATTGTTTATTTATATTTATCTAAATTCTGATAGCGTTGCGACGATAATTACGTAAACTAAGGACAACGAGTTACGTCGGTTAAGGTCACAAAAATGTAACACTGCACACAGCGCAACGTCACGCACACCACGGCGCCGTGACGCAGCGTGACGTCACATCGAACACACCCACACGCGCGTACAATGACGTGCCCGCCCCCACCCACACGCGCGCAGATGTAAACAAAGTGACGTAAAGTACGAACACAATGAAAGCCGCCACGCACACGCGCGCGGTGATTAATGTAAACAAACTGGTCGTTGGATGGCGCCTCACCCACACTAGCGCGTGTACACCGTTCCGTTTGCGACCGGTGTTACGTTGATTGACGTTAGTGTTTTTAGGTTATCGGGTTTATTTACATTCTAATTATAGATTGGTAATGTAGATACTGTTTTTTTCTAAAGCTTGTTTTGCCATTGATACGTTCATATCGTGGAAAGTACACCAAATTTAAATATTCAATCGTTTTTTGTATGTCTAGCAGATTGGAATTAGTTATTATAACTGGAAATCGCTGCTTAGGAAAATAATAAAGATTCCCTTTATTACAATAATTGCGAGTAAAACAATGAAAATATTTTTAAGGTTGAAAGTGGAACGGAGCTAAAGTTGTTTGCCCCAAAATCGAGACAGCTGAATAAAAATGACGATTTCATAACGATTTAAACGTTGTTTTTAAAAGATGAGTTTCTTTATGTTTCCGCGTTGGAAAAATACGGGTTAGGTGTATAATTATATTATAATTATAATTATAATATTATAATTTAATTAGTTATGTTATGGTTATAATAATTATGATTAATGGAAACTATGGTTTAGGTTCCATTGTATTTTTGCTGCCCGCGGCTACGCCCGCGTTCGAGTTTTTTTTTTTTTTTTTAGTTTTGTCTATGGTATGTCACCCTTGCCTCCTTGTAGATTTCAAAACTGTTTAAAAGTAATGCCTCTGACATGCTGGCATAGACAGGTATAGGAGGAGACCAGGGTTCCGTATTTGCTAATTTGGCAACGGAACTCAGAACAAGACCGTTAACCACGAGTTTTATGTTGACACCAACATTTTAACTCCAACTTACAAAATCTGCATTCCATAGTTATTTATAACGAAACAAAAAAAACTATAATACAAAGCGCCAACGCAAACAATATAAAAACTGAAAAATACAGTCGCGCCCAAAAGTTATAACCCTCTGAATGTGAATCAAGTACAGTCGTAAATAAAAGCGAATAGCGCTCGCACTGTTATTACTGGAATTTATGAGATTTACCCAAAAAATAACTGGTTCGCGTCGGTTTATACCGGATAGCGGTCTACGCAGACAGTTGGTTATGTCTTATACATAATTAGGTACGTTTTAATTTAGATAACTGCTCTTTAAAAAAACACTCAATTAAGGAGGTACTAATGACAGGAGTAGCCAAAGTACGTGATCACCTTTACCACCTTTATTTCGTTTATATTGGGCACTAATTTACCCGCGTATGTCTATGAATAATTGACCGCTATTCTGCGGAAACTACGCAACTATCGGATAAAAACTGTTTCAAACCCATGTTTAAATCGGTTCACTGGGTCCACCGGATTAAAAGTAAAGAGTTGATAGACAGAGTTATGCATAGAAATAGCAGACCCCTAACGTAACAAATTTTGGCATACATTTACGTAGATATATACACATTGTCGCTGCCAGGGTGTGATTTCCTATAGGTCTGCGAGTCGGGTTACCCTTACGTGTGATCAAGAGCTGCGGTTCGTTTTTGGATCCGTCCGGGGGAAAGAGCAGTGCTTGGTCTGGTGCACCCTGGGCATCGGCTAATCCGGGATATCATCCGTTGGCTAAGAGCCCGACACGGGGGAGGGGGGTTTTTGACCGTGTTACCGTGCAACGTTGCCGACATTCTGTCACAAGATTTTTAATAATATTTTTGTTACTTTGGCATTGCCGAAGTTGTCGTCGCTATACGCCACGACTTGATACGCCACAAATAAAAAGAAGAAGAAGAAGATTTCCTATAGACCGACTGTTCGTGCCGTCTTCTCGGTTCCCGAGGCTGCCCGAGCGTCGCGACCAATCACCGCGTCTAAATGAGTCCTCGCCACGGTACAGGGGCGCGGGGTAGGACGACAAAGGGGACAGAGGTGCGGGCGGGTAGCACCTCTCGGCCCCCGCGGTTCCGCCCCGCGCCCCTGCGCGCGGACGAGGACTTATTTAAGTCGTTCTCCAAACGAACCTCATCCGTGAAGTGGTCAGTGACAATAACAACTTGACCCTTTCACTCGTTGGCGTTATACGGATGCGAGGTGTCCTGACATATTGGTCATAATGCTTATGAGTTATGAGACTCCACTGATCATCATCACTACATAATATAAAACAAAGTCGCTTTCTCTGTCCCTATGTCCCTATGTCCCTATGTATGCTTATATCTTCAAAACTACACAACGGATTTTGAGGCGGTTTTTTTAAAATAGATAGAGTGATTCAAGAGGAAGGTTTTTAGGAATTCTACGCAGACGAAGTCGCGGGCAGCAGGTAGTTTTATAATATTTAAGCAGCGGGTTATTTTTAACTTAGTTATTCAGTTATTATCCAAGTTAAACTGGTCGACCCACAAGCGTTAACTTTCTAGCCAGTAAAATCAACATCTACCGTATAATTTAAATAAATCACCGTACCTTGTAACGAGTTTTGTATGACATTTATTATTTACGAATTTTTGGCGCACCATATCAAAGCAAAACGGCATATTATTATAAACTAGCGACCCGCCCCGGCTTCGCACGGTATATTATGCATGTATTATACATATAAACCTTCCTCTTGAATCACTCTATCTGTTAAAAAAACCGCATCAAAATCCGTTGCGTAGTTTTAAAGATTTAAGCATACATAGGGATACAGGGACAGAGAAAGCGACTTTGTTTTATACTATGTAGTGAGATAGTGAAGGGGTGCGAGTCGGGTTACCTTCACGTGTGGTCAAGAGGAAGGGGGGAGGAGCAGTGCTTAGTCCGGTGTACCCTGGGCATCGGCTAATGATTTCCTGGCAGTTTCTGAGGGATTTCATTGACCCTTGGCTAAGAGCCCGCGGGGTCTTTTGACCGTATTACCGTACATCGCCGCCATTTTGTCACAAGATTTTTGAATTTTTTTTTGTTTCTTTCTCACTGGCGAAGTTGTCGTCGCTATAACGACTTGATACGCCACAAATAAGAAGAATTATTATAAATACGAAATATAAGCCTTCTCACGACCAAGGTACTATAAACCACATAGATTCTCGACCGCCGTGGAACGTTCTCATAGTTAAAATCACAATAATTTCCCTTGTCAATTCAATGTAACGCAACTAAGAAATTTACTGCAAAAAGGTTCTTCAGTAAATTTGTTCAAGAATGCTTTGGCAGAGGGGAATCGCTTTAGCCTTCTAACTTCAACCTACACCGTTTGACGGAAAGAAATAGTGAATGCGATTGTGATTTCGAGTTCGTTAGTTAAGTCAAAGTGTCAAAGTAAATTATCATCTTGCTTGCCTCTCCCCCCTTTCCCTGCCTCCGCAGAAAACGCAGAAAAATGTACTTACGGCTAATATAAGCTAAATGAAACTCCTGTCGTAGCTTCTTCACTATCACTACATAGTATCAAACAAAGTCGCTTTCTCTCTCTCCATATCCCTATGTCCCTATGTCCCTTTGTATGCTTATATCTTCAAAAGTACACAACGGATTTGGATGCGGTTTTTTTTAATAGATAGAGTGATCCAAGAGGAAGGTATTTATGTATGATTCTACGCAGACGAAGTCGCGGGCAGAAGCTAGTTAACAATAAACAAATTATTTACAAACCTTCCTTTCCTTTCTTTTCATAGAGCGTACATACCAGTTGCTTCTCTTCCCGTGCAGATGATAAAAGCCCATCGAGGGAATGGGCGATAATCTTAGGAATATTTTGATTCCCTTTTCCATCTATCCGGCCAAAATCATGCTAAACGTGGCCTCTAGGTCTATTACCCCGCTCTGTCTACCCCGTAAGGATGAAGACGTAATCTTCCCTTTGAAGTCGTACATTTTCTGTAGAATATAACTAAGTCCCTCTCACACTTGACTGATTGTTAACTTATAGTGGGAAATAACCACAATAGGTATTAAAAGGCCATTATTATATGTATTTCTATTATACATTGTAGTATGTTCAGTTCTCACTAGGAATCCCATGGCATATTGTTTCTAGACGTACCTATTTAGGTCACCTTAAGCAATTATCACTTTGTTAAGTATGTGGTGGTCAGTCACGTGCTTTTCATAAAGACAAAAAGACATAGGGTAACGGCACCAGTGTTGGACACTTTAAGCTGCCAATCACCAGTAATGGGCTTAATTCTTAATTTAAATCTATCCTGCACGTCTAGCACGAGAGCGCACAAGAGTCGCATCGCGCGCGAGATAGATTGCCCGTCCTTTTCCTACTGTACCAACAAGAAAGAGACGGGTAGTCCAACTCGCGCGCGACGCGACTTTCGTGCGCTCTCGTGCTAGCGGGGCTGCTGTGATTGCCATCTGTTTTCGGATATTTGAGGTGGTTAATCACTTACGTCATAATTAGACGACTTGACAGCAAAATCAGCAAGTAGCATGTTTGGTAAGTTAGGTAGTTGTTTTTGTCTGACCTGTTTCAAAACTCTGCGCACGCCGCTGGTGGCGGTCTACCATGGAGAACTGAGGGGCTACTCCGAAATTCGATTTTCGAAGTTCGTTTCGTTCCGTTCCGCTCACACTAATAGTCATTAATTTGAGAGTGAAAGGGACGGTATGACACGAAGTTCGAAAATCGAATTTCGGAGTATAAGGCCTGTATCGATGCTTTGGCGCGCCGCGTTTTTTGTTTAGCTGTCAGTTGCTTTTCTTGATATTAGATTATTAAGTACGGTGATGATTTTTATGTTAAAACTAGCTTTTGCCCGCGACTTCGTCCGCGCAGATAACGTCAGTGTGACGACATACCCCATACTCCACTCATGTCTCCAAGTATAAGGTTTTTATTTCCTATCCCGTGGGAAATTCGGAAAATCCCTTCTTAGAGCACCTGCGTGATCCTCTAGGAATATTATCTACTAACTAATTACAGTCTTTAATTATTTACCTCGTGTTTTTATCCCGTGGGAAATTTGAAAAAATCCTTTGTAAGCATCTTTATACTAATTAAGAAACAACATGAAGGCATTCCAAATTTAATGTATTTTTTTATATGAATAGAAAGGCAAACAAGCAAGTGGGTCACCCGATGGTAAGTGATCACCACTGCCCATAGACACCCGCAACCCCGGAGGGATTGCCGATGCGTTGCCAACCTAGAGGACTAAGATGAAATGTCTGTAGCTTTATTGGTACAACATTTCGTGATTTTCCAATCCTGCGGGAAAATCAGGATAAAAAGTATCCTTATGTCCGTCTCCTGGTTTTAAGCTACCTCCCCACCAATTTTCAGCCAAATCGGTTCAGCCGTTCTTGAGTTATAAATAGTGTAACTAACACGACTTTCTTTTATAAATATAGATATCGTTTATCTAGTTTGTTTGCAATTACATAAAACTATTTAAGTGGACTTTAAAGGTCCGATCACATCGGTGCGTAAAACGGTGAGAAAACATGACGCCTACGACACATTCACTGCGTATACGCAGCGGTGTGGTCGCTCCTACACATACCGTCACACCTCTTTCCCACAGGGGTAGGCAGAGACTACTTTATTCCACTTGCTACGATCCTGACATATTTCTTTCGCTTCATCCACATTCATCAATCTCTTCATACATGCTCGTCGGTTTCGGGTACTCCTGACCTGACCTTTTTCCAAAACGTCTCCTATTTGGTCTCGGGACGTCCGTCTAGGCCTTCCCCTCCCGTAACCATTCACACTCCCCATATAGATCTGTTTAGTTAGTCTACTTTCATCCATCCGCTCTACATGCCCAAACCATCTAAGCATACTTTTTTCTATCCTAGTCACTATATCCTCTTTCACACCCGCACGTCGCTCCTTAAACTGTTTATTATTTAGCCCAAAAGTACCTGAGTAAATAATCAACTCTTTGGCACAGTGAAAGAACTGAATCGCGTACCACTCTGGAATCTTTTCGCTGAAAATGTCATAGCGACTTACCATACGCCTCTCAAAAGAATGATTGCAAAATTGAATGAGAAAAGGTACCTCAAAAGGTACCTCAAAAGTTTCTTCGACCGTACCCTAAGTAAAGTCGACCAATAAAGTTCCTTCATCAGAAAAAACCCAATGAGGCTTGACTTGTGAGTGAATAGGCTTTGATGTTTTAATAGACTTCTCGCAGTATGGACAATGATATTATGTACTCCGTTATTGTTGTGTGTATAATGTACCAATTAACAGTTTCTATGGCTCACACTGTAATATACATGATGTGGATGTACTGAACAAATAAACAAATAAATAAAAAGCCGTACAAAACACATTGAACCTTAGGGTGCTAAAGAACTTTCATGGTCGACTTTATTGTGAAAAAAATAACTCTCTGCCAAGTTTCTTGCGGCGTATTCTTCTTGGCAATGTTGGTCTTTCCGAATGCGCTGGTAGTTTAAAAAAAGACATATAAAAGAACCCTTGGCGGCCAATTTGCAAAAACAAATTTTGGATTTTGACTATAATTAAGTAGTTTAAGTCGTGGTAGTGGTTTGACCTATGGCTTCTCAAGCAGCGGATCGTGGGTTCACATCCGGCCTCGCACCTTCGTGTTTTTCGTAATTTAAGTGCGAAATATCATTTGAAATTTATAATGATGACGAAAACGTCGTACAAACATTTAGATATTTTATCTGGAAGGATCAATAGAAACAGCTTTCACTCTATAAAATATAATACTTTGCATTTGTAAACAACTACGTAACTCACAAACTAGTTGAGAAACCTGTTCAGAGGTTAAGATCTAAAATACCTAGATACCGACTTTACTTTGCTCCTTTGCTTTTTGCTTTGTTCTTCCATGCTGGTCTGGGAGTAAAGAAAAAACAGAATGTACCAGTTGCTTCTCTTTCCGCGCAGATGGTAAAAGCCCGAGGGGATGGGCGAAAATCTTTGGAATCTATACGTCCACAATCATGCTAATCGTGGCCTTTAGGTCTTGTTACTCACTGTCTACTCCGTAAGGGATAGAGACGTAATTTATGTTAGTATGTACTTTACTTTGGTACTTCGCAAAATATCACACCTTTACACTTATGTTTGTGGTTTAGCTTTACGGTGCCGTGAGATAAAAAATGTAAGTACCTACTGTTAGACAAATCAAAAATCATCTTTATCCCTTACGGGTTATACAGAGCCTAGAGTAGCAAGATCTAAAGGCCTTAACGCAGGGGTTCCCAATATTTTTCAACCTGCGGCGCAGTTACAAGTTTAGTATTTTGTAACGGCGCCCTGCCTTAGCTAAGTTGTATTGTTGCTATAATTATTTACCGATGCGAGCGCTCAAATAGGTACCAGCGAATATTTGTGGTTTCGGATAGTGATAGAACTCACGGCGCCCCTCTTTACTTTCTACGGCGCACCAGGGCGCCGCGGCGCACACTTTGGGAACCCCTGCCCTAACGTGATTAGCATGATCGTTGACGTTTGGATGGAAAAGGGAATCAAAATTCAAAATAGTGATGGGCTAATCGTTAACATCGCCTATGACATGATTCCTAAGATTTTCGCCCATTCCCTCGATGGGCTTTTACCATCTGCGCGGTCTGAGAAGCAGCTGGTATTATACATTGTGTATAAGTATTTTCCTTTTTTACAAGTTACAAGCTTTTATTTGAACTTGCAACGTATTTATGTATGTTTGTCCGGGTGGAATCTTGCGACTCAATTTTGAAGCAGATATCTTTATCAGCTAGAGCTGAAATTTTGCATACTTGTGTAAGTCAGATGACAATACAAGCCAGGACCGTCTCCGCAGGAAAGCTCTTCAACGGTTAGTCCGATTGACTTGAAAGGTTCACATATGTAGGACGGATGACAAAGCAAGTACAGACACCAAAAAGTACAGTCAGCAAAAAAATTAGAGTTTTGGGTTACGTTATTGTTGTACCTGTAGTAACACGCGTTATGAATCGCTGTACGTCACCTAACCTTGCTATTACGGCCAATGGCAGGCCAAGGTTTATCGTAATTAAATAAGGCAATCTAATTTACTAACATTGTTATCGTAAAACACCTTTTTGCGAGTTTGCCTTTCGCATGCAAAGTGTTGAAACGGAACGATAGAAATGGCCATTTTAGCAGGCTCTTTATACTTCCATGCTGTAGGCTTATTGTCGAACTCGCTCGCAATCGCCATCGTGTTCATTTTGACAGTTCTTGTATGAATGTGACAGCTAGCTGATTCCGATGTCAATTGTCAGCCCATACACGAACTGTCAAAATGAACACGATGGCGATTGCTAGGGAGTTAGGTGTACAGTAGGCTTATTACCTAACTCGCTCGCAATCGCCATCGTGTTCATTTTGTCAGTTCTTGTATTGAATGTGACAGCTAGTTGATTCCGATGTCAATTGTCAGCCCATACATAAACTGTCAAAATGAACAGGATGGCGATTGCTAGGGAGTTAGGTACAGTAGGCTTATTATGTAACTCGCTTGCAATCGCCATCGTGTTCATTTTGACAGTTCTTATATGAATGTGACAGCTAGCTGATTCCGATGCCAATTGTCAGCCCATACATGAACTGTCAAAATGAACACGATGGCGATTGCGAGCGAGTTAGATAATAAGCCCACTGGTCTGGGGGCAAAGAAAAACAGAATGTACCAGATGCTTTTCTCGCGCACATCGTAAAAGCCTATAAAGGGGACGGGCGGAGATCTAAAGATTTAAGTCATAGGCGATGCGGCTAGCAACCCGTCACTATTTTGATGCACCTTTCCACATACGCCCAGAATCACAAACGTGGCCTTTAGGTCTTGACTCTGTCTACTGCGTTAGGGATAAAGAGGTTATTAATGTGTGAATGTAACGCTTAATGGTCACATTGTTATAAGGTGCTAGAAAATTAGGTGCGGATATTTAATAACCTAAGAATCAATTAAAAACATAAATTATTTAAGTAATTATTGTGTGCCGGCCCCTCGTTTAATGCTCCTCTCATCTACTCAAAGGTTAACTGGTAGAGATCCCTTTATAGGGATAAGTTCGCCTTTGTGCATATATTAATGTTTTTTTTGTTAATTGTATTTGTTTCTTTATATTTGTAGAATAAAGCATTTACCTACTTACTTATATTGTTTTTGTTTCGTACAAAAATACAGGTAATTAAGTATTACCATTACCGTCCAAAGATAATCATCCTTGCATTAGATACTTAAGTATATTTTAAACTAATGCAACGATGCAAATAGTCGAGTCGATCCTAAAAATATCCGCATCTGGTTTTCTAGCACCTTGTATACTATTACCCCCTCATTCATAAACGCTCTATAGGCTTCTTCTAACTTAGCAATCGTTTATCCTTATCTGTCACTTTGACATTTACGTTTCACGCCCCTTTCACAGATAAGGACAAACTATTGCTAAGTTAGCAGAAGCCTATAGAGGGGGTGCGAGTCGGGTTACCTCCGCGTGTGGTCAAGAGCTGCGGTTCGTTTTTGGATCCGTCCGGGGGGAAGAGCAGTGCTTGCTCCGGTGCACCCTGGGCATCGGCTAGTGATTCCCTGGCAGTTTCTGAGGGATATTATTGAGCCCGACAGTGGGGAGGGGGTCCTCGACCGTACAATGTTGCTGACATTTTGTCACAATATTTTTTAATTATATTTTTGTTACTTTGATATTGGCGAAGTTGTCGTCGCTATAACGACTTGATACGCCACATATAAGAAGGAGAAGCCTATAGATAGAGTGTTTATGAATAAGGGGGTTAGAGTAGGCATTTCCACTACAGTGTAGACTGGCATGTCTTAGGTCCTAAAGTCTTCAACATTTCAGTCACAGCCACACCTGTTAATTACATGAAAATCCAGCTCTAGCGTGCGAATGAGATGGGTATACCTAGCCTTTAAGGCATTATTCGGCTTTCGCGTGTTTTTAGCATCCAATATTTCGGATACGTTCGTGTTACAACCAATTTGTGATATCGAACGCAATCAAGGGTATTAAAAAAGTTTTAACCTCTCCTCCTCACGAACGGCTCTTGCCTTTGTCTCGACTTTCTTTTGTTTTATCCTGTTAATAGTCATAAATGCAAGGTTTAAAAGGCTTCAGAAAAATACATGCACGCACTGTCAAAACAGATAAACAATTAGAGAAGCTTTGTCTTAGAATTCCACAAGTAGCTAATCATTGTAGTAGTTATGTTACAACCGCAAAACGTAGCTAACTAAATTTGTGCGTATTTTTTGCGTTTCAAACCGCAAAGGAAGCACAAATCCTGATTCACATCCACTCGAGCAAACATAAGATTATATGCGATAATTTATATGTACCGGGTATTTTTATACATCCGATAACAAATCGTGCAAAAAGCGCGCCAAGCAGCTGTGCTAACGCCGCCATTTTGTTTTTTTTTCTTTTCTAACCTCTTTTCTCGAGTGCCAGTTTCCATGTCCCTAACCCAAAAGGAAGCTTGAGGAAACTTCACTCTGAATCAAACCTTATTAGCGACAGGTTAAGAAATCATTTTTGTTGCTGTACGCAATCCCTTTTATTTTTTTTAACAATGAACTATTTGCGATTTCACCGTTCGATGCCAGCGTCGGTTCAGTGCAGTTTTATCGAGTTAATTGATTTATTTCTCATAAGACGAGGTCTTTTTATGGCGTATCAACAATTGCTTCTGTTTTTTATAGTACTCTTAAAAAGTTTTTTGGGCTGTTTTTTGGAGTGAAAGTTGAATTGATTGTGTTAAAAAAAAAGGAAAAAAAAACCGATTGGCTTTAACGAAGGTTTTACCGCTCTGTGATAATTGTTATTATTAGTACTTGCTGATACGTCAGACGTCGTTCAGTCAAAGCGATATTTCTTTTAGAAAATTTGAGACATTTTCAATTAAATCATACATTTTCCATAAAACTTTCTTCTGACTTATAATGTTTGTTTTTTTTAAAGTTCATCCAAATCGTTCAAGTCTTACTGGAGTTTTTGGCTTAGAAACACATTTCCTAATTTTATTTTATTGATATTGGAGTTGTAAATAGGTACTTATAGAATACTTTGTTATGAAAAATGAAAACCCTAAAAACAGTTAGGTACCTACTTAATAATAACTATCATCAATGAAATAAAACCTCCAATCACCTGCTTCACTACCAAACTCAACACGATGAACATAACGACCACCTAATAACAACAAAAACGGAACGTTTCGAAATTCCTATTCAAAACTTGACGTTTAAAGAACCCTAAAAAGCCGTTGCGTCAGCTCGAATTTCAAACCCTGACGAATCGCAGTAGATTGCCTCCGAGTACGCTCGACTTCGATTTCTGAACGTGCCCATAATCGCGGGGTAATCGATTCTCGTTCGGAAACGGGCGCTCTTGTTTTTATTTCTTGGCGTGTTAATTTGCATCTGGCCAAGTGTAAAGTGCGTTGTGGGTTATAGCTAATGCCTTTGACCTGTTTCATCCAAACGCATTCGTTTCTTCTAAAGTATGTCATTTTGACGTTCGCTTTTGCCCGGCCATATCAAAATACACGTTTTGCTAGTGAAAAACTTAAATAATTGACGTTCCAAATAAAAAAAAAATCATTAAGTCCCATTTTTATTTCATTTTACCCGATTCCCCGTCTTTATCTCGGGCCACATTGCACAAACCATGCGGGTCAGAAAAAAAAACATTTTCAATGCTTACTTCTAAGCTTTTTTGCATTTTGATTCAATATTCTTACATTCTCAATGAACCAACATTGCATTTTCATGATGGATTACAAAATTAAAATTTTTAATGTTTGTGAACTTTTTCTGGCATTAAAGGACTTGTACTTACTAGTAATCTAATAATAAACACTAGAAACAGGATATGGTTTCATAGTTTCGGTCACACATCGTTAAAATCGAGCCTGTGCAAATATTTTCAAACGGCCAAACCTAGGCCGGCTATTTACAAAATATTGACCGTTTCAGAGCCATTAAAATACTGGAAATATGCTTCTGGTATAATTAAACTTCCACAGCGCTCTAGTTTGTAACGTACTTATGATTCGAAGATTTTGGAACCAGTGGGGTGTCGTCCAAACGACTGGATTCTGGGGCCCAATTTTTGAAAGCATATCACTCGAAAGCACCACTCGAAAGTAGTGTAAATCTAAACTAGAGTCGAAATTAAGTTTTCGACTTATTGCCGAGTTTAATTAGAACTGTAATTGTCTTCTAATCTACTCGTATCTCAAATTCAGCACCATTTTTCACCATTTTAACTGCTTTAAAAAATCGGGTCTCTGACCGGGGTCCTCTACCAACTTCTCTCACTATTTCTTCTAACGCCGCTTCAAGTTAGATGGCGGTTGGAATTACATACATCAAAAAGATTAACCGCTAGTTAAGTATTAAAAAAAAACCCAACTGCGTCAATTTGTCACTCACACGACTAAGACGAATCTAATTGCTACCTCTCAAACTCAAATGCGTCAAGCCGTTTTGGCTCTAGAGCGTGCCAAAGAAATAAATATACACTCGAAAAACATAAACCACCTTCTGGCGTAGTCGGGTAAAAGCAGGCCAAGTTGTGATTGCATGCAAAACGCATCGCTAATATTTCGACGCAGTTGCATACATTGATCACGATCGTGTAAACTCGGTTAGTGTAATTTAATTAATCGGAATTAATCGGGCAATGTAATTATCTGTGGCCTCTTTACCTTGACGTCTTAATTCGATTCAATTCCGGCTCAGTTCAGGTTTTAGTTGTCATTTTTAGTATGGATCTGACAGCGATGTAACCTAAACTAAATCGGAATTGAATCTCATCAAGACGTCATGGTAACCACCCCATGGCAGGAGTAAAATTGGAATGAAATATCTTTGTAGGGTTGTTCAGTTGAATTAACCCAACCTTCTGCTTAAATATCCCGCAAAAAATCTAAGAGAACTTTTATATTCCACTAGCCTTCCGTCCGCAGCTTCGCCCGCGATAAATTAATTTTCCCGTAGGAAAAGGTATTTTCCCGCGGTAAAAAGTAGCCTATGTCACTAAGTGATAATGTAGTTTTCTAACGGCAAAAGAATTTTTGAAATCGGTCCAGTAGTTTTGGAGCCTATTCAATGCAAACAAACAAACAAACAATCAAATTTTTCCTCTTTATGATATTAGTATAGATTACTAGCATTTACTCGCAGCTTTGCTCGCGTAAACAAGACAACGAGAATTCCATGGAGATTTCCTAAAATTACATCTTCATTTTCATTTACTTTGTGCAAATAATATTCGTGACAGGCCTTGTCCCATCTTCAAAATTTGTTTGTTCAATATTTGCATGGGCAAACGCAAAACAGCTATCTCTTTCCGCCACCCACGCACGTACTGAGACAGCTGCATACATGTGCCCACAATGACACTTGCTTGACTCATCAACAAAAATCCAGTATTACAGAGCCCTCCTCCAAAGCAAAATGTAGCAGTGCGAGGTCACTTCATATTGGTTACTTACAGACACCGGTATAAAAAAAAAATAGATTTATGTACCTTTCCGTTAGTTGTGCTATAAGAACTACCTTCGTACCACATTTTAAATTTCTAGTCATATCTAAAGACTAACCCCCTTATTCATAAACGCTCTATAGGCTTCTGCTAACTTAGCAATCGTTTGTCCTTATCTGTGAAAGGTAAATGTCAAAGTGACAGATAAGGACAAACGATTGCGAAGTTAGCAGAAGCCTACAGAGCGTTTATGAATAAGGGGGTATATCTTCCGATTGCGTCAACGAAGAGGGTTGTTTTTTCTAAGTATTTGGCATTATCTCAACACGTGAGCGGACGGCCAAGTGATCCTCTAAGGGTTCCTTTCTTCTTTTGAGGTACGGAAGCCTAAAAATCCTTGGGAATCCATGATTAAACGGCTCCTAAAATTAAAGCTCGCGACCGCTCTAGAAATTGGTTGCAGATCACCTCAACCCGGCTAGAACGAGACCGTGCGAGAAGCCGTCTCTTTCTGGAATGAACTGTAAGAAAAAGACGGACAATCTAACTCGCGCGACGCGACTCTTGCGAAATAAATCGCAATATTAAAGACAGTGTCAAAGGTCTCTTAGGCTTAGCTACCTATTGTCATAGAGCAAACAACCAAAATAGAGTAGAAATGACATGTAGTTCATAATGAAATAATAATAAGGCAAGCCGAAATTGGCAAATACTGCACTCTGCTCTGATTGGCCAGCCGAAGGTAAAGCAGGTCACTAGAGTTGATCAACCAGCTATTATGATCAGTTCAGTTTCTTTATTTGCTTTCAAAATGTACAATTGTCATGCAAAATTGTGTATTGTGATCGATATGGATCTTTAGTCGTTGTGTGGCATAGTGAATTAAACTGGATGATTTTTTATAGAAACCAATAAGGGAATTTACTATCCAGATTCTAATTACCTACTTCAATGGCTTCGTTCCATAAAAAAAGACTAGCGGCTGCCCGCAAAAGAATCAAATATAGCTTATGACACTCACAAATAAAGTGGTTTTCTATTGGTAAAAGAATTTTCAAAATCGGTCCAGTAGATCCAGAGATTATTTACAACCTCACAAGCCACAAACTTTACTTCTGCATAGTATTAGTATGAAAACCAATCGCGAAGAATTAGTGTTAGTACGGTAAACACATACATGCATACATAAATCACGTCTTTATCCTTTACGGGGTAGACAGTGCCAAAAAACCAAGACCAGGCCACGTTTAGCAAAATTGTGGGCCAGGTGGAAAGGGGAACCAAAATAGTGAGTTAGTATGGTAGTTGAAATAAACTGATGTGTTGCCATAATTGGAGAGCCCTTGCCACTCTATTGGGTTATTTCCTCTATGCCTATTATTAAGTAAACAAGTAACCCAGTTAACCAATTCGTGCAGAAAACTGCAATTGAACCGAGGGCGTCGATTGCTCTGACGCAACGCGCCTTTCCACTCCTGCGCAAGATCTAACGCCTATTGTAGGCTTGAATAGACCCTGAAGGACTGATATTTATCGATTTTGGGCCAATAAAATACAGCCCCTAAGCTTTTAGAATACCCATAAGAATGAGTGAGATAGCAAGACAAACATTAATGTTGAATACAATAATCATCATCATCATTCAGAGAGAGATCAGAGATCACTCTGTGGCGATGAGACCGCATATTGCCTACCTAAAAATTTTCTGTATGTACTTACCTTTTTTCCTTTTTTTATGTTAGAGAGCCAGAAAAACGAACTGTTAAAGGATCACCACTGTCCATAGACACCCGCAGCGCTTTACGTGATGCCAATGCGTTGTCGGCCCTGTTTTTTGTGTTTGTTATGTGGTATTCAGTAAAGAGTCATTTGTATTGTATTGTATCGTATCATTATCCCCGGTCTAAGTACCTCCTACTGCCGCACAGACTCCCTCAGAATGGTAAGACCTGAGCTCAATAGTCCCGCCCCCGGATGCTTTGCAGGTGTATGGGGAGTTTCTCACGATGTTTTCCTTTACCAAGAAACTAATGATAAAAAAACGGGATAGAACCCATGACTCACTACTCGCTGAGGTGTGGTGTGGAAGGCAAAGTGGAAACCACCGCACTATTTTTTACCCGACTACGGCAAAGCCAAAGGAGGGTTGTGATTTTGACAAGCTCTGTATGTATGTTCATCTGTTCCCTCATAGCTCCTAAACTACTTATCAGAACTGGACAATTGTGGTGTCGTTAGAAGCGTCTTGATCGTCCGCTAGTTACTCAAGAAAGTCTTTAAAAAGGTTCAAATCCTTATCGACCTTGGTCTCTCTGTCAATTTTAATGAAAATCTGGTATGAGGTCCAATTTTTTGTAATTTTATAAAATAGGGTAGAAAGCAAAAAAGCTGGTCACCTGATGCGCGATACCAAGGAATTGCAGATACGTTGCCAGCCTACAAGTCTTAAGATGGAATTACCTCATGTGCCAGTAATTTCTCCACGCCGAAACACAGCAGTTTGCTGATAGTGAGACTCCAACATCTTTCTTCTGTTCTGTTATAAGCAGTGGAAATAACTCTGCCTTCTTGTTTCCAGGATTCCATCTGAGCGGGGTGGTGCGGGCGCCGGCGGCGGTGCCACCGTGTTCGGAGCCCGAACGGCTGTACAGGGTCACAGTCTCCTTCGATAGGTAAGTTCCTAAAACCACAACTTGGTTACTTTGCGGAGGTCCCCATGAACCAATGTACACTTTGAAGCATCCATCCTCATCTCCAGTCTATATGAACAAAATAAGAGGGCTTGGGCCATGTACACACCGTTGAATTGCTTCTCGGATGTGTGCAGATTTCCCCACGATGTTTTCCTTCACCGAGCTCAAGGTAAATTTCAAATGTAATTTTACACATAAATTCCCAAAACTCAATGGTGCGAGGGATTCGAACAGGGGTCTCGAACAGTATACAGGGGCCTCGGTAATCAGGTCTAGATCTCAGTCTGTCCGACTAGAACAAGAGACGGCGGTCCCTTTCTAGAACGAACAGTAAGAAAAAGACGGACAATCTATCTCGCTCGCGACGTGCTAGACGCGTTGGGACATAGTTACATTCATAAATCACAACAAGACCCAAAGGCCACGCTTAGCATGATAGTGAGCGTATAGGTGGAAAGGGATGGGTTGCTAGCCGCATCGCCTATAGCATGATACCTAAGATTTTCGCCGAGTAAAACTTATGAGATGTGTCCCTAAAACAAGCACGGGCTCACGTCAAATTAAATATTTTACACCTAATTTCCTTTTCCCATAACAAACCAAAACTTCACTAAACGGAAGACAAAGAATATGAAATAAAGGGGTCAGAAGCGTCGCATTGTTGCTTACAAAAAGGCCTAAGGGCAATGTACCTTGATAATGCCTTTTGTAGAAACCCGAAACTTTGTTACGAGCTATAGCAGTGATTTCTTTGTGCACAGTTTGTGGGCAGAGACTCGATTTGAAACGGATTTTTGCGACTAATTTTCCTATTCAGGATGTGTCTTGTGATGCTTCAATTTGTACGGTAGCCATTTTGCGTCTGATTCACGTTTTGCTGTTTTGATGTTCTCGGAAAATATCGGAATTTTCGTTTCACAGACGTAATATTGCTACCCGACGATAGCGAAGTTGATGTGTCATTGTCTTTTCACCCGACTGCGTCAGGAGGTATCTTTTCAGTTTTTCCAATTAAGTTATTGATGTTGACGCATTCGGGTTTTTTGTTTAGTTTTTAATAAAAAAATATATATACGTTAAGCATGTAGGCTTAAACGATGTTCCATACCAATATTTTAAGAACTAGCGCTACTGCTCTATGAATTTCATTTTACTTTCGCTTTATTTTTATTTTTCCTAATAAAAATATTTTTGATGATTTACCATAAACTTCCTAAGTTAAACGACAACAGACATCCCATCATTGTTTGTTGTATTTTAAGATGTTCGCTCTATTGCGGCTTTCACTATATGGATACTTTAAATTCACTATTTGTCGGTTCGCTTAATGCTCCTCTAATTTACTCAAATGTTAACTGGTAGAGATCCCTTATAGGGATAGGTTCGCCTTTGTGCATATATTGTCTCTGTTTCTTTACATCCTACTAATATTATAAACGCGAAAGTTTGTATGGATGGACGTTTGTTACTCTTTCACACCAGAACGGCTGGACAGTAGGTCTGAATTAAATTTGGAACATGGATAGATTATAGTCTGAAAAACACATAGGCTACTTTTTATCCCGGAAAATTGCGTAATTCCTGCGGGATAGCGATAAACGATTTCTATGCAGCCGAATTTGAGGGCAACAGCTAGTTTGTACAATAAAGCATTTACTTACTTACTTACATCCAAAAGACATTGGTGCCAAGCACTTTGCTTTGGCCCTTCACGGGTCTATAAGACCTACACAGCGTCGCTGTGACAGCGATGATAATGAACTATTTGTATTCTATACAGTGACTTCAGATCTCACAAGCTAGTCTGACATTTTCTAAAGGGTATGAAGCACTGGTTTTTATTATTTTTTTCAAATTAATAATATACAATTTAAAAGCTTTATAACAGCGGGCGAAAACTCGGCAGAGTCTATCTGAAAAAAGAAAGGAAAAAAGAAAGAAGACATTTATTCCTTTTTGCAAGACACACAAATATAAGATAATATACACAATTTTATAGAAAATAAACAAGGTAACAAAAAAACATACACATGAAAAATAGATCATCAGCGTTGTGTGTCTTCGCAAAAGTGAAACGGTCGCTGGCTCAGCATTACGCTGAGGTGTTAGACACCTGCAGCACTGATTTTCAGCCAGAACCGTCTATGACTCACGAAACGATACACAGATAAAATATACTATACATAATCCATAAACTTTTACGTAAACAATGCAATACACAACCCGACTTATGTGTAACTAAATGAAATACAATAAATTAATTAAATATCTGCCGCTCACTTACTCAAATTAGTTCTTTAAACTAAACAGACAAGGTATCGGTGCAAGGGATAGTAGACTACAGGCCCATGACCAAAAAATGTGGGTTGTCAAAAAATTGAAACAGTATGAAACTGATGCCGTACGGAATGAAATGACCAAATTTACCCTGGAAATTGTCAGAAAATAAAAATAAAATACCGACTTTGTGGCGCACCATTTGTACGGCATCAGGTTTCATACTGTTTCAATACAGCTTCTAATCCATTATTCCGCAATGCCGTACAAAAATCATGCGTCAGGGGGAAAAAATCGAGGGTTGCACTTTTGAATTCTCACCAGCACTCAGTTGGACAGCTTACAAGTGACGGCATAGTGCTGAATCTTATTATTTTATGCTCTTATATCGTCCTATATACGTCACCTGGTGGTTCATATGACCCACATTTTTTGGTCATGGGCCTGTAGTCTATAGGTTATTACCATCAATGAAGTACGCAAATTAAAGTATCTTCCAGTTATTCCATGTCACGTATAAGATGTAACGGTTAAAAAGCAAGCAGCCGTGATTCGTGCCAGTCATACGCTGCACGGACGAAATAGACAAACAAAACGACCAAATTACGTGACGCCTTCATCACTTTCTTATTTGATTTCGACGCGGCCAAGTGACAAAAGTTCTTAACTTTTATTTTACTGTTTTTGATCACTAATGGATGAACATGAAATTTGGTGTAGGATTACATTATGTTTACAGAGACCTAACCATAACGTCTGTTGCACAGCAGTTGCATGCATTGATCACGTGTAAACTAGGTTCATCATCATCATCATCATCATCATTTCAGCCATCACAAGTCCACTGCTGGACATAGGCCTCTCCTTTAGATCTCCAATAAGACCGGTTGGAAGCGGCTTGCATCCAGCGCGATCCTCCGATCTTAATGAGGTCATCGGTCCACCTTGTGGGTGGACGGCCCCCGCCGCGCTTGCCGGTGCGTGGTCTCCACTCGAGGACCTTTCGACCCCATCGGTCATCCGTCCTCCGTGCTATGTGCCCTGCCCACCGTCATTTCAACTTGCTAATCCGCTGGGCTACGTCGGTAACCTTGGTTCTTTTACGGATCTCCTCATTTCTGATTCGATCTCGCAGAGAGACTCCCAGCATAGCCCTCTCCATAGCTCGTTGTCGTAAACTAGGTTAATGTAATTTAATTAATCGGAATTAATTTGGTAATGTAATTAACTGAACTATGCAGGGTATCTTAACCTTTTCGACGCCGACACATATCAGCACCGCAGGTTCAACGCCAATGACCTATATATACGTCCATTGCAAAAGCAACCTTCGTTCAATTGGGTTTAGGTTCAACTTAAGGCATCGCAATAAAGAAGTCTGGCGTATGGGTGACGTCGCTTGTTTTTGACGTGGCGGCGTAAAGGTTAAATTTGATCCGGAGTATTTCTTCCATGCTGGTTTGGGAGTAAAGAAAAAACAGAATTTACCAGTTGCTTCTCTTCCCCGCGCAGATGGTAGAAGCCCATCGAGGGAATGGGCGAAAGTCTTAGGAATCATGTTATAGGCGATGCTTGCAATCCATCACTATTTTGATTTACCTTTCCACCTATACGCCCTTAATCATGCTAAACGTGCCCTTAAGGTTTTGTTACCTTAGGCTCTGTCTAGGGTCTGTTTCTTTTCCAATAAAATACAAACAGGTGCAATTAACCTACCATTTGAAAGTAAAATTACAAGAAAAAGTTTACAATAATTAATTGAAACCGTTTGAGAGACCAAATGCTGTTGCTATGAGGGTCTAGCGCCAGTTCCAAAGCCACTTTGGGCTACTCAATGCCTAGGGCATGCAGTGCGTGCAGTGGAAGGTCGTCAGGGTAAGCAGTACGCACTGGCTATCCCGCTCTGCACGCCACTATCCAATGCTAATTGCTGCCTGATGATTCCAGATGCAAGATCACCGGAGTGACATGCAGTTGCGAGGCGCGGGACATCTTCTGGTGCCAGCATGTGGTCGCGCTGGCGCTCTATCGCATCAGAAACGCCGACTCCGTCCGGTTGCGAGTGCCGATATCAGGTCAGAAGGATGTACACCAGTCAGATTTGTATCAGTGACTTAATTAGACATTACTAAAATATGTCTATCTACCCCATCTGTGCAGTCATTATTACAATGAAATAAAAATAATGTTAACTTTCAACTTTTCGCAAAAGCAGTAATAGGACTTACCTACTTACCTAGTGTCACTCTTAGGGATTTTTCAATAGGATATGCGCTCATCTGACAGATACCCATATATTTATTCGATTGAGAATTCGGCGTTTAGTCTTCGTTGGAATTGACAAGTTTTACTTAACACTACTAAACCTAATAGAATCCCTCCTTTTATTCCAGAAACCCTCCTTCAAATGGACAGGCAGCAACTCCAAAAGTTCGTCCAGTACCTGATAGCGGAGCACCATACGGAGGTACTGCCGACGGCGCAGCGGCTGGCCGACGAGGTGCTGCAGGCCCGGTCGGCCATCAACAGGATCTGTGGAGCTCCGGACCCCACGGCCGGCCCGCCGCCCGACGCACATCACGCTTGGCACCTGGATGAGCAGCAAGTGAGTGGCATAAGAATGGAAGGTTGTTTGTATAAGTTAAGATACGAGCCTGAAGGTAAAAATAGTAAGCAAGCTTAGGATTGTGGGTTTAAACCTGGGCACCTCTGAATTTTTCAGAATTTATGTGCGAAATAGCATTTATTTTGTAATTGACCCTAGAGGAAAACTGAGCAGTTCAATGGTATGTGTGAAGTTTCCAATCCGCACCCAGCAAACGAGGGAACTATACCACCTGGGTCGAATCTTGTTTCAACACCAATAAAATTGATTTGCCAGGCAGTGACTTGGTGCAACTTTTTACTTATAATTTTAGTTTTAGAATTCGGTTTATTTATTTGTATGTACCTATATTTATTTTAGAGTTCACTATAATGGTCCTTTGAATCGGAGGTATTAATCATAGGTTTTCCATTTCAGGTTTGCGAGCAAGTTCGGGCGTACTTACTACAGGGGACTTACTACAATGCAAATAAGCAACTTAATTCGTTATTTTCTAAGGTAACTGAACTAGTTGTGACTAGAAATGTCATCACTCTTGAACATAATCGACACTGATTAAAACAAACAAAACAATTAAGATCACCAAAGAATTTCCTTATAGTAGTTTAAAACGCACTTAGTTTAAGTGGTTTGTGCCACACAAGATAACAGATACTACATAATTATAGGCTTTATAATCATTGTGGCATGTCACGTCGAGAATTATGATTGTTATTGTTATACGAGTATCCTTGGTCATTTTCTCATACTTTTTATCACACTTATTTCATTTTTCGCTTTGTATAGCGGTTAGATAGAGAACCTTGGTAACTGGGTCAGTCATATGTATACATGTAAGTTTGAACACACACAGACGCTTAAAAAGTCTTTTAAGTTCAACACTGCTTATTAGCAAGCCATTAAATTAAGGATCATAATGTGACCACGTAAAATCCAATTCTGGTATCAAATATTCTCCTAACGGTGATCAGAAATCGTCAAAACTATAATAACATGCCTCAAGGGGATAAATGGCCCCTACAACATAAATAAAGAATGAACAAAAAATATGAAATGGACCTCCGCAAAGTAACGCCTGATTCAATAAAATATTTACAAGTAAATAAGATTTGAAATCACTAATTTTCATTTCTTAAAAGAACAATCGGTAATTTTCGACGACTTATTTGATCCTTGCTTTGCACGCGCACAGCGTGCGATTTAGACACTCGCTCAGGTTTTCCTGCGGCAAGGATCTTTGCTGGTTAAGAACATATCTTAAGATTCTAAGATCTTACTTAGCCGTCTAGAATTCTACGGCAAAAAGGATACCCAATCTAGATCAGTTAGAGCTATGTGAATGCTTGCTATTATTTTGTAATACTTCTTGCAGCGTGAACTAGGTTTACCATCCAGAAGAATGATTACATCAAAGTCAACACTCGTTTCAGGTACGAGAAATGCTCCGAGCTCAGGACTCCAACGGTCCACGGATGCTGATGCTGATGACTGAACAGTTCCTCTCGGACCCTCGACTTCTTCTGTGGAGGAACCAGAACACCCCGATGACGGAGAAGTGCCGACAGCTCTGGGAGCAGTTGGGGGCGCTCTGGGTCTCCATAGTGCTGGACCCTGGCAGCAATAAGCACCATAGGATACAGTGGAGGCATCTGTTGGAGAAATGGTCGGCGGTGGAGGTGTGCCCGACCGAGGATCCGGATTATCGGTCGTTTCCATTGGTGAGTACTTTAATTGAAGACTGGTTAGTTACAGTTTTAAGTTATACACGGTCAAATTTAGACAAGTTATCTGCGAAATATATACTCGTACGTATAAAATATGGAACTCGTCAAAGTTAATTGCAGTCTTTACCCATAGAAAACAAGTATAAAGAATAAATACTTAGTTACTTGAAAATCGATCTACTATCAGTGATTTCTCAAATGAATGAGCTTACCTAAGTACTATACCTAATTATTTCTATAATCGTTTTTTATATGATCCTCAATTTGTTTATTTGTTTATTTAAACATTATTTCAGTACGCGAGAGAAAGGGAAAGAACCGAGAGGGATCGAGACAGGGACCACAGAGATAGGGACAGAGAGAGGCACCGTGACAGGGAGGAGCGGGATAGAGAGAGGCTGCGGGAGCGTGAGGAGAGAGACAGGTATACTAAACAAACTTCAACGGTTGGATTAACAGTTTAGACAACTAACATTTTTGTACGAAGTGCCTTGTTAAGCCTAAGGACTTGGAAGATGTACCTACTAAGAATACCTTCTTTCGAGATTAATTTTAACAACCAGTAGTTGTAGTCACATCAGTTTCGTTATTTCGCTAGCATGTTAGCCAAGCGATAGTTTGTGAGGACCACGCCAGAACTATAACAGCTAACCATATTACCTGTTTCAGAGAAAGACATCGAGAGAGACAGAGAAGAGAAATGCATTCCCATTCGGAGAGTTCCGATGAAGAGCCTAGACCTAATAAGTGAGTATTTTTCATGAAACATTGCGTTTTATTTTCAAATTACGCGTTTGCTTTTTCTCCCGAAACCCTACGCCTGCTTGGGCTCCTTTTGCCGTAAAATGTAAGGCCTTACCTTACAAAAAATGAAGATATACTTGCATAATTATTGGATGTGTTTTTGTGTCTGACATTTTCTTGTTTTGTTTCAGTTATGAACGCGAGTACAGGAGAGCTAGCAAGAGATTAAGACTTCACAACCAAAGGCCTGCACCGTCGTTGACGCCTCGGACTGTTTTTCACAAGTAAATATGTTTTTTTTTTTCTATCTAATTCATAGACCGACCGCTTAAATGGGGGTTGGTGACAAAGGGGGCCGAGAGAGGTGCGGGGGGCAGGCGCACTACCCACCCGCAACGCTCTCGGTCCCCTTAGTCGGCGACCCCCATTTAAGTGGTCGGTCTATATACTGAACTGACGAGCAAAAAGGAACACAATGTATCGCCAGTTTTGCTCTTGTCTTATTCAAACAACTATGCTCCCGTTTGCGTCTGGATTTTTGTCTGTTATTCACTATTGTCTTGTTTCTGACTCAATGCATCTGTTTCATATACGAGTAGTTCGATCAAGACAAGCATAGTAACTGCACCAACTATACTTGAGAAGAGTTTCCTAAAAAGTCTAATCTGATTTGTTTCCAGAGCGCTAGACGCCGTGGACATATCCTGGGAGAACGAGCACTTGAAGAATATCCTGGGCAGCGACGAATATGGAGACTGCGAGAAGCCTGGCAAAGCAGGCGGCTCTGCAACCAAACAACCTTACCCCAAGTTCAACGAACTCGGACAACCTTTATGGCATGGTGAGAATAAGAGCATACGTTTTTCAAAAAGTGCTGGAGACCATGGTCGTTACAATAGGTACAACAAAAATTCAAAGTAAATATACGTTTTTCGCGCCAAAATCCCTAACGCAGTGTTTAAATGAGCATCTTACAGTTCTTGAGTTCTTAGAATGCTATTTGAGGTTGTCTGGTTGTCTCTCTCTCTCTCTCTCGGCCGATTGAAGTATCAAACCCATAAGAGTGAGTGAGACACCAAGACAAACCGAGTGTCATTCTAAGAGCTCATGGACTTTATTTTGATAATTTTATAGGCAATAAATTAGAGGCACTTCACAAACTTAAAACGTGTAGGTTGTAACTAAAATTTGAAAGAATTGAATTTGGATAAGCTAATTCTTAGGACTTTATGCTCCAACGAATATTTAGCTTGTCTTATTGTATCTTTCAGAGCATTTACCTGTGGTTGGTGCTCGGATAGAAGCGCTGCGCGCGCATGGTTGCGCGCCCGCAGCGTTACGCCTCGCTGTCAGCGCCGTACGTGCCATGCGACATCGACAGGTTGGTTTGTTTACACTATTACACCTGGCTCCCATATGCTTCCAAAATTTGGTGCAGCAGGAGGTTAGGACTGCCATGTTCATTTGTTACCAATTTTGTAACTCATTCCCATGTACCCCCAAAATGGGGTGCAGTTAGAGGGTGAGATTTATAAAAGATGTGACTATGACTATGTATTCAAAAGAAACGTAATTTTATAATAGCCATCTCCAGAGAGTTTCCACACTACTTCCAACCACCAGACCTTTTTAGTGACTTAGGCTTCACTTTATTTTACCATTATCATTGTACGTGTGTTGACCTAGTTATCTCTTAGAAACACAGAAGGGGTAGAACAAGATAACATTGGTGTGGTTATAACGCTCAACAGTGTTAACCTAAGGATAATGTTCATAATGTAATGTAAGTTGTATTAAGTAAATACTTTTAACCGTGTAATTTTTTCCAGGAGGTAGCCCAACAACGGTGGCAAGAAGTAGGCGCCGGGGAAGCCTCGTCTAGTGGCGGACACCCATCCTCCTGTCCCGGACCAGACGCATGTTCACCGTCTTGCGGCCGCCGCGTCAAGCTGAGCCAAGTCTGCTCGCACATGGACCCTGGAGAATGCCTCCCCGGAGGCGCCACGTGTGCCCTGTCGCACTCACACCGGTGTATAGGACGAGGTGAGCGAATGAGACGAGTTGGCAACAGCCTGAGGCCCTATTATCTATCGCACTCGGAAACACAATCTTATCATTTCTTTCCTCTAAACGGTATAGGATCAGAGTAGAAAAGTGAAATCGAATTATTGACGCACTTAAAGGAACTCAAAGCTCTGATACTTTTATAAATAGGACTCATTATTATCGTCTATATTGTACTTGTCATACAGACAGCAGATGTTGGACGGGCTGGTCGCTCGAAGCCATCTGGTGCGTGTATGAATGCTTAGCTGACGCGTGCCTAGCGCCTGACGATCAACGCGCTTCTCCTCGTCTCCACACGTATCTGGATGAAGAACCTAACACTGGATTGCCACCACGGTAAGTTGGTTTAGATTCTGGTCAGCTACTATGCGACACTAAAAAGTTTTATACAACTTCTACCCACCAAACAAACTTCCACCACCCCAGTAAGGACGCAAATAGCGAGCCTGACGCGAGCGGCACGCCGCGTCCACACTAGGGTTTTTGGGGTCTGTAACGTGGAATAGTTGGGTTACAGTTCGCAGAGTACCCGGCTTTAGATGAAGCTATATTGCATATGCGACAGCGGAATAGCAAAGTAATAATTTATAGTTAATCAATAAGTATGCTTAATAAAATACCATTGGGAAATATGAAACTTCTGTACACAAACATTGAGAGACGTTATAAGAACATCCAATGCAATAACAAATATTGAATCTGAATCTTGGCGATAAGAATGGACCAAGCGTTGAGCCTAATCAGCACAACAGCTAAGCGACCGAGAAGCCTGTAAGAGTAGGTAACGTGTAAATAGAATGTGGAACATCCCTAGAGCATAAGGTATAAATAATGATGTTCCTTTCCTTTTCTTCAGGTATCAACATGTGCCAGTGGCTGGCAGTAAAAACCCTGAAGAAACGTACCTGGCATTAGCTCTGGAAGCGGCGTTGCTTGGACTTGGACTCCAAAGGTTGCTACCAAGTGGACTGTACGCGCAGGAACGGTATTGCAAACAGGTACGCAGCACCTCTTTGGTCACATCATACATGCATCTAATGAGCCTTTGTTCTAAACGAAGAAACCATCTATACAAATGATATCCCATTCAAATTAAATAAAAACGATTATATATTCAATGTAAATGAAATGCTTTATCAAGCTCTAATTTGTTCTTCCTAGAAACACTTTCCATGTGAACTCCTACACTCCTATACTCCTTCTATGAACTGATCAATGATCTAGTTTCTATATTTTGATCAATACATTTCATTACCAATCATCTCTAACATACGAGAATACCACAAACGATGCACGACAGCTTTGGTCCTTCCATCCGGATAAGTTTTTATGTTCTCGCTAAAATAAGTGATAACAATTGTTCCATTAAAATTCTTTCTTTTAGTTATAAAAGATAAATTAACCCTGATGAACATTATGCTACTTTTTACCGCGAAAAAGGACAAAGATTCCTAGAGAAAGGCCCAAAGAACGTCCAACATTTTTTCATCCTGACCTTTCTTCCAGGAGGAACGTTTAATAGCCCAGTTGCAGCGAGTAGAAGGAGAGGCAGCAGCGGCGGTGGGAGCTCGCGTCGCCAACGCCCTTCTAGAAGGGGGTCCATCCTCCTGCCTTGGGGCTATAGTGCATCCAGGCACAGCACCCGCCCACACGTTCGCGAGGTTTCTCTTCCTTACGCTACTGCCGGCTGATGCTGAGCTCGCGTACAGAGTCGGGCTGAGGGCTATGAGGTAAGCAGAATAAAGACTGCAGGAAAAACTATAAACATTCGTAAGACTTTCAGGGTAACACATAGATATTGTTCGTGTTAGGTCCCGTGTTACTCGTATTGCTTGAGTTGACCTCATGCTGATCACACAGGCTACTGGCTTACTGTTCATGTGTATATGTGCGTTGTTTTGATTGTAAAAGTGCTTCAAAAGTCAATCAGTCAGTAGTGTGACGACTCGGGACGTGCGTCAGGCAGTCTCTCCGGATCGCTCACCCATGCCAGGTGTGCATATTGGGTGACTTTAATCATGTAGGATACTGAGGACGTTCCTTAGGAACCTATGCTGATTGCGAGGTCTCGCGCATTAACTTCTTACGCGACAAATATTTATACTACTCACTAGCCACCTTTTTGCGAAATCCTTTTAACCCTAATGTGTATTTGTCAGATTACGGATGGTGGAAGAAGCGTATGCGCTCGACGGTATCGGCGGCGGCGAGGCGGGCAGCGGTGGAACTGGCGCCTGGCACACGCTGCAGCACGCCGAGCAGCAGCAGGCGGCGCTGGCCAGCGCCTTGCTAGGTATATAGTGACCAGTGTTTATGTTTTTTTACTCCCAGACCAGCACGGATGATTAGACTCGTTTGCTAAATTTACCGTTGCTGCCGCTGGAAGGTTACACTGCCGCTCTGATACACATTGGAACCTTGGTCCTTTCGTAGGTGCGGCTCGCGGCACGCCGGGGCGGCTCCGCGCGGCGCTGGGCGCGACGCAGCGGCACGTGCGCTCGGCCGCGCAGCTGTTCCGGCTGGCGCAGGACGCGCTGCGCCACGCCGCGCCGCCCGACGCGCCGCACCACCACCGGGACCTGCTGCACGCCGCCTTCGAGCTGGGCCTGCAGGTAACACAGGCGACGCAAGCATACAGCTTGTCACACTCTGAACCGCTCGGCACCTCAACTCGAGCCGTCCAGTATTATGGCGGTATTATGGCATCAAAACAGCATCGGCCCGCCTAGGCACAAACTAGTAATCGGCAAGCGGCGCGTGAGCAACTCGCTGTCATCGAGCTTACGTCGGACCGCCGCCGCGCTTGCGTCTCGCCGCCAGAACTGGGACGGCGCGCAGACCACCTTCGTTCCCCCCGCGGGGAATGACCGTCATCGACTACTAGCTCTAGCTGCCGCCTCGCTTTAAACGTCCTGTTGTCCAGCCGTAAGCGCGATGTCACCTAGCTGCAGGCGCTTGGCTGACGGGGAACCGATGACGTGAGGCGGCGAGAATCCGGTGCCGAACGGTTAGATGTGCGACAACCTTAGCTTTTATATTAGCTTATCTCAATCAGAACAACAACTTTGCGCCAGAGCGTGACGTTGACGTCTGTCAACTGCCACTGTCACTTCTCTCCCCACGAGTATGTTCTCTCTAAACCTAAGTCTATTTTCATTTACCATGAAGAAGGATCGGTTTTAGAATTCTTAACACTATCATGTCAAAAGCACCTTTAAAGTGCCAGGTGTAACGTTACGGCTTGTCACCAGGTGTTGCGGATGACGTTGTCGTCAGTGAACTGGCGGCGGCGCGAGATGGTGCGTTGGCTGGTCACGTGCGCCACCGAGCTTGGGCTGGACGCGCTGCTGTCCATCATGCAGAACTGGTACGTACTTCTGCTGCATCTGCATCAAAAATATCATTTTATATGACAAGGAAGGCAATTGAGCAAGTGTCACACAAATGCGTGGCCAGTCTAGATGGCTAAGATAGTATATTATACCTCATGTGCCAGTAATGTCACCGCCTATCTTACTCTCCACTCCGGAACACAGCAGCACGAGTACTGCTGGACGGCAGGATTAGCGAGTGAGATGATGGTAGCTAACCTGAGTGACCCTGCACAAAGTCCGACCTATCCGCATCAAAAGAAGCGAATCAAAAGTTAATAAACTGTCTGAATAGTCTCCATCATTTCCTTCAGGTACGAGCTGTTCACGCCAACGGAGGCGACGGGCCCGGTGGCGGCGGCGGCCATGTCGCACTCGACGGCACTGCGGCTCGGGCTCAGCTTCGAGCAGCAGGAGAAACTCAGCGCGTGCGCCAGGACGCTCGCGCTGCAGTGCGCCGCCAAGGTAAGGAGAATTATGAAGAAAAATCCGCTGACATACTCTTCCCAACGTTTCACACTCTTCGAGCTACTATGGTACTAAAACTCTGGAAACCCTCAACTGCGACTGCAATACCAGCTTCGGACTAAAAATAGTGATGGGGATGACGATAGTGATTATTATGGAGATGATGAAGGATGACGGTGATAATGGCATCGGTGGTAATGACGATGAAGTTTCAGAATGGTGATGGTAGTGTGAAGGTAATGGTTATGAGAATGGAGATGGTTATTATAATTATGATTATTATGAAAATGATGACGGTGACGACGCAGTTGGTAGTGATGATGACGAAGTTTCAGACTACAGCTAGCCACCTATCACTATTTGGATTCCCAATTCCACCCTTACGCCCGCAATCATGCTAATAAGGCTTTTGTGTCTTGTTCTGTGCTCTGTCTTCCCTGTAAGAGATAAAGACGATTTACGTAATTTAATGTAACTAATGTAATAATAAAATATATTATTATCTCTAGGATCCGCCAGGCTGCGCCCTCAGCGCCCTATCCGTCTGCGAGGGCTCCGCGGGCGCCTTCGAAGCGGCCTGCGCGGCCGTCGGTGGCGCCGCGGCGAGAGGCGCGCTCGCATCCAGCCAACTCTTCGCCGTGGCCAGATATATGGAGCAGAGAGGACAGCCAGCCAGAGCTATGAGACTGGCCACGCTGGCTATGAGGAATCTGCATCTACATTACAACCAGGTAGGCAAGAACTGATTTGCGGATTTATGAGAACCAAGGTTACCGACATAGCTCAGCGAATTAGCACGCTCAAGTAGCAGTGGGCAGTTCACATTATGCCGCAGAACTGATGGCCGTTGGGGCAAACTGATTCTGGAGTGGAGACCGCGTGTCGGCAAACGCAGTGTAGAGCGTTTCACATTTCAAACCTATAAACTTATGGTTTGAAGAGTTACCGAGGCCAACGTAACCAAAGCAAAGAGAGACAAGAACATGTGGATCCATCCAGGTTTCGCATTGGCACCTAGCAATAAAGTTGACAAGCAGTGTCAATTACTGGACTTAAGGTGTCGAACGTTGACTATGAGAAGCCTGCATCTATATTCTATATTACAACCGAGTGGAATGATGCGAACCTACATAAATGACGGTAGCTTCCCGTATTTACCCTTTGGGCATGGAATCCTAGAGAACTGCTAGTTCGGCTTTAAAGCCAGTGTATGTTTGTCTACAGGATAGCCACCCCGCGATCGCGGACATCCACTGGGCCGTGGCGCTGGCGCATTCGTTGGGGCGCGCCGAGCTCCAAGCCATGTTACCGCTGCTCGTGAAGAACGTGCAATGCGCGCCAGTACTGGTAAGCATTTGCTCTTTTAATTGTTATTTTTTTCTTCCATGCTGGTCTGGGAGTAAACAAAAACATACAATGTACGTGCCAGGGCGAAAATCTTAGGAATCATGTTATAGGCGATGCGGCTAGCAACCCAACACACAACGCCAAGCAACTAGTACATTCTATGTGTTTTTCCCGTTCGCAGACCAGCATGAAAGTCACTATTTTGATTCCTCTTTTCACCTATACGCCCACAATCATGCTAAGCGTGGCCTTTAGGTCTTGTTTTACCTTAGGCCAGGGATGGCAAACCAATGGCACGCGTGCCAGTGTTGGCACGCTTCAAAATAATTCGGGCACGCCAATAATGGCGATATGGTTATATGATGGTAAATAAATCAACACACTCTCCAGACAACAAGGTCTGATGATAGGTCAGAGCCAAATATTACATTATTTGTGAAAAAATGGCACGTCCACCGAAAAAGGTTCGCCACCCCTGCCTTAGGCTCTGTCTACCCAGGGATAAAGACGTGATTTATGTATGTATGTAAATATTATCTAAGAAGTGGTGTAACGTTGTGCAGTCGGACGTGCTCCGGCGCTGCTGCGTGGCGGCAGCGGGCTGCTCGCGCGCGCGCCCGCCGCCCCCGCGGCCGCCCACGCCGCTGCGGCCGCTGCTGGAGGCCGCGCTGCGCGCCTACGCCTCTACCACGCATGCGCGCCTCGCGCACATCTCGCCGAGGCATTATGCTGACTTTGTCGACTTCCTCGGTGAGTCAACTATAACTATAATCCTTTCAGGATAACATTAGACTAGAATCAGAGGTTGTAAACCTTTTCACATGAAGTTATAACATAATAAAAACCAGAAATAATAAATAGCGGCGAACGACTTTGATTTCGACACAAGATGAACGAATATAAAAACAATTCGTATAGGAGTAACCTTTTGTCATCAAATGGAGCTAAACGTTCCATTTCTTAGAACCTTAGATATTTACCTCTGACTCTTTAGGTATTTTATACGGAAACTTCTTTTAGTTATTTTAAACAAGTAGGTAAAAAAATACTTGCACCATTTTTTTTATAAAAACATACTTTATGTGTCCACTAGTAACTTCTAATTCGTATGTACCTATGCATGAAGTTGTCTTTACAATTTGCAAACCATTTTTCGACTACGTCCAATGAAACGTACTTAATTTTATTCACGGACTAAGACCCTAATGCTCCAATACCAACTGTGCTGAAACATTTTTTTTTCTTTTTTTAATTTTTCTCTTTTTTATTACAGGTAAAGCTAGAGACACATTTGCGTTGGCGCACGACGGCCCCCACCAGTTCGCTGCTCTACTACAAGAAATCAAACTCAAATACAAGGGCAAGAAGAAACTAATGTTCCTCGTCAAAGAGAGGTTCGGCTGAATTGACTACGAATTTAAATGACTTCGGTCGCAGTGTGCAGGGGACATAACAGGTCGGAATGACCGGAAAATCGCATTTTACATTTACTGAAGTGTAACGACGGATCTCAATTGTTCTGTGGCTGAGACTTACATTTTAACAAATGGCGTGTCATGCGATTTTAGTGGAATTAATGTTGACTTTAGTGTTATAAGATGCCTTAAGAGACTTAGCACATGGTACAAACGCGTTATCAAAAGAAATAAATCTCGCAACGCTTGTCTCTAGCTAGTGAAAGTTTAAGACTCATAAAACGTCTCAATTGCTACGTAAAAATTGGTACCTAATGCGCCAATCGACGGCAAATTATTCTCATAGTTATAACAATTTAACGCGACTGCGGTCGAGACGTTTGTTGGGATAGAAAACTTACTCTAAAGTTTTGTTATGCGCCACTAAAATCTAAGACTAAAGTCTCTGTGTGCTAAGCCCTTAACGCGTCCGTTTCAGTACATTTTTTTTATCGTTACATATTGTAAAAAGCCGAGCTGTAGACACGACTGAACCAGCTACTTATTTAAAAGCTGTTGTATTTTTTTTAGTGCAATCGTTTCGTTTTTGTTTTATGTTTGATTCGTGCAATACAGCGCCGCGTTTACGTATTTGTTCTCGTTGATTTATGTCTATGCCAATACACGAGACAGTTTTTTTACCGCTAAGGTAAAGGACAATACCTCATTCATGGTAACACCAAGTACCAAACCAGTCTAAAGTGAAGTATTATTTTATTATAACTGTAGTAAATAGACCTCAAAAATGTCATTTAACATTTAAGTATATTGTAATGATCTCAATGATTCCATTTTATGTAAATAGACTTAGCTCGTGTAAATATAGATAAGTTTAGTTTTCGGTAACTATAGCTATTTTGGTTTGTGCGAACATTGAATTATTTTTCTGATCTGTAAATCGTGTAAAAATTGAGAATACTCTGAACAGTATTTCTTATATCATTATATTAGTATGTTTGCACAGATCTAGGGGTATAGTATAGTGCGCCATCGTATAGCGTCCGATATGGAATCAATCATTAAATATGACACAACACCAAAGAAATATTAAAATAAGTCCAAAAGTGTGAATAACCAATGCCATTTTCCTTTCAGTGAGCGTCCGCCCTATTCATTCCTTCTCTGTGGTCTTGTTTTGTTTTTAATTATCGTCACCATCTAGTTCCATTTTAGAAAAAAAAGTTACTGGCCGGTCAACATCAGGTTTTTTTTCACAATGTTCTGTGACCACCTGTCCATCTATCCTTTTTAGGCCTAAACGACATGTTTCTTTCACAATTGGTGTCAATTCTTTTGGATACTTTGATTTCAAACTAACTTTCACTCTATCCTAGCGTAGATAAATTAACAAGAAGTGCATTTATAAAAATAGATGTTTAATGTTTAAATAATAGACATTCGGATAGTGTTCAAATATTAGTATGAAAGAGATAGCGCGTAAGGAGAAGGGAGAATTTTGTACTTTTTGTGGTGAGCTGGGAGGGTTGTGCAAACACTACAAGTATCAAAACGTTACAGAAAATACGTTGCCAACCCTAAAATGTGTCAAATGAAAAATAGTGGAATGCCACACCACACGACTGTATCCGATTTGTTTTATAATATTGTATATAATCGATAGAAATTATTAAAGCGCTGAGATTAATAATTGAGACAAAAACATGACAAATTTAAAGACTTTAAATTTAAATCTGTGACTGCGTTCAATGATGCAACTATTTTTTTTTTTGTTTTTAGGAGACTGTGTGTTAAATCAGATTGGTTTAGAAGATTTTTTTTTAATGGAAAAGAATCAGGTTTGACTAAAATTTTAGCTGCCAATAGAGTGCACTACTTTTTTTTACCTACTATGTAACATTGAACAGAGAAGTCACAGAGGCACTATTAGTGATTAAAAAGGGATTTACGCAGCGGTTTTTTGCAGAATAAACGCCAAGACTTATATCAACAGAAAAAAAAACTACTCACAAATCTCACGATGTCACGCGTTTATTTCAGCATAAGCTCGCTGTGTGTAAAAGCTTTAATTGTCACTATCTTGTAAACTTCCTTTTTAACATTCAAATCATTAAGAATAAAGCTTTCGGATGGTACATTTTTATATTGAATCGAGTTTAAATTGTATTGTAGCATTACATACTTACATTTTAAAACGTCATCAACTTTTCAATCTCTCTGGATCAGAAGTAGTTCTATAAATTGGTATAAACACTAAAAGCTGCCTTCTAAATTCGAAACTTGGAAGTCTTGCATTATAAACTACAAGGCATATCTTCAGTCAGAAAATAAATAAAAAACTCAGTGTGCACGTCTGGCACTGGTGACCGATATTGAGAGAATCACGCATCGTCACACTGCTGACTGATCTTTAAAAGCTAATGAATGTCATGGTTTTACCTACAACTGCTAAAACAGTTCCATAGACAACCAAAAGCATAGAATACCTAAAAATATAAGTATGTAAAGTTATTTAAAAAAACCAGTTATAACAAAGCCTATTCGCTAACTTTATTTTTAATTGATTTAAAAAGGAGGTTCTTATTTCATTGTAATTATTTTTTTAAGCAATTCGGACTGATTGGTGGTGAAGGCTATTAAAATTTAAAAATATTTTCATCTTTCTTTAATGTTGTTGCCAGTATCATTCCGGTTACGAATGCAATTAGTACAATTTGTACTTATTTATGATAATGACTGTGTAATTGTATAGCAATAATTTAGTCGCCTTGGCCGGCCTGTGTTAAAGGATTTTAAATTTATAAATATTAATTTTAAAAAGTATGGAAATTTAATATTTTGGAATACTTACTCGACTACTAATCGATTTATACGAAACGCTAAAACGTGCGTCGATTCAAATGTCTTCCAACCCCTTCACGCAATAAGACAGAGCGGGACGAAAGATATTTGGCTCCGTAGGCATAATGTTTACTTCAGCCGGACCACTTGAATAATGATCCTCTGTAGAACCTTCTCATAGTAGCTTCATACTTGGCATGACGTGCCAGACTTGTAAAGGAAGTTATGAATTTTATTGGAAAATGGTTCCACGGATCGACATCATTAAAATGGTTCGACTACCTATACAGTTTTATTAAATTTTTCGATTATACATTTTTGGGAAGTGAAAGACAGGCTTCTAGACCGAAATGACACGTATTTTACTGTAAATAGCGAATTTGACAAGGGTGTATCCTTCCTTTCCCGAGCTTATACAGGATGTTATAAAATTGATGTGGGATATTTCAGTACTTGGTTAGGTTAGAATGCGAAGTGACGTCAATATTTGCTACACTCGAATTTTGACATCGCTGGCTGAAATTTATTTGACCATTTGTCAACCTCAATTAAAAAGGTTTGATTTCTTTTTATGTTAAGGCACCAATGTCCAGCCATTTTCTGAAATACCTACCTACTATGACTTTTTTAACACCTTGTATCGTTACAGAGCTATGGAGATGTAGAAATCACTCGAACATTACAATTGTTTTGTGTTTAAATTTAGAATTCGCGTTTTATAATCGACTTGCCAATTTGTAACGCCAAACAAATCTAACCTCAAGTGCCTTCAGGCAAGTCCATTCAAACCAGGCCGGCTGCCACTTAATTTTCAACTTTATTTGTACTGTGCTCAGTGTCGATTATATTTTGTATTGTGTTGTACGTAAAACGTTGACACCCTTCAGTGCTGGTATGACGAAGGTGATAATTTCAATATAAATAATTGAAAACTGAATTGTGCATTTAGTTTCATTTTATTATTAATACCACAATAAAACATATTATCACAGTCAGCAACTTTTGATGCTGACTGTACCACGTACTGAGAAATTCATCGATATTGCTAGGTACTATCAAATGAATCAAGAACTTTTACTAGTACTTGATTTTTTATGTTTATTTTTACCGTTTTTTAAATTTCTAACGTAACTGAAAATTAGAACAGAAAAATCCGAAAAGTATAGCTATGGCCAGGAATCGAACCCGGATCCTCGTCATTCCGTGACGCGTGCTATACCCATAGGGTTTAGAAATCAATATCGATGTTTGAGAAAACAACTCAGTTACTGACATTTTTGGGCGCTTACGATACCATTAGGTATCTATAATTTCTAAATAAATACCGATATATTTTTGATATCGACTTATTCCATACACACACACACACACACACATCTAATCACCTTTCCACTTTTCACAGCGTTATAAAAACGCACTTCATTAGGTTGTCTATGTTTTCATCATATTTAGTGATTTTGTGGAGAAATTTTTTATCACCTAATTTACTAACGTAATTAATTTGTAAGGCAAAGCATCGTCACCTTTATCTATAATACATCACACAAATCTAACGAATTTGTACTTAAAAATATATCATCAATGTTGCACAAATTTAGTGAATTTGAGAGAGAAAAGCATCACACGTTTACTAAACATATTGCACAAATCTAATGAATTTGTGCGCAAAATCATCACCTATTTCCACAACATCTAGTGAATTTGTGCGGAATAACAGCAGTCCCTTCAGCTGTCATCATCTCTCCATTTTCAGCATCCTTGTAATGTTCTGTGAAATTCATTATATTCTTGTCATTAATATATTTGTATTCATCTTGTTCCTTTTCTTTTTCAGCATCATCGTTTATGTCTTCATAACCCAATACTAGAGGCGGTAGTACCACTAGTCTTGCTTCTCGCGCAGCTTCATGCTAAATATATACAAATATAATATTAAAAAAAGATCGATGAATGTCTTAGTATTCGATTCACACAGCTATACTGATGAGAGCGGGACTTCAGGATACAAAATACAATTTTATTAATTTAGATGTGACCGACGTGAGGCTGGTCGCAAAACGTCAACGCATGGTCTACTTTAAAGATACCTGACTGCAAATTTCTAAATGTCAGTGAAAATTATAACACATAGAAAAATCCGAAAAGTAAAGCTATGGCCGGGAATCGAACCCGGGTCCTCGTCATTCCGTGACGCGTGCTATACCCCTACACCACCCATAGCAGGTGGGTAGTCTCCGAATTTTTCTACCTGTTACTAACTGTCACGTGACCTTATTGTTACTATGCGAATTTTTGTCGCTAAGCATCATCTGTTTGAATGATGTGTCTGTACGACACAATTACAAAGAACCGAAAAACCACCGACCGAAAAACCGAAAAAGTAAAACATAAAAATCAAGAAATAAAAATTTCTTGATTCATTTGATAGTACATACCTGACTGCATTTAATGCCTACGAGTGAAGGGGTTAAGTGATACACAATACATAAATCACGTTTTTATCCCTTACGGGGTAGACATAGCTTAAGGTAACAAGACCTAAAGGCCACGTGTAGCATGATTGTGGCCGTACTTATAGGTGGAAATATCAAAATTCTTACTAATAACATGATCCCTAAGTCTTTACCCATTCCCACGATGGGCTTTTAGCATTTGCGCGGGAAGAGAAGCAACTGGTACATTCTATGTTTTTACTTTACTCCCAGACCAGTTGAGACCAGCTTGGAAGACATTGCCACAGCACAGCACGATCAAGTGATGATGGGTTAAAATCTTAGGAATCTTGTTATAGGCGATGCGGCTAGCAACCTAGCCCACAATCATGCTAAACGTGGCATTTAGGTCTTGTTGCCCCGTACCGTAAGTGCCCTCCCTCACCGGGACGCCATGGCCACGTCGCCGGCTACGTATCCTATACAAAAAACGACGTCAAGTGAGTAACAGCCATACACTTCTGTATAATTGTTTGGCTACGATAGCTGGCGATGTCGCCATGACGTCCCGGTGAGGCAGAGCTCTAAGGGATAAAGAGGTGACTTTATGTATTGTATGTGTTGGTCTCCCGATCGCAGCGATGACTTCACGAAATAGCTTCATTTAAAGAATCGCACGGCGGCTCTGTTATAGTGCTCCACGGTACCCTGCATGATTCAGGTAGGTAGACCGAAATTCGTTTTCCAAAGTTCGTACTACACCGTCTCTCACACTCCCAAATGAATGATTATTAGCGTGAGCGAAATGGTATGAAACGCACTTCAAAAATCGAATTTCGAAGTACAAGGTCAGTACTTGCCTCAGATATCCTGAATACAATCGCTAACAACACAAGCAATGCTTTCATGATAATACGGAATGGAATTGATTTTTCTTGTTACACGAGAACCAATAAAATTCAAATAAATGTAAAATGGTAAAGATTTCTTTAAGTGTACCTAGTACCTACCTATGTACTCAGTGGCGGATTTACAAATTTTCAAGGTATAGGCTGAATTTTTGCCGGCCTTGCAAAATCTGTTGCAGACTTCTTAAAAATTTTATTATGAGGTAAAAATAAAAAAAAAGGTCGTGCCCCAAATTTGCCGCTCCCAAAATCCCAAATTTGCCGCCCCCAAAATTTGCCGCCCTAGGCTCGAGCCTTCTCAGCCTTATGGTAAATCCGCCACTGTATGTACTACATTTTTTATGCGCTAACGTCACTAAAGTAAAAAAAGCTTTTATGTGAAATTGAAAACTTCATCATCTCTGCTGGGCCCAGGTCTCCTCTCAGAATGAGAGAGTTTGGACTATAGTTCCCACGCGGACCCAGTGCGGATAGGGAACTTCACACACACCATTGAATTGCTTCACAGGCGTGTGCAGGTTTCCTCACGATGTTTTCCTTCACCGAAAAGCTCATGGTAAATTTCAAATGTTTCGCACATAAATTCCGAAAGAGTCAGAGGCAAGCCCAGGATTCGAAACCACGAAAATGAAAAATTATGATGAATTTTGATCGTATTCCTTGTATGCTTTACACGCTTAGAATAAATTTTCGGTAGCTAACGTCACAAACACGTTTGCGCTGAAGCTTCATAATGGGAACAGTATGCTTAGTGTAGATTTTCGGTCACAAAATACGTCTCGAACGCGTTTGCGTTAAAATGTCAAATACTATGAGAACACTTTGTTGCCGTTTCGATCCGCAAGTGGCGCTGCTAATTTTTCCATAGTAAATTGAGACGTTTACGTGAACGCGTTCGAGACGTTTTTATATGCGAAAACTTACACTAGAGGCTCAGTTTGTTGCCTTCTCGATCCGCAAGTGGCGCTGTCAATTTTTCCATAGTAATGGAATAGGTAATTGAGTGGTTTACGTGAACGCGTTTGCGCCGTTTTGTGTGAAATCTTACATTAAAGGCTCTGATTCCGAAATGATTAGATATAGTTGGAACGATAGAATTTGACAGAAAAGTGACCTCTTACTATTTTCAAACAGAAAATAAATCATACTTTAATTGTAAAGTCACTAGTATTTTTAGAGCCTGTCTAACCACTCTGCTTAGTTCCAGAGTTCTCTTAAGTGTCAGATCTATGATTCCGTCTCTATTTATTACTACGAAATAGACAGAGACGCCATCATAGATAACTGACACTTAACTTAACAGAGAATGAAACAGACCATTATTCTAGGTAAACAACAAACAAATGTCATAAAATATTTGGTCATTTATTTATTTGCGCATAGTTCTTCTTCCATAAGCTCGGACGGGTGCCACGCTTTTGGTATTGCTTCATCTCTTTCACTTACAGGCACACCGCCAGACCCAACAGTATATAGTAGGTAATAATAAATTTATGATCTATACTAACTCAACAAATTCCGCTCGACTGGTTCAAAGAAGTTAGTATTTTACACTGTGGCAGCTGGTGTTGCTTCATCAGTTTGAGCACATTCAGCTAAAAAAGCTTGCATTAGCCAGGAAACTTCATATGAAGATCGGAACCGCAAACCATATTGGAGTCTGAAGTTAGTCCATCACCAATTCATGAAAGTCTTCTTTTTAAACATGGCGTTAATTCTCAGCGGCTGGCCCGTTCTTTCAGCTTCCTCGTCTCTGATAGTTACTTCCCCAGCATTATTGGCATCATCGTCATTATTCAAATCTTTCTCATTATTGATATTCGAGTCGATATTCAAATCTTTCTCATTATTGATATTCGTGACATTATTAAAATCTTTCTCATTATTGACATTCGTGTCATTATTCAAATCATTATCATTGAAGTTGTCAGTGTCATTGTTAAAATTGTTTACATCATTACCTAAAGTAGTTTCGTTGTTGAAATTTGTGACATTATTTGAAGCATTTTCGTTGCTCGCTTCCGTGATATTAATTAAATCATCTTCATTAATGAAGTGCGCGTTTTGATTAAAGATTTTGTCAAAATTAAATACCACATGATTATTGAGGATATTAGTGTCATTAATAAAAAAATCTTCATCGATAAACAAATTCGTAAAATTAGAATCCTTACCACCAATGTCATAATAACTAAAATTCTTATAAGTAATATTATACTCCCTTTCGTAAATAATTCTAAAATATTCGTCTTCAGTTATATTTTTTCTATCTAATTCATCAAATATATCTTCGTAACCAAGTACTAGCGGTAATAGTAACACTGTAGCTTCACGTACAACTTCATACTGAAACAATGAAAAACAAAGAACAACCATAACTAGGCCCTTTCCCTCGTAGGCCTTATTATGAAGACAGGTGTCTTCATATCAACGTCAATGCACGACCTACATAAGAAACCTGACTTCATTGTAATGACTGCATTGTTGACAAAGATAAACAACCACAAGGACTCCATTATTAAAACTATGTCCATGAAAACATAAACATACCTTTTTTTAAGAATCGTTTTTAGGGTTTATTAGAATAAAAACAAAAATTATGTTTGGTACATGCATACATAAATCACGTCTTTATCCCTTACGGAGTAGACTGAGCCTAAGGTAACGAGACCTAAAGGCCACGTTCAGCACGATTGTGGGCGGAACATAAATACATACAAAAATAGAGATGACCGACACAATGATTTAAGATCTGTAATAATCTTCTAATCTAATCGTATTTAAGATAGATTATTACTTTGGAGAGACATTGTCACAGAATCAGATTGAAAATATCGGCCCACTGTGTTATATTTTTTGTAATGTTATTCTTTCCACCTATACGCCTACAATCAAGCTAAACGAAGCCTTTAGGTCTTGTCACCTTTATAGGCACTGTCTAGTGTCTACCCCGTAGGCAATAAAGACATTATTTATGTGTGTGTGTGTTCATTGTCGTCTGTAAAATTAGTACCTACTGAGACAAATAGATTTACACTATTTTTATTTACTGCACGTATGATATTGTAAGCATTACTATGTATACTCGCCTCTGATATTCTGAACCCAATCGCTAAAAATACGAGCAGCACTTTCATGGTTCGTTTTCTTTATGTATTATCGTTATTTATATGAAAAGCTATAAACTTACGATAAACCTCGCAAAATGTATTTGCTACTGTCGACTAATGAAACTTGTTTTTGTGTAGAGTTTCTACTGCTGGAATGAAACGCATTTTGTTGACTTTTAATCGTGTTTAATCTTTGCCTAATTAGTGTACTGACTGACATAGACTGACTTAGATTTTCGAAAGCATTTCACTCAGAAGTAGACAACGTTCAAATGCTGCAAAAAAAATGTTTTTTTTCAGTCATGAGCTGTAATTTTGTGGCAACACAACAACGTATTACTTTCAAGTGGAATACTTTCAAAAATCTGGTCCTTACACCACTTCAAATACCATACCTATTGTCTAACGTGTGGGTGCAAGCAAACGAATTCACTATCTCTCTCTACCGTCCTGTCTTGTCTAGCCTTTATACTCGGTTTCAAACTCGAAGTTCGTATAATGCCGTTCAGCTCACACTAAGTCATTAATAGGAGACTGAACGAGAACCTATGATTCGATCTTCAAATTTCGGAGTAGCCCCATGGTCCTTCCAATTCACACTTCATCGTTAGCCAAGTCTTCATCATCAGCTTCATTTGCAGCTGCTGCTTCTGCAAGCGAAAGACTCTCCGGGAGCTCATTCTCATTGAGACCTGCCTGACGGAGGAGCGCCAGCAACGTGGCCAGCGAACTTGATAACTGTGGGACAAAATATCAAGCCATATGGTCGCCGTTTAGTAACTGTAACCTACGTCTTTAACTTAAGCAAGTAGGAACAGCTGCTATGCTATGACTGGAATGGTTGCATAGGAAGGTTTAGTAAGAAAAGCGACACAAACCTTTCAAAGATACATTAGATACAGATAATGCCCAATACTATAGGATTAACGAAATCCTACTAATATTATAAATGTGAAAGTTTGTGAGAATGTTTGGATGTTTGTTACTCTTTCACGCCAGAACGGCGGGACAGATCTGGATGAAATTTGGAACATAGATAGATTATAGTCTGGAATAACACATAGGTTACTTTTTATCCCGGAAAATTGCGTAATTCCCGCGGGATAGCGATAAACGAATTCTATGCAGACGAAGTTGCGGGCAATAGCTAGTGAGAAAATAAAATCATCCTCGCTTCACGTGTAATGTACCTTATTTAGGTTGACCGTTTGCTCATTTTTCTCTCGTGCCAAAAAAAAAGATTTTGCTTTACCACCAGATATACCCTGTATTATATAATTGTGGATCTTGGATTAATGAAGTTGACCACCCCAACCATAGCTTGTTGAGCGATTTTGCCAATTTGCGCCACCCAAACTGGCCGTATACTCCAAAATTCAATTTTCGAACGTTTCCTGTTTCTCCGCTCACTCTAATAGTCATTAACTTGAAACGAAGAGGGATGGCATAATTTCGGAGTAGCCCCCCAGCGTGGTTAAGGCGAAAGACCGAGAATCTTACTTGAGCATCCGGCTTCTCATACCGCTGCAGTAGCTGCGCGGTAGCCCTAGCTTCTTCTACCGCCTGGGGTATGTTACCAGCTCGTGCCAGCCGACCGGCGCGGTTCAGACGCACAAGGGCGTCACCCGGCGCTATGGCAGCCGCGCGGGCGTACGCTGCGTCTGCGCGTGCGTCGCCTAGGCGTTCTAGCGCGATGGCTATGAGAAGAACCTGAAGGTAGAATGATTGGGTTAGGCGCTTGTGATCATCTTCTATTTCTCTACATAAGTACACATAATGAATACCACAAAAAACAGATACATACATCAAAAAATACAAGGTAATGAACAGGAGGCCTTATTACTTCAGACCGATCTCTTCCAAGCAAGTAGGAACCGTAGGTTTATGTAAGTTTCATCGAGTTCGTGCACGTACTGCCACCTCTCATGAAAATTATTTGTAGTGTAGGATTACACTGACAAAGCCGTTTTACTGCAATTATTACCGTGTACGAAAAGCTTGCGAAAGGTGGCTGGTGGGATAAGCCGAAGACATGGTAAAATAGCGCGTTTTAGGGAGACCTATGGACTGCTACAAGCCAATGATGATGATGATGATTACCGTGTACGGTTGGTGAGGCTGCAGGGCTGCAGCTGTTGCCAACCGGCAGAACGCTGAGGCTGGCCGGCGACATAGCAGCAGTGCAAGGCCAAGGTTGTGAGCGGCGCGGGCGCTCAGCGGAGCCGACCACACCGCACGCTGGAGACACGTCAGCGCCTATATACATTTGAAGAATATTGGTCATAGAATAAGAAACAATAGTTGTCTTTCTCTTTTCTGTGGCCGTAAAGTTGTTTCTTTTTAAAAGTGTGATGCGCAAGAAAAAACCAAAAAATTTAAGTACTGTGTTGTACAAGGATTTAAAAATTTGACACCGATTCCATTTTCCATTTTTGACACAAAGAATTGTCAAAGTCTCAGGCGCCGATTACGTGTAAACTAATGATTACACGCAGTAATCTTCGGTGAGCTCAGAAACGTGGTGTACGATTTTTTTTTAATTACTTTACTAGAATTAAAATTACTTAGTTACCGTGAGCTATGGTCTTTCATAAGCGTATCCTTACATTTAGCTTAGTGTTATAGTACAACAATAACTTACAGCGACGTATTTCTTCTTAGCAAGCAACGCTAGACCGAGATTCGTATGGGCAGCCACGCACGTTGGATGAGCAGCGAGAGCTGCCTTAAGCCTGGCCAGAGCTGCATCCAGGTCCCTACAAAAATGAAAATAAGGCGGATATATACGCAATGCGCAATAAAAATATGTGGTAACGCATAAAAGTTTTAAATAAACGAAAAGTATAAAAGAAAGAATTGCGGATATGATATCCATCTAACATATCCCTGCGAAAAGTCAACTTTATTTAACTGGATCCAGCCAGAATTCTTTCGGAAACAAAATGAGTAGATTATACAACATTTTTTAAAGTGTACTGACATAATGTACACAAAGATCTTTCTGTTACGACCCAAAACAGCGCTTGCTAAATTGACATTGCCGCTATAGAAGGATATTTTGCCTTTACCTATGCTGCAGCATCATGGCGGCGAGCGCGAGCGCAGCGGCGTGTTGCGCGGGCTGCTGTGCGAGTGCCGCGCCGAGCAGCTGGAACGCCTGGCGTGGGTCGCCAGCTCGCAAGCAGAGAGCGCCCGCCGCTGCCAGCGTGTCCGCACCGCACGCGTGCGCACTGGATACAAAAGTAACACTAAAAGCCTAAAAGCATATGAATCTTGGAGCTAACCCCCAAAGGGATAAAACTCTTTTGTTGAACCAGGCGTTGCGTTACTGAGATCCATTTCAACGAAAGCTTAATGTTTTTTGTTCGTTGAAACAGAGCAGCAAGGTAAATGTTTTTGTTCAGATAGAGCTCGGTTTCATGAGGGGTAACTTACAAGATGCCATCGGGCAATCGGACGCCAACAGCCACGGACAAAAGAACTTTATAGAATGTGTTATTTTATTACTTTGTTTCTTTAATTTGTGTGTATATGTATCTGTTGTAGGTCAGAGCACGCGCGTAGCTAAAAGAACGTTACCCATCTTCAGCTATTTTACTTTCTTTAAAGCCGACTGTTAGAGTCGAATTGAAGAGGCACTCGAAGGATAACACAGGTCATGACCCTTACGCTATAGCATGGTCGTAGGCAGCCGAGGCGGCTCTAATGTCACCACTGGCGAGCAGCAGTCGCGCCAGCAGCGCACTGGCGCGCTCACCGCCACCAGCCTGAACCGCTGACCGCGCCCACTCCACACCACGCTCCAACAACCCCAGATTCCAAGCGCATTCCGCTTTAAACACAAAAAAAACTAATGTAATCGTTCCTTAATTTTATCATCGTCGTAGTAGTTTAGGCTACAGGAATATCGAATATACAGGATAAGTGGAAGTGACATTAAATACGCGGATATTGACCACGGAGGTCCTGAAAGAATTGGCACAAGAAAATAATGTTAGATCAGACATTAAGAATCCACTCAGTGTGCACGTCTGGCACTGGTGACTGATCTGTAGACTGCGTAATCCTTAGCACGTATCGCGTTGACAAGCTAATAACTAACCTTTGAAATATAAGCACATTAAAAAATAAAGATGCCATTGCCATTGTTTCTCTCTTTACTTTACGCCTCAACTGCTAAAGCGTCAACGCCAAGGGATCCTAATCTACAATTAAACAAAGCCAGAAAATCCAGAGATGCAATGAAAGAACAAAGTTGCAAGCACTGCTACTTAGCGGCAGGATTAGCGAGTAAGATGGTGGTAGCGATCCGGACGGACCTTGCACAAGGTCCTACCACCCGCCCCTACCCGCCGCACAAGTGCTAGAAAACATTCAAAAGACGCATCTTTTTTACATATAAAATTGACCACAGTGATACGAGGTCTTACCTAAGGCACAGTAGATATCACTATCCGGGTGCTTGGTAAGCTTATCAGCTTCCAAATAAGCTTCGAGAGACAGCTGGTAACGTCCTTGGCAAGACCTTGAATTGACAATTTAAATTTTACATAGGTACATACATAAATCACGTCTTTTTCGGGGTAGAAAGAGCCTAGAGCAACAATACCTAAATGCCTTATTTAGCAAGATTGGTGGGTGTGTAGTTGCAAAGTGTACCTAATCAAGATAGTGATGGGTTGTTAGCCGCATCGCCTATAAACATGTTTCCAACGATTTACGCCCCTTCCCTTGATGGACTTTTACCATCTGCGCGGGAAGAGAAGCAACTGGAACATCTATGTTTTGTCTTTGCTCCCAGCTCAGCTCGGAAGCAAATTTTAATAACGGATTTTAAAGATTTTAATTGTGGGAGAAGACACAATAAGGAAATCTCACTCCAAGTTTAGTTTTCGCATAGTAACTGACGATTTAGAACTTACAGACTCCTGGCCACCTGTTTCAAAGGCTCTGGGTCCTGAGGCTGCACCCGGATGCAGCTATGGAAACGTTCCAAGGCATCCTGGTGACGACCCGCGTCTGAGTACACCAGGCCCTGAAGTCAAATAAAACATTTATTTGAAAATGCAAGGTACTTACCTAGATACTGATACTTCCCTTTTTCAAAGGCCAATTGGTTATTTTGGCTCTCTCTACTGCAAAGGTTAAATACAAAAGAGACCGAAAACAATAGTAGAAACCGGGCAAGTATGAGTCAGACTCGCGGACTGAGGGTTATACCAGGACATTTTTAGGACACCTTGGATACCTATTTAGAAAAAAGCACGACAATAATTGAGATGAACTAACGACTGCACGGCTTGCAAAAGGGCGCGCGAGAACTGTGTCGCGCGCGCGAAATCTAGATTCCCCGTCTTTTTCGTAGTGTTTCGATTACGCTGGATGAAGCAAGCTACTAAATTATCCAAAAACCTTGATGAAGTGGGCGTATCTGTGAGTGTTGTCGGCCTTCTTCTGAAGATCGTCGGCGAGTTCCAAGCATAGAGCGTGCTCGCCCCTGACGTATCTCGCGTGAAGCAACCAATTTCTCGAGCCACATCGGAATTCTGAAAAAAAGACTGGAGTTTCAGACTTTAATGGCGTACCACAGGCTTCTAAAGACCAAACGCTGTTGTACGTTTTTTTTAAGCCAGAAATACACACGCCTGTGTCATGCACAGTTTTATGCAATTTGACACAAAAGTGCAAGCTTTGACAAACAAAAGAGGTCAAGTTATAGGCATGGTCTAACTCTACGGGTCCCCAAAGTAGCTCGGCCTAGGTAGAGCACAGAAGAGATTGAGGAAAGACCGACTATCATATTCCGTCACTGCTTATTTCGTTTAATTGTTACGTAGGTAGGTACCTACACATCATAATTTTGCTATGAACAAAATGCGTACACCAAACTTACCATTTTCCGTATCTTTAGCGATGAATACTGATTGTTTTCTCATAACTATAGGTGCACTGTGTATGTTTACATCGCCATTTCTATAGCAACGAAACTAAGGTACTATCATGTTTTATGTAAAATAACGTTTCGTAAGCTAGAAAAAAAAATCTACCTATTAAGTTATCTTAAGGAATTAGTAACAGTTATTAATTCTGGGCATCCACATGCCTGTTGCATATTTTATTATTAAAATGCAAGCATGCTGGTATGGAGTATCGCAACGCAATATTAATCTATCGTTATGATCATCATCATATCGGCCATAGGACGTCTACTGTTGGACATACGCCTCCACCATAGACCTCCTGTAGCCTCGGTTGGAAGCTTGCATCCACCTTGAACCCGCGGCTCTAATCAGGTCATCCGTCCACCAATTAATAGTCCGGCAATATTAATCTATAGTGTAAAATATTCTACATTTGCACTAAACTGGGAAATTACGCTAAAAAGCAAAGAATGCTGTTAGGTCGATTAAATTAAAAAAATTGTAGCCGTTAGGACCTATGTTGCGGGGATTCCCTCGTTTTTTTGCATTTTTGCAATAACTAGGCAAGATTTACTTTATTTTTTTATGGTTTGAAAATCTTACAAAAAGTACTTAATTAAATTAGGAAATTAAGATTCGTTAAATAATTGTTAATTGCGGGTAAATTTAAAAATAATTAAGTCATCAACCTATTTCTGAACGAAAAATTTGTAACTTGATTTTTGACATTGACGTAGTTGACAGCAATGCAATGACACAACATAAATTGACAAGTTACCGCGACGATATGAGTTAGTCAACAGACTGATAATAAATAAATCCCTCTACCATTTTCCAATAGGACGGTAAAGTGAAACCAAAAACTAAAAAATGGAAGATATAGCGCGCCTAGCTTTAGTAGAACAAAGTCTGAGAGATGTCAATATCTTCAGCAAAGTTCTCTACGAACTTCTGAACGCAATTTATGAAATTTTGGAAAACCCTCACGATTACGAGTTGCGGACTTTAAAAAGTGACGTTCTATTGAACATTTTACATTCCGAAGCATTCACTGACTATCTGAAATACATTGGATTCCAGCCGGTAAGTTAAACAAACAGTATATTATCATAACACGGCTGATTACCGAATGTGCATTACGCACAACCAATCACGTCTATGTGCATCCCTTACGGGGTAGACAGGGCCTAAGGTAACAAGATCTAAAGGCCACGGTTAGTATGATTGGTGGCGTGTAGGTGGAAACTGGAATCAAAATAGTGAACGGTTGCTAGCCGCATCGCCTATAACATGATTCCTAAGATTTTCGCCTTCGCAAGTGCATTTAATCTGTACTTACGTAGTATAATTACTGGTTCTTGCAATCAAATTACAAGGCTACAGAACATATCTTGATGTTTTTTCTGTTGATAAAACACAAAGTACCCTTGTGCCTACTGTTGTAAAATGTTTCTCAAATAATGACAAAATACGTACATCAATCACGTCTTTATTGTTTACGGGGTAGACAGAGCTTAAATACCTAACTGCCATGCTTAGCACAAAACATTATTTTCATGTCATTATTTATAATAAAGAGACAAAATTTAAAATATCTTGTCTCTTACAAATTATTTTAATAAATTAAATAAGTTCATTTAAAATCCATTCAAAGATAGGATGTCCCTTTTTTTTACCAAAATCCAGTAAGATCTAAGAAAACAAAACTTTGTGTTTTTTGTATGTTCCAACAAATTCTTGAGTCAACATTTCATCCAGGACGGCAGTAAGTATACATATCCAAAAGAAGAAGCCCTCAGCAAGCTCCGTGTAGCACAGGCAGCCATCGAGAGGAAGATCTACTTCTGCTGCGGTTCCCTGCACCGGACGCAGCGCAAAGCTCGTTCCAGCAATGTGATGCAGGCGAAGAAAGTCAAATTCGCACCCGCCAATATATTGGTAAGAGAAATCTCCTAATACAGCCAGTAACCTATCCACACATACCTATAAAACCTGTCCATCCTGAGTTCTAAAATGAAAATATAATCCTTGTTTTGAAAACTACCCTACTTTCAAAAAGTGTATTTGAAATACATACATACATACATCACGTCTTTATACCTTACGGGATAGACAGAGCCTGAGGTAACAAGACGTAAAGGCCACATTTAGTATGATTGTGGGTGTGTGGAAAAGGGAATCAAAAATAGTGATAGGTTGCCTATAACATGATTCCTAAGACATTCGCATATTCCCTCTATGGGCTTTTACCATCTGAGCGGGAAGAAAAGCAATTGGTACATTCTCTGTTTTTTCTTTACTCCCAGACCAGCATGGAAGATCAATATTCAGGCTTAAAATAACTTTCTGATTCTAAAAGTGTGATGATGATCCTTCCGACCGTTTTCGGGCATGGCAACCACTTCGACTCCTAATCGGTTTGGCGCTCACTCGCCCGAAGATAAAAAAGTATATTACAGAATAATACACATAACAGTAATAGAGGATGTAGATAAATTAAAACACCATGTCCTGTTGTATACTTAAACACTAACAATTCTAATAAATACTGATATGCAAGCTGTAATTTTACATGTATGTTTTTCACAGGAAACCAACAACTCGTTCCTGCTGAAGATAGAGACGTTGTTCAACAACATGATCCAATACGAGAACTTGGAGCTGCAAGAGCTGGCTCGGGAACAGATACCGTTGGTTAAGCTGCAGCTGATGGCTTTGGATAGAGTGAGGGAGCAACAAAAGAAGATCAAAACGGGTAACTAATCTAAACAAACCCTAGAGTCACCAGGGTCACCAGTAGGGTCACCAGGGTTAGTAGCAGTCCGTCTTTCTGTCATAACCCTTTTTCTCAGGAACCTGTAGTGGTATATTGATGAAATCAGTATCAAATACTTTGGTCTGCGGTCTCTTGGAGCTGTGAGAAATCAACTGTATTTCAAAGCAATCAAAAGATAGTTGTAGTGACCCTAGCGCCACCTAGTTGGCCTCTACGTAACTACTACGACACACGAGTAGCTAGCGCCAGTTCTAATGACAGCTGTCACATCGTTCTACATGCGGCCAATGAAGTTTCTCAATGCGGCTGCATAAATACAACTCTCAACTCTCTTCCTTCGGACTTCGTTCCCCAGGCATAACATCTGCCTGGAGAGAGATCTCTCTATTGTGGCACTCCCCACATAGTGATTAGAACAAAAATGTTTTCATACAAATTGCTGTACTCCCAAAAAATACAGGGTACTTCCAGACTTCATAGTTATCTGCATATGGCAAATAATAATTCTTAGCCGGGTACTCATCTGCGAGCTGTGACCGTAACTGTTGCATGTTACAGTAAGCAAAAACCCTAGTGCAGGGGTTCCCAAAGTGTGCGCCGTGGCGCCCTGGTGCGCCGTAGAAAGTAAAGAGGGGCGTCGTGAGTTCCGAAACCACAAATATTCGTGGGTACCTATTTGAGCGCTCGCATCGGTAAATAATATAGCAACAATATACAACTTAGCTAAGGCGTGGCGCCGTTACAAAATACTAAACTTGTAACTGCGCCGCAGGTTGAAAAAGATTGGGAACCCCTGCCCTAGTGTGTACGTGGCTCGCGAGCATACCGCGACCAGATGAGAGTCCGGCTTTTGATGTTGTCATTTTCTTTGTAGGTGAAATAACTGGGCATGATCTGACCTTCGAGCTGGCGCTGCTCCTGGAGCTCCTGGGATGGTTCAAGCACCGCTTCTTCTCGTGGGTGGACGCGCCGGCGTGCCGCGCTTGCGCCGCTAACACAGTCTGCGTGCGCACCGAGGTTATGACCAACGACACTGAGACTTGCCGGGTCGAGGTATGCATTGATACACCAAACACACACACACACTCTCACCCACACACATCACACAGCCACACACACCACACTGACCCACACTCACGCACACACACGACACTCACACACCACACACACCACACTCACCACACTCACACACCACACACACACGCACATAATACACAGACGCAAACACAACACATTCACCCATTTCTTATGTTTTAAAAATATCTTGAAATGAAATCAATTCAGCAACAGCTAGTTTATAATATATTTTTGTTTTATTATTGCAGATATTCAAATGCAAGTCGTGCGAGACAGAGACGAAGCTGCCTCGCTACAACGACCCGCGCACTCTGCTGCGCACGCGCCGCGGCCGCTGCGGCGAGTGGGCCAACTGCTTCACGCTGCTGGCGCGCGCGCTCGGGTACGACACCCGATACGTGTTCGACACCACCGACCACGTCTGGTGCGAGGTCAGTCACACGCACACCACTCACCCCACACCCATCCACACACACCACATACCCACACACACTGACGCACAGAGAGCGACCACGTGTGGCGCGAGATCAGTGACACGCACCACACAGTTACACACAAACATATGCACAAGGTAACTGCATTTTGAAAGAAATATTTACGCCTGGTATTGCTACAATGGATCATTTTACTAGGTACTACTCAAACTAAATATATATATATATTTTTGCAAATTGGCTCTTTTACATGTCTTTTTTTAAACTACCAGCGCATTCGAAAAGACCATCATTGCCAAGAAGCATGTGCCGCAAGAACAGAAAGTCATTTTTTCAAAATAAAATACATTAAGCTACTACAATACATACTTAAATCCTATTTTAATTAAATACATTTATAAAAGGGATGTATACGGTCCCCGAGCCTTAAATTAAGTAGAGATGTATGAAATCTCTACTAGACTAGTTAAAGTAAAACAAAAAAAGAAAGAGAAAAAAAACAATAAAAAGAATTAAAGTTCAGTGAAGATGTAAAACGCCTCCACCGTCAAATAAACACTACTTTTACTACTAACCTACTGCCTTTCTTCTCGCAGATCTTCGATAACGACTCGAACCAGTGGTTGCATGTGGACCCGTGCGAGGGTCAGCTGAACACGCCGCTCATGTACTGCCACGGCTGGGGCAAGAAGCTGTCCTACGTCATCGCGTTCTCGAGGGACGACCTGCAGGACGTCACATGGCGGTACACTATGGATCACAAGGAGGTGAGTGGCACTAAATGGTTCACTGTACCCATTTAAGTTGTATGATATGTAATAACACAGAAATCGCGTACTTATTGTGACCTGCATTACATCACGGCGGGACATTATGGATCACAGAGATGCGAGTGTTAACTAAATTGCTAACTTTACTATGCTAATTTGCGAAATAGTTAGGTGAAAGTGTTTGAATAAAGAAAAAATCAGAAGCTACGTTGCAATATCCGCCTACTGTGAACTACTAGGCTCTGACTACCCCGTAAGGACGTGATTTACGTATGTATGTATATGACCTACGAGACGTCACCTTGCGGTACACTATGGATCACCGGGTGGTGAGTACTGTACGATTCCGCGAAACAGTGAGGTTAAATTTTAGAATAAAGAGGTAACCTGAAGCCGCGTTGCAATATTCGTATACTTTGAACTGCAGGATGTCACCTGGTGGTACACTATAGATCACAGAGAGGTGAAACCCAGCGGAATCGATAACTTCACTTTTCAATTTTGTGAAATAGTGAATTCAAGTCTTTGATATGCAGTACTTCACTTCACGGTACACTATGGATCACAAGGAAGTGAATCCTAACGAAACTGTTAACTTTGATAAATCACTACATAGTATAAAACAAAGTCGCTTTCTCTGTCCCTATGTATGCTTATATCTTGAAAATTACACAACGGATTTTGATGCGGTTTTTTTAATAGATAGAGTGATTCAAGAGGTAGGTTTTTATGTATAATTATACGCAGAGGAAGTCGCGGGCAGAAGCTAGTAAATTATAAATTCATGTCCACTGAAGAATTGAATAGGTATCAAAATGTACCGAGTAAAACTTATGATAATCATAATGAATTCGTATGAAAAAACAATAGGCAGTGATTGTTTTCCCTCAGGTATTGCAACGTCGGAAGCTAGTAGATGAAACCACTTTGGTGCAGAGTATACTGACTCTGCGTCAACACCGCCAGCGTCAAGTGTCAGAGGCGCGGCACCGCTACCTGGCGCGTCGCACGCTACAGGAATTGGTGCAGTTGATGGTCGAGAGGTAACTGTGAACATGCTGACACGGCGTCAAAATCGCAAACGTCAATTAGTGTCATTGAAAAAAATAATTGTTAGTAGTCCGAATAATAATTATATTTTACATCAGATTTTTAAAATTCTGTTATTTTGTTGTTTTTTTTTTCAATTTTATTGCGAACTCCCTTTATCAAAAATGTTATATGTCACAAATACTCTCAAGTAACTGATTTTTTGTGCTTATATTTTTTTTAAGAAAACCAAACGAATTTGAGTCACATGGCCGCATTTCCGGTGCGAAGGAGTGGCGCGAGCAGCGCGGAGAGGCCGGCAAGCATACGTTCCATCTCACCGAGAAAGGTCAGAGTTTACTATAAAACTGATCCAACTTTGTTATCTAACCCATCTGAACACAGCATTGCCTAAACTAGTAACTTCTATCATTTTCGTGTGATTTAAACTGGTTTTAGGCAAAGTTGCCAGCAGTGCACAAACAAGGTGTTACGAGTGTTACAACACTCACTGAAAACCTGTGTTATTCTGTGTATTAGCCTAGTGTTTATATAAATCCGTGTATTATTGCCAATTATATTAGTGTGTTTATTGTTTAGTGTTGCACTTGTAACATTTAGACTGGACGATAAAAAAATACAACCTCCAATAAAATTAGTGTAATCGATTCTACACTTAATTGGCTAAGTAAAGATTTTGAAGAGGTTCCAATTATATTTTTTTCCGGCAGTCGACGTCTTAATAATCGAGGAAATGCAGCGCTTTTATTTTTATTTACTTTTATTAATTCGATTTTTTCTTAGGTGGTCGATACATTTGTGAGATTTAATGGCTGAATAAGCTTCATTCCTAGAACAGCTTAGAATTAAAAAAAAATATGTCTACTGTCACGTTTGATATTGTCAAAAAATATACACGAGTACAACAATGGATTTGGAGGATCCCCAAAGCACTGCAGAGGAAATGGAGTATTACAGGGATGTAATCCAATGCTTTGTACCGTACCCTGATTATACGGAAACATAAATAAACAGAACCGCGGTATAATTTTTTGACAATATAAAAGTGACAGTTGACGTAGTTTTTTTTAATTCTAAGCTAGTTCTAGGCTCGAAGCTCATCAGCCACTAAATCTCACAAATGTCATATCGACCACTTAAAAAAAGTTACTCACTAACAATATAAAATAAAAATAAAAAAGCTGCGGTTCCTCGATTATTAAGACGCCGACTGTCGAAAAAAAAATTGCAACTTCAAAAACCTTTATTTATCCAATTCTGAACGAACTGTTTTCAGTGGGTAGTGTAACAAGTTGTATCCGACATGACTGATATTATGTTCATTGTCTACGATTTTTAGATAGATATTGATTAATATTGCTGTTTAATCTTTAAAGGTACCTACGACATCCTGTACTACACCGCGCTAGACAAGTACGAGGTAGTACTGGACGGGAAAGAGATACAAACTATTGCCAAGTGGGAGGGCGGCGTGTATGAGAGTCGCGAGGTGTTTAGGAAGGTGGAGAGCGATTGGCAGATGAGCTATTTAGCAAGAGAAGGTATGAACAATAACCTAACGTAAAAAAATATTTTAGATACAAGCTTTTTTGCTGACTGTACTTTTTATGGTGGCGTACCAGTGGCGTGGCGTCAAGTATACCAGAAGGCAAGCTGAAGGATTAAACTAGTCTTTTCCTCTAAAGTAAAAATAAAGTGCCCAACTGCCTTAAAATAGGCAAGCCAGTAGGAATCGAGTTCTATGGACGCCACGCCAATGTACTTGCATTTTCAACCATTCTACATAATTATGTGAACCAAATTTCAAGTCGATCGGACCAACCGTCAAAGAGTTCCCTCCTGCGGAGACAGTCTTGGCTAGACCACCAGATTTCTACTACTAAATTATTGTATTGTCTTCTGACTTACACAAGTATGCAAATTTTCAGCTCAATCGGATGAAAATGTCGAGTTGTTGACCCTATGGGCAGGAAACAGTAGTCAGTTTAGCGATTAAAGAACCACGAAGGTTTCTATCTATACTAATATTATAAAGAGGAAATATTTGTACCTATTTTTGTATGTTTGTATGTTTGTAATGAATAGGCTCAAAAAGTACTGTGCCGATCTGGATGAAATTTGGAACATAGATAGATTATAGTCTGGAATAACACATAGGCTACTTTTTATCCCGGAAAATTGCGTGATTCCCGCCGGATAGCGATAAACGAATTCTACGCAAACGAAGTTGCGGGCAACTGCTAGTCGTTTATAAGCGTCTCTAGATACAACACGGCCTACAATTTTTTTATGTTGTGTCCGATTTCTAGAGTTTATTTAGTTTTACCAGTTGCTTCTCTTCCCGCGCAGATGGTAAAAGCCCATTGAGGTAATGGGCGAAAATCAGTCATGTTATAGGCGATGCGGCTAGCGACCCACTATTTTGATTCCATTTTCCATCTATACGTCCATAATCTTGCTAAACGTGACCTGTGGGTCTTGTCACCTTAGGCTCTGTCTACCATTAGGGATAGAGACGTGATTTGTGTATGTTTTTAGAGTTTGTAATACTTTTAATATTAGTATACATATGTAATAATAATAACCAACCAACTGACAGACAAAACACATCAACCAGTGGAGCTTGGATTTGGTAAACAAGTTCCTTGAGGATCTAAGATACGCTTACAAAAGAGAATATTCAAAATTTCCACTGAATAGGAAACAATTTTTAATTCTCTAACGGGAGCAAAGCCATTACATCTCGTTCATGTTTTATAGAAGGCGAGTCAGAAGGCGAGCTGACGTGGCAGTTGGCGGCAGGGGAAGGATTGACGTGCACCGAGTTAACCATACAAATAGGGTTTGCCGAATACGAGGGCGGGCGCGTCGAGTGTTCCGTGCAGTTTGACGACAACACTCCGGAACCCGCAAAGCTGGGAGGTCAGAATAAAAAAAAATATAGACTAGCTACCTAGTTTTTGAACGAAAATCAGTAACACATCTAATTATGTTAAAATCAAACAAAGAAAAAAAAGAAAAGGAGGGAATGGGCGAATACCTTTGGAATCATGTTAGGCGACTAGCAACCCCTCACTATTTTGATTCCACTATCCACGGTACGCTTAGAATCATGCTTAACGTGGCCTTTAGGTCTTGTTACCCTTACCTCTGTCTACATCGTAAGGGATAAAGACGTGATTTATGTATGTATGAATCAAACATAATTTTTCTTTTTTAATTGTAAAAAACCCTAAAAACTATTTAAGAAATGGGATGCTGATCCACTGTAACCCATAGGTGGGTTACACTGAATCATGGTACTGGGGTTCACTGGATCATCAGTTAACGAAAATGTATTAGAAAAGGAAACAATTTAAATCTTAAGAGCTTTCTTTAATATTAGGTTAGGAGTTTTGACAGTTTATCCAGTGAATTTCGAAGGTTTTATGTAACTAGCCGCGTTGTTCAGATTCGTGCACGTATTCGCGTCGCTTCTCGTCGTGTCGGGTGCGCGTGCGACTCCGCGGCGGCGGCGGTAACTGGCAGAACGCGCAGCTCGCGCGGCAGCCGCTACACGAGCAGAGACACGCGCTGCGGCTGCGCGCCACCGCCGTCTAGCGGCGTACACAGGTAAAGAATTCAATTTTATAAAAGCAAAAAAAAATATATTGAAAAAATACTTTTCATGCTACACCTTTAAAAGTAAATTTTTTTGTCTACGAATGCCATGATTTTGGTCAAATAAGTACCAATATTTAGGATTTGTATTTAGCTAGTAAAATATTTTAAGTAGGTACTTAATAATGATAATTTTGATTTTTAAATCGCTCTATGAAACTATTAAAGCTGATCCCACACATCTTGGCTTACGGTGCAGCAGTGTCTAGCTAAATTAAAAAAGTTCAAGGCAAGTACCTATCCATCACTAGTATCCCTATGGCAAGTCTCACCGTCCTCACAAATTCTGGGCTTTGTACTCGTCGTAATTTAAAAAAAAATTGATTGTTTCAGTGAGAAAATTTGGCAGACCATTCAACAAACCAGACTGCCGCTCTCTTCATATATATTTGTATGCTTTTTTTCTATGTAAAGAAATAATACTTTCGTAATTAAAGATTTTTATATTTCCATAGCTTTTTAGTAGAAGCAGAAAACCTCAAAGTATTCACTATATTGGCTTACAAGGTATTTACTTTAATTTAGGAAATAAAATTCACTACTGTGTGTCGAAGTGAAAAATTTGGTAGATGTGTAATTTTACATATTAATTACATTTAATTGTGCACTTTTTATCAGAATTCAATCATCCTGGTGATGTTAAATACATTTAATAAAATATTCAGTGCAATTTATTATTGTTTAATGCTAGTTAATCTGTGTACAGCATATTAGTGCCTCACAACATTTAATTCTCCCGAAAAACGTAGTTTGCAAAGATTGATGTCTATTCGTCTGTTTATTAATGTTGTTAGGTACTGATATTTGCTTATCAGGAATTGTTAAAGGTATAAGTAATGAAGTCTTTATAATACAATGCGATTTCAAAACATATTTGACTTTTTTTTTCTGATTTGTCCAAACGAAAGTTTCCCTCAAGTAGCCACCGGCTCTTCCATAAAGTAGATACTTTATCGCTTTACGGAAAGCTTGAATGAGTAGCTGACAGAACATAATCCTACTAATATTATAAATGTGAAAGTTTGTGAGTATGTTTGGATGTTTGTTACTCTTTCACGCCAGAACGGCTGGACAGATCTGGATGAAATTTGGAACATAGATAGATTATAGTCTGGAATAACACATAGGCTACTTTTTATCCTGGAAAATTGCGTAATTCCTGCGGGATAGCGATAAACGAATTTTATGCAGACAAAGTTGCGGGCAACAGCTAGTTTGAAATAAAGACGACTTTAACCCGACAAATGAATTTTCGTCTTGTACATCTGATTCTGTACATTGTCACGCACACATTTTTGACTACGTTTTGCTGTATAGACTTAGGTTCCTTTGTCTTTCAAGAAAAACGTATAAAAAAAAAGAAAAGTCAAATAATAATTCAAAACAACACGTGTGGCTAAATGCGCCAAGAGCGCGAAGCTAATAAAAAAAAAAAAAAAAAAAAAAAACAACACGTGAATTTGACAGAACAGAATAAAATAATCAATAATCAGAATCTATCTAAAAATACCAAGTTAACTTTTTGTGTTTGTTATTGGTATAGTTTTTATCTGATGAAAAGAATGTCGGCGATCAGAAAATTTATTGGTACGTCTTATCTTATGCCAGGTTATGTTTTCATTTTGATAAATTTTGGTTACCTGCCCAAAGATTCTCTTTGTTTTTAATTAAGTGAAGAATTAACATACACACACACTCACAAACTTTCGCCTTTATAATTAGTGTCATTCCCTATAGATATTGGTGCAAATCTTACCGATGAAATGTACCAAGGTGTTTACCATGGATCCAAGAAACATGATCCTGACTTGGATAAGGTTTTAGAAAGGAGTTGGAATGCTGGGATGGATAAGATGATTATAACTGGTGGTAGCTTGACAGACAGCAAGAAAGCTATTGACCTTTCTCGCTCCAATTGTAAGTATAGCTCAATTTCACTACAAAATACAAATAAAGTACTGGCTGCTTGAGGTTACAAAATTGGAGTATGTTTCGTGCCGTCCTGCTCACACTTAGTCATTACATAGGGGAGTGAGTGGGATACACTTCCCTACCATTTCTCACACAGAGGTAGCCCCCTGTTCTCACTAGGATAAATTTGATAAGTACAACAATGTTATGTGTGGGATAAGGTAGGGAAGTGTTATAAAGGAGGGTGGCTAAGGTCTCTCACAACAAATACATAACTATATAGTAACAAAGGTCACGTGACGGTCGGTAACAGGTAGAAAAATTCGGAGACTACCCACCTGCTATGGGTGGTGTAGTGGTATAGCACGCGTCACGGAATGACGAGGATCCGGGTTCGATTCCCGGCCATAGCTTTACTTTTCGGATTTTTCTATGTGTTCTGATTTTCACAGACATTTAGAAATTAGACACATAATATCTTTGGGTGATGTTTTCCCCACAATTGAATAATGTTACTTTACTCCGCGATATATTAAGTCAAGTCGTGGAAGCAACCTGTATATTTGAAGCAAAAATAAATTTCAAGTCGGAGTTCCGTGAATGAAGAAGTGAGACAGTTTAGATTAGACTGTCTTAGTGTGTGCTTACAGTTGTACGCACACAAGCACATCCAATCTTTCAACATTCATCTTCCAAAAACACAAGAATTCACAATCGAAACTACTATGCCATTCTCATAATGCTATGCTATTGATCATAGGTACTCATATCCACTCTTATGTTCATCATATAGCATAATATTTTATTGAATCAGGTGTTACTTTGTGGAGGTCCATTTCAATGAACAAAAAATATTTACCTTGCTACTCCGCTACTCACGTTGCGTACGACGTTGGTTTGCATAGGTAACAGTTATGCTCATTAAACTTTGATAATGATCCCGTAGACGGATCGAAACGCGTCAGTGTTTGTGTGGTGTAAGGGATAATTAAGTTTGTGGGATTTATATGAGTTTTATTGGCAGTAGTGGAGGCAGGCATTGCATGAAAAACATATATATTTCACACAGGCTTGGTTATCTTGCACGTGAGTAGCGGAGTAGCAAGGTAAATATTTTTTGTTCATTTTGTTCATAAAACATACCTAATGTGGGTACTTCTAAGTGCTTATGCCGTGTAAATGTAGGCATGTACCCTTAATTTTGTTATCTTTATTATATTACTCTAACAATTACGGAAAGCATAAAGTAAAAGGCAGTGGACGATATAAAATACAAGAACTCAGTATAATCAGAAAAATGACAGCGATTGGTATTGACTTGGGAACTACGTATTCCTGCGTGGGAGTGTTGCAGCACGGGAAAGTGGATATCATTGCTAACGACCAGGGCAACCGCACCACGCCCTCCTACGTCGCCTTTGCTGATACTGAACGCCTTATAGGCGACAGCGCTATAAACCAAATGGCCCTCAACCCTCTCAACACTGTCTTCGCCGTCAAGCGCCTCATCGGAAGAAAATTCGACGATCCCATCATTCAACAAGACATAAAGCACTGGCCTTTCAAAGTAATCAACGATGATGGAAACCCCAAAATACAAGTTTATTATAAGGGCAAGTCAATATGCTTTCCTCCTGAGGAGATCAGCAGCATGGTTTTGGCCAAAATGAAGAACATAGCTGAAGCGTACTTGAACACAGAGGTGAAGGACGCGGTTATTACAGTTCCAGCTTACTTCAATGATTCACAGAGGCAAGCTACAAAAGATGCTGGTACCATAGCTGGCATGAACATCCTCAGAATTATAAATGAGCCCACAGCAGCAGCTTTAGCATATGGGTTGGATAAAAACCTTAAAGGAGAAAGAAATGTTCTGATCTTTGATCTAGGCGGGGGTACGTTCGATGTGTGTGTACTAAAAATAACTGAAGGATCACACTTTGAGGTCAAGTCTACTGCTGGAGATACCCACTTGGGGGGAGAAGACTTTGATAATAATCTGGTTGACTTTTTAGCTGACGAGTTTCAGCGAAAGCATAAGAAGAATCTACGCGACAACCCAAAGTCGCTACGCCGTTTGCGCACCGCAGCTGAAAGGGCCAAGCGTACACTTTCTTCCAGCACTGAAGCGAGCATTTGTTTAGATTTGTTATTTGACGGTATCGATTTTGTTACCCGGATATCACGCGCACGATTCGAAGAACTCAATTCTGAATTATTCAATGGCACGTTAGTGCAAGTAAAAAATGCTCTAAGCGGTGCTGGTTTTGATAAAAGTGCCATCCACGATGTAGTTCTAGTGGGTGGGTCAACTCGCATCCCGAAAATTCAAAGTATTCTGCAAGACTTCTTCAATGGAAAAAAAATTAATTTATCTGTGAACCCAGATGAAGCAGTGGCGTACGGGGCAGCGGTGCAGGCCGCTGTTTTGACCGGAGTTAGTGAACCTAAAATTCAGGATGTTATTTTAGTTGATGTTATCCCTCTTTCTCTCGGCATTCAGCTCGAAGGGGGTATCATGGAAAAGATTATCACACGCAATACTAAAATACCTTGCAAAAACTTACGTACATATATAACAACAGTAGACAACCAGGATACTGTAAAAATAATAGTTTGTGAAGGAGAACGGGCCATGGTTAAAGATAACAACATTCTAGGATCTTTTACACTGTTTGATGTACCACCAGCTCCCAGGGGTGCTGAGAAAATTGAAGTCTGCTTCAAAATAAATGCTAATGGCATACTACATGTATCTGCCAAAGTGAAAAGCAAGGGGAAAAGAAAACACATCAAAATCAAGAATGGAAAAGGTCGGTTATCGCAAGCTGATATACAAAGGATGTTGGCTGATGCTAAGCGATATCAATATGAGGACGGCGAGGAAAGGGAGAGGGTGGGTGTGCGAAATAAATTGGAAGCTTATGCTTATGATCTAAAGCGTGCTATTGAGAAGGCAGTAACAGAAAATAAGCTAGAAGAATTTGATGTTTCTGAGATATGCAGCAAGTGTGACGAGACGATTGATTGGCTTCGGGACAACACTATGGCTGAGACAGAAGACTTTGAAGATGAGTTGAAAGATCTGAAAGGCATGTGTGATCCTGTGATGATGAAGATTAAAAGTGGGGTTAATATTGAGGAGGTTGATTAAATTTGCGTCTATTTTCTTAATTTTTTTTCATGCACGGTTTTTTTATAAGTTTTTGTTAGCCTCACTTCGTATAAGTAGTTATTATTTCTGCCTTTGTTTGGTACAAAACATACACTTACAGGTATTATAGTAAAGTTACTCAGTTAACAGTGATTTGGTCCATTGCGAGCAGTTGAATTTATTTGAAATTTAGTACATGTTGATACTGCAATAATCAATTGAGAGTTGAAAGTGAGTGAAAACGGATTTTCAGAGATCATTTACATTGTTTGTTTACTTAAATACCTTCGACTGTGCCTGTCTATACATACCGGTGTTAAATAAACAAAATAACTATTTTAAAATATACTCTATAATTACCTATATTAAGGCATTTTATTTTATTTATACACACAGTTACTAGAAAAGTAGCAACCTCATTATTTGCCGAGTCTACTCGAAGCATCACCTGATTCAGTAAAACAAATATATACACAAATCACGTCTTTATCCCTTACGGGGTAGACAGAGCCTAAGGTGGCACTAGGCCACGATTAGCAAGATTGTGGGCATAGGTATAAATGGCAAAAAAATAAATCAAAATAGTGATGGGTTGGGATCGCCTGTAACAATTTTCGCCCATTCGCTCGATGGGCTTTTACTGCGCGGGAAGAGAAGCACCTGGTACATTCTAAAACTAAATTGTTACTTATTCGAGAATAACATATTTCAGCGCGCTTGTTCTCTACTGTAGGATGCCATCCAACTCGGTGTACAGAGTTTATTGAAAACCCAGAGGCATATCTAAACAACCTGAGGACTTTAATAAACGAAAATAGGGACAAGGTGGTCGCTGTCGGTGAATGTGGACTGGATTATGAACGGCTGCACTTTTGTGAAAAAGATGTACAATTAAAGTAAGTTTCGTTTTTCTCCGAAACTATGTACCTACCATCACTAGCTGTTGTCCGCAACTTCGTCAGCATAGAATTTGTTTATCGCTATCCCGCATCACGCAATTTTCCGGGATAAAAAGTAGCCTATCTATGAGTTATTCCAGACTATAATCTATCTATGTTCCAAATTTCATCCAGATGTGTCCAGCCGTTCTGGCGTGAAAGAGTAACAAACATCCAAACATCCATACTCACAAACTTTCACATTTATGATATTAGTACCTAGGATGTTAGCTTTTCTGGGTTAAGAACCGCCATACCCCTATGTGTGGCTATTGCAAGCTGCGACATCACATATTTGCCAACCCCATTGGCTTTTTCCTTTGTGCATATATATTTAAGGTCTTTTTTTGTGATTTGTCTCTGTTTCTTTATATTTGTACAATAAAGTAAGTAAGTAGGCCTAAATGCTTTATTGTAACTACAAATGTAAAGTAATAGACAAATCACAAAAAAAGACCTTAAATATATGCACAAAGGCGAACTTATCCCTATAAGGGATCACTACCAGTTAGCCTTTGAGTAAATGAGAGGAGCATTAAGCGCGAGACCGACAAAGAGCGAGTTTAAAATATCCATATAGTGAAAGCCACAGTAGAGCGTACATCTCAAAATACAACAAAAACAATACTTACTGTTTATATATTTCAAAGCAACTAAAAATCTCAATTTACAAGTTCATTGAAAATCTGGTTTTTAGGGTTAAAGTAGCTACTGTTTTTTTTTTAAATTAAATTTGCTATGGAATTATTGGTTAATGGTGCTAGACTTGTATCTAACTATCCTTTGAACTTTTAGATACTTTGAATACCAGCTGCAGTTGAGTAGAGAATTCAACCTGCCCCTCTTCCTGCACTGTCGGGCAGCTGCCGATGACCTTGTGGCAATCCTCAGCCGCAGCAAAGACCTTGTGGTAGGAGGTGTGGTCCATTCGTTTGATGGCTCCACGGATGCATTGGAGAAAATATTAGCTCTAGGAATGTACGTTGGTATCAATGGATGGTAAGTAATAGCAAAGTTAAAAATTCGAGTTCTGTATTGTGCTGCCTCGCTCACACTTGGTATTTACTGAGGGAGTAAGAGAAACGAAATTCTAAGTTATTTAAAAGTCAAGTAAATTTAGTCTCCAGGACTGCTGGCTTTCCAAGTGGGAGTCGGGCTTACAAAGTCAGCAAGTGAATATAAAATCCAGCGCTAGCAGCTGCAGGTTTATTGCCTAACTCGCTCGCAATCGCCATCGTGTTCATTTTGACAGTTCATGTATGGGCTGACAGTTCGCATCGGAATCAGCTAGCTGTCACATTCATACAAGAACTGTCAAAATGAACACGATGGCGATTGCGAGCGAGGTAATAAGCCTACTGGTCTTAAGCAACATGTAGTGCGAGCTCATTTTAATTAGTTATTTACATAGACAGACTGCCATAAAAAAAGTTAGATTTTTTGGGTTGATTTCATTAGCTGTACTACATTTATATCAAATTTCAAATTTCTAGGACAACTGCATGTACAGTCAGGTGTAATAATATGTATCTAGTCAAAGTTTCAAAAATAAGTACCATACGCTCTTACACCGGCGTAATAAGGTCGTGGGACATATTTTTGAGAAGTTCGTATCGATACTTATTTTTGCACTTGACCGTACAGCTCCTATTTTTCGTCAATTTGTATGGGAGACCCTTTCTAATGGCTATCTTTTGATCATCTAAGATCTTTACGCGTTCCTGAGGAAATGGGTCTTGACAGACGGACGGATAGACAGCAAAATAATCCAATTAGGGTTCCTGCATTTTTCCTTTTGCTGTACGGAATCTCAATAATGAAACTCCATATATTTTCCAGCTCCTTAAGATCAGAAGAGAGCTTAGCAGTAGCATCAAAGATACCCCGTGACAGGTTGATGATAGAAACAGACTGTCCATGGTGCGAAGTGAAACCAACACACCCAGGATACAAGCATGTGGTCACTAAGTTCCCGGCTGTCAAGAAAGAGAAGTATTCCGTTGGTTCTGAGCAACAAGTGAAGGGGAGGAACGAACCTGTGAATATTGTGTAAGTCAATTTAGAACGTAACATGACCACGACACACGAGATCTAAAGGTCTGTGGTCCACTGTTTCATTATTTTGTGGTCATTATTTTGAATAACTTAATATTTGAATACAAAAAAAGGTAGGTTAGGTATCTTCAGATTGATCTTCAGTCGCCCGAAGGGCAAATAACCCAGAAAAAGGAGCTCCGTCGAAAACCAGGTGGACACTATAGGACCAGAGATCTGTCCTCGATGTTACTCGTATATGTAATGCTTTATTGCCGGTCTATGGAACTTTTCATCACATTTGCTCGTAAACGGTAACAAAACATACAGGGTAACTTGGCTGTAATGGCCCATATAAAACCCTCGGGCTTTTTTCTTGCCATGAAACCCTAGGGCGGTAAGAAGTCTCCGGGACGCGGTTCTTCTGCCCTATAATTTTATTTATTCACTCGCAAATATGATGAAAAACATTGTTTCACGCGCGGTACGGGAAATACGAATCTCGACTCAGAAAGCTCGGTCTTCGACTTCGGGCTTCTACTAGAGCCTCGATCGTAATTCCTTACTTACCGCTCTTAATACACAATGTACTATTTTAGAAAAGCTTATCAAGGCCTTCTCGGAATAATTGAAATTTGTATTCATTGCAGGCAAGTGTTGGAGATATTAGCAGCAATTCGGAACGAAAACGCCGACGAGTTGGCGGAAGCTATTTATGATAACACCAATAAGTTATTTTTCTCAAAAAATGTGTAATATTATGTAAATAAACGGTTAACATATTTTTCGTGTATCCATACGCGCTTGCTGTGTACTTTGTGTGCTCGCCTCGCTTTCAACTCTTACACAAATCGTCAGTGTGATAAAAACTAAGACTTATCTTTTTCAATTGAAAACAAGACATGAAATAAGACAAAGAGAAAAAATCACTAACAATATTTTATTGTGACTTCTTAAAATAACCTCATACAGCACAACATTTATACTAGATTCAGGCTATGGCTGAAACTGAAAAATAATGCCAAAATATCAATTTAACATCCAAGGTTTGCAAGCGAAATCAGCACAACTGAATACAGAGACAATTACTTTTACAAACTGATAGAAATAATAACGAAAACGATGACACTATGCAAACCTCGATATACAAATCTTTGTTTTTAACCCTTTAAATTTAGAATACTAAAATGATTTTAAAATTTAACGGTACAAATAAGAGCTAAATTCATTCAGTATGAACGATTCGAGAATTTACCAGACCTTATCAAAATCCATTCACTATTTTTAAATATTCTCAAACACACGATTAACACATAAATATACACACTATATAAAAAAAAAACCTAGTGCTAACAAGAGCTAATTTAGAATGTTACATAAATCGTCGATAGATAAAATAATATAACATTGCATTCAAAGTACATTACAACTGCATTAATTTAGCCACATTGCAACTTACCAAAATAAAAAAAATCAGTTCATGATAGTATATTAAAAAAATAATTAAAATTAAGCAAATCAGATTGTTAAAACTCTGATTTAATCATAGAAATGCATCAGGAATGTTGAAAATACTGGTAAATGCGTTTTTGTACAGCTATAATTTAAATTAATTGTCATGGACGTAATTTTTTTTTTAATTTAGTGATATGATTTCAAAGAATTGCATTTACATGAACGCGGTGTAAAATGTTCGTTGTAACTTTATTTTGCATGAATTGTACTCAAATTAAAATTTTATATTGTCTAATTTATACGGAAATAATAATAAACGAAACAATGCACAGTAAGTAGGTTTATAACAGTTGTGTGTGGTTGAAGGATTGAATGAGCTAGACGGTAACATTAATTTGTGCAAACACAATAATTAGAAATCGAGAACTTTACATATTTAAAAAGAAAAAAAAATCTAGTAGAAAATTGGTTAACAGTTGGCCGCGTTTATCAAAGACAAAACATCTATTAAACCTTATAACAAGCCTATAAGTGTAAAAGCTTAAATGACCCGAGTCTAAATGCTATTGATCTAAATAAACTAGATAAATCCGGTCAAACTTAATATATTTTAAACATGTATAAATTACATCATTATAGTATGTTCATTGCCAACGCGAGACATCTTTGACAAACTTCGACAATCTAGCATATTTTATCACTAGCATAGGTCATTCACTTAAAAAATAACTACTACACAACTGGCATTAACTCAATTTTGTAAATCCTATCGGCCACGGTACTGTTTATAGCGGGGTGTAACTTCCAAGATCTCAATTGATGCTAATCACAAAAATATCTTAATTTATAATTTATATTAGGCCCTGGAAACGTAAGAAGACCTCTGATTGGATAATGAATTGAGATTGCTCAGTCTCCACCAATCACAGTAATGCTTGTAGCAAGATGGCCGATTTAAACATAAACATACCCGCTATAAACCAACTGGATGGACGTAGATATAAATAAATTATCAAGTACATTTCCCGTATGAAAATCACGCGAAGTATTTTATGCTAATTATACTCGTATATTAATCATGTTACTATCCCTTACGGGGTAGACAGGGCCTATGGTAAACAAGACCTAAAGGCCACATTTAGCGTGATTGTGGGCTGGTAGAAAAGGGAATCAATATAGCGATTGGTTGCTAGTAGCATCGTCTATGGCATGATGCCTAAGATTTTACGAGTACATTGTTTATTCTTTGCTCCCAGACCAGGATGGAAGTGTTGTGAAGTATAGGAAATGCCAATTTTCAGAACCCATAGCAATGGTTAATACAATCCACCAATCAACCAAGAATATTCGAGATGTCTCGATGCCCGAAAATATATGAACAACACCGTATTGTCAATCGCGTAAATGCGTCAGATTTTGACTACTTGAACTGCTCTGATCTAATTGCGACTGTACTATAAGCCTGCAGACTTGCAAGTCTTATAGTTGCATTACATTGTGATTCTCTGACCCGTTCGCCTAGCAATGTAATAAAACATGCAAGATTTTTTATGACTTGGCTTTAAAAACTTATAATTTATTTATATCCACATTCACGCCTAACGCTAGCTCATTGTAAAATAATTTAAAACTCAATCACTCCTCCATCCGCACATGATAGTAAAGTATTAAAATACCACACTATGCTCTGGCCCAGGCTCTTCAGGGTATCTCCGAGTAGACATTCACTTGTTGCCTGAACCAGTGGAAGTATGAGGAGACGTGGACACAAGTCACGTTCAGAGCGGTCTGCGTTTTGTTCTGGAGTATCTCCGGGGCCCATTCGCCACTGTTGACAATAAATAACAGTTCATATTAAATATCAGTTGGTCACGTAAAATCAAAACTTTGGAGTACAGTCAAGGGCAAAGATATGTATACACCACAGAGTGTCAAAAAGCATGGTCATCTAAATGGTCATAAATTTGGTAACATATAAAAGTACATAAATTAGTATACATGATTTGAGAGATAACTATGTATACAACATTTGCAATAATATGTCCTCATGTATTAGGCCATAAACTTAGAAACACCGTAAAGTTCAAAAATATGTATACACTATTTAACCATTAATTATGTATCTAATATGATAACCAAAAATATATAAACAATCCAAAATTCTATTAACACAACTCTATTGTCAGGAGCTTATGAACGTATTTGCGTAACATCGAACTCTGTAATCTTAATGTAATCAGCCAACCACTTGAAGCTTCAAGTCGTATACAACAACTGCTATTCCAAACTCTTTAACTGATAATTACTCTATTTATTTAAAACTAGCTTCTGCCCGCGACTTCGTCTGCGTAGAATTATACATAAAAACCTTCCTCTTGAATCACTCTATCTATTAAATAAACCGCATCAATATCCGTTGTCTAGTTTTGAAGATATAAGCATACATAGGGACATAGGGACATAGGGACAGAGAAAGCGACTTTGTTTTATACTATGTAGACTAGTGATCATGACATGTAAATAAATAAATAAATAAATGTGCCCACAATCTTGCTAAATGTGGCCTGTAGGTTGTAGGTACCTGTTACCATAAACTCTGTCTACCCCGTAAGGGATAAAGACGTGATTTGTGCATGTGCATGTGTCATGTGTCACTCTTGGATTTTTTAGTTACATTTGACTTACCGTTTCTTATGGTTTTTCTTGCGGCTTTTCATTAATTTTGAAGGAGAAAATGTATCGTTTAAGTGATCATTTAAAACATAGGATTGTTGCCTTATGCGAGGAAGGTATATCCGTGCCTGATATAGCTCTGCTGACGAATTAGGCATCACGGTAAGAAATATTAAACATGTTAATAATAACGTACTATAGAAAATATTACTCTCTAATCACTTTGTCTTAAGTTTAAGGAGTGGTTTTCTTTATTATACAGTTATTTTAAGTATACTTTGCCTTTTATGAAGTAAAAAAAATTAGAAAATAGCGTAAATCGCCAATTACTGTATGATTTGATATTGACGACACGGATGACTCAGTGGTGAAGCAACCGCTTTCCGAGTCGAAGACCCGGCCAGGGTAATGTTTGTGTGATCAACTCGAATATTTGTGCTTGGGTCATGGATGTTCTACATACATACATACATATATCACGTCTTTATCCCTTACGGGGTAGACAGAGCCTGAGGAAACAAAACCTTAAGGCCACGTTTAGCATGATTTTAGGCGTATAGGTGGAAAAATTAATCAAAATAGTGATGGGTTGCTAGCCGCATCGCCTATAACATGATTCCAAAGAATTTCGCCCATTCCCTCGATGGACTTTTACCATCTGCGCGGGACGAGAAGCAACTGGTACATTCTATGTTTTTCCTATACATACATACATTCACACATCCATACATACATACGTACATTCTATGTTCTATATATTTAAGTATGTATTTATTTATATAGGTATGTATATCGTCATCTACTCGTAACTAGTACCCATAACACAAGCCTTCTTGAGTTTATGTATAACATATTTTGATACTTTGGGTACATATATTTATTTTTGTCCCTGAATGTACCTAGCGTTGGCATCTTCAATCAAAATCAACGAAATCTGAATCTGTAAAATCTGTTAAACATGCCGATTGATAACGTCGTGGTGACAGGTCAAAACATGCGACAAACATATGCAATGACAAGTCTGTACTGTTTTCGTGAATTGTCAAAACATACTTTACAAATTTGTTTCGTGTGACTAGGCCGTAAAGTTGATATTCGCAGATTACATTTTGTATACATATTTTTGTGGCAATTACTGAATCTATATTTAATGACACAAGTATGACTATAATATTTTGCATTATTTGCAGGATACTAATAATGGAATTTTGATTGTATACAAGTTTTTGGACTTGCTAGGTACATATTTATGTTGCCAGTGTAGTTTGCATATTTATTACCATTTGAATGAGTATATATCTTTGTAACTTTATATGATTACTTATTTTCTTTCACTTTACTTGCATATATATCTTTGCCCTTGACTGTACCCTGTGCGGAACACGGTTAACTTCACATAATTGTTGCAAATTGTAACTGTAAATTAATTAAACCTGTTGGCTGAAATCAACTACAGCTATAAAGGCAATTTGTCATGACTAAAAATAGACCTTGGAACAGAGAAGGCCAGGTAAATAAAATTTCCCAAATTTATGGCAACGAAAACTAAAACTTTTTTTTTAAATATCTAATATTTTTACGAGGCTTAAGTGCACTTGTGTGACTATGCCAGCCTCATTGGATGTCTCTTGGGTCAGATTCATCTCACTCCCCTGCCCACTACCAGATTCTCTGGCAGCAAAGGAGTATTTCACAATCCTGTATATTCGTACTGCGTTTTCTGATGCCGGAAAACTCAATGTTGTGTTAACTGCTCCATTAAACAGGCTCACATCAGCAAGGTACCTCTCTCTATTATCCTTCGTCATTTCACACTCCATCCAAAAATGTATTAAATCTTCAACCTTGCCACAATTGAGCAATTCTCATCATATTTAAAAAAATATTTAATGGCGCATAACCTGACCTCACCAAATGCCCACACGAGTAGATCCCTCGGAAGGCTGGCATAATCAAACCAGGGCACCCGGAATACCTTGTTCTGTATTGTCTTGTACCAGATACCTTTTGTTTAAACTAAAACATTAAAACGCAGAAAAATAATCAACTACGGCATACTTACACAAAAACCTTTGTCTTCAAATACTCCGATGTAAACACGTAATATTCGTTCGAATATTTCACGACAACTTCGTAGCCCGTCGTGGCGTAACCCCTCAAACTGTCCAGCAAGCCCGGTGCATAGTGTTCTATAGTCGCTGCTACTACCGGAGACTTTTCAACCACATACTCCCTTGCATTCCCGTAGAGGACACCAGCCTTTTTCACGGCAATGGTAAGGAAGTCTTTGGACAGTTGAGAGTAGGGCTTCGCTATCTCCGCTGCTTGGGAGTAGTAGATGGGAGTGTTGGTCTCTAGCCAGAGGTAGCCCCGTGCCGACGCGGATAAAGACTTCTGCCACGCCCGTTGGCTGTGCTCCAGAATCCCAAGGTCGTTGAAAAGCTTTCCTGTTGCGCTCTCTGAAACAAATTGGAGGTTATGAGGTTGATTGACCTGTCAAGCTCTTCCAAATCCACTGGCTCTAATTAATAGTCATTATGCACAACAGATATACGACAGATTACGTACACATCACGATTTGTTATGAAACCCAGCGTGCTGACTTGATACCACTCACTGTGACGCCACAGTCGAGATTTAGTGACGGGAAATAGAAACCGATTCGATTTTTTTTTCGTTCTAGACTAGCTGTCATGTGACCTTGTTACTACGCGAATTTTAGTCGCTAAGCGCTAATTCGAAGGTTTACCCACCTGTTATGGGTAGTGTAGGGGTATAGCACGCGTCACGGAATGACGAGGATCCGGGTTCGATTCCCGGCCATAGCTTTACTTTTCGGCTTTTTCTATATGTTCTAATTGTCAGTGTCGTTTAGAAATTTATTATCTAACGGTAAAACCGTAACAGTAAACATAAAAAATCAAGAAGTAAAATTTCTTGATTCATTTGATAGTACCTAGTTATGTATCTTGAGTTGCCTGAAGGGCAGTCAGTCAAGTCACCCATAGACAAATGAATACAGTCACGCTGGCTTAGTGCTCCGTAGGCTCATTTGACCACAAAGGTGAATTGCTGAATGCGATTTTATTCAAATACCTACCTATCACCAAAATTTTCCATTTCCAATACTAAGATCACTAATCCTTGAAATATAGTAATAAATATGACTGTCTTAAACTGATCCCAAGATTAAAGATAATAATGGGATTTATTCTTTAATCAAACGAGCGCGAAGCACAAGCTAAGCGTTTACGTTTCGACCTGTAGGCTTATTACCTAACTCGCTCGCAATCGCCATCGTGTTCATTTTGACAGTTCTTGTATGAACGTGACAACTAGCTGATTCCGATGCCAATTGTCAGCCCATACATGAACTGTCAAAATGAACACGATGGCGATTGCGAGCGAATTAGGTAATAAGCCTACAGATCTTTGACCAGAACAAGGTTAACATTGATAAGTAAAGGGCAATATTTAATATGAGTCAACTCAATGTGCCTTTCAAAACAATCTTTCTTATCTTACTTTTACTCATTGCAGTGAGAAATAATCTATAGACCGACCGCTTAAAGGAGTCCTCGGCCGCGCGGTGCACCGGCGCGGGGTGGGACGACCGCGGGGGCCGAGAGGTGCGGGCGGCAGGCGCATCATCCGCCCGCACCTCTCGGCCCCTTTGTCGTCCTACCCCGCGCCCCTGTGCCGAGCAGCGCGGGCGAGGAATCATTTAAGTATTCTATAGTACTGCTCTGGACTTAGTATTAAACTATTGAAATGCTTGAGCGTCATAAATCAATCAATGCACTCTTATGTCTATCAAGACATGGCACCTGTGTCAACTTTAGCATTTTAGCATACTTAATTATGAAAATTAAGACAGACGAAAGGAACCTTCTTACAAAATTGACGACCGGATAGCCTAGTGGTTAGTGACCCTGACTATGAAGCTAGAGGTCCTGGGTTCGAATCCCGGTAGGGGCAGACAGTTGTATGATGAATACGAATGTTTGTGCCCGAGTCATGGATGTTGTTATGAAAATTAAGACAAGACGAAAGGAACCTTCTTACAAAATTGACGACCGGATAGCCTAGTGGTTAGTGACCCTGACTATGAAGCTAGAGGTCCTGGGTTCGAATCCCGGTAGGGGCAGACAGTTGTATGATGAATACGAATGTTTGTGCCCGAGTCATGGATGTTGTATGTATTTACCTACATTATATAAGTACGTTTATACGTTGCCTGGTACCCATAGTACAAGCTTTGCTTAGTTTGGGGCTGAGTCAATTGGTGTAATTTGTCCCAAGATATTTATTATTATTTATTACTAGCTGTTGCCCGCGGCTTCGCTACCGTTTTTTTTTCTTCTAAATTTCAATATGAAAAATAGATAGTAGCCGATTCTCAGACCTACTGAATACGCATATAAAATTTGGTAAGAATCGGTAAAGCCGTTTCGGAGGAGTACGGTAACTAACATTGTGACATGGAAATTTTATATATTAGATTATTATTTATAAATAGAGTTGATACAAGCCTAAAAAATAGACAATCTGGTTGATGTTTATTGTCACACAAGGTTAGGAGAATTTGTCCAGTTTATCACATCTGGAAACTCATCTCACTGTCTGAAACTAGAAGACAAGAAGACCCAAATCTAGACCACCTATTTATTACTGTCACAGGAGTAGTTAAGGGGGCTTCTCGCACAGTAATAGCAGGTTGGGTGAGAACAATCTTTAAAGAAGTGAAACCGTTGCATTACAGTGAATAAAATATAATTTATAATAATATTAAAATACAGTTGTGAAAGCAAATGCAGAGAACCACCAATTTATTGATGAGATCAAAAACTAAAATAGCTACATGACTAAAATGATAGCACATGGATGTTACACTACTGTAAAATCCAAAGTTCTAACCATGTATATTTATTAGCACCAACCAACCATGACTATTTAGCACTATAAAGCTATTTAGGCGCCTTTAGAGGCCTCCCGCGACGCCGATCGGCCTATACTTTGGCTAGTGAATCAGCATCAGCTCTGCTAGACATCATGAGCTACCCACTTTCTGGGTAATATCTAGCCAAGAGTCATACCACTAGGCACAAACCAACCCGGCTAGCACGCGAGCGCGCGAGAGTCGCGTCGCGCGCGAGATAGACTACCCGTCTCTTTCTGGGATGAACAGTAAGAAAAAGACGGGCAACCTATCTCGCGCGCTATCTTTTGCGCTCTCGTGCTAGACGTGCAACTCCCACAGAGCCTGAACTGTAGTAACCAGCATGGATTGGAAATTTCACACAGGAATGAAATGCTTCGTATGCAATTTGCATTCACCAAAAACCTCATGGGAAATATCGATGCACAATTTAACAAAATAAAATTGTTTGTGATGTTTTCTTATGTCTCCTGTACCATCAGCCGAATATGTGGTCTGCCACGATAATACTTCATCTACAATCAGTCACCAGACTTTAATTAGATATTTTTCATTGAAGACAGGCTGGACCATTGCCCAGTTCTCTTTCAGCGAGGGAGCACATGCACCCGTTTCAATCTTTTGGTTGTGCCTGCATTTAAAAACATGCTCGCCACAGGGTTGGGGTGAATATTCAACCTCTCTGTTGTAAATGTCTACTTAATTGTAACTACTTACTTAATAGTACCATAAGGTTAATAACCTTTTGCACATAACGTCGATAAGACTTGAAAGTTCGACCTTGGATACACATTCATTTGATAGAACATTTTATGAAATATGATAGACCAGTTATTTGGCCAATAGACGAAGTACAACTAAACTTACTAGGGAAGTTTCCGTTGACTCTCGATACATCATAGGCCACCAGTCCAGCGATGCCAACCAGCAGGATGAAGCTCGCCCAGAGCCAAGGGAATCTTCTAGTGCTCGTCATTCTGTCTAGAATATCCTGGAAATAACAATATATAGAATGACCGGATAGCCTAGTGGTTAGAGAATCTGACTAAGAATCTTGAGATTCTAGGTCCGATCCCTAGTCTGGGCCGATACTGGTATGAAAAATATGAATGTTTCTTCTCGAGTCTTGGATGCTAAATGTCTACATATACATACATAGATTCACGCCTTTATTTCCAAAAGGGTAGGCAGAGCCCATGAAACTTATGTTCCAGTGCCACTTTTAACATAAATGTGGGTATAAAAGATCGACATAATGCTAGGTTGCTAGCCCATTGCCCACAACCCTTCAACCGGTTCCTTGGTCGACTTTTACTACTTTTTTTTAAAGCTCTAACCTGACACAAACAGGCACACTTAAACATGTATTTAAGTATCTTTATCTATATTTATCCATTGTCTAGTATCCATATTACAAGCTTTGCTTAGTTACCGACTAGGTCAATTGATGTCAATTGTCCCAAGATTTTATACCAGGTATCATTAATTATACCGAAATAATTCAGTGAGCAGTTGGATTAGATAGATTAGTTCCTGCAAAGATTTTTGACATTATTTCAGATTCAACCTATGCTTCATAATATAGAACAATCTGTGGTTAAAACAGTACAATACAATGCCTTTACAATGATAAATGGGCTGAAGTTTAAATTTGCATAATTGTTTGTGTTTAAACTGAGGCATAAATAGCATCATTTACCTTGAATACTAACTAGAGTATGTATCAAACCAACAGGAAACATATAACCTATAATTAGAGTATTTATAAATCACATAGCTATTTAGCAAAGTTTATTTATATTTATAGCTCTGTAGGTAGGATGTGGTGAAATTAACACGGAATATTCAGGTCATGAATGTGTGTCATAAATGTAATCTACCTGATACAATACAGAAATAGACATCAACGAATCTAATTAAAAAACTATATTATATTGGGAAAACTGCCTCAAAAAATATACAACCACAAGCTAAGGCATAATGCCTTAAAGCCTTCAACTTATGCTTTAACTTGTTTCATTACATATATCAGTGGGTGTTTTGACAAAAGTTCAGGTCAAGAGCTAAGCACGCTTAACTGCTGAGCATGTATTGTATTGAAGAGACTGATGAATCAGAAAAAAAATATATAGTCGTTTTATTCCGAATTCGCTACAATTTCATTTTTTTTTGTTGTTCTTTTATTATTAAATTGTCGCGTAATTCGGCGTGCCTCATGGCATAGGCCTCCTCTGTGTATACCGTGTTTATAGAAAATAATAATAATAAATAAATCAAATCAGGATCATAGCAAGTGGAACAAAGTAGACTCTGCCTACCCCTATTAGGGATAGGCATGACAGTATGTATGTGTGTGTGTAATATTTTGCATTTTTGCTCCTACGGTAAGAACTAAACTTTTGAACCCAAAAAGTAACTGAAATCGATATCCAAACTTTTGGTATATTCAATTGTTTCCAAAGCTGTTGTAGACTGTTAATATGCACTTTTTTCAATAAGAAAATTAAACTTTCTAGTTTCAACCAATAAGTATATGCTAATTGGCCCTTCAATAGAAAGCATAGAAACTAACTCATCAGATTCGAAAGTGGCTTTATTTAATTTAAATAAATTATTTAAGTTTCAAATTCGGGCATGACTTGGTACGGCGTGAAAATAGGGAATGACAAAAGGCATTAACTATTTTGGTAAATAATGTCACGTAACGTGGACTCCCGCAGGGCGGATACACCACATCGACACTCCAAAACCATATTTACAGTTATTCACGTCGGATGTGAACTGAGCAAGTGGTTTTTCAAGTTTTAACATTCACAATGATATCGCGTTACCGATCACCACCCAAAATTATGTTTACGTGTAAACTCCTACACGGCACATCTAACCTGACAATATTCAGTTTAATTATTTTAAAACATTAATTACCGAAATCCAATGATGGCTTCCAACAACCCAAAAATCACGACTTCTCACTAATTCACTAAAATTCTAACAGAAAAAAATGTCGTCAATCGTCACTACACTCGTCAGCGTCGATGACAGATACGATCAATGTGACCAGCATTAATTAAAAACTTTTTTGTTTATAGCAACATAGCAATGAACGATAGTGCTGTTCGACGCATTTTTGACGGACCGTTACCGGTTTTTAGTTTCAATAAAAAAATAATAAATAAAATACACTTTCTTTTGATACCAGTTTTTCTCGAAGTTCGAGATTTGGTCGAATAATAATATAAACTGTTTATTTTGAGGAGACCTTGAAACGTGGCCTTTAGGTCTTGTTACCTTAGGCTTTTGTCTACCCCGTAAGGGATAAAAACGTGATTTACGTATGTATGTCTTGAATTATTTTCAATATTTTCTTTACACGATGAATCACAGATTTGATAGTTAACTAGATAAAAAAATTGTAACTGAATAAGTTAAATCTTACCTGGCAAATCTTATTGGTTTTCACGACAGTTTCATCTTTCTTCTTTCCTTTGAGAGCTTCTACACCAATTTCCTTATATTGGGTTACTGTCACTTTCAAAGATTTTTGTTTTAGCTTTGGACTAATTTCCGTCCAATTGGCATCTGCAACAAATCGGTATTAATAATTATTATCACACACAAATTAATTAATCATTGTAGTGGCTACTATCTGTTTGTCTACTATATGTAACTGGCCAACTATCGCACGAAAGGAGGGTTTTGATTCTCGATTCAATGGAATATTTTTATCTTTCTTTTGCAGAGCACTTTAAAAGCTTGTTGAATTATTAAGAGTATTTTTAACGGACTTTAAACAAGGACGATTCTGTTCTTTGACTTTATTTTTCATACATTATGTCCGTTGATATCTTTGCAATATTCGAACCGATTTCGATTATCCTTTTTTATACTACAGCACAATATCACAAAGGCAGTCTTACACGTACACATTTTATTAAAACCGGTTGGACAATCCTGTTTACATCTGAAGTTGCCAATGTTTTTTTAGTGTTGCCAGTTAAAAAAATATTACCTATATAGTCAAGCAGTGTGGCGGATTGTTTCGGACACCGTTGGAACAGCTGCCGCCAGGTCGCGTTGCACGAGTCGTCGCGCTGCAGACAGTTGACCAGGCTCTCGGCCAGCACGCGGTTGAACGCGTCGAGGTTGGTACCGCTCAGATACTGGTTCGGCAGCTTCTTGATAAGCTGGTTGAACGTCACTTGTAACTTGGCGCCGCTCTTATTGAAGTATATATCCTGGTGAGAAAGGGATTTTTACAGATTTTATTTAACTTGCAATGTGTGTCCGAAAGGAATCTTGCAACTCAATTTTGAAGCAGATATCTTCAACCGATTGAGCTGAAATTTTCCATACTTGTGTAAGTCAGATGACAATACTACAACCTGGTAGTACAATTCCGGTGCGGTGGCGCGGTCAGGAGCGTCTCCACAAGAGGGAACTCTTCAATGGTTGGTCTGATTGACTTGAAATTTGGTACACATACATAATGTAAGATGGATTACAACGCAAGTACAGTTAACAACAAAAAGTAGGTACAGTCAGCCAAAAAAGGCTATAAACAGTAGCTCACCTTATATTTACTTAATTGTTTCATAAGGTCACTTGAACTGTCTTTGGTGAGACCCTTCTTGGCGCTCACCATGTCGAACATGGCTAGGAGCTGTTCCTGGCTAACCTTCGCGTCCATCTTGGCGTGCCTGTCCAGCAATTGGGACAAATAGCCTATCGCGTATTTCGAGTAATTCTTTAGTTCTAGAATAGGCAGGAATAGCTCTTGCCAAGCTGAAAAGAAAAAGTTAGGTTAGAAAAACGAACTGTTGCAACAGTCGGCAACAGGCGGAACACAGTCGGTTTGCGGTCCCCGAAAGATAGATACTCGAACCGCCAAATATTGTAATGTATTGTATACCAAGAACATGAACATAGTATGTACCAGTTGCTTCTCTTCCCGTGCAGATGGTAAAATCCCATCGAGGTAATGGGCGAAAATTTTAGGAATCATGTTATAGGCGAAGCGGCTAGCAACCCATCGCTATTTTGATTCCCCTTTCTACCTATACGCCCACAATCATGCTAATTGTGGTCTTTAGGTCTTGTTACCTCAGGCTCTGTCTACCCCGTAAAGGATAAAGACGTGATTTATGTATGTATGTATTCAGCAACAGCAGTGGTTTTTATCCATGTTTGTGATATTTAAACAATGATAAATTATAACAATTCCAACATATATTTGAAAACTTATTTATTATGATGATCATTTATAATTAAAAATGAAATTTTACCAAAAAATATATTTATGACAGCACTTAGCATTGGATCATGTAAGCATCAAGATTTGAAACTTTCCATTCTATTTAAGACTTCCACGTAAATTGGTGGAACAGGGATGAAAGATAATCTATTTTTCATTAAAAATTATTGCCATAGTCAAATATTTTATAATTTTATGCCATAATCAATACACGTATAAAACAAAGTCGCTTTCCGGTGTCTGCCTGTCTGTCCCTATCTATGCTTTGATCTTTAAAACTACGCAACGGATTTTGACGCAGTTTTTTTTAATAGAGTGATTCAAGAGGAAGGTTTGTATGTACAGTCAAGTGTAATAATATGTATCTAGTCAGTTTCAAAAATAAGTACCATACGCTTACACCAGCGTAATAAGGTGGTGGGACATATTTTTGAAAAGTTCGTATCAATACTTATTTTTGCACTTGACCGTACCTATAATTCTATGCAGACGCAGTCGCGGGCAGAGGCTAGTGTGTAATATTGCAGATACTTAATAAAATAATAAACAAAGGAATACATACATCTTACCAGCAGCGATGATTTCTCTAAACTATCGTACCTATAGTTATTAAATAACTGAACATAACCGTTTCTCTAAAAGTGTGATACTAAAGTGAGAGTTAAAGATAAATTGTGAGATGAAATCGTTATCTGACTCACCTTGGGTGTCAAAACGATAACAGATGATAAATTTGGAACCAAAGTGTGGTCTTGTACAGTCAAGGGCAAAGATATACAGGGTGTTAGGTAATGAGTGGATAATCCTTGAACTATGGATAGAGGGCACTTAGGACATTATAATAAAGCTAAAATAGGTTTAGTAAAAGTTGCACGGTTTCCGAGACATTCGGACTTTTAGGTTTTTTTCGAAAATGAACACCCTTGTTCAATGTTTTGATCATAGCACCATTTTAAGCTAACTTTTTCAATTTTTTATTTTTGCTTAATATTCTCGAGTTCTTGTGTGTTCAGATAGGCATTACTATTTTTGTGAGACTACATGGGATTTTTTAAAAAAAAATCGCAAACTTAATTTTTGCCTTTTCAATCGTACATTGATCGAATTTTCAGCTCTCACGGTGAAAAAAAAATACACTACCGCCTAGTTGCCAATAAGCTTAAAAACATGCCGGTTTATTGACAATTTAAAAATGGTAATTACCTTTTGAATTTAAATTTAAAATGACAAAATAATTAAAAAAAATGCACACTCACCCACATTTTTCCCGGTTTACTTTTTGTATCACGGGCGTAGAACTCAAAAATTTTTGTTGCAAAAATAACATTATGGGCCACTTATTTAAATGCAAATGGCATTTAAATAATTCCAAATTTAAAAAACATGTCAACTGCCTTTTGTTTTTTTTTTTTCGAATTCGATTTTGATTTTCGCTATTATTATTGCGTAATGAATGGTTAATTTTGCGTTTAGATCGTTGTGTTGAAGTTTTTTACTTTAATACTGCTTCGAACATAATACACACTGATAGAATACGCCCAAATGCATTACATTTATGGTGAGTGCCAAGGCACAATTTCACCATTCATTATGCAATAATAGCGAAATTCAAAATCGAAGTAGAAAAAAAAAACAAAAGGCAGTCAACATGTTTTTTAAATTTGGAATTATTTACATGCCATTTGCATTTAAATAAGTGGCCAATAATGTTATTTTTGCAACAAAAAAAATTGAGTTCTATGCCCGTGATACAAAAAGTAAACCGGGAAAAATGTGGGTGAGCGTGTATTTTTTTTTAATTATTTTGTCATTTTGAATTTAAATTCAAAAGGTAATTACCATTTTTAAATTGTCAATAAACCGGCATGTTTTTAAGCTCATTGGCAACTAGGCGGTAGTGTATTTTTTTTTCACCGTGAGAGCTGAAAATTCGATCAATGTACGATTGAAAAGGCAAAAATTAAGTTTGCGATTTTTTTTTAAAAAATCCCATGTAGTCTCACAAAAATAGTAATGCCTATCTGAACATACACGTACTCGAGAATATTAAGCAAAAATAAAAAATTTGAAAAAGTTAGCTTAAAATGGTGCTATGATCAAAACATTGAACAAGGGTGTTCATTTTCGAAAAAAACCTAAAAGTCCGAATATCTCGGAAACCGTGCAACTTTCACTAAACCTATTTTAGCTTTATTATAACGTCCTAAGTGCCCTCTATCCATAGTTCAAGGATTATCCACTCATTACCTAACACCCTGTATATGCAAGTAAAGTGAAAGAAAATAAGTAATCATATAAAGTTAAAAAGATATATACTCATTCAAATGGTAATAAATATGCAAACTACACTGGCAACATAAATATGTACCTAGCAAGTCCAAAAACTTGTATACAATCAAAACTCCATTATTAGTATTTTGCAAATAATGCAAAATATTATAGTCATACTTATGTCATTAAATATAGATTCAGTAATTGCCACGAAAATATGTATACAAAATGTAATCTGCGAATATCAACTTTACGGCCTAGTCACACGAAACAAATTTGTAAAGCATGTTTTGACAATTCACGAAAACAGTACAGACTTGTCATTGCATATGTTTGTCGCATGTTTTGACCTGTCACCACGACGTTATCAATCGGCATGTTTAACATATTTTACAGATTCAGATTTCGTTGATTTTGATTGAAGATGCCAACGCTAGGTACATTCAGGAACAAAAATAAATATGTACCTACCCAAAGTATCGAAATATGTACCTATACATAAACTCAAGAAGGCTTGTGTTATGGGTACTAGTTACGAGTAGATGACGATATACATACTTATATAAATAAATACATACTTAAATCCAGCCATCCGTGTCATCAATATCAAATCATACAGTAATTGGCGATTTACGCTATTTTCTAGATTTTTTTTATTTAATAAAAGGCAAAGTATACATAAAATAACTGTATAATGAAGAAAATAACTCCTTAAACTTAAGACAAAGTGCATAGAGAGTAATGTTTTCTATAGTAGGTGCGTTATTATTAACATGTTTAATATTTCTTACTGTGATGCCTAATTCGTCAGCAGAGCTATATCAGGCACGGATATACCTTCTTCGCATAAGGCAACAATCCTATGTTTTAAATGATCGCTTATACGACACATTTTCTATTTCAAAATTAATGAAAAGCCGCAAGAAAAACCATAAGAAACGGTAAGTCAAATGGAATTAAAAAATCCAAAAGTGACACATGACACATGCACATGCACATGCACAAAGCACGTCTTTATCCCCTAGGGGGCGTTCAAGTATTACGTAACGCAATTTGAGGGGGGGGGGGGTGTCGTAAAACGTTACGATGCGTTACAGGGGCGGGAGGGGGTCTTTCTTACAACACGTTACGTAACGTTTTCGTTTTATAAATAAAAAAATATGGAATTAAAACTGCCAAGTTAACAAACTACGCATGTATTGCGGGTTAAACATATCTTGTTTTATTTAGTATTATTACCGTAAAGGCGATTAAAACTATAACAAGGATATTATAGCGACTTTCTTGTACTTTGCGCAACATACATTTTGACACTTTTGGGTAAAAATGGTCACTTGAGTGTTACGTAACGTTTAGAGGGGGAGGGGGAGGGGGGTACAGAAAACGTTACGGCGCGTTACAAGGGGGGGAGGCAGGGGCAAAAATCTTCAATAATTGCGTTACGTAATACTTGAACGCTCCCTACGGGGTAGACAGAATGTATGGTAACAGGTACCTACAACCTACAGGCCACATTTAGCAAGATTGTGGGCACCTGACGTGATTTAAAATAAATAGAGTAATTATCAGTTAAAGAGTTTGGAATAGCAGTTGCTGTATACGACTTGAAGCTTCAAGTGGCTGGCTGATTACATTAAGATTACAGAGTTCGATGTTACCTACCCAAATACGTTCATATGCTCCTGACAATAGAGTTGTGTTAATAGAATTTTGGATTGTTTACATATTTTTGGCTATCATATTAGATAAATAATTAATGGTTAAATAGTGTATACATATTTTTGAACTTTACGGTGTTTCTAAGTTTATGGCCTAATACATGAGGACATATTATTGCAAATGTTGTATACATAGTTATCTCTCAAATCATGTATACTAATTTATGTACTTTTATATGTTGCCAAATTTATGACCATTTAGATGACCATGCTTTTTGACACTCTGTGGTGTATACATATCTTTGCCCTTGACTGTACAGTTCGTGCCACGGAAAAAACTGGGCCTTATTTACCGTCTTTCCACCGCCATATTTTAACGTTTCGAGACTGTACACTCAATAAATTATAATATAATAATTGTTTTTTATTTTATTTTTAATTTTTTAATTTGTATTTTTTGACATTTTTTTGCATAAATTTATAATTTTTTTTTCTATTTTTAATCACTTTGAATTTGACATATATTTCTTGATTGTGTTATTGGATTTCTGATTTTTATTTTTTGTATGAATTATTTTACTATACCATATTGTTTTAATTTTGTTTACAATTGGCATTGTTCATTTTTTTTAGTATGCTCCAATTCGAAAACCATTTCGAGGAAAACCATCAATTATCCGATTTATCTTGTCCGATTTCAAAAATACTTTATGATTGCAGATATTTTTGTAAAAGTACTTTGAACCTTTGTTTGACCGAACGACCGGGTTTTTAGACAGAATCCAGCATCGAATGTTTGCCACAAAAATAAAAATAAAAGTTTGGCTACGGCAACTGTCACGTGTCACTGTCAAATCTACAAAACCATAGACAAAGCCGTTTTTTTTATAGCCAGCCGAACGAAGGCGATTGGGATTCTGTCTAAATTCACGAATTATCAAACAGCGAAAAAATATTTATTATTAATTAACAAAGCTACGTAAAAGCATAACATTCAAATTAGTTGTTTGAAATAGTCCATTTTATTAAATAAAGGTGTTAAAAGCACAGCTTAAAAAAAATTAACAATGCCAATTGACGATCTTCTTGCGACTTTCTTATGTTTTGACATAAAAATATAATGTAGGTAATTTACAAATAGAAATAAATGAATGTAATCTAATCTAATCTACTGCTTCCAAGCAAAGAAATAACAGAATGCACCAGTAGCTTCTCTGCCCGCACACATGGTAAAAGTCCATCGAGGGAATATGGCGATCTTAAGAATCATGTTATGGACGATGCAGCTATATACCCATTACTATTTTAATTCCCCTTTCCACTTTAATACATACATACATACATATATCTCGTCTTTATCCCTTACGGGGTAGACAGAGCCTAAGGTAAACCCACAATTATGCTACACGACGCCTTTAAGTCTTGTCACCATAGGCTGTATGCCACAGCGGTGACACCATAGTGCTCCCGTAACGCCCACAGTTCATGGCCAGGAGGGAACGTGTGTGTTTTTAGACGGTAGGCCTCTCCCCTCCTTCCATAGGGAAGGCAGCGGCGAGCTGGAGAGCCCGTCATACCCCCGTTGCTGCCCCGAGCGCGGGAATGCATAAGGCGCATTTTCCACACGTTAAAAAAAAACATAGAAGTGTGGCAGTAGTTCGGCCCCGGACTTATCAACCCAACTAATGAGACTAAAAGTGCGGCAATAGTTCGGCCCCGGACTTATCAACCCAACTAATGAGACTAAAAGTGCGGCAATAGTTCGGCCCCGGACTTATCAACCCAACTAATGAGACTAAAAGTGCGGCAGTAGTTCGGCCCCGGACTTATCAACCGAACTAATGCGACTAAGTGCGGCAGTAGTTCGGCCCCGGACTTATCAACCGAACTACTTCAGCTAAGGGGACGAAACGATCTTAGACAATAGAATAGGTAGTCCTGTATTTCGTCCACTGTTTACCTTTAAGTCCAACTGAGAAGTCGCTGAGTCCTCCCTGCCCGAAAGCCCAGAGGAGGGAGAGTCCGATCGGAGGCCTGTTCTGATAAGAGTTTCGTAAGCTCGCACTCTTGGCTAACGAGGCTATGCAGAACTCCGGGTGGTCATGGGCCAACATTTGCAGGAGGACGCGGTGACCATTCACCAGCTGGCCTGTGGTGAAATAAATGGTGTTAAGCGTGTTGGTTAGGTCACATATAGATGATGGATGAAAGAAGATTAACTAAACAGTTTTATATGGGGCGTGTGTATGGATGCGTTGGGAGGGTAAGGCCTAGAGCCTAGATGGATTCCGGGAACAAATAGAAGACGTTTTGAAAAAAGGTAAGGTCAGGTCAGGGGTACCCGAAACCTTCTCCCGTGGTGTCCTACAATAGTGCCAAGTTTGGGAATCCGTGTGTTTTTTACTGGGTATGCCTGACGCCTCGGGAGAGCCCCAGATACCCCTGGTATTCCCGTACCGGGCCGGATGCATAAGGCGCATTTTCCACACCATAAAAAAAAAAGTGGTACCCCAAACCAACAAGCATGTATGAAAAGATTAATGAATGTGGATGGAGCGACAGAGGTATGTCAGGATCGTAGTAAATGGAACAAAGTTGTCTCTTCCTACCGCTTCCTACCTGCAGGAAAGAGGCGTGACGGTATGTATGTTAGGCGTGTAGTGGCAGCAGCTACCTTAGCTTCTAATTGGGGCAGAGTGAGCTGGTCATTAGCGTTATTAGAGCATCTGTAGTGTTTTCCATACTGTGTAAGGGGGATTGCAGTCTTAGTAAGAGGGTCGCTGGTAAAGGGAAAAAGGCAGATGTTTCTAGAAGATAGATAGATAGATAGATAAAAACTTTAATCACCACAAAACATACATGGCCTAAAACAGCATTGGTAATTAACAAAAGTAAAAACAACTTATAAAATAACATGCAACACGGTTCCAAAAGATATTTAAAATTAACATTAAAATAACTAATAAAAAAAAAGGGAAAGCAAATAATTTTGAACATTAGAGAGCCATGTGATGTTGTGGGAAATAGGCGCTGACTCAGCATGGACTGCAACTACGAATAGCTGCAGAGCTGGTATTCTGTCAGAGACCTGAAAGAGTGCCAGCGTGTTTCTCAACAGAAAATTTGTATTGTGTCATTATGCCAAACATTGAAAAGAGTTCTGATTTTACTTACAAATTCTACTGACTGAAGAAGTGGCCAAAATGTAAAATTAGTAATTTAGAATTTATGAATTTATGCCTAGAAGGTTCTGCAAGATCTCTTAAAATTGTTCCGGATTATTTCGTTAGCTGGTGGCTGGGTTAGTCTTTTATTTATGTGGCAATAGTGGAGGGTTGCATGAAAAACATATTTCACACAGGCAGTGGCGTAACCATAACGTCTGGGGCCCGTGGCAAATTCGTTAGATGGGGCTCCTTCCTCAATATAAAGAAGTGCAACAGCGTCCCTTCTGTGCTCTAAACCAAGCCAGTTCGGGGCCCCGTAGAGCTAGGGGCCCGTGACATTTTGCCACCCCTGCCACCCTATAGTTACGCCACTGCACACAGGCTTGATTATCTTGCACGTGAGTAGTGGAGTAGCATGGTACATATTTTTGTTTATTGTGAATTCATTGTCTCTCGAGTGTCATTTGTGTGCTTAAGACGCTCTGGGGATAGGAAAACGGAAGAGTCAGTATAAAACCTACCTCTACTCATATCGTTCGCGAGAGCAGTGAGGGTAACATCAAAGAACAACTGAGCGTTGGTCTTGCCAGCGTCCGTGATCACGCTCTGAAGTGACTTGTTTATTTCAGCTGGCAACACCGATAGCGGATACAGAGGGTCGTACGCGGCGAACGTCGGGTCGTCGACCTCGATTTGAGTCTTGGAATTAAGGTAATTGGCCATCTCTTTCAGCCATACCAAGGGTGCGTTCGTGAATCGGACCTTGTTCGTTGCTATTATGTTGGCCAACTCCACAGGGTCAATCTGAAAAGAATAAATACTATCAAATGAATCAAGAATTTTTACTTCTTGATTTTTTTATGTTCACTTTTACGGGGTTTTATCATTAGAAATTAAATTTCTAAACGTCACTGTACTGTCACGGAATGACGAGGATCCGGGTTCGATTCCCGGCCATAGCTTTACTTTTCGGATTTTTCTGTTCTAATTTTCAGTGACGTCTAGAAATTTATTATTTGCCACTTTCAACATGAAACTATCGTGGGACTCAAATCTAAATAGACAAAACGGATAACTCACGTATAAAAGTCGAGTGATGTTCGACATGTTTCGGACTAGTTCGTGGCTCCAAGAGGAAGGACTACGAACTAGTCCGAAACATGTCAAGCGTCACTCAACTTTTATACGTGAGTTATCCATTTTGTAACCAAAAACGTTAGCGAGGAAGTGGCTCACTAGCCTGGGGCCCGATTTTTGAAAGCACATGTGTGAAAATACCACTCGAAAGTGGTATAAATCTGTTTGTATCTTCAAAACTACAGCTCTAATCAAAATTTTTGACGAGTTCACAAGATTAATGAGAGCCCAGTGGCGTAACTGTAGGATGGCAGGACTGGCAAAATGCCACGGGCCCCTAGCTTTACGGGGCCTCAAACTGACTTGGCCTAAATCACAGAAGGGACGATGATGCACTTCTTTATAGTGAGAAAGGATTTCTGATGAAGTTGGCCCAAGACGTTTTAGTTACGCCACTGTGAGAGCCGTAAGTATAAGCTACTCGTATTTCAAATTCAGCACAATTTTTTACCACTTTCTATTGGTATTTTCACACATGTGCTTTCAAAAATCGGGCCCTGCCGCGGGCTGAACGCTTCGGTTACTGTAACAGTTACGGTTACAGCCCGCAGATGAGTACTCGGGTTAACAAACTAATAAGCGGAGACAAACATATCATTATTGCAAATGTTGATTTAGAGGCAATAAGATATTGATTGATACAAACAAACATAAATCACGTTTATGCCTTACTAGCTCCTGCCCGCGACTTCGTCCGCGTAGAATTTTACATAAAAACCTTCCTCTTGAATCACTCTATCTATTAGAAAAAACCGCATCAAAATCCGTTGTGTAGTTTTGAAGATATAAGCATACATAGGGACATAGGGACAGAGAAAGCGACTATGTTTTATAATATGTAGTGATGATGGGGTAGACCGAACGTAAGATAGACCTAAATGCCACGTTTAGCATGATTGTGGGCGTATAGTTACAATGGGGAATCAAAATAGTGATGGGTTGCTAGCCGCTTCGCCTATGAAATGATTCCTAAGATTTTTGACTGTTCCCTCAATGGGCTTTTACCATCTGCGCGGGAAGAGAAGCCACTGGTATATGCAATGTTTTTCTTTGCTAACAGACCAGCCAGCATGGAGGATATTGATACAATACAATAAAAACAATAATATAGCCTTTATAGCTACCAATTTCAGTGTGTTGTGTAGTTTTTTTTTGTTTTTTTTTAATTATCGCGTAATTATGCGTGCCTCATGGCATAGGCCTCCTCCATTTACCCTCCAATAAATAAAAACAATAAGTAAAAATTAATGTTCCTAAAATTTTTCCTTGTATTCTAACGATCATTCCTATTAACGCAACATTATTAAACATAACATTAGTTACTGATGTGATTTTACATCATTGTGAAACCTCTTATCTCTTATTTCGAGCTACTATTCTGCTCTAGAATGCTATTAAAAAGCTAATAGAGATAGTAGAGCATTTACGATTTGCTATCAGCTTGAATATGTCATTAAGGCGACTAGAGCCCTCAAATGCTGTAAATTAGGTACTTTCAAAAGCCTACTTCTCGTTAATGGCTGAGCCAAAAATTCTGAAAAAAATATATATGAATTATCAACTCTTGTACAACATTTGGAACATAGGTCGTTCAGGTATCAGCATAAATTCGATATTAAAATACAATTCAACCGAATGGAGTTTTTTGGCTTGCATTCCCTACTGCTCCTAAACGGCAAAGACGTTTGAAAATATTTACATGTTAAAAAATAAAGAATCCGATGTACTTTAAACTCAACATAGCATTTGTAAATCAAAGAACTTTTTCATTCAAAAATATCGAAAAGTTCGGAATGCTGAACGTAAACTACGGCAGGGGCTCAAGCGGGCGCGGGCGGCAGTCACGCGTTGCCGTTCAGACGGGGAGGTTGTGTCGCTTGTTACGCTAAAATCGGTTAGTTGTGTGCGTAAATATTTATAAGGATTTTCATTTGTGTGAGTTCAGAGATTACTCGCTCGCATTGCAGTTAGAGGGTAAATCGTGTTGTGAAGTTTGCGCGTGGACGCTATAATGTACAAATGGTATTTTATCCCTATTAAATGAACAATTACTTTTTAAGTTTTTAGTGATCGCCAATCTCAGAATTATTTCGCGTATAAGACGATTAATAAGTTATCTTATACCTATATTTACATATTGTAATTGGGCAAAAATGCCAAGAAAATCTGCATCAAGGAAAAATGCGGCTAAAAAGGCTTTTTTTTTTTTTTTTTTTTTTAATTTATTGAAAACAAATTTAAATATACATTTTAAATGTTTATGACAGCGGGCAAAAACTCAGCAGAGTTTATCTGCCGCTGCTAGTTACTCACGTTAAATCCTTAAACTAAACAGATGAGTTATTGTTGTGCTGCGTTACAATTTAGGTAAAATGCTTTGACAATTCTCTTGCATCTATTGGGGTTGGCACACACTTCATTATGAGTTTCCGATGGTAACTCATTGAGAATACTTGGTAACATATACTGCCATGTGCGTTTGCCGTATACATTGGAACATTTTGGTAGAATATATTTCGGCAAGTAATCTAATTGACGGAGATTTTGTGATCTAACAGATTTCTTCAAATTATGTAACTTATCTATTTCATAATTAAGTACTTCATTTTTAATGAGGTTGTGAACACATACTACATTACAATACCCAAAGAGCCTCGCCTCATCACCGCGCATCTTTTTCTTCGCCGAGCTGGGTATAATATTGCCTTTAGTAGGCTTACCTGCAATCTATAAATTTTATCTATATAGGTTTTGAATGTTCTGCCATAACTACCCAGACTATACTCGATAACTGATTGCGCAAGTGACAAGTACAGAACTCTCAGAATACTGTACGGCAGTTTAAATTTAAGTAGAGAAATTTTGGATAATACGGATCTTAGTTTATTACAGACATGATTTATATGGGGTCCCCAGTTGAAGTTATTATCTATAACTAAACCGAGGTATGTATGCTCCGATACCACCTCCAGTCTGTCACAGTTACCATTACAACCAATACCTGTATCACTATTATTGTGTAGACATTGGTGATTATGAGCTACAATGGTAGGGTTGATCATAGGTTTTAAGTGAGTGGAGTGTATGTGCATGAGTTTCGTTTTGGAGTAGTTAATTATTAAGCCTACGTCATGGGCCCATTTACAAAGGAGGTCAAAGTTCATTTGTAGAACGCTTTCCGCTGTACATAGATCACTATCAGCTATTACCAGGCAAGTGTCGTCAGCAAATTGATATACAGAACACTGCTCAAATATGTTATTCATGTCGTTGACATAAATCAAGTACTCGATGGGACCAAGGTTCGATCCTTGGGCCGTTCCTTCATCAGTCGGAATCACATCACTAAACACATTGCCTATTTTTACGGTGGTGGAACGATTTGAATGGTAGTCTCTGAAGAGCTCCAATAATGGGCCATGCACGCCACTTTGAAAATGCACGCAGTAATGTAAGTACAGACCTGCCTAATTTATCTACCCCATTATTTATCTACCCCACCCAGAGAGCCCATCGCAAAATTACCTACATAATAATATGCAGAGATCGAATACAGTGTAGTCTATCCTGGAGACAAATTTTGTGAAAGGCAATTAAATTTCACTGAATTTTAATTTTTCCGTCTTTTATTTTAGTTTAAAATACTAAATTAAATACTACACGTGGGAAATTTACTCGTAAAAAACCTGAAAAATAACTTATAATCATTAAAATTATCATCACTACATAGTATAAAATAAAGTCGCTTTTTCTGTCCTCATGTCCCGATGTATGCTTATATCAAGAGGCATTGCATCTTAGTCCTCTAGGTTGGCAACGCATCTGCAATCCTTCCGGGTTTGCGGGTGTCTATGGGCAGTGGTGATCACTTACCATCAGGTGACCCACTTGCTCGTTTGCCTTCCTATTCATATAAAAAAAAAAAAAAAAAAATATCCAAAACTACACAACGGATTTTCATGCGGTTTTTTTAATAGATAGAGTGATTCAAGAGGAAGGTTTATATGTATAATACATTCATAATATACCGTGCGAAGCCGGGGCGGGTCGCTAGTTATATTAATAAAAATCAGTTCCAAGGTCCAACTACCTAAATTATGTTTATTATAGCCATATCAACTGTAAAAAAATTACATCAAATTTTAATCTTCCCCGCAACTAATTTTTTGTATAAGTACAGGTAGTGGACCCAAAAGATGAACAACACCCAGAAGTTGAACGTTTGGCCTAAAAACCGTAATAATTAAATCGTGGCCCATTTTAGACGCTTGGTAATATTTTTTTTATAATGCGGTAACACTTAGCCGAAGTGAAAAATATAATTCCATGATAATTGCGTCACGCACACGAATGTGAGCGGTCGCCGCGTCTCGGGTACCCGGCAAATCTTCACATTTTAAGCTTTTAATTGCATATAAAATTGAATAATGCATTGACTAACATTTTTATGTTTGGTGTATTCTTGACTATGTCTTTAATATTTACGTAAATAAATAAATTTGTTTTTTATATTAGTTAATGATATAATCGCTGTTCAAGTAATGGGTCCAAAATCAGAGGTATGAGCTAATAGTTGAACGGTGTTCAACTAATGTGCAAAGTGGTCTTTTTTCAAATGCAGTTATAAAATCGCACGAAAATGATAAATGCACCGTTTATGGCTCAAATTAATTGTATACCTATCGTAGATTTTTTCACTAAAAGTTGAACAAAATATTTTGTTCCTAAGGCGAAATTTTTTGATATTTTTGTTGTATGGGAATCGCGACTGTTCAACTATTATTTAATGCCCAAAGCTTGAACGAAGAAATGTTACTGGTTCAACTTTTGGTTTCTATGAAAATGAAAATGAAAATGAAAATGAAAATTTATTTTTGCAAATTGGCCGCCAGGGGCTCTTTTACATGTCTTTTTGAAACTACCAGCACATTCGGAAAGACCATCATTGCCAAGAAGAATGCGCCGCAAGAAACTTGGCAGAAAGTCATTTTTTCGAAATAAAATACAAATAAAATACAGAATACTTAAGTTCTACTTAAATTAAATACATTTATAAAAGGGATGTATAAGGTCCCCGAGTCTTAAATTATATTAATCTATAAATAGTAGAGATGTATAAAGTCTCTACTGGTCAAAAAATAAAAAACAAAGAAAAGAAAATAATAACAATAAGTTCAGTGGAGGTGTAAAACGCCTCTACCGTCAAATAAATTAATTGGAGATGTCTCCAATGTCGCAAGAAAAAAAAAAATATAAAACAAAATTATGAAATATACATTTCATGTCAAGTAAGTAACCAATAAGCTTTTGGATTCCGAAGGCAAGCTTGCGTCTGCCGCCCCCAATGTTGGCTTCCACGCACTCATGTCCTGCTCTGAAAGCAGAGCGGTACCGAGGGCATGTCTCGCTTCCGTCCCCACAAGCACACTATGGGAACGTTTTAGGAACTTCGACGTCGTTAGCCTGCAACTAAACAGTAAAAGAAAAAAAAAATGAAACCGGAAATCCATAAGCTTAACAATATACCTACCCAATACCTAGCTTAATGCACATACGACATAGCAATATTTACGTCATTGTAAACAATAATAATTATGAAAAATAGAATAAATATTTAAATAAACAATTACAGTAGGTACAATATTTATATTGATAATACCTATCTTAATATTCATAATTAATAATAGCTATAGGTACAATTTTGAATCTTAATAAAAATCTTAATTAATCAAGATCAGCTAACCTAAACAGCAGACGGTAGCAACAGGGCCAGAGACCGTTGTATCTAGAGACACTACACGCATACACACATACACACACACCCACACACACACACACACACACACACACACACACACACACACTATAGGATCACTCACAAAAACACTAGATCCTTACGGTAATTTTTCCAAAGATGGCCATGTCATGTTCTCATCACACATGTACTCATCGACTGTGTAATATGCTTTCTTTAACAGCGTGTTCTTTATGTATTTCTTGAATAACACATATGACAATTTCCACGCATCTACAGGCACTTTATTGTAGAACCTGACACAGTTTCCCAGGAAAGATTTACTTACTTTCCGTAGACGAAATTTAGGAATGAGTAGCTTGTGTTTATTACGAGTGTTGATATCATGGATGTCCGAAAATTTCTTAAAGGAATTGAAATTCTTGTGTGTGTACATAATTACATCGTGTATGTACTGCGAAGCCACTGTGAGAATTTCTATCTCTTTAAAGCGCTCTCTCAATGACTCTCGGGAGTTCAGATTGTAGATGGACCGAACTGCCCTCTTCTGTAAAATGAAGATACTCTGAATGTCAGCTGCTCTTCCCCAAATCAGAATGCCGTAAGACAAAATGCTATGAAAATAACTGAAATAAACCAGTCTAGCAGTTTCCACGTTGGTGAATTGTCTAATTCTTCGTACAGCATAGGCGGCAGAACTCAATCTACCAGCAAGAGCAGAAATATGCGGGCTCCACTGTAAGTTTCGATCCAGGGTGAGGCCAAGAAAAACGGTGTCATCAACGAGGTTTAGCTTCTCTCCGTTTATGGAAATGGCTGTTTCAACCTGTCGTACATTTGGTAACGAAAATTTAATACATTTCGTTTTAGCTGCGTTTAGTAGTAGATTGTTCGCAGTAAACCATTGAAGCACTTCTGTTAGAGTCTCATTGATGTGACTTTGATCTTCCTGTTGCCTGTCTACCTTGAAAATCAGAGAGGTGTCATCAGCAAACAAAACTATGTCACATTTGTTTTCCAGTAGGCAGTTTTTCAGTAGATGAACATTGAATCGATTTAATTAGTTCATCTTATAGATTTCTTGGCCAAAACTTGAAGTAACAACATTTTGTCGTTCATGTTTGGGGTAGGGTATCTAAGTGAACATTTTTATAAGGTAAAAAAATGCTTTTGGTGTAACTTATAACTATAATTAATTAATTTAGAATATTCAATATAGATACAAAGGTAGCCTTGAGATCGTAACATTTTATTTGAAATTTTATTTTATATGGCCGCTGGGCCAAATTCGAGTGAAGCAACCATCAACTGCCTATGCTGGCAAAGTTCTAGGTGATCTGATCAATCTACTGATCAAGTAAGATTATACATACATAAATCACGTTATCATCCCTTACGGGGTAGACAGAGCCCAAGGTAACAAGACCTAAAGGCCACGAAAAGGTAAGATTATTCTACTGAAAATACATGTCTTGGAACATTTTGTATAGAATGATAGTTGAAATAATTTATTTACACATATTCTATAAACTAAACATAAAAAGAAACATTAGAAAGTAATAACAAATAAAAATTGAAGACTAAATTAATTAACTATAAAAAAATTGTCAAGTCAGTCTGTCAGTCGGTGTGTGGTAGGGCAGCACCATCGAATAGAATAGAATAGAATAACGTTTATTGTTTAACTGTGTACAGAGATGTTAACAAATATATAATTAGAACCAACAGTTCATCCATCACATAATAAAATCATATAAAAGATCAAAATTAATGTGTGGTTAACCACTAGGTATAACCGCTTTAGTACTTTCTAGCTATTTTGTACTAAGGAATCGGGCAAAGTTGGACTACGCTATAGCTTGAGTTAGAGGAGTTGAGTGTAGGTTTTTGCTAATTGGTATAAACACTGGATAGCTTAACCGCTTACAGCGGATGTTCAATGTATTTAATGATTTATATAATTTTCGTGAATTGATAAGATCCAATATTGTATTTGATTTCTGCGATATATATCCATGAAATAAAACCGTCGTTTTAAATTTTATTAGAGACACTTACGTGAAACCTACTTAAAGATATCAAAGACAATCATTAGTTATGTTTTGGGTAAGTGCCGTAATATAATAACCTTTTTTTTATAGGTGGTATCCAAACCTGAAAGAAAAGAGAGGCTATATGAACAGGCTACATTCGAAAAAGCCGTAGAAAAGATTCGCAATAATCAAATAAGTTTATCTCAGGCAAGCTCAACCAACAATAAAATGGAGGTAATTGCAAAGAATCACCAAAGAAATCGCTCGTTCGGTCCTAGATGATTGGGGAATCGGCAGATCCCGAGTACTAGCTTACTAAAATAACGACAGTGAAGTAGCAAGATCTTCTATTTTGTAATTTCGGCTTAATGTAAGATATGAGCTATGGGTTCTCTCAATAGAATTCAAACTACAATAATAAAAATTTGTAAGATCGGATAAGGAGATCTTGCTTCTTCATTAAGCTTCTTCATCAAATGATTATGATTATTATTAAAATATTTATTGTAAAGAAGTTTCTACACTTCCATCATTTTCGTGAAATGTGTGGCTGGCAAATGTTTGCATCTTATTTTTGTGTGCGAAATAAAGCAAGATGCAAATAGTGGCCGGCCACATATTTCACTAAAATGATGACCCGTTCGGAGCCTAAACAAAATGGAACAATCAAGGCTGATTTGTTAAGTTTGGATTTTATTTATTACATTTTGCAGTATCATAATTATGTAAAATCCATTAATTTATTTCAGTATATAAATACACTAGGAATATATTTATTTATTTTTATTTTTTTCGTTTATTTCAGAAATACACATAACTACACGTTTATTCGTGTATATTTGTTTAGTCGGCAATGTTCAATTAAGGGCAAAGTTGACCACCTATCCACTATTAATTTACTATCAATATATTAGTTCATCTTTTGGGGTCAATTCGTTCATAAATAGGGCACGTCGTTCAACTTTAGGGCAATTTGCCTTATTTTGGCAAACGTATATTTTTTTTTTATAGATCCGTTTGTAATATAAGGGTTTGAAGTCGTAAAATGCAAAGTAGACTATGTGCTTAGCGTTATAAAAAAAATCACTATCATACATGGCTTACAACACTTCGAAAAAAGGGTTCAAAGGAGGGGTAGTCGCTTAATCGTTCAACTTTTGGTGACTTCACCCAAGTGTAATTTTCCACATTTTTACAGTTTGACAATTACTTAATCGACATGAGTGTGTCAATTTCGTTAAACCTGGCCGCACGATTTCTTTTCTTTGGTGTGAGCAATTTTTATTCGGTAGCTAATCATAAGTAAATTAATTGTTTTTCATTCAAAAGTAGGCCTAGGCCCAGCAGTGGATTCCTTTCGGATGATGATGATGATGATGATTTAAAAGTAGTCGTAAAAAAATATTGTATGCAACATATTAGGTCCTAAAATTCTCAGGCCTTTTATTACAAAACTCTGCTGCGCCTCATTTTGTAACATTGGCCCATCATGAATGTGTGCATGCATGAGTTAGTATGTTCATTAGGTATTTCCCGCTAAGATGCAATTTAAAATGGAGATAGCTGTATAACCATTTATTTCGAAAAAATCTTGAGCTAATTACTAATTCTACGCGGACGAAGTCGCGGGCAGAAGCTAGTCTGTGATAAGTCAATACTCATAAGTCTAACACTGCATTCATACGTGGAAGTTAGTAAATCCATCCAACCCTGCAGTTTATTCTGCTGGGATTAACTTAGCACAATTCAAGTAGGTACCCTACATACCTATATTAGAATAAAATTTTCAGGCAACTGGAATAAGAATAAATGCTATGAATAAATGCTTGCAGTCTCTTAGATTCTTTAGCGTGTAGGCAATAATGGTGACCGAATAGCGCGCGCTTCTGCGCTTCCGCGTATTCTTTGATCAGTGCGGGGAGTGGTATGCGTGCGTGTGTAGCGCCTAGGCTCCGCCCCGACGGCCAAGGTCATTGGTAGCTCTAGTCGCCTTAAACCATATTGTTTGGTTGAAAAACTGATTAAAAAACCTGCCAAGTGCGAGTCAGGCTATGAACAAAGCGTACCTGTTTAATTTCAATATGGAGATAAAGCATAAATATGAAAAAAAAAATAGAAAACTTTTTTTTACAGACAGAGGCAATAGTGCTAACCTTTATTTTTTTAATATAACTTTTTAAGCCTAAGCTAATCCTAAGCTTTTCAGCCCCATCGAGGGAATGGGCGAAAATAATAGGAATCATGTTATAAGCAATGAGGCTAGCAACCCATCACTATCTTGATTCCATTTTCCAATACACCCACAATCTTGCTAAATGTGGCTTTAGTGTTAAATTTCAAATGTATTAATTATGGTTTAATAATTATACAGCCCTGTGTTAAAAGTATGGACAGACAGGAGGCCTTCATAATAGGGTCTCATTGGCACCCCTCGTGTAGGGAACCCTGAAAACTATTCCGCTGTTACAACTATTAAAGCTGCCATTTCTATTACATATTAATTTTAAATTCAGTTAACCAGCTACTTGACTAAAAAGAAAGACCATCAAATTACTAGCTACTAAATAATATAGGTATAAAAATATTAAATGAGGGAAAATATAATAGTAAGTTTTATGTATATTATAAACTAGCCTTCCGTCCGCAGCTTCGCCCGCGATAAATTAATTTTCCCACAGTAAAAAGTAGCCTATGTCACTCAGTAATAATGTTGCTTTCTAACGGCAAAAGAATTTTTGAAATCGGTCCAGTAGTTTCGGAGCCTATTCAATTCAAACAAACAATCAAATCTTTCCTCTTTATAATATTAGTATAGATATGAATGGTAAGACAATGTTGGCAGGAAATTACTAACTTTGTGAACAAAAAGATAAGTAACAAACTTAACAATACTTTTGTTTGTATAAGGAATGTAATATGTAGCATTGTATCTCACAATGAGAACACTATTTTAAAAGTTACTTAATGCTTACTTAACAGTTTGAGTAACATAATGCAGTTACTTAAAAAGTGAAAGGAACTCTTTTGTAAGTCGAGCTAAAAAGCAGTGCTGAAAGTACAAGATTCCACAGATTTTATTAAAAAAAAACAAAAACGCTGGCTGTTTAGTCAAATCAGCCACTCAAAAATAATCAAATAACTAAATTAAAATGATATAATTTTATTACATGTTATGCATAATTATGTTGATTAAAGACTTACGGCTTCCAAGGCTCCTTCGATTGTTTTCGGCGGCTTGGGTTTCGGGGGCTCATTTTTCTTGTCCTGTTTTTTTTTGCCCGCGTTCTTCTTACCGTTGGACGGTCGCGGATCATCGATCTCCATACCGGAGTAATATTGCTTTGGCTGAGAATGAGTTACTGAAAAACGAAGAAAAAGTAACATACAGTCAAAATCTCCTTTTACAAGGCATTACCCAAGTCAAATTACATGTAGAAACAACTCACCGACATCCTCAGACTTGGGACCGTTCCGCGTTGTCTTTTTATCCTCATCTTTAGCAACTTTTACCTTTCCATTTTGGGACTTCTTGTTCTTGCCGACAACTTCCCATTGACCGCTGGACATTTTGATGCAGATATGATTTTATTTATGTTAATTTGATTTTTGTAAATAAGGCGAATGCAATGCAGACAGAGTACACGTCAAAATCAAAATATCCAAAAACGTCAAAAATGAAAGCAACTCTGTTATTGGTCAATGCAATTCCACATGACAAGACGTGGCAATGCATTCCGTTGCACGATGCACGTGAATGTACTTAGAGTGTATTGTATAATCATTTGATTTTTATAATTTTGGATAGCTATACCGAATATAATAACTAATTTGAAGTTCCACTTTATTATTATTATTAGGTATATTAGTATTTTTAGCGAAAGCTAAAGCTAAAGTAACAACTACGTTTTTTTCGGTAATTATCGGTTTTTGTTTCTTCCCACCAATAAAATTATATGAAACGGAACAACACTAGTACTATCAGTGGTTTTTCGATTTCACGGAGGGAATGAGTGACGGATGGAGTGAACGAATTCCTATTGTTTTCGTTTTCGCGAACCGTCAAAGGGAAAATTTGCAATTTATAAACAAATAAAGAAGACTCCCGTATTCGTGCAGTGATCCTTGTTAACTTTAGTCATCGTGCCTTCACAGTGAATAGATATGGCAGACAAGTTGATGTTGGACGATATAATGTTCTTGAGAGAAAGGGTGTTTTTCGCAGCCAGGGACGGGATGTCCTTAACCCTGTACGCATTGATAAACGAAAAGAATACTGACGAAATAGATGATCTATTGAACAGCGTGAGTAAACCTTTGCCTTCCTTTCAAAAATGCTAGTAGATCGTGGAAAGTGTATGCAGATTTTCTTGTCATCTTGCTAGTTAGAAATCACGTTACTAACATTCTATTTATATCGCGGTGTACCGTTTTGCGCGTTATGTAGTTATCTGTGCGTTGTTTAATTATTTTACGCGTCTTTATCGTGATATTTACGTCGTTCTGCAGTGCCGTAGGGTAACCTTGATGTGGACATAGAAATAGATTACTTTGTGGATTAGTCTGGCTCAGTTTTGGCGTTTGCTTTGTGATATTTTGGTGCATTTGCAGGTAAATGACATGTCATTGAACTTGGTCATGTTTGGTTATTTATATTTTGTTTTGCTGACACAGAAACATGTTCCCTTAACACTCCAAAATTATAATGTTTACATCCCATAGGCTACCTATGTAATTTTTTTAATATACCTAATTTGGCCTAGTAAATCACTCAATTTAGTTTTTATATATTTGTTATTGTTTTCATACATTTTGATTGCTATTTTGTTATGTTTGAGGAGTTCCAGCATTGGTGGTTTTATAGTAGTATTATCTACAGACATTCTCTTATCTATTGTCGAGTCATTGCATATTTGTGTTTGTGGAAGCAATCAATTTGTTTTATGTTTAGATAATGATTGCTACATTCTTGCGGTCATTATTGCAATATTTTAATTTAAAATAGTTTTTTACCATCTTCTAAAGCTTACAAGATGCGGCTGAAAAGTTCTAAGCATAATGAGAAAAATTCTTGTACAACAATTATTATCAGTGGCATGCAAAGAGCTTAGCGACAGGTCAGACAAAAAAAAAACAGATACCTAACTTACCAAAAAGGCTGCTTCTGCAATCTATTCTATCAATACAATAATATAAAAAAACTGGATAACAATTAAATAGTGACTTGATTAGTACAATTTAATTATCAAAGTCATTTAGCACACATACCTTGGGTGCCAATTGTGATTGTAATGACAAATTTAGATAGCCATGACATTGACTTTATCCAAGTCGCATTTTATAAAGGTATTTTATGTTAGTCACTAGACAGATTAGTCAGCTAGTCTGTTTGTTCACGATCTGATTTCTTGGGATGACATGACACATGTGTTAAAAATTGTTTTGGGACTGATAGATCTTGCATTCTTTTATTTATAATATATATACACAAATCTCGTATTCTTCCTCCATGTTGTTCTGGGAGTAAAGAAAATACATAGAATTTACCAGTTGCTTCTCTTCCCGTGCAGATGGTAAAAGCCCATCGAGGGAATGGGTGAAAGTCTTAGGAATCATGTTATAGGTGATGCGGTTAGCAACCCATCACTATTTTGTTTTCCATTTCTACCTATACATTCCCTGTCCGCTCCCACCCTCTCTAGCTTGTCCGCTTTTTCGTTGCCTGTCACTCCTTAATGTCCTGGGACCCAGGCTACCATTACCCTCGTGTTCTCCCCTAGTCTGTTAAGTGCGTATTTTGCACTCCTTTACCAGTAAAGAGCTGACTGTCGGTTTGTTTAGTGCTTTTAACGCTGCTTGACTATCGGAGTAGATCACCACTGTTCCTACATCCCGATCGTTTTCCAGGTTTTCTTGTATAATCTGAACGCATTTCATTATTGCACATACTTCAGCGTGAAACACACTGGCGTATCTGCCTAGCGGTATGGCCTCCCTTACGTTCATCTTGGGTATTAAGACGCCCGCTCTCGCGAGTTTGGTCGCTTTCTTCCTTGAGCCGTCCGTGAAGCAGATTGTTGTTGGATATTCCAGATCTACTTTCCAGCTGTCTCTGTCTCCAATGTAGATTAATTTTTTTGTCAAAAATCTTCTGTTTCTTAATGATGTATTGAATCGCACAGTCGTTCCCAGCAGCGATTGTGCCGAGTAGGCTCGCGAGCATAGAGTGAGCAGCTCCTTTGCCGCTTGTATGGCGGCAGTCTGGATCTGGTGGCGTTGCGTGTCCCCCCAGGGGCCTCGCTCCTGAGGTCCCGGGGTTGCGTTTCCTGCACACCTCCTACCCACCGCTCCGTTCGTCCCGCCCGAGTGCATCACTGGTGACACCCCAAAGCTTCCCACACAGACGGTTACCGCACAGGTCCTGCCCCTCCACCCCTCGACCGCTCGCGAGCCCAATCCGCACCCACTCCCCGCTACCCACAGTCGGCTGTAAGGGTGTAAGGGGGCGCGCTGCTATACCGGTATAATGCCGATATGTCAGCGCGACTTGTGCACTCCTCTTTTTCCCGAGCTTGTGACCGACTCCATACCGGACCCTAACCCTCCGCATGTGACAGTCAGTGATCCGTTATCAAGGCAGAGTTGTAGGTGTATAGGTTGTGGGTGTATTCACTAGTACATTCTATGTTTTTTCTTTGCTCCCAGACCAGCATGGAAGGGTTTTATAATATAAACACAGCACTAGCACTGCTTAGGCTGTTTTTAAAGAATTATCTTATCCATCACATGTTACAGGTGGTTTACTAACCGTTAACTACATTGTTGATAGAGAGAAGTAAATAAATAAAGAAAACAATAAACAATACAAATATTCTCATTGAATAGTTGATGAAGCAATAATGAATTGAAACTAAATTATTAACTAAGTTACACACATTTTAGCTCCAGTGAAAAAAAGGGGTGGCTGGGAAATGTTTGAGAAATTGGTCCAAGAAACCACCAATGAGGCTGGCATAGTCACATAGGTGCTCTCAAGCCTAGTGAAGATTGAGTTTTTTTTGGTACTCCTAAAGCGAGGGTAGTTTTAATTGGGGTCCGGATACAGTGGGACATTTTTAACGAGATCCAGAAAAAAACAAGTATAGCTTATCTACGTATAATTGATACTTGATACAGAATACATTACAATATTTAGTGGTCCGAGGTTCGACATTTCGCGGTCCGCGCAAACGTACCAGGGTCTGGCTGTTGCCAACCGCTGTCCTAAAGTACCATCGGCTGAACCGTGATCTGCCATCCCAAGGTTGAATACCCATGGCATCCAATAAGACGTGGCTGTCAACTTGAGAGTTCACCTTTAGCAACTTATTCATTTCAAAGGAAGTTGAATGAAAATTGGATAGACTACTTAGTTGGCTGACCTATAGAAACACTATTACACAATATGCTAATGCTTTCCAAAACACATAGATAAATATTAATCACGTCTTTATCCGTTATGGGTTAGACAATGCCTTAGAAACAAGATCTAAAGGCCACGTTTATGTTGTATTTTGTTGGAGAAAATAATAAAAGATGTTTCCCTATTGTTGATATATTTCAAAGTAAAAAAGTGACAAGCTAAGTATAAACAAATACTATTCAAAATTTTGATTAGAGAACCATAAAATGACTAGACAATAGCCAGTACATATTTCAACACCCTCCCATAATCAAAATTCTCACAAAAAACTTGCTTTTAACACCAATATAAATCCTTAAATGTTAACACCACAGACAGTACATAACACAATTATATAAAAGCATTTATCATAAGTCCTAGGTACTAACTAAACCTAATCCATTAATACATCTCTGATGTGCTATTTTGCCTAGGCACTTAGTCAGAACATCAGCCGACATATCACTTGACTTTATAAATTTAAGTTTTATACTATTATCGGACACCTTTTCTCGAATAAAGTGAAACTTAGTGTCGATATGCTTGGTTCTGCCGTGATGCACAGGATTATACGCCAAGTTTTGTGCACTCTGACTGTCGCTGTATACAACTACAGTAGGGTAGTGAGTGCTACATACCTCTGAGATAAACCGACGCAGATATATAGCTTCTTTAGCGGCATCAGTCAACGCCATATATTCCGCTTCCGTTGACGACAAGGCCACCGTAGGCTGCTTTTTCGACGCCCACGATACTGGACCATCTGCCAATTTAAAGCAATATCCTGTGTAAGATCGACGATCACTGGTACAATTACCCCAGTCGGCGTCAGTATATCCTTCAAGGGTTTTCCCAGTTTTCCTATAGATTATAGAATAATCTATAGTACGCTTCAAATACTGAAGCACCCGTTTTGCTGCTAGCCAATGACTTTTGTCATGTTTAGTATTAAATTGGCTCAAGTAACTCGCGGCAAACGCGATATCAGGTCGTGTATTCACTGCAAGATACATCAGACAACCAATTATCTGCTGGTAATCATAAGCATAAGTTGTATCTTTACCTTCTACATCAGCAGTCAACTTGCTATTTGCCAATGGTGTATCAAAATCCTTTGCGTTCTCCAGTTTAAATTTTTTAAGTAGAGACGATATATAGGACTTTTGATTCACTAGTATATTTCCATTGTCACAACAAATATTCAGCCCTAAATAATATTTTAAAGGGCCTAAATCTTTCAGCGAAAAATATTTTTCTAAATCACTTTTGACATTAACGAATGACATGTCATTTTTATAAAAAATAATTATGTCATCAACGAACACTGCCAGTATTATTAAATCCGAACCAAGGAGTTTCTTATATACACAAGGTTCAGTAGGCAATCTGTTAAAACCTATTTTTGTCAAGGTTTCGTTAAGTTTAATATTCCACACACGGGGAGCTTGCTTTAGCCCATATAAAGACCGTTGCAGTAGACAAACCTTATCCTCATGGCCCTTCTTCACGTAACCTTGAGGCTGAGCCATGTAGACCTCTTCGTCTAGGTCTCCATTTAAAAAGGCGGTGTCTACATCCAAATGGTGCATTTTGAGATCCATTTCAGCGGCTAAGGCAAATAAAACACGCAGGGACGAATGCCTGACCACTGGCGAAAAAGTCTCGTGGTAGTCGATTCCCGCTACTTGATTAAAGCCTTTTATCACCAGTCTAGCTTTGTATCTAGTGATGTTTCCATGTGCGTCTGTCTTTAATTTATATACCCATTTACATGGAATTATTTTCCTATTAGGTCTGTCCACTAGCTTCCAAGTATTGAGGTTTATGAGAGAATCATACTCATCTTGCATGGCTGACCTCCATTTATCAGCATCATCACCACGTATAGCTTCAAAATACGTTTGAGGTTCACTGTCTTCAGCCAATGTGCGATAGGAGAAATAATCAGGAGGTTTCCTATCTCTCGTTGGATATCTCCTTTCTTCTACAGCTGGATGATTCTCCATCTCTTCATGCTCAAGTGGACACGATGTTTCAGGAAGTGGATCAGCAGAAGCATCTTCAAATTCTTCCTGTAACGTGTCATCAGCCTCGTCAACAGTACTAGGAGGGGCCTGTGACTCCCTAGATACCTCGGGCAACACATTATCCTCACACACAGAAGACGGGGATGTAGAGTCCCCATACCTATCGTAACATTCTTGTACTGGGCTCACATTATTCAACAATATGACAGGACCAGATACAGGAACGTCTTTGGAAGTACTTGGCTCTTCTGAAGATTTATTATTCTTCAAACCAGTGAAGCAATCTTCAAAGAATGTGACGTCACGAGATTTCGTGTACCTTCTTGGATATTGTGAATCTCTGAATATATAACTATTCGGATCATCCGAATATCCAACAAATATACATTCTACAGCTTTCATATCAAATTTCTTACGTTGACAGTCAGGTACATGAATCAGAGCTCGACATCCGAAAACCCTTAGGTTACTTAAATTCGGTTTACGGTCATAAAATTTCTCAAAAGGAGTCAAATTATTGAGCGCGCGATGAGGGGACCTATTTTTCAAGTACACAGAAGTTTGTACCGCGTCTTCCCAATACACTTTAGAGAGAGAACTATGTGCCAACATAGATCGAGCTTTCTCGACTACAGAACGTATTGTGCGTTCTGCGACCCCATTTTGTTGCGGACTGTACGCTACGGTCGTTTGGTGTACAATACCATTAGCAACAAAAATGTCTGACAGTTCTTTGTTGACATATTCACCTCCATTATCCGTCCTAAAAACTTTAATTTTAGCTCCAGTTTGCCGTTCCACTAAATTTTGGAAATGGCAAAACTTTTCCTTCACCTCTGTCTTCGAAGAAATAAAATATATGAATATAAAACGTGTATAGTCATCTACAAATAATAAAGCGTACTTATTACCTTGTAGAGAGGTTTCAGTCATTGGACCACAGATGTCGCTATGTACCAACTCAAGCATAGAGGTAGCAGGCCTGTAGGAAATTTTCTTAAATGGTTTGCGAGCTTGCTTGCCTTCGACACAGGCTATACAACTCTCCTTATTGATTTCTGTAAAATCTACACCTACGTGACTATTTTTCAATTGATTCATACCGATGCGACACAAATGACCCAAACGCTTGTGCCATAATTGGTACCTAGAAATGGAGTCAGAGTGCACATCACATGCCACATCACGAGGAATATTGACAGTACAGTCTAATTTGTACAGTCCTCTATAGGGCGAACCGTGAAGCATAGAGTCACCTATAAAAGAAAAGGTATCAGAATTATAGAAATTACAACCATTTTTATCAAAGAGTACACTAAAACCTTTTTCTACAGCCTTATAAACGGATATCAAATTGCTATTCAAAGAAGGTACATAAATTACATCATTTATTTTATTTATATTAGAATCAGTGTTTATGGAAATATTTCCAATACCGCCGCAGTCTATTTTGGTACCGTCAGCAATAGTAATCTTCTTTTCTGATTTCGTAGACTTTAAGTTCTCGAACCATTCCACTTTAGACGTCATGTGCTGAGTGGCTCCTGAGTCAATGGTCCAGTAGTCCTCACTCACATCTCCACTCGTGCCAAGAGCTACCAATGAAGCTGATTCTTCTGCCTTCTTTTTTGCCTTCTTCAACGGACAATCAGGGCGCTTATGCCCAGGTTGGTTACAATCATAGCAAACAATAGGTTTCTTCAACTTTTTGGGTTTGACATCTCGAGATCTCATGGCACAATCTATTTTGGTCAAATCTTCACTTTTTGACACTTCGTTAAGCAGCTTAGACTTTACGATCTCCGTCGTTACGTTCTGGTTACTATTTTCTAATGCCATGATCAGGGGATCAAATCTCGGCGTAAGACCTCCGAGTAAAATAGCAGCAACAGACGTATCTTCTATCGTTTTTCCTATATCAGACAGATCGTACACAGTGGACATCACTGCATTGATGTACGCTTCAATGTTAGGAAAATCAGAGAGACTAAGTCTATATAATCTTCTTTCCAAATAAAGGCGCCGACCCATACCTTTGTCCTCATAAGCATTTTGCAGTGCAATCCAGGCTTCCGAGGCCGATGTTGCACTCCTCGCATGCGTTATAGCCGAACCATCTAGTGTTAGGCATATCTTAGCCAAGGCCTTTTTGTCTACTTTTGATTTAATATCTGCAGGAATATTACTGCCCTCGGGATACCCATCTATAGCTTCCCATAATTCTTCATGCATCAAATAATTACGCATTCTGAATTTCCACGAGCTATACCCGTCTCTACTGCGTAGACTAAAATTGGGTAGTGAGGAAGAATTAGAGCCTCTTACCCCATTGGTATCTCCACTTGTATATGGCATCGTATATCCTCAGATCACAAAAGACTATCGGACGTCTGAACTATTATTTTTCAACTTGCCGATAAAAACACTCCGAAATAAACCGTATCAAACTATACTTCCATTATTCTAGTTATTCTCCAATAAATATTCTACTTATTCTTCGTGCTGATAACGATTTTGTTGTATTTTGTTGGAGAAAATAATAAAAGATGTTTCCCTATTGTTGATATATTTCAAAGTAAAAAAGTGACAAGCTAAGTATAAACAAATACTATTCAAAATTTTGATTAGAGAACCATAAAATGACTAGACAATAGCCAGTACATATTTCAACAGTTTAGAGGGATTGTGGGCGTATAGAAAGGATGATGGGTTGCTAGCGGCCTATAACATGATTCCTAAAATTTTCGCCTATTCCTTCAATGGCTTTTACCATCTGTGCGGGAGGAGAAGCACCTGGTAGATTCTGTTTTTTCTTTGCTCCCAGACCAGCACGGATGTTGTGTCGCCCGCGAGGTAGATTTCCTGTCTTTTTCTTACTGTTAGTTTTAGAAAGAGATGGGTAGTCTATCTTGCGACAGCTCTCGCGCGGTCACGTGCTGACATACCAGGATGGAAGTAATGTTGTGTGGATGCTTTCAAAATTATACAATCAACGTTTGGTTTCAGGATGTGTGCTGTGATGGAGTCAAATGCACCCCTCTCATTGCCGCCGCCCGGCACGGTCGCGAGAGATCAGTCAGGATACTCCTGGAGAAGTTCCGGCCGCCTGTCAGACTTGAGACGGAGGGCACTGTCAAGTTTGACGAATACGTTATTGAAGGTAAACATCATTCTTATATAGGTTAAAAACTTAGTAAATGACCTGTGGTGTACGTGTGAGCAATGTTAGAAAAATTACTTAAGTCCCATATCAGTTCTGTATGCGCAGTACAAGATACAACGGGACCTATTCTCAAGTTTTTTTGTATTTATTCTCCTCGCGTCGTATACCTCAGTATTGAAGGTGACCTCCCTTCTATATTACTTTTTCTCGCACGATCTTTCTCCAACGGTTCCTGTCTCTAGGCCTGTCAGTGTGGAGGGCATTGTGAACCTATATTTATAAATGACCCATTAAATGTACCCTTTTAACAAAGAACAAGGACATGTTTCTGCACGTCATTTCGTCAAGTCCAACCAGACAAAGAGAGTTCCAAACTCTTGTAAACATGCGCGTTGAGTCGCGCTCAAGCCACGTGGCTCGCTAAATATAGACGCTGGTAAATGCGAGTCGATTTTAATGAGTTCCCTTCGAGTTTAAAAACGAATCGAGAAGGAGTTGGCGCGTGGACTGATGTCCTTCAGTTTTAAAAGTTTTTAAGGAAATCTAAGAGGACAAAGCACATCCCTAAGAATATAACAACTGCGAAAGTAACTCTGTTAGTTACGCTTTGACGCTTACGGCTACCCGATCGTCAATTGTTAAACTGTTAGAATATACTCGTAGTAACCGCATACTATGGTGTAATGTACCTAAAATAAGAAAAGAAAATGCTGGTCTGGGAGCAAAGAAAAAAACGTAAAATGCACCAGTTGCTTCTCTTCCCGCGCCGATGGTAAAAGCCCATCGAGAGAATGGGCGAATCATAGGAATCATGTTATAGGCGATGCGGCTAGCAATCCTGCCCACACTAGCAATCCCCTTCCCCTATACGCTCACAGTCATGCTAAACGTGGCCTTTTAGGTCTTGTTACCTTAGACTTCTGCTCCGTAAGGGATAAAGACGTGATTTATATCGTCTTTCTCGGATCAAAGAGTTCTGTCCCCAAGATACATACATACATACATGCATACCGTCACGCCTTTTTCTCACAGGGGTAGGCAGAGACTACTTTATTCCACTTGCTACGATCCTGACATATTTCTTTCGCTTCATCCACAGTCATCAATCTCTTCATACATGCTCGTCGGTTTCGGGTACTCCTGACCTGACCTTTTTCCAAAACGTCTCCTATTCGGTCTCGGAACGTCCGTCTAGGCCTTCCCCTCCTAACGTAACCATTCACACTCCCCATATAGATTTGTTTAGTTAGTCTACTTTCATCCATCCGCTCTACATGCCCAAACCAACTAAGCATTCTTTTTTCTATTCTAGTCACTATATCCTCTTTCACACCAGCACGTTCCCTTATCACGCTGTTCGTTATTCTATCTTTCAGTGATACACCTTCCATACTCCGTAACGCTCTCATTTCTACTGCATTTATTCTACTTTCATGCTTCTTTTGCCATCACACGTGCCCCAAGATACATCACAACGATATTGGCCTCTCATTATTTCTCCTGGTAAACACGTCAAACTTTACGTACACACATTGCGAGTGTCACCACATATAATACACCATCACACGTGCAGTTGACACTAGATGTCGTTAAACCTGGTTGATCTGTACAATCATCTGTAAAACAAATGAAAGTGCATTTCACATGAAACACGGGCGTGCTTTCGGTACTTGGCTGGATTCCAGTACCGTCTTTGTTTGCTTGCCTTTATGATTGAGTTGAATTAATACGATGGACGGCGCGTGCGCGGTCACCTGTTGCTTTATTAGTCACCGCTGACATTTGGAATATCATAAAATTAATCAAACGAGATGATTTATTAAAGGTAGTAACCATTGCTCGCGACATCGTGTGCGGAGTACTTATACATTTTTATAGACCAACCGCGTACTCGCCCGCGCGGCACAGGGGCGCGGGATGACCGACAAAGGGGGCTGAGAGAGGTGCGGGCGGGCAGTGTGCCTGCCGCCCGCACCTCTCTCGGTCCCCTTGGTCGTTCCTGTGCCGCGCAGGCGAGGGCTCATTTAAGCGGTCGATCTATACTAAGAATGTTCCACAAGATAGGAAACTGGTCTATTGGTATCAATGTATGGTTTTTATTTCACGATTTGTGTTTTATTTTTTTTCTAAACGATACTGAAAAAATCCGAAAAGTAAAGTTATGACTGGAATCGAACCCAGAGCTTCATCAAACCATGATGCGTGCTATACCGCTATTAGAATATTCGCGGTAGTTCCTTTTGGAAGAACTATTGCGTTTTTTTTTACATACAAACAGACAAAAATTATAAAATCTACTTTTTGTGTTTTATTACTCATTCCTAATCGTTAGCATTCTATTTTTGATGAATTTATTTATTGTACAGACACGAACTTTGTACTGATTTATTATATGTATACAGGGTGTCAGAAAACCCTTTAACGATAATTCACGAACTTGTTCGCTATATTGGTTTGAACACCCCTGCAAAGTATGAGACCCTAATTACAACTAAAAAAAAAGAATTATAAAAAAATAATTCAATAGCTTTGCTCAGTGTGCCACAGGCTTAAGCTACTCACAATACTCTAGTAGTGTTTACTCATATACTACACGTCAAACTATTGTTGGTGACTACTTCGGCATACGGAAGTTTCGTAAATCAGCCAATCAGCCTAAATGAATTAGTTCAAAATCAACCAATCAGCTATCAAGCTTTCGCAACATACTCGTAAGCGACACACAATGTCCGGTAGCGTAACTAATTTTATACCGGGAAAATTAAACTTTTGCTATGAATATTTAGAAATACAAGCCAAAAATCTAAAGTTGTGAGCATTCGCATATTTTGTATTTCTTGCTAATCTTATGAAGTAGGTACTTAGATATTGATTACAGACCTTCAGTTATTGTGTCCGTTTTAGTCACACACATGTCAAATCACATTACCACTCAACGTGAAGTACCCCGTAATCACACACAGTACACACTCAAACATCATTTTGCTTTACTATTTTAATACAAATATTTAAAATAATTACAAAAAATATTAAATACTGCCACTCAATATCAACTGACGGCCGTCATTTTTTTTTGTTTTATTATCTTTTCCACTAAGGAAAGGCAAAGGGATCAAAGCCCGACAGCCATGTCTGATGTAATAGTGTTTTTGTCAAGTCCTGTCACAGTCAGAGTCGTCTCGGTCCATCCTATTTTTACAGGAATGTATACCTAACAAACTAATTTAGATAGGTACTTGAGAACTCGAAAACTGTTTACAGCAACCTGTAAACGCTGTAAAACTATTCGTAAAATCTGTTTTATGTGAAAATTGATAAGACATAACGAAGTCAAATTTAAAGTCCACGCAGTATCTATTGTTTCGGTATCCATATTAATTCGCAATTCTTAATTGTCGACTGTGTAACAAGACTAACTATTTTCAATATGATCATTTTTCTAATTCAGCAGTATTCTCGCTTGTACCTATAATCGATCGCCTGCTTGCACCCACTAAAAGGTAAACTGGTAGAGATCCTTTAACAGAGATAAGTTTGTCTTTGTTGATGTATCTTATCTTTCTTTGACAGTTGTTTTTGTTCCTTTATTTTTGTACAATAAAGCATTTACTATTTACTACTACTACTAAACCCTGGAACATAAATCGACAATAAAGGACATAGTGGACAGCGCGCATATTACATAGTGATAACGGTTCGCAACCGCGAGCGACCCTTTGATGTAGACGCCCAAAACTGACTGGGTGTAAAGGACGATTCTCTAAACGAGACTCATGATTATGAGTGAACGGATAAATGAGCTTATTGGTACACAATAATGATTTGATTCTTTCGGGTGCCACACGCCCGATAACAAGCAAGACACATTGTCTGCCAAGCGCAGTGATGACTTCATGAATCAGAAATTGAGGCTTGAAAATGGGTATGAATAAATAAATAAATAAGAGACACAAAAGCCATCCCACACTCACATTCATGCTTAAGTGTTCACGTCCCACAAGTAGAGAGTGAAGCTACCATAAACAAACAGCCACCAACCTCTTTCAGAGGGCGCGGGCGATCACGCGGTATTCACTCAAATATGAACAGTCAAAAAACATTTGTCAGAACATCTTGTTTGTAATTTTCGATGTAGAATTCAATTTTAGTTTATTTTATGTAAAAAAGAGAAATAATCGAAATAAAATGTGATTCTTTGCCGATATCCGCTCAACAATTAATGTGTGTGTGTGAGTGAGAGAGTGTTTAATAATTGTGGCTTTAAGTGTATTACGTGATTTCGTATTGATACAGAACAATGTAAGTAAAATCATAAGCCACAATTACAGATATCCATTTTATTCCATCTCCTAACACATAATCCTTTTAAAATCATCTCTAGGTACTTTTTTAAAGCATACAAAGAATTGTAATTAGGTAGATTACAATTATTTTCGCAATTCACTTCACACGCACGTTAACGTTTGCCAGGTCGTACTGTGGATTTTCTGAAACGAATCTAGAATAATTTAAAATGATCATTTATCATTAAGGAAATCCGATCAAAGTTTTATGGTAGTTAGTTTGAAAGCAAGTGCTAGTGAAGTTTTAGTTACAAACAATAAGGTTTTGAGTAGCGCTACTCTCGTAACTTGTGAATGAAAAGGTACACTGAGAGCATAGTCCTAAAATGCATCTTAAGATTCGTTAATTAAAGGGTCAATTAATTAACCACGAGCGTCAAACTTTGCCAGGGTGTTCAGATAGACTTACTTGACAATTCTGTAAAAGGACGTTAAAGGGTTTTCTGACACCCTGTATAATATGTAGGACAGATGACAATGCTAGTGCCTACAGCCAGCAAAAAAGCTTGTTATAAAAATGAAATTAATGACAGAAACTTGTCTAACTTTCTAGGTGCCACAGCACTTTGGTGCGCAGCGGGCGCCGGGCATCTAGGCATAGTGAAGCGGCTAGTCCGCGCAGGCGCGAACGTGAACCATGCCACCAAGACGCTGAGCACGCCGCTCCGCGCAGCCTGCTTCGACGGCCGGCTCGACATAGTCAAGTACTTGGTCCGGCACGGGGCCGATATACATAAAGCCAACAAGTACAACAACACTTGCCTCATGATAGCGGCTTACAAAGGGCATTTGGATGTGGTGAGTGTACTTAATTTTTGTAACAGCTTTTGTACATCCTTCATTGGCTGTACATACTTCCATGCTGGTCTGGGAGCAAAGAAAAAACATAGAATGTACACACGACAATATAATCAGGTAAGCACCTACGCACGCTCGCGCCGTATCTATCCTGCTTACCGAATAGCTTTGCTGTGTGTACCAGTTGCTTCTCTTCCCGCGCAAATGGTAAAAACCCATTGAGGGAATGGGAAATCATAGGAATCATGTTATAGGCGATGCGGCTAGCACCATCACTATTTTGATTCCACTTTCCACCTCTACGCCCTCAAGTGTCTTGCTAAACGTGGCCTGTAGGTCTTGTTGCCTTAGGCTCTGTCTACCCCGTAAGGGATAAAGTCGTGATTTGTGTATGTGTGTATGTATGTATGTATTCATTGGCTGGTCTGGGAGTAAAGATAATAGACTACAAGCCCATGGAAAAAAAAAGTGAAATGAACCAGCGTGAATGAAGCTTAGAAGGCTGTTACTATATCATAAAATAACTCTGAGCGTTATGCCGTCATTTCTGAGCGGTACATTTATGGAATTTCTCAGGTACAAGTGAGGAATTACGACTAATTATTAATTTACGGCGTTTTTATAGCTTATAGATGATTAAAAATAAATGTCGAAAAACCTAGTGCCGTTTTAAAGTCGTGGTGCCGGAAGTTAGTGCATTTTTTTTTCAATGTATGAGAAAAAATCTGCACCGCTCAGAAATGACGGCATAGCGCTCAGAGTTATTTTATGATATAGTAATAGCCTTCTAAGCTTCATTCACGCTGGTTCATTTCACATGTTTTTTTTTCCATGGGCTTGTAGTCTATAGAAGATAGAATGTACCAGTTGCTTCTCTTCCTGCGAGAGTGGGCGAAAATCTTAGGAATCATGTTATAGGCGATGCGGCTATAAAGCCATCACTATTATGATCCCCTTTCCACCTTTACGCCCACAATCATGCTAAACGTGGCCTTTAGGTCTCGTTACCTTAGGCTCTGTCTACTCCGTAAGAGATAAAGACGTGATTTATGTATGTACGTATTTTATACGGGTGTCGTAGAATTTGTTTGTTGGATATTAAAAAATAAATAGTTTGTTCCAAAGAAGAAATGTGTGTATGTTTGTATGTAAACTCTTTATTGTGCAAAATAAACATAAGACAAATACAATTGACAAACACTGAGATACATTTAATAATAATGATGATAATGTTTACATAAAGAGAGTTTACTGCTGTTTCCGCACCAGGCTAGGCCTGTCACGTTGGGACCGGATTCGGGGCACTCACACATACGTACATACGCAAATCACGTCTATATCCCTTACGGGGTAGACAGAGCCTAAGGTAACAAGACCTAAAGGCCACGTTTAGCGTGATTGTAGGCGTATAGGTGGAAAAGGGAATCAAAATAGTGAAGGGGTGGTAGCCGCATCGCCTATAACACGATTCCTAAGAATTTCGCCCATTCGCTCGAAGGGCTTTTACCATCTGCGCGGGACGAGAAGCAACTGGTATATGCAATGTTTTTCTTTGCTAACAGACAAGCATGGAAGTACTTTCATATTATTAATTGTATCTTGTATCAAAGCAAATAAAAGTTTCAGTTTGAGTTTAAATAAAAACAAAGACAACTAGGGTTGGAAAAACAGGTGAAGCAATTTTACAGCGTAAAGTATACAAATCAAGGTATTCCTACCTTAATAATAGTGCTTAGTCTGTCAATTATTGAACTACTGCACCTGTGTCGTTCTAAACCATGATATACTTGTTGCAGGTACAATTCCTTCTAGATAATGGCGCTAGGGTGGACGAGAGGGCGCTATGTGGCGCCACGGCTTTGCATTTTGCCGCTGAATGCGGTCACGCGGCGGTGGTTTGCTCTCTCATCGATCACAACGCGAAAATACTTACCAATGAGAATGGTGAGTGCACTTTTAATCCAGTAGCAATACCGTAGTGATTGATACCGAAGAGAGAGAGAAAGAGAGAGAGGGAGAGGGAGAGAGAGAGAGAGAAGGGGGAGAGGGAGAGAGAGGGAGAGAGAGAGAGAGTTACCGAGAGTAGAGTGACAAGGGATTACTCGGACTCATATCAAGTAGTGTGGAATGCTCTCGAACAGGACGAGTGGAGGAAATAACCTAACCTAAAAAAACATTGATACATTCATACATACATACATACATGAATCACGTCTTTATCCCTTACAGGGTAGACAAAGCCTAATGTAACAAGACCTTAGGCCACGTTTAGCATGATAACGGGCGTATAGATGGAAAGGTGAATCATAATAGTGATAACACGTAGGCTTATTACCTAACTCGCTCGCAATCGCCATCGTGTTCATTTTGACAGTTCATGTATGGGCTGACAATCGACATCGGAATCGGCTAGCTTTCACATTCATACAAGAAGTGTCTGTGAGCGAGGGTAATAAGCCTAATGATTCCCCTCTCCACCTATACGCCCCAGAATCATGCTAAACGTGGCATTTCATCCCCCCTTTACGAATGCCCCCCCCCTTGCCTGCAGGTATTGCTTCCTTGCTTTGCACTTTGATATGCCAACCTGTTGTTTTTGAAAAAATTAGTTTTCCCTCCTTTTTTTTTATTGTAAACTATTTAATTAATTTATGTATTTCTTTAGTTACACATAAGCCGGGTTCTATCTATTTATTGCTTTGTTTACGTAAAAGTTTATGGATTAAGTAAGATAGTTTATCTGTGTATCGTTTCGTGAGTCATAGACGGTTCTGGCTGAAAATCAGTGCCGCAGGTGTCTAACACCTCAGCGTAATGCTGAGCCAGCGACCGTTTCACTTTTGCGAAGACACACAACGCTGATGATCTATTTTTCATGACTGTGTTTTTTTCTGTGTTGCTTCTCTTCCCGCGCAGATGGTAAAAGCCCATCGAGGGAATGGGCGAAAGTCTTAGGAATCATGTTATAGGCGATGCGGCTAGCAACCCATCACTATTTTGATTTCCCTTTCCACCTATACGCCCTAAATCTAAACTAGCTAATCATGCTAAACGTGGCCGTAAGGTTTTGTTACCTTAAGCTCTGTCTACCCCGTAAGGGATAAAGACGTGATTTGTGTATGTATGTATGTATGTGTTTTTTTTCTATAAATTCTCTTATATTTGTGTGTCTTGCAAAAAGGAATAAATGTCTTCTTTCTTTCTTTCAGGTATGACCCCGTTGCAGTGCGCGGCGGAGCGCGCGCGCGCGTCTGTGGTAGAGCTGCTGGCGGCGCGGCCCGAGGTGACGCGCGCGCAGGCCGTGGAGGCCTACGAGCTGCTCGGCGCCTCCTATGCCAACGACAAGGAGTATTACTGCTTGAGGGTGAGACAGTTTTAGGAACTTGACATTAGACTGTTATATTTAAATATTTTTACGAGTATTGGCATGACAACAAAATTGTATTTACCTAAACTGTATAATTAAGGATGACTATTTACAATATTATTAGAATGGGATACCTTTAGATTAAGCATTGTTGACATTTTATACCCTGACAGGGTGTCATGTACGGTCAAGTGCAAAAATAAGTATTGATACGAACTTCTCAAAAAAATATGTCCCACGACCTTATTACGCCGGTGTAAGAGTGTATGGTACTTATTTTTGAAACTTTGACTAGATACATATTATTACACTTGACTGTACCTACATCCATTTTACACAGTAACATCTTGGTATTTATGTAATGAACATGACTTGAATGATTAAATAATTGAATTGAATTGACATTAAGAGGACTACTTGGAGCTCTTTGAATGTTGGGTTTGTGCTGTCATCCTCACTCGGCTCGATCAAGTATCAAACCCGAGCGAGACAAACCCGAATGGTGTTCTGAGTGCCCTCGAACTGTACATATACACTGTGTCTCAAGAGTACCATCCTCACTTTTCTAGTGTAAAAAAAAATTCTAAACGACGCCGAAAATTAGAACACAGAAAAATCCGAAGCTGGGTAAGCCTTCGAATGTTTCTATCTGTTACTAACTGTCACGTGACTTTGTTACTATGCGATTTTTTGTCGCTAAACGTAAGCGTCATCTGTTTGAATGATGTGTATATACCACACAATTACAAACTCCCGTGGAACATCTACTGCTCACCAAGGACGAGAGAAGGCGGTTTTTCCATGTGTTCTTTTCAGTGTCGTTTAGCAATTTAATTTCTAACGGTAAAGCCGTAAAAGTATACATAAAAAATCAGGAAGTAAACATTCTTGTTACATTTGATAGTACTCTTCTAGTGTAGCTCAGTGAGAGGCAAGATTTGTAAGATTTAGTTTCTCTTTTCAGATGGCATATCAGTACCTGCGCAGAGCGATGGCAATGAGATACGATACACGATACGGTCTTCTTTTGAAGAAACCAGCGGATCCTATACCGGCCTATGATAATTGGAAGGAGAGCACCACACTACAAGTAAGTACTCGCCACACAAGTAGGTAAGCTACTACAAGTATACTGCAAGTAAGCTTTCTCTTAGTCACTACAACATAACATTTATCACTAAGGGTGCGTTCCACTAAGCGCCCACAACGATCAAAATGCTCCTTTAGTCGTTCCACATCACGACCGCGGTCGTTGTGGTCGCGGCGAAAACGTCACTTATGACGTCATGACTTACGCTCACGCGAAGCTCACGGCGACCCATTTAAAAAGGTGGGTCGAAGTGATCGTTGAGAAAATTAGCGGTATCTTCAAAACTCAAAGTATCAAAAATGGCGACCGTGAAACTGACGTTATTTCATGCGGAACGAGATATTTTAGTAGAAGTGAATGTTTCTGTTAATTAAACACACCACTAATATTAAATATAAAAAAACTAATTATAATTTTTTTTCAAGATAAATTGATTAAAACAATAATTAATTAAGTTTATTTTCAAGGCTTACAGGTTATAACCTAACCTCTTAAATATTTTGCTTTCTTTTTACTAACTCGCCATTTGTATTATTTACCTCCACGCTCAAAACGCTCTATAATCCATTGCACTTGAGTTTCCGACAGTAACGCTCACAAGCAAGTGGAACGGGAAAAACTGCGGTCGTGAGCGTGATCGTTGTGAACGCTTAGTGGAACGCACCCTAAGATAGAGTTAGCACCAAATATTTGCATTACTCGTAAATATAACTTCGTCCCTCAGGTTGATCAAGACCGACTCATATGTTACATTGCTTAAGAACAGACACACAAATTACGTCTTTATCCCTTACGGGGTAGACAGAGCCTGATCCTAAAGTAACAAGACCTACAGGCCATGTTTAGCAAGTCTATGGGCGTATAGGTGGAAAGGGGAATCAAAATAATGATGGGTTGTTAACCGCATCGCCTATAACGTGATTCCTATGATTTCTTCCATACTATCGATCGACGTCGACTGTTCCATTCTGCCATCGATCGATGATCGATCGATTGGTGTGGCAACACCCTAAAGGCCCCTTAAACCCTGATTCGGTTTTTTATTTGCTTATTATCTTCAGGAAGTGGAACGTCTCCACGGCAACGCGCACGGCTTACACATGGAGGGCCTGGCGGTCCGGGAGCGAGTGCTAGGGCGCCGCTGTCCGGATCTACCGCACCCCATAGTGTTCCGCGGCGCCGTGTTCGCGGACGAGGCGCGCTTCGACCGCTGCCTCGCGCTGTGGCGGCACGCGCTGCTGCTGCGGCATCATAACTCGGTGAGTGACTAACTAATTGCTTACTAATGACTAACTTATTACTGACTAATAACTAACTAATGACATACTAATTGCTTACTAATGAAATGACTAACTTATTACTGACTAATAACTTTTGAATGACAAATGACTAACTAATTGCTTGCTAATGACGAACTTATTACAGACTAATAAGTAATTGCTTCCTACAGACTAATTTATTACTGACTAATGACTAACTACTGACTAACTGATTGCTTACTAATGACTAACTTACTACTGACTAAGGACTAACTAATTACTGCTGCTGCTGCTGCGGAAGCATTACTCGGCGAGTGACTAATGACTGACTAATGACGATAATGACTGTGACTAAAAACTGGTGCCTACCGCATGAGACTCGAGAAATACCTACGAACTTCTCCAGCTAATTATACAGGGAAATATAAGTTGCGGCAATGGCAGAAAATGTTCAATGTGGCGAGTTCTGTGTTTTACCTGAAAGCATTCTATTGAATATTTTCTTATGTTAATTCAAACAAGATTATTTCTTTGGTTGCAGGTGTCTGTCGTCAAAGATTTGCTCAGGTTCGCTCAAGTATTCTCCCAGATGATCCACATCGGAATAGAATTGCCATTAGAACAGGTAAAATTAGTTCCACATATTGTACAATTGTAGTATACCTACAGGATGGAACAAGTATCCCCAGAGATAATTCATTGGAGTGTATAAACATAGCTTCTAGCTATAGAAGCTATTTGTCATGAAAAGCCATTTTATTTTCGAAAGGTCGTGTGCCTCCAGAGGCACAGAATTACTCCAAATCCAGATTTACTTACTTCCTATATTTTTGGCTGCTATAGTCACTACAAAGGATAAAACAAAGTCTCTTTCCTCTGTCTGCCTGTCCCTGTGTATGCTTAGATCTTTAAAACTACGCAACGGATTTTGTTGTGGTTTTTTTTAATACATAGAGTGATTCATAAGGAAGACTTATATGTGAAACTACCGTGAGACTCAATCATAATTACACATAAACGGATAACTCACGTATAAAAAGTCGAGCATCACTCGACTTATGACGACGGTTTATGTGTAATTAAGGCTTATATGTATAATTCTACGAAGACGAAGTCGCGTGCAGAAGCTAGTTATGGTTATAAAAACCAGGCGAATTATCGCTGGGGTGTTTGTTAAATCTTTTGTACCTACTTATGATAAAAATTATAATATATTAATTTATTATATCATTAATTATAATATTAAATATTTTTTAGGTTTTCTACGTATTAGAAGCATGTGCGGAAGAACTAAAGCGAGGCACAAAAAGACTGGAGAAACCGCAAGCTAACCACGACCCTGAGTCCTTAACAGTAAGTCACATTTTCCTGTACACTGTGTCACGTTTCCATACCATTCGTGTCCGTTGCAGCTGAGAAGGAATAAATTAATCACTATACTGTAAAAAAATCGCATAGTAACAAGGTCACGGAGAGCTAGTAACAGATAGAAAAAATCGAAGGCTTACCCACCTGCTATGGGTGGTGTAGGGGAGCACGCGTCACGGAACGACGAGGACCCGGGTTCGTTTCCCGGCCATAGCTTTACTTTTCGCGATTTTTTTATGTGTTCTAATTTTACGCGCAGATCGCAAAAGGCCATCGAAGGAATCTGCGAGAATTTTAGGAATTATGTTATAGTCGATGCGGCTAGCAACCCATCACTATTTTGATTCCCTTTTCCACCTATACGGCCACAGTAATGCTAAGCACGGCCTTTAGGTCTTGTTACATTAGGCTATGTCTACCACTTGACATTACCTACCTGCATTGCACGGTCTCATTGTCTAAGGGAAGACGGGCCCAGCGTACGGGCCCTCCCTTTCTTGGCGCGGTCCTGCCGGAAGCCGGGGCCAACTTTGGGGCGTATGTGGTGAAACCCTAGTGGCATCCCACTGCGTCCCCGTCACACCGGATTGAGGCAACGCTGGAGAGTTTTTAGTTTGAGTGTACCCCTTCCGGGTGGACTCCCACATCCCCGTGCCTATGGCATCCATAAAGATTTTTCACGCGCGTGATTTATGTGTACCTATGTATGTTACTAAAAAACCGGTTGCCTGTAAAGTCGGTATACGGGCGAAAGTTTTACGTGACAACGACTTTGAGTGGTAAAATAATTTTAATGTGAATATTCATTCGTATAGTAGGAAGAAGCGCAAGACATGAACCGGTGTGTATGCCTATCTCTCTCACTCTCTCTCTCTCGCTCTGTCTCTCTCGCTCTTAGGCGGGCTAACTGTGCTCGAGTGGAAGGGACGCGTGCCTTTCACTTTTTATGTCTGTCTCTCTCGCTCTTAGGCGGGCTAACCATGCCTCTCACTCGCTCTCATTGTGAGCGCATAACGTGAGCGGAGCGTAACGCAGTTTCTTGAAGTGTCACCCGGCAAACCAATTTATAAGACGTTGTCACGTCAAAAGTTTGTCTGTTTTGTCTAGTAAAGTGATTGTTATTCCTTCGAAGCTTTGTAACTTTGTATAGATTAGTTTTTGGTGTCCAATTAGTAATATCCCAAAATGTGAGAATCATAGGCATGACTTTTACCTTTTGTAAATAGTTATAGGCCTGGTCAAAAATCAGAATAAAAAAAAAAAAAAAAAAAAAAAAATAGTTATAGGCGAATAGACAGCTTTTGAATGGACATTAACATGTCCTAAGACAATAAATAGATATTGTAAAGGCAAACTTTGTACATTCGAACGCTGTAACAAGGCTGTTGAATTGAGCCACGGATATATTAGGGGACGAATGTCTTGCGACACGTGTCGCTAGCGACGTCGGGCGAAGAAGCGCGACGTTGCCGGATTTCACGCGACATGTCTGGCAACATCCCGTGACACGTCGCCAGCGACACCGGGCGAAGTGACGCGACGTTGCCGGTTTTCACGCGACATGTCTGGCAACATCCCGTGACACGTGGCCAGCGGTGTCGAGCGGAGTGGCGCGACGTTGCCGGATTTCACGCGACATGTCTGGCAACGTCCCGTGACACGTAGCCAGCGATGTCGAGCGGAGTGGCGCGACGTTGCCGGTTTTCACGCGTCATGTCTGGCAACGTCCCGTGACACGTTGCCAGCGGTGTCGAGCGAAGTGGCGCGACATGTCTGGCAACATCCCGTGACACGTCGCCAGCGATGTCGAGCGGAGTGGCGCGACGTTGCCGGATTACATGCGACATGTCTGGAAACATCTCGTGACACGTCGCCAGCCATGTCGAGCGAAATGGCGCGATGTTGCCGGTTTTCACGCGACATGTCTGGCAACATTGCGCGATACGTGTTGCCAGAGCCGCATGGGTCGCGCGATGTCGCCAGATATGTCAGGTGTCATCGGGCGCTTGACATGTCGCCGACACAAGTCGTAAATCGTTGTTCCGTGTAAATCCGTGGCTTTACATTCATGCATTGCCGGGTCTCAACCATTTACTATATGCATTATACTGTCTGAATAAGGCGTTTTGATCTTGATTTTTTTTTGATGTTTTGAACAACACAGACCGTTCCATACTGTTTGTTGAAAATGCATGATCTGTTCAGATTCGAATCATATTTTTTTCCAAATAATCTATTGATCAATATAGACTAGTATAGATTGATCACTGTCACTGTTCCCCGTAGATTTGGAAATAACGGTTGTATCACAATTTTGATAGCTATATCAGTAGCGTGCAGTGGGGTGGTCAGGTTAGGCAACGGTAAGGTGACGCAACACAATTTGTTAGTTGATCCTACCCTGTCGACCCTCCGCTACACGCTATAGGCACAGCCTGGAATTTACGCGGCAAAACAAAACGCTGTCGCAGTCTGGCTAGTGTTAGAAACTTTTTTTGTCGATATCGATAGTTACGTGATAAAATAAAAAACTGTACACCAGATAAAAAAAACATACATACTTACCGCCACACCTCTTTCCCATAGGAGTAGGCAGAGAGATTTCTATGAAATTATATAGAAACAGATGCAATTTCTTCTTCAAAATTCACTTCAGTAGGTACAAACAGCAGCACCTTTCGTTTTATTTGGTTCGTGTATAGATGGAATGATACATACAGTCGAGTTATCTAATATATCCGCAGCCGTCCGTTCAAAAATATCTGAACATAGACCATACTTTCAGTTACATAAGAACCGTGTTTAGATATTTTTGAACAGTTGGCTGCATAGAATAATCTGCTATGGGTGATGTAGCGGTATATCACGCGTCACGGAATGACGAGGATCCGGTTTCGATTCCCGGCCATAGCGTTACTTTTCGGATTTTTCTGTGTTTTAATTTTCAGTTTCGTTGAGAAATATAATTACTAACGGATAAAACCGTATAAGTAAATTAAAGTAAGGAAGTAAAATTCTTGATTCGTTTGATAAGTCTCTTAATTAAAACATCCCTTGCATATTTCGAATTAGCTGTCGATATCGATAAAAATGTTTCTAACACTAGCTAGCTTGCGATCGCGTTTTATTTTAGCCCCGAAAACTCCGGGCTCTGGCCATGGGTATGAGTAAACACAGTTATAAGCGATAAAGAGGAACTTTAGCTTGCTAAGCTTTCAAAATTGCTAGTACCTCATAATATGACACCGCATGTACTAACGTCGAGTGTTGTACAGACGACCGCACAAGTATTGATCTCAGAGTTTGTGCCGGGCGTACGGTTTGCAGGAGGAGTACGAGAGCAACGTGCGCACAGCACTGTACCTTGTTGCCGTTGCTGCCAGGTTGCTGGAGAACGATGATAATTCTGAGGTATGTTTTCTTACTTGCTAGATGAGAGGTATGTAATGGGATTTCATAAAACTTTGCGGGCCAAGGTCGGCAATGTGCTCTTTTTTAATTTACGTTCCACACATATTTGTGACACGGTATCTTGGCATTCAGCTATAAAAAAAACTAAGCAAAATTTTGTTCCTGCCCGTCTAGCACGAGAACGCGCGAGATTCGCGTCGCGCGCGAGTTAGACTACCCGTCTCTTTCTAGTACGAACAGTAAGAAAAAGACAGCCAATCTATCTCGCGCGCGACGCGACTCCTGTGCGCTCTCGTGCTAGACATGCTGGCGTTATGACAATCTGTCACCATCTTTATTTAACCTTTACACCGTCATTGAATTCATATGAAGTCAGTATATGCATTGTAAAATGCACCTTAATTTGACAAAATAAAGTTGACAATTGCTAAACTAAAGCTGCTTGGCGGCGAAAAGATAAAAAATAAAAACAAACGAGGTATGTTATATTTTGCAGTTTTATTTTGTCTAAGTAGTTCACTTTTAGTTTCTCTACGAATGAAACTTTAATTTCTTGGAGCATATTAGAGTCGTTTTCAAAACACATGTACATAGTTAAGGGGTTTAATTAAAACAAAAGTTAATTGATTCCTTTGTGTTACGACCTTTTCACCCTTATTGCAATGTAATAAAGGTGAAACGGTCGTAACACAAAGGAATCAATTAATTTTTGTTGTGATTAAGCTCTTAACTGTGTAATTTTTTTTTAAAACGACTCATTAATTAATTCGTCGCACGTGTGAGAAAAGCACTAAACATACCACGGCTGGAAAAGGCGTTTGCCAGCCTCGAACTATACAGCCTCGCTCGCGCTCGGCCTTCAACCCGTTAGTTCCCGGACTGTAGTAATAGGTAGTACTTCCACGCTGGTCTGGGAGCAAAGAAAAAACTTAGAATCTACCAGTTGCTTCTCTTCCCGCGCAAATGGTAAAAATCCATCGAGGGAATGGGCGAAAATCATAGGAATCATGTTATAGGCGATGCGGCTAGCAACCCATCACTATTTTAATTCCACTTTCCACCTCTACGCCCTCAGTGTCTTGCTAAACGTGGCCTGTAGGTCTTGTTACCTTAGGCTCTGTCTACCCCGTAAGGGATAAAGACGTGATTTGTATGTATGTATGTATGTAGTAATGTGTGGGTGTGCAGGAGACGACGAGCGCGGTGCGCCGCGCCATATTCCGGCTGCGGGGCGCGCGGCTGCGCTCGGGGCAGACGCTGCTGCACCTGGCGGCCGACCGCCGCACGCCCGTCGACGACTTCCACACCAGCGACGTGTGTCAGTAAGTCAACAGTCCCATTGTTTAACCTTTTAACCTTATCGACGCCAACTACACATCAGCACCGCAGGTTCAACGCCAACGACTTATACGTCCGTTAGGGGGTATTACGTAGTATTATTACGTGAGGTATTTAGGGGGGGAGGGTGTCGAGCCGAATCTTACTAAATCTCACTTGGGGGTGAGGGGGGTCTTGGCAAATATCACGTAATTTTTTTTAAGCAGAAAATGTTGTAAGACTGCGTGAAAATTAAGTTAAATTAAAGTTGAATGAAAATAAAAAACGTATCTTAATTATAATATGAATGAATAATAAAATATGACACAATTATATTTGTCCATAAATCCAATACCCAAAGTACCAGTTTTTAAAAATGTCACGTGAGATTGGGGTAGGGGGGAGGGGGTCGAGAATTATCTTACGACATCTCACCAAAGGGGGAGGGGGGGTCAAAAATCCTTAAAAATGCCTCGCGTAATTAATGGACGCCCCCTTACTTCAATGCAAAAGCAACCTTCATTCAATTTCGTTTAGGTTCAACTTAACTGGTAGAGATCCCTTATAGGTAGAAGTTCGCCTTTGTGCATATATTTGAGGTCTTTTTTTGTGATTTGTCTCTGTTTCTTTATATTTGTACAATAATGCATTTGCCTACTTACTTATTTAACTTAAGGCATCGCAATAAAGAAGTCTGGGGTATGGGTGACGTCTCTTGTATTTGACGTGGCGGCGAAAAGGTTAAGGGCTCGATCACATTAACCGTTGACGTAGCCACCGAACAACGGTTAAATAAATAACGACACTGTCTTCTTCAACCTCGACATTGGCGGAATCATCGACAGTATCGATGGCGCTATTTCTTTTTAAAAATTGAATTGAAATGAACCGTTGACGTAGTATTGAATACTACAAGAAAGCAACGATTGTTTGGACTGCGCAATAAGAAGTCGCCTTTCTTCAGCCATTTTATACTTTTATAAGCGTTTAACCTTTTCGCTTCTATTGACTTGATATCATGTCAGTACATGCAGTGTAAAATGCGACTTCGCTTGACAAGATTAAGTTGACAGTTGCGAGTGACACTAGAGCCGCTTGGTGGTTAAAAGGTTAAAGTTTCGGGTTTGAAGCGTTCGTTGTCCTTCAGATTTCCTTGTGCGCGGACAGCGAGGCTGTTGCTAGACTGCGGCGTGGAAATAGACGCGACAGACGACGCGCGGCGCACGGCGCTGCACGTCGCGCTTATATCGTACCAGCTGGTGCCAGGTACGTTATTGCGTAAGAATAAATAAGAACATAGTAGAACGGAAACTCCCGCTCCGGCCGGACTCAAGGTCACGATATTAGAGTACCCGTTAAGCGGGTATTTCAGTCGGGCTGTCACGGCCGGCGTCGCCGCACCGCATTTCCCACGCGGGCCCAGTGCGGATTAGGAACTTCACACACACCATTGAATTGCTTCACACATGCGTGCTGGTTTCCTCACAATGTTTTCCTTCGCCGAAAAGCTCTTGGTAAATTTCAAATGTAACGAAGCCGTGGTAGCTTAGTGGTTTGACTGGTGGCCTCTCAAGCAGACCGTTGTGGCTTCGAATCCCTGGTTCGCACTCGTGAATTTTTAGGAATCTATGTGCGAAATTACGTATAATTGTAATTTTAAGTGAGACTGTTATTCATGACTAGCTTCTGCCCGCGACTTTGTATGCGTAGAATTATACATACAATTACTCTACCTATTAAAACACCGCATCAAAATCCGTTGAGTAGTTTCAAAGATCTAAGCACGCATAGGGACAGACGGACAGACAATAAAGCGACTCTGTTAATATTTTCTTCCTGGCGTTATGTCAATTTGTCAGTATCTTTATTTAAACTTTTTACCGCCATTGAACTCATTATGAAGCCAGTATATGCACGGTAAAATGCGCCTTCATCTGACAAAATAAAGTTGACAGTTGCTAAACTAAAGCTGCTTGGCGGCGAAAAGATAAAAAATAATAACAATAAACGAGGTTTATTATATTTTGCAGTTTTATTTTGTATTTACTTTGTTTTATACTATGTAGTTGTTTATTATTGTGATGGCGTAGACTCGCGGCAGCAGTGGGCGGAGGCGCTGCGCAGCGTGGTGTTCGAGCTGCTGGCGCGCGGCGCGCACGCAGACGTTGTCGACAGCGACGGGATCACCCCCCTCGTGGCCGCTATAGGAGGTACTAACGATTTATCCGTTACGGGGTAGACAGACCCCAAGTTTAGCATTTAAAGAGGCCTCAAAATGGTGATGGGTTGCTAACATCGCCTATAACATGATTCCTAAGATTCGCCCATTCCCTCGATGGATACGATGTAATACGGTATCTATATCCGTATCATAACTTGCGTATAATATATCCAGAACCAATAACCAAATGATATTAAGAAACTTGTATCTTAATATTCACATAAAAGTATCAATATCGGTACTTTAATGAAATCGAAATTTCGAACATGTTAAAAAATAAAATAATTATATATGGTCTATAGAAATAAACAGTGTATTTACCCAACTCTCTATATATTGAATTTACTTTCTCTATTGCACCCATTTAGCTTTAAACCTCTTCAATTTTATTATATTTGCAGCCTAGCCATTTACCCATTTAAAAAGCAGGCTGCAATGCAGTCGTCTGGAAGTTTTGCGCGTAAATACATTTCTATCTATATATATTACATTTTCTCGCCCTAGGCCCAGCAGAGACGGTGGTGCGTGCGGCGTTGAGCCCTAAGCTCTCCTGCCTCGCAGCGGCGTCCCTAGCGCTCCACGGCGCCAAATACCAGCCCTCACAGGTGCCGAGAGTCCTCCACTCCTTCCTCACCATGCACGGAGTAATGCCAGCCAGCGAATGTTGAGTGCACGTGCACTTAACAAGGATGAGGCAAAATGGTACGCGCACTAAGAGAAGCTAAGCCAAGTGAGATTAAAGAGTTCGCTACGTGTCAAATCTGAAGATGCTCAATGAATGCGACTGTATTCTGTTGTTTGGTAAGCATAGGGATGGCGTGAAGATGATAACACAAAGTAAGCTGCAAGTATGATCAGGTTCGCAATTTATTTTATGTACATTGTATAGTGTAGCGCTGGATATGGGCTCTACTGTAAGTAACACAGTGGGGGATTAGCCACGTAGCAAAAGAGGCCCCCGAACACCAACGCCTTCTATGACCATGGTAATAGCATCTTGCTAACCTAAAGGACCAAGGGCTCCTTTATAGTATGTGCTACAGGCCCCCTTCTGGCATAATCCGATATTGTTACAGTTGCTGTTTTTAACTACAATGTTCAATTAGAATATGCACTTCGGCATAGTAAGGACTCGAATTGACATGAGCTTTTTTGCGTATAATTCCTTAGAATGTCAATAATTTTAACTCATTAGGAGACTAGCTTTGTTTCGAATAGCCATTTTATGTAAGAGTTTTTAATGTTGTTTGTAAGACAAAGCCGGGCATGATTAAGTGTTGTACTCTATTAAAGTACGTTTCTGAGTGCTTCGTGTAAGCTAAGCACCGTGATGGCATGAAACGATATTGTTTTCTTCATTATAGTTTATATTTAAAGACTACGAAATGATTATTGTATTAATTATGCTCGAACGAATTGTTACCGTGACAATCATTGAAATGCAATTTATTGACATAAAAATTATCTTTGTTTGTGGCTCAATTACACTACATTACTCAATTATTAACTAGTTTGATTTATATTTATAAATAAGCATGTGCAATGATTGTCTTTATCAAAAATGCGTTTCTTTTGTATCATATTTGTTAAACAGACCCGTAAAGACTTGGATAGTGTAATTGAGCCACGATCCGCCATTTAGCGCGTCGCGTCCATTTTGTTGTCCGATGTAAAGCATTTATTTCGGAATTTATTTATGATTTGTGTATATTTATAAATATAGATATTATTGAACACAGGGTTAGGATGTGTTCAAAAGTTTTAAACGGTGGCTCAAAATATTTTTATTTAACGAATTGTAGGGGTCGACTTTACATTGTGATAACTTAGGTTTACTGTAGGGTAAGCCATAGGGCGTATGTGGATTGAAATAGCAACACCAGAAGTACTAATAACTGTACTAATTTCAACCGTAGCTCTCTATAGATTACGTTTAAAATTGGAAGCTTAGAAAGTTCGAATGTAGCTCGTGATATTTTGCAAATATTGTAACATTTAATTGACAAAATGTATGAGGTTTTATCGTGCAGTTTAAAAAATGTTTTTGATCTCTTATTATGGGATTAGATGTTATAGGCCAGTGGTCGTCAACTCTTCGGCATTCGTTGTTGTATTTAGAGGGGTTGTTTACCACTGTTTATATAGGAGTTACCTTATTTTGAAGTAGACCAATAGCTGTCTCATTGGTTACGTACGTTCAGTGCAGCGATGAATAAACATATTTATAGTTAGGCGGGTTGTCCATTAAAAGTACAGCAGCTATGCTATAATACTATAGTAACGTGTCTAAAAGTAAAATGAAACGTTTTATAATCTATATCGTCACTATTTAAAAGTAAACATTATGAGGTGACACAGTTTATTTTGAGTCGATTTGAGATGGTAACTTTTTTAAACAAGTCAATACTTGTCGTCTCAGTTCATACCTATAAAATAAACAGATGGCACAGAATAAATAATACTACAACTTACAGAAGTTGCACTCCTTTGATATTGAAGAAAGCCACCGTTTTAATAGCCTACAGAATTAGGTAGGTACCGCGTTCAATCAAAATCGCACCCTAATGCCAAGCACGCGAGTGTAGTTACTATGTTGTACTGCCTTTTGTTCCGAACATACCTACGCCGCCAACTCGAGAGTAAGGGTTATTACTTTGTCAGAATGTTAAAATAAAACGATCGAAGTAAACGCTTAGAAAATTTATTTATTTTACAATATTATGTGTCTACAGTTCAGTTGTTAATCTTTTATGTAGATCCCGGGTTTGATTCCCGCACATAACTTTACTTTTTGGATTTTTCTATATGTTCTAATTTTCAGTGTGTTTAGAAATTTAATTTCTAACGGTAAAACCGTTCTTGATTCATTTGATAGTACCTATCATTTGAAAAACAGCGCCTTCTCTCGTCCTTGGTGAGCAGTAGATGTTCCACGGGAGTTTGTAATTGTGTCGTACAGACACATCATTCAAACAGATGACGCTTAGCGACAAAAATAGCATAGTAATAAGGTCACGTGACAGCTAGTAACAGATAGAAAAATTCGAAGGCTTACCCACCTGCCATGGGCTGGGGTATAGCAGGCGTCACGGACGATTCCCGGTCATAGCTTTACTTTTCGGATTTTTTTATGTGTTCAAATTTTTAGTGTTTAGAAATTTTACTTCTCTAAAGTTCCTATTATAACATGTTTGTGTTGCAAAACTTCTGAATATTACAAATAATTTTAATAGATATCTAAATATATATAACTCAAAGGTGACTGACTGACTGGCATAGTGATCTATCAACGCACAGCCCTAACCACTGGACGGATCGGGCTGAAATTTAGCATGAAGGTAGATGTTATGACATAGGCATCCGCTAAGAAAGGATTTTGATCAATTCTGCCCCCAAGGGGATAAAATAAGGGATGAAAGTTTGTATGAAACTTTGTCAATTTTAAACCGATCGGGCTGAGGCTTTGCATGCATAAAGCTACTATGACGTAGGCATCCTCTAAGAACGGATTGCGTAATTTCTGCGGGATAGCGATAACTGAATTCTATGCAGACGAAGTTGCGGGCAACAGCTAGTAAAATATATTTAGGTAAAGATCAAAACGTTCAAAGGCTTCGAGACCGGCCGAGCACATGTTTGGGCGTGTTGAGTCTCGCGCGTGCGCAGGCGGCAGCCCCGACTGTTAAACAATCTCGAGCTGTCGCGCGCTGTAGGTTATTGTCGCTGTAGGTATGAACGAGACGGATGCCTGCAGATGGTATCATTCACGTCTGTACTATAGTGTCGCATGACTGCTGTCTTTTATGTACAAAAGGAATAGTTTTGATGTTAGATCTAGGTAAAACTAACGCACAGAAGCAAACTATTGTATAAGAATCATACCATCATATAATTTTAAGTTCATCGCATAAAATTATATGAAATTGACAACATATCGACTTTTTTGTTAGCATCCATAAATTACGCGAGGCTTTAGGGCGCAGGGAGAGCGTCGTATCGAATCTCACCCTATCTCACCTGAGTAAGGGGGGGGGGGGGGGGGGTTCGGAAAGTATGACGTAATTTTTCTTCACAAAAAACTAACATTGCGAGTTAATTGTGTTATAAATTAAGTAAAACATGTTTTACTATTAAAATAATGGTTAACGCCACATTAGGTACATTTATTGTGGTTATGCGAATAAAAAAGGTTGTTTTTTTCATGACTGTAAGGCAATTAAGTTCAAAGTAATGCATAAAGTACTGAAATACCCATTTTTTAAAATTCACCTGACATTTCGGTCAAACCAAATCTCATGACATCTCACGACATCTCACCAAGGGGGGGAGGGGGGCTCGAAAAATCGCCAAACTCACCTCACGTCATTAATGAACGCCCCCTTAGGTCGGGAAATGTTTGACTTCACAATAACAAGCGTCAATTACCTTGAACACTGCCACTATTCATACATACTGTTAACTGTGAGTTAAGCCTGTGAGTGAAAGAGATGAAACGATACCGTATGTTCAAACTCGTAAAAAACAATAAATAAAAAAATAAGAATAAATTTGAAAGTATAAAAAGTTTGAAATCTAAAAAGGTTACTGTAGTGCAAATATAAATACTTAGCTAATTTTCTGCTTGAATGAGGGGTAATTTGGGTATTTTTTAATTTTATAGAGCCAACTTGTTTCGCTTTTTGGAAATAGTAAAGTACAAAGGAACACGATCAAGATTGTCGTCATTTTTTCATCAGTTTCAATAAATAAATCGATTATCTCCTACATATGTTTTGTCAGCGCCTTGATGGCGCTTATGAATTTATGCTGGCATTAAATTTAATTTTGTAAAGTAGTTGTTTTAAAAAAAATAAAGTACCAAGTGAGACCAAAATTAAATTAAAACGAAACGATACAGTTCTTTAATCGAACATTCGTAAAGGGTCTGGTCGTTCAGGCCATAAAGTCCAAAGACATGAATTTTTAGTGTTAAAAATTCTAAAATATTCGACTTTTTATTATTGTCTAGTCAAAAACCTATTAATAATATTTTATCTGGAATGTAAATAAATTTGTTTTCTGTAAATATTTTCTTTTAACTGTTGACTGTTATTCATATAAAGCTATATTTATTTTCAATAAAAAACATTATTTTTGTAAGCCTACAATATTTTTCTATAATGAATGCGTACTTATCTTACGGAATTAAAATTTAAAAACTTTAAAGCTAAACAAACAATTAAAATAATATCCAGTGGCGGGCATTAAAAGGATATATAAAAGCACATTAAATTTACACGTGTGTTCCTATTTAGCATAGATAGATGCACACATGGATTTGACTTCATCCTAATTAGTGATTAAATCGGTAAATAATTTAAGCCAAATCATTTCAATTGCTTAGTCATCACCAGACTAATCATAGAGATGAAAGTGTGTAAATATATCGGAGAAAGGCTTTATGCCGAATTCTTCCGATATATTTGGCCACTTCCACTTTGGTTGTAACGACTGACGCTCAATTTCAGTACTTCCTTGATAAGTTGCGATAGTTCACAAGATTAAATAGAGGATCGAATTTTGGATGGCTTGGATACTTTTTGGAACACGACCGCAGATAAGTTTTTTTTGTGTTGACAATGCTGGCAACATTTCAAGTTTTTTTTTCTTATCATATTCAATTTGAATTGCGTTCGAAGTTAATAATTAACACCGAATAAATACCCGATATGCCAAATTAGAATATACTTTTGTACTAGCTTTACTAATGTTAAAAATACACGTGTTTCATTTTAATGCAAAATTTGTGTTCATTACTGTTTCATATGAATCATTCGCTTCGCTATAAAGCTTTATTTTTGTATAACTAATTGATGTTGAATTCAAATTTTATCGTTTTTTGTTTTTGGATAATTAATTAAATTACGCTCTTAACAATAAAATTTATAAATTAAAGGCCGTTTTTAACTTTACTGTCAGATTTGTGACATAAAGTACTTGGTTCTGGCAACAATTTTGATTGAAAAGTTTAAATTGTTCTTTTAGAAATTGTCTATTCTATTTTTTATTTTTTAATCGTATGTTTCTTATGCTTCCATGTTGTCGATGATTCATTAGTTAGCTTTTAACAAATGATGAGGTAAATTAAAATAATAACTTGCCGCTGTTGTGAATTCAATTGCAGAAATCGAATTAAACTTACTTATCATGATTGTGAAGTTGGGTACGCACGTGTAGCATTTTTAAGTAAATATAGTCAGAGGCCATTTTTCATTGACTTTAGTTATTCGAGTTTAGTTATTGAGTTTAGTTATGTCTGCTTGACATCCCCACAATTGTCTTTACTTTGCTATCTCCGCGATATGGCGAACTCAAGTCGTGGTCCCCGGCCATAGCTTTACTTTTCGGATTTTTCTATGTGTTCTGATTTTCACAGACATTTAGAAATTAGTTATTCGACTATATCGCGTCATGATTCATGGACCTTAGGAAATGAATGACACAAGTACCGAGAGGATATTGTAAAGGATAGAAAATAAATGTAAGTAACTGTTAGACAGTGGTTTACAAAATTATAAAATGATTGTAAATAAAATTACTATTTATCTGTGCTGTAATAGGCGACTGTATTTTGTCAAAGTTCGACAAATAAAATGTTGGTTCAAAATTTATTTGTGTTTTTTTTTCTTCACATCGTATATGTATGTCTTGTATAAAAATGATGAGTGAGTTACAAAAACGAGGTGAAACAAACGTATTAGCTAACCAGTAGCCATAAACCAAAGTGTCTTTGACAGTTTTAAAAGTTGTGAATGAATGTGGATGACTGACTCCCTTTTTTGAAGTCGGAGTCGCATAATTAAGGTGAAGCGTGGATAACGGAATTGGTAATGAAATGAGTTCGATTCCCAGCCACAGTTTTCTGTTTTTTATTGTAATAAGATTTAAGAAGTATTCGTAGCCAACACCGGAATAGATATATCAAATCGAGCGACCAAAGTGCTAAAAAAAAAATTAACACGCGTATATCGCGCTCCATAGCAGGCATACTATTTTTGAAACTGTCCTAAGTATCTTCATAATTATTCCGACTAAGTTGTGTCTTTGTCACTTGTACGCCACAGCGTAAACACCAAATCCATTCCAAGGTTTACTTTTTTAAATTATTTTTTGCAATCTGTAAGCGTTGGTCACGGAACAAGTATTTAAAACAAAAACAAAAGTACGCGTCATCTTTCCTTCTGAGACCACAAGCCAAGTGTTAAGTAATTACGTGATTAAGTCGGTCGGTAACAATAATTTTTCGGATGCACCAAGTATGATCAGGGATTAATATTGTAATAATTTGGTGTTACCTAATCCCAGTAGCATCGGAGAGGGGCTCAGTACCGAACACTTTCAGTTTCTATGCCACTGCCGCACAGCGAGCACGCGTAACTTACGCAACGTGACGTGTCTGACAGCCCGCATGCGTATGACACACTTTTAAATCCAATTTTATCTCTACAACATAAATTACTGTCAAAAATTTGAAAACGCTCGTAGAAAATTACGCAATCAATTTTAAATTTTAATCCGACGTTATTGCTTTAGAGAATTAATAACGAATCGATTTACCATAAAATTTTCGCGCCATTTCGCCGATAGCCGTTTCGAAATTAAAAAGTTGAGTAATTGACCGCTGGGTATTTTATGATAGACGCTACGTGCTTGATAAAAACTTTCATAGATATAGGTAACTGTGTTATTTTAATTTCGAATTATAACTATGTGTAGAACGAGGTGCTTTATTATTGTGTTGCGTGATGTGTTGGGTTAGTGAAGTAATATTTTCGGAGACACCATCTGTCGAAAAGTGAGTACCTACACCTACATTTTTTTAAACTGTAATCAAACTGGCTGTTTGACTGTGTTCCCATTATCTCTAGAAGTTTGTAATTATTTAAAAAAATAGAGCTTGACGGTTTGTATTCATGACATATAAGGACCTAATAATTATTAAATGACTACTAAGTTACCTACTAAGATTTTCCGTCTTTTTTTTCAATTTGCAAATTTTAAGCAGTTTAACGTCCAAAAGTGACCCTTTTTCTAAAACTTCGCTGTCTTGAAGCGTAATCGTTAGGCATTTGAAATATTCACAGATTTTGTGTAACTAAGTATCTAATGGCCGATATACATTAAATATATTTTATAAGTAAATTAAGAATGAAAAGGGGTTCCCTGATGAGGAACTGGTTTTTTACGGCAGATTTTATTAATGGTGATAGTGAATCCTAACTTAGAGAGCGACTCTAACTCGCCATTGTCCATTTTTATGTATTTTCGATTACATTGATTTTGGTTAGTTGCGATGGTCATCCTACCTAATTAGGTTTTAAGTCATTACTTAAATGCCAACTACTTTTTCATTAGATTTTTAGCGTAGGATGTACAAACAAGTTGTTAAAATAGGCCATACCTAGGTCATACCTACATACATACATACATACATATATCACGCCTTTATCCCTTACGGGGTAGACAGAGCCTAAGGTATCAAAATCTTAAGGCCACGTATAGCAAGATTAAGGGCGTATAGGTGGAAAGGGGAATCAAAATAGTGATGGATTGCTAGCCGCATCGCCTATAACATGATTCTTAAGACTCGCCCATTCCCTCGATGGGCTTTTACCAGTTTTTCCTTTACTCCCAGACCAGCATGGAAGTAACCTAGGTCATATCTACCTAAAATTGATACTCTGATATAGGACCAAATAAAAAGTGAGGCTGGTTTAAACTACGCTGTGTCGTGTGCATGCAGCCACACGCACACATATACAACCAAACTTCGCTAAGTAAGTCTACATTATAATAGTTGACCTACGCACCAGCGTAAAAACGAGGTAAGGCGTAGTTATATCCCATATAGCCTGCCTTACTTAGTTGTTCGATTTATATGCCTCTTAAAGGTTCGAATTGACCACTGTGAGTGGGAAAGGCTTGCAGAAAACCGATCAGGTTGGCGCCGACGTGTAGCGTAGGGTCGCAAACACTGCGATAAAGCCTGGTTCGAGATACTCGCTGACAAGAGACAAAAGCTACGTCAAGGCGGCTCAGTAACGACCACCGCAAACCTCTTGTCATGCGTGTGGTATAGCATGTGGCTCTCGTATTGGTTTGTAGCCACAGGAAGCGTTGTCTTCCGGAGGACACGCCATAATTCGTCTGTAAAAACACAAAGGCCATATACCTATCTGACATTGCCGTGCCCCCGCCAATCGAGTATATATAATGTATATATAACGTAGAGTTATACATATTATAAAGCTTCCTCTTGAATCACTCTATCTATTAAAAAGCCGCATCAAAATCCGTTGCGTAGTTTTAAAGATCTAAGCATACATAGGGACAGGCAAACAGCCGAAAGCGATAATTACACATAAACGGATAACTCATATATAAAAAGTCGAGTGATGCTCGACATGTTTCGGACTATTTCGTGGTCCTTCCTCTCGGTAGTCTTTCTCTGGCGCGCAGTGTTCGTTTCGCTGCCGCTTGACTTTTTATACGTGAGTTATCAGTTTATGTGTAATCATGATTAAGTCTCACGGTAGTTTCATTCAGTAGGTACTATGTAGTGAAGCTGTGTTAATATTCTATCTTTTTTATTCAGTTTAGAAGATAAAATTTTGTTTATCCAAATTAGACCTGTTTTTGGGTACTTATTTCTCAAAGCAGACCTTTTCCCAGTAAAAACCGTACTAAATTTTAATTTATTAGTTGATCCAAATTCTACCTGAAGGTCAACGTTTGATGTACCCAAATACTTATCGTCTAATTTGTTTTGGGACCACGTACTTTACTTTAGAGCCTGATATTGTTGGACTTTTACAAGAAATCCAATTAACGAATAATTCGCGGCCCTTCTCAATATGGACCGATGACCAGTTAGGTTTATTATCTAACTCGCTCGCAATGGCAATCGCGTTCATTTTGACAGTTCATGTATGGGCTGACAATTGGCATCGGAATCAGCTAGCTGTCACATTCATACAAAGAACTGTCAAAATGAACACGATGGCGATTGCGAGCGAGTTAGACAATAGTGCGCTGGATGAGGGCCGCGCAAGACCGATCTTTATATGGCACTCTATGAGGGAGGCCTACGTTCAGCAGAGGTCTTTTGGCTGATGATGGCGATGATGCAACTTTATTGTTGTTTTAACAAGCTTTCTATTAACTTGCAATATGTGTATATAAGCGTGTATATTTGTATTTTATGTAACTAGGTACGTACGTTTGCCGGGTGGAATCTTGCAACTCAATTTTGAAGCAGATATCTTTAACCGATTGAGCTGAAATTTTGCATACTTGTGGAAAATGGATGACTAATAATCTGGCAGTGGAGTTCTGGTACCAGCCAGGATTGTGTCCGCAGGAGGGAACCCTTCAACAGTTGATATGTACATTGGAAATTTGGTACACATGTAGAACGGAGACAATGTTAGTACAGTCAACAAGTCAGCAAAAAAACTTGTATTAAAAATGAATTTTCAAGTTAGGTTGGGTTATTATATACAAAGTGTCCCATAAATAAGTACAACAAATTGAAGGGTGATATAGGTGTCACCAAAATTGTATTCCCCGTGACAGGCCAAAGCTTGAGAATATTTAAATTAAAACTCCCCGCAGTGTTATTAACCATGAATATTTTAAATCTCTCGATGTTTCCCCACTCGGTGCGATGTGTGCGACTATGCCTAATTCTTATTTCTAAGGCTTATTATCTAACTCGCTCGCAATCGCCATCGTGTTCATTTTGACAGTTCCTAAGGGCTGACAATTGGCATCGGAATAAGCTAGCTGTCACATTCATACAAGAACTGTCAAAATGAACACGATGGCGATTGCGAGCGAGTTAGGTTAAGCCTACTGCTTCCAAATCCGCTTCCCGAATAGTGTCTCATTGGCATCGGTTTCTTTCTGCATTATTGTGGAGGTTATCATGATATTCGCTCTCACGGTTTTGTCGTGTGCCGGTTTTTATTGTTGGCGTTAGTTCCGAGCGGATGCCTTGGCGTCTGGAATTCCGTTACGAACAGTAGAAAACGGCTAGTAAGAAAATTAGTTAAGATTTAATTTAGTTCTTCCATGCTGGTGTGGGAGTAAAGAAAAAACATAGGATTCACCAGTTGCTTCTCTTCCCGCGCAGATGGGACAAAGACCATCGAGGGAATGGGCGAATGTAGTAATCATGTTATAAGCGATGCGGCTATATAGCAACCCATCATTATTTTGATTTCCCTTTCCACCTATACGCCCCTAATCATGCAAAACGTGGCCTTTAGGTTTCACTACCTTAGGTTCTGTCTACCTCGTAAATGATAAAGACGTGATATATGGATGTATGTATCCAGGGGGTAGACAGAGCCTAAAGTAACAGGCCACATCTAGCAAGATTGTGGGCGTATAGATGGAAAATGGAATCAAAATAGTGGGGTGCTAGCTTCATCGCCTGTGCGAAATATATAATGTTTATACATGCAAGGAAGGTAGGTACCTACATGTTTTTGGTTCGTTCAGTGTCTGGTCGAACACCTACTGAATATTAGCCTAATATTCGTGGTATATCCATTATAAACAACCAGCAAATCGATAAATACAAAATAATGCGCTACAAGGATTATTAATACCTACTAAACAGTGCATAATGAATCCCAAACTTGGTCAGCGAGAGATAAACTTCACAGATTATGACATTAATGCAAATTTTATTGGCTGCTCGTAAAATAATACACGTTAGTTCAATACAGGTAGGTACAACACTAGATTACCTTGCATTGCACGGTCTCATTGTCTAAGCAAAGATGGGCCCAGCGTACGGGCACTCCCCTTCTTGGCGCGGTCCTGGCGGAAGCCGGGGTCGCCGAGGGGGTGTCAGTGGTGAAACCCTAGTGGCATCCCACTGCGTCCCCATCACACTGGATTGAGGCAACGCCAGAGAGTTTTTAGTTTGGGTATACCCCGGGGGGAGTCCCACATAACCCTAGGCATCCCCGTGCCTAGGGCATCCAAGATTTACTTTCCGTTAAAAAAAAAGGTACAACACTAGATTGCGGCTGTAATAGAATTCCTGGCCCTGGAGCCCGATATTTGCGCTTGTTCCTTGTACATAACTATTTTACATAACCAGGACATTCTAAGGTAAAATAAAGACTATTTCTAATAACAGCTCTAATCAAAATAAATAAATAAATAAATCTTTATTGCTAGTGACAAGGTAGGTATATAGAGGAACAAAAATGACATGCTATAAACTTAAAAGTAACAGTACACAAGTTTAGCAATGGGTACCAATCTCAGCGTGTGCTGGGCTCGAGAGCTCAGCGCTGGTTTACAGAAAGGCCCATCGATGTGGTACGTCACAGCCCCTACGCGAATACAATAATATTATAAGAAGAAGAGGAAAATAAAAACAAAAAAGGAAAATCCGTTTAAAAAAATGGCTAAAAAAGTAGTGATCGTACCTACTTCTTATGATGTGCAAAGTGTGTGTTTTTGTGTGTGTTAGTGTGAGTGCCTTTTTTTCATTAATATCCCGGACGAGTTTCTTTTATAAAATCACACCTTAAGAAAATTGCATTAAATAAATAAAAAAACCCGCCACGCATTAATCGAGTAATCATACGTAAATAAGAAAAAAATAATTTATCCCAAATATTCTGTAACATTTTGGAAAAGAGCAGGTACTCTACAACTGCTGGACCGATTTTTACCAAACATGGCTAAAAACCACCGCAATGAAACTGGCTTTCTAATGAAAAAAATCGCATCGAAATCGCACAGACAGATACACAGACATCGACGTCAAACTTACACCCCTTTTATTGCATCGAATGTTGAAAAGGTAAAGGTCACAAGAGCCTCGGCGTTTCTTTGTTTCTTGAAACAATCGTAGTTAGACTGGGATCGGTAACTGCATAAATATTAGGTACTAGTAAACATCACTACATAGTATAAAACAAAGTCGCTTTCTCTGTCCCTATGTCCCTTTGTATACTTATATCTTCTAAACTACACAACGGATTTTGATGCGGTTTTTTTTAATAGATAGAGTGATTCAAGAGGTAGGTTTTTATGTATAATTCTATGCAGACGAAATCGCGGGCAGAAGCTAGTTAGGTATAACTTGTACTTCTGGCTGGGTGACGTAACCTAAACCGCAGGAAAGCATCACGACCCATCGCGATGTTGAAACGGGCTTGTTACCTACTCCTTAGATTGTCGCAAGTATTGTTAGATCATTTTTATCTCAAACTAGCTTTTCCCCGCGACTTCGTCCGCGCAAATAACGTTAGAGTGACGACACAGCCCATACATCCACTCATGTCTCCAAGTATAAGGTTTTTATTGCCTATCCCGTGAGAAATTCGGAAAATCCCTTCTTAGAGCACCTACATGATCCTCTAGGAATATTATCTACTAATTATAGTCTTAATTATTTACCTCGCGTTTTTATCCCGTGGGAAATTTGAAAAATTCCTTTGTAGTTGCACCTTTATACTAATCAAGGAATAATGTGTATATAGGCATGCCAAATTTAATGTCTGTAGCTTTATTAGTACAACATTTCGGAATTTTCCAATCCCGTAGGAAAATCGGGATAAAAAGTATCCTTTGTCCGTCTCCTGGTTCTAAGCTACCTCCCTACCAATTTTCAGCCAAATCGATTCAGCCGTTCTCGATTTATAAATAGTGTAACTAACACGACTTTCTTTTATATATATAGATATTTTATTCACAATTTCATTTTTGATACAAAGCTTTGCCTGAACATACTTGCATTGTCATATCTATAGTAAGTATGTGTACCTTTCCAAAATGTACGTAACATTTCATTACATACGAAAAGTTATTCTCACAATTTTTGCACCTTGCTGGAATGCGGCGTTTCGCTTGGCTTCCTCGCTCACCTTCCCGCGATCGCCCTGTCACATCTAGGTAGTACGGTTGGCATTTTTGTCGGCGATATGCAACTTACGATTTTTTTTTAATTTTTGAACTGCTCTGTTAAGAGTACAAACGGATTTGTAAGTTTGTACCTTCGCAAAGTGTCGCCTGATTTCACCTCCGTCGCCAAAAGCGATCGCCGCGCCATCGCTGGTAAAAGTAAAGGAATGCGCGTGCATGTAAAAAGTACAAAAATCCAAGGTCAACCAATGTGGTAACAGCCGTTACTGGCAAGTGGAGCATGTGGTTATGGCCATTTGACGCGTTAGCCTTAAGTTGTTGCCGTGTGTAATGCGCTTTAAATGGACAGTTGCGTTTATTTAACACGTTACAATTTAAGAATCGAGGGAATGGGCGACATAGGAATCATGTTATAGGCGATGAGGCTACCCATCACTATTTTGATACCATTTTCCACCTATTCGCCCACACTTGCTAAATGTGGCCTGTAGGTACCTGTTGCCTTAGGCTCTGTCTACCCCGTAAGGGATAAAGATGTGATTTGTGTATGTGTGTGTATGTATGTTACAATTTAAATTTTGTCCAAGGCTCAGGACAAAGGCGAGAAAACGGGAAAGAAAGCAGCAACAGCCATCAGTTTGATCTGTTCTAACCTAAGTAAAAAAACTACTATATAGGGATAAGTTCGCCTTTGTGCATATATTTAAGGTCTTTTTTTGTGATTTGTCTCTACTTCTCTATATTTGTACAATAAAGCATTTACTTACTTACTTACAAACTTACTATATGTAGAGTAATACACAAGAAATAAGTTTTTGTTAAAAAAGCTTTTTTTTTAATGACTGTAGTTGCATTGCCATCCGTCCTAGCTACATAATTACATGTGTACAAAGTGTCAAGTCAATGGACCAACCGTCGAAGAGTTGGTCTCCTGCGGACACTGTCCTGACCGGGCCACCAGAATTCTACTGCTAGACTTACACAAGTATGCACAGCGCAACGTATCCGGAGAAACATACTTACATTGCAAGTTAAATAAAAGGTAGTAAATCTTTGATAGCTTCATATCTCGGTTGTTTTTATAGTTATTTGAAAAACATGTTTTTTACATTGATTATTACATAAATGAACTTTTAATGAAAACCATGTAAAAAATCATGAATATTCCCTATTTTACATGAAAGACGCTAGATTTGAAATCCAACAACCAAAGTTTGAGTTCTGGCCGCAGGAGGCTATGTTTGCAGCACACTTTGGACTGTTCCTTTGCAGGTTTCCTAAATATTTGCCTTCATGCCAATATAACTATAGACAACGGTCCGATATTGCAACGTTTACGCCGATTTTACGGCATCGCCATTTCATAACATTTGACAAAGATCTACAACAATTGTTAAATGTTTGAGTTGCAGCATCGGCTTGTGTAAACTGGATTTGAACCTTTGTTGAACTTTGTTGCAGGCAAAGACAGGTGAAATCAGATATGTGCATAATATAAACTGCCAACTATATCCAAACAGAGGTCACTGTGTTCATCGCAACATAACATCTTCCAAAGTAATGTTCAAGTAAATATTTAAGTAATTTTTATGTTAGTCCCTTATTGTTATAACTGTCTCTAGTCTCCGCGACACAGGCCCTGAGTCTAGTGCGGAGGCTGCCGTACAAAAATGTTGTAACCTTTTGCATATTATAAATAAAGACTTTTTTACTTTTTTTTTTACTAACTCTCTGTTACTGTACTCTAACAGGGTTATTAAATGTTATGACTACCCAATATAAGAACCAAATTAATTATAATGTGAAATACGGTACCTACCGGGGTCTTACTATGACGTCTTCTATCTAATCTATCTAATCAGCCCAACATCCATCCCCTGCTGAGTAACGGCCTTTTCATTTTCACGCCACTTGCCCGGTCCCGAGCCAGTCTCATCCACAGTTTTCCAGCCGAATGACAGATATCATCTGAACAACGGGCTGATCTACCCACTGAACCTCGACCCAGTCGTCTTACCATGACGTCTTAATGCCATTCAATTCCGACTCAGTTCAGGTTTTAGCCGTTTTTGTCACAAGATTTTTGAATACTGTATTACTTTGACATTGGCAAAATGGCAATGTGGCCATAATAAAAAATAGGAGAGGTTTTAGATGTAATTTTTAGTATGGATCTGACAGCGAGCGAAGCTAAACTGAATTGGAATTGAATCGCATTAAGACGGCATGGTAAGGCCTTGGTATTTGAATTTATACAGAGAGGCGGATCCAGCCTTCAGATTAGGGGGTGGTTACCTAATTAGGGAACGCTGAAATTCGGTCAGATGTGCTAAGCTACGAGCCCTAGTAATCTAGTCCTATGCTCAGTGTTGTCATATCATTTTTTTTTAAATGCGGGAGTTGTGGAATTTTTAATTCTTCTTCTTCTTATTTGTATCAAGTCGTTACAGCGACGACAACTTTGCCAATGTCAAAGTAACAAAAAAGTAATCCAAAAATCTTGTGTAATACGGTCAAAGATCCCCCTACCCCCTGTCGGGCTCTTAGCCAACGGTCGATGATACCCCTCAGAATCTGCCAGGAAATCATTAGCCGATGTCCAGGGTGCACCGGACCAAGCACTGCTCTTCCCCCCGGGCGGATCCAAAAACGAACCGCAGCTCTTGACCACACGTGGAGGTAACCCGACTCGCACCCCTATTTGTTTAATAATACAACTCGATTAATTATTTTGTTACGACCTACCTGACCACTAATCGAATTATGCAGTTCGCGAGGAACATTGAAATCCCTACCCACTGGCATTAGTTCCATCCTTAAAGCCCAGGGGGGCCCGTTAGGTATAGACCCACTCGTATGTGTGACAAATGACCTACTTTTATCGGATAGACGTGAAATTTGGCATACTTATGTAAGACTTCCATGGTGTACTGAGAGCAAAGAAAAAACATAGAATCTACCAGTTGCTTCTCGTCCCGCACATATAGTAAAAGCCTATCGACAGGGAATGGGCGAAACTCTTAGGAATAATGTTATCGGCGATGTGTCTAGCAACCTATCACTGATTTGATTCCCCTTTCCACCTGTACGCCTACAATCATGCTAAACGTAGCCTTTAGGTTACCTTAGGCTCTGTCTACCCCGTAAGGGGTATAGACGTGATTTGTGTATGCATGTAATTATGTAAGTCCAATGACAATTATAATAATCTGATAGTGGTCCGACTAGAATTGTCTCCGCAAGATAACTCTTCAACGGTTGCTCCGATTGACTTGAAATATGGTACCTATACATTATGCAAGGTGGATGACAATACAAGTACAGTCCACAAAAAGTACACTCAGCAGAACAAGTTTGTATTAAAAATGTAATTTTTGACACAAACTTTTATGTCAAAACATTCCCCACATCTCCGCGTTTAAGTATAGAAGCGTTTCAGAGCTCAATTTTAAAAACAGAAGAACTGCCAGTCATATACATCTAGTCAAACGACTAACAGTATTAACAGAGTTATGAAACGTGGCCTCATTTACGTAAATACTGTGTGCAAAGTCACTTAACAATTTCACACTCATGGATAATATGCAAATGGGTAATTAAGACATTTTAACGGTAAAAAACCGGTATCGGTGAGGCTGGGTGGCTCTTTACTATTAAAACAGATGTACTTGAGTATCTACAATTTATTATTAATTCCACTATGGGTGCCTTGCCTAATTAGCGTCGGTAAATTGAATGTAGAAGTGACGCTGATGGGCATTTGTCTGTTGTATAATTGAATCGTGATTCCATGTGCAACCTTTTCGTAGTAAATGCCGCCGCTGTGTCTGACAAGGAACACTGTCATAAATTTTACTGTGAGAACGTTCTACTAACGGTCACCTGGTGGTAAGAGGTGGTCTATGGACGCTCGTATCACCAAATGATTGCTGATTACAGATGTTTCGCCAGCCTAGAGGGCTAAGGCAGAATACCTCATGCTGTTTTAATCTCCACGCCGTAATACAACAGCGCAATCACTGCTGCCTGGCCGCAGGATTAGCAAATAAGGTGTTAGTGCTATGGACGGACATGACACGAGATTCTATCAGTTGCAAAATTTTTAAAAGTAGTAAAATACTCTTAAATCGTTTACCTGCTTTGTAAGTGCCAAGGGTAAAAGATGTATTTTTACAACTGGCAACTTTTTTGATCTAGTCAAAAAGCGTCAAAAGGCAACACTGACTAGGGCTAACGAATCGCGGTCAGTCGGTTTCAATGTCGCTTGTATAATGTGCCGTAACCGAGTGAAAAGTTCTGAGTTGCGTCAGAGAAGGACGGCCGCATGCCACACAGGGACCAGCAACATTGCATTTTTAATAACCATAACGGTCTAAGAGAAAAAAACTGTTTTTTAAAGAAAAATATAAAAGAAACAAAAGTATTTGTCATTGTCACAAAAAAATACTTTTACACTATAGAACGGGAGAAATAAAGTTTTTTGTTTAATCTTGTGTTACGTAGGTACTTAACATGTAATTTATCGCGAGAAAGACAATCAATGTGCAACAAAATGAACGATTCAATCTGTAACGCATGAAAAAATTTACTTTTTGGAAACTGACGCACTTGTTGTTGCAATTAGCCAGCTTAAAACTATTTTTTTCATGGGCTAGGGGTAAACGAGCATGTGAGTCATACTGCCGCCCATAGACACTCAACATAGGGCGTGAAGAGTGCGTGCGCGGCCCTTTAAAAGAAGAATAGAAATTAGAAGAATATCCCTGAGTTGTATGGTTCCGGATAAATTGGTGCCGCTAGGCTAGCTGCTATTATGTTATCGTTTAATTAACTGTTAAAAAGAGAAAGATGAGGCCCATAACGACATTCTGTCATAGAAAGCGAATAAGCTCGTTGAAGTAGCAATGGGCAGGCCATATAGCACGAAGAACAGATGGTCGTTGGGGTCCACAAGTTCTCGAGTGGAGACAGTGGATTCGCAAGCGCAGCGTAGAACGTCCACCAACAACGTGGACGGATGACCTGGTTAAAGTCGCAGGTCCGCGGTGGATGCAAGCCACTTCCAACCGAGGCAACTGAAGGTCTGGGAGGCTTATGTCCAACAGTGGACGTCCTATGGCTGATATGAGAATGAAGCTAGCCTGTTAAGCTTAAGAATAAGAAGGCTGGTGTACTGTGGCATGAACGCGACCAATCTCGCGGCCAGTGGCGTCTGCGCACATAAACTTTCTCTTTGTTTGTTGCCGGTACGTCAAAACACGGCGTGCCTATAATTTAGTTATGTGCATGGATAATCTTAAACGAATTCGCGGGGCAAATTAAACGGTTACCTAATTTCGGTTGAGAGTACATTTCACGAGGATCTTGGTTTGAAGATGATTTTGAATTTATGGAATCTAGGTCACGTTTAATCGCTGGTAATTAACATTTAAGCGTATATCACCGGATCAGCAAGTATTGGAGCTGTTGTGGTGACAATATCACTACATAGTATAAAACAAAATCGCTTTCCGCTGTCTCTCTGTCCCTATGTATGCTTAGATCTTTAAAACTACGCAACGGATTTTGATGCGGTTTTCTTGATAGCTGCACTCTAGAGAGATTCAAGAGGTAGGTTTATATGTATAATTCTACGCAGACGAAATCGCGGGCAGAAGCTATTGATAAATAAATAAAAAATGCTCTTAACTAATAATAATCTCTTGATAATTTGATAATGATTGTGATAATAAAGAATTGAATTCAAGGCTCATGCCTTTAACACTGATGACACCAGTAAACAAGGTAAAATTTGGGTCAATGAATAAGTTAGCATGTTCATCGCTATTATGGCTAGTATGAGAATAAATTGTCAGATTGTCACACCCGTATTAATTGAGTGCACACACAGTTTTGCCGATAACGTGGCTACGTTAACGGGTCAGAAATAGTTGTTTTTGAATTGAGCGGTTTGGCTAAGCGTTAAATTCTGATTAGCTGCCGATATTGTGTAGATTCTCAGTCTATACAACATTCATTCGCATTTTTCCGCTAATAGACGTTCAGGTAGAGCGTCTTTACTCATTATGTTTTTACATTCCATTGATCTGCAGCGATTGGCTTCATTCTTCCTATAAAGCGAACTGTTGAGTGACATTCGCTACTGCCTGTATTTCCGGACAGATAGAACCTTAGGGCACAGTATATATATAAGCTAAAGCAGTAAGGAACCTACGAATAAATCGGTTGAAACGAAACGCGCACACAGGCGCGCGCTTTACACGGCCCCTAAGCGGACCTCGTCCACTCCGCTCAGGCTCAGGTCCGCTTAGGGGCCGTGTAAAGCGCGCGCCTGTGTGCGTGTTTCGTTTCAACCGATTTGTTCGTAGGTTCCTTACTGCTTTAGCTTATATATATACTGTGCTTAGGGCTTCCAAGGCTAGAGTACGGCAATTTGAGCCTCTGGACTTTCCATCATCATCATGTATGTGGGACTAAATTAACAAAGAAACTAACTTGGTCCTCGTTGAAGTATATATATTCAATGTTTACATAGCGAAATCATACCGCAGACTGATTAAATTAAATCCTAAACATCTTACATACGTCATCTCATTCTTCAAATCGAATATTCATCGTCTCGCTCATAATATCGTCCGTCACCTTCACACTGACGTTCCATTCCACATGTATGATAGAGGTACCTACGTTATCAAGGTATATACCGTCGTAGGTACATATACAAACCCCCGTATTCTTAAACGCTCTATAGACTTCTGCTAACAGCAATCGTTTGTCCTTATCTGTGAAAAGTAAATGTCAAAGTGACAGATAAGGACAAACGAGTGCTAAGTTAGCAGAAGCCTACAGAGCGTTTATGAATAAGGGGGTAGGTATTTTAGCCGGTGGTCGGGTTAAGCTGTTTTTTAGTATGGATCTGACAGCGAGCGAACGTAAACTGAATCGGAATTGAGTCGCATTAAGATGTCATAATAAAGGCCCAAGAGCTATTTAGTCACATTAAGCCAAGAACCTGCTAAAACTTCGCAACGATTTTAAGAGGCTCTGTATATCGAATATTTACGATATCGTTCAGAGTATCGTGCTTCATAATCTGATCTTTTAAAACTTATTTAGGTATTCATATATTCAGTAGAAGGTGGGCCGTTAAATCATAGAATAACCTAAGCAGAGCTATTTACCTTGGATTATGTCTACATTATAATTTACAATAGGCAATGCATATAATTTATCGCTATCTTCATTTGTAAGGTTATGCGTATTGGTACGACAGTAAATATAATGCTTTGTAAATATTTGAAAAACTGCATGCATCTTCGATTTTTGACTACCTACAAAATTTTACTTTTCCTAACCTTGACACACACACATACAAATCACGTCTTTATCCTTTACGGGGTAGACAGAGCCTAGGGCGACAAGACCTACAGGCCACGTTTAGCAAGATTTCCTAATCTTGATTCTTTTTGGAATCGCTCGCTAGTGCGGTACTTCAGTTACTTATAAATAGCAGAAATAGGATGGAATGGTTTTCCGTTGCCATTCGCAGAAACATACATACATACATACATACAGAAATCACGTCTTTATCCCTTACGGGGTAGACAGAGCCGGAGGTAACAAGACCTAAAGACCACGTGTAGCATGATTGTGGGCGTAAGGATGGAAAGGGGAATCAAAATAGTGATGGGTTGCTAGCCGCATCGCGTATAACATGGTTCCTAAGTTTTTGCCCATCGACGGCTTTTACCATCAGCGCGGTAAGAGAAGCAACTGGTACATTCTATATTTTTTCTTTGCTCCCAGACCAGTATGGAAGTCCCAGATACAACGTCCTTTTATTTGATCTTAATGTGAAATACCTATGCATTAAAAAAATAAGTCGCTTATCTATGAACCTTCCAAAGCCCTTTGTGGTCGGCTTATTGTATTAAGATCTTTAGATTCAAATCAGGTACTCAGCAAGTAAATCCATTGATGTTATTCTGCTGCCCTTTTTAGCCCATCCTGGCCTCTTCCAAATTTACAATATATGACTACAGTTTATCCGCTCAAATACCATGAACAGTGGACGTGTACACCCTAAGAGGATGCTCGAGCGGAGAGCGCAGCGTAACGGAGCATGCGGGAGTCATATTCTTCTTCTTCTTCAGCGTGTAAACGCTCACCGTTGGGCATACTCCTCTCCAATCCGTCTCCATTCCGAACGGTTACCCGTTTCCCTCTTCCAGATTGGTCCTGCTGTCTCCCTTATGTCATCAGACCATCGGGCAGGTGATCTGCCTACACTTCTTCTGCCTAGCCAGGGTCTCCAGTCCAGACCGCGCATGCTCCACCGTTCGCCGTGTCGTCGGCACACATGGCCGGCCCACACCATTTAGCTTGGCGACTCTGTGCCCCACGTTGACCAGTTTCATGCGTTGTCTAATGAGCTCGTTCCGGACTCGGTCCCGCAGCGTTATGCCAAGCATGGCTCGCTCCATGTTGCGCTGCGTCACCTTGAGCTCGTGGATCATCCCAGCAGTCAGTGTCCATGTCTCACAAGCATACGTCATAGCCGGTAGTACGCACTGGTTATTTTTTTTTGTTTTGTGTGATTGGGGAACTTTGGACTTCAGCACGCAGCTCAGTTTTCCAAAGGCTGCCCATCCTAATTGCTTCCTTCGCCTTATCTCTGCCATCATTGAGTCCCGGCCGAGCTTTATCACCTGTCATATTAAACACAAGCAATTGCCTATGAGCGTCTTGAGTACACGCTCTCAAGCTCGAGTGAAGACCTTTGCCGCTGCCCGCCCTACCAAACGTAAAGTAGGTGTGGAATTAAGTGGGAGTCTAGTACTTTTATGGGATCATGCTGTACTAGACCAAAGGGAAGAAGTCTAATCCGGTGGTGTGATCAAATATCCGGTCATTTGGAGATCTTAGGCAATGCTCTCCAAGCAACCTACACGGAGAAGTGGAGAGCTGATATTAAAAGAAATGGGCGACGGCGTCACGATCCTGAGCAGTGAGAGACCGACTTTGAAGACGAACGGGCGTTTATGTTTACGTAGAATCGATAAAAAACAGTGGCAGCCTAGTAATTTCCTGTGGCCTCTCTAGCAGGTTGTAGGTTCCAATCTGGGCTTGCACCTCTGAGCTCTGGGTACGAAATTACATTTGAATTTTACCGTGAAATTTACGATGAGGAAAAAAATCGTGGGGTAACCAGCATAACTTGCTAAGCCAATTCTATGGTGTGTGTGAAGTTCCCAATCCGCACTGGGCCCGCGTGGGAATTATCGTCCAAGCCCTCTTATTCAAGAAAAGGCTTGCGGGGTTACCATGACGTCATACGATCCAATTCCAATTCAGTTTAGGTTCACTCGCTCTTGGTAAGGGCTCTGTGCCCAGCAGTAGGACGCAAATGATGATGAGAATCTGTGGATTGGTAACTAATGAGTGGCGCTCGTGTCTAAGAATATATTTTTAATACAATTCGTGTTACAAAACTGAAGCGACTGTTAATTATCGAACCATGATGAGTTTAATTGAGTTATTCGATCCAAATGATATTGTCTTCATTTTCGAACAAATGATTATTCGATACGTAATGATCATTCGATCATTAAATTTGATTAATTCGTGATCGGCGAGCAATTTCGAAGATGAATGGCTTTAATTCAAAGGTGTTATTTAATTTATTATGTATTAGTTGTAGTTTTAAAAAAGATTTCATTCTTATTTTATTTTATTTTGGATCAGGTTAATCGATCTCCTATGGGATATTATATTTAGATTCGGTTGTCCCTGGTGAGCAGTACCTAGATGTTCCACGGGAATTTGTAATTGTGTCGTATAGACACATCATTCAAACAGATGATGTTTGGCGACAAACATTCGCATAGTACCAAGATCACGTGACAGCTAGTAACAGATGAAGGCTTACCCACCTGCTATCGGTGGTGTAGGGGCATAGCACGCGTCACGGATTCACGAGGATCCGGGTTCGATTCCCGGCCAAAGCTTTACTTTTCGGATTATTCTGTGTATTTTCAGTGTCGTTATTTTTTTTTAGATTGTAATATTTCTAATTTAACTTCTGATGATATGTTATACTTAGACATGAAAAGGATAAAAAGTGTATACTGTATTATTACGAGCTAAGGGTTAACTTCACAACAAAACAAAACAAGTAGTTAAACCAAGGACAAATAATAATATGGATGAGCAAAACCCATCTCGTACATCTATCTGAATAAATGATCTTCACATCGACCTTATATTTACACTAATACAATCATAAATCAACAATCGAATGATCGACTGAACTAATCGATTGTGCGATAAATCGATAGTTAATCGTAGCACATTGAAGAATGCGAGTGTAATACGGCCTTTGATGAATCGATAAAAATGGCAAAAAGTTTCGCCACAAGAAAAAGATTGTTAAATTAAGATTAATTTAAAATTTAGATAGGGTCTCCTCCACCCCTTCCATCCACATTCATGCTAAATGCGACCTTTTTTTGTTACCTTAAGCTCTGTCTACCCCGTAAAGAATAAAGACGTGATTTATGTATGGACATATGTATGTTAGATAGGGTTCCTCCATGCTGGTCTGTGAGCAAGAAAAAACTTGGAATGAAACACTTGCTTCTCTTCCCGCGCAGATGGTAAAAGCCCTTAGAGGGAGGGAATAGGCGAAAATCTAAGGAATCATGTTATAGACGACCAATCACTTTTTTATTCCCTTTTCCACCTATACGCCCACAATCATGCTAAGCGTGGCCTTTAGGTCTTGTCACCTTTGGCTCTGAACCCCGTACACCAGCGGGGGAGCGGGATTTCCCAAACCGGCACTGCACAGGTGCCGCGAAGAGTCCCCATCCCGGGGTGGTCGTGGGTCGCGGTGACACCGAGTGCTCCCGTAACGCCTCACATACGACTGAATAGGGAATCCGTGTGGTTTTTAGTGCCGGTGCAAACCCGTACCGGACGGATGCATAAGGTGCATTTTCCACACCATAAAAAAGGCTCTGTCACCCCGTAAGGGATAAAGACGTGATTTATGTATGAACGTATGTATGTATGTATAGGGATGCTTATAGTTACTACACTAATAGATTATCTTTTATACATACCATACATACCAGGCAGTTTGACTTTTCCCGACATTTCCAACAATACATACCTACATATATCACGTCTCTATCCCTTACGGGGGAGACAGAGCCCAAGGTAACAAAACCAATCATTCAACCAATTTACACAAAAACCTGACTAATTATAATTATACCAAAACCTTTCTTGTGAATCTTTTTATCCATTGGTGGAAATCGCCTGAAAATCGGTTTAGCAGTTTTTGAGTTTATCGCCAGCAGACAGACGCGGTGGGGGACTTTCAGTAGTTTTATTATAAACTAGCTGCTGCCCGCGGTTTCGTCTGCAAAAAATTAGTTTGTCGCTATCCCGCGGGAACTATGCAATTTTCCGAGATAAAAGTAGCCTATGTGTTAAACTAGAGTATGAGCTATCTCCGTTTCAAATTTTATCCAAATCCATTCAGTAGTTTTTACGTGAAAGAGTAACAAACATCCATCCATACTTACAAACTTTCACGTTTATAATATTAGTAGGATATGTGTGTAGTAAAACAAACATCGATAGTTAAAGAAAAGCTTGTAAAATAGAGTTTTCCCCGCACATATCTGGTGGACGAACAACCTTAGGTTAAATGTAAAGGTGCAAGGTCTTCCGTGGAGAAGGACACAGTGGAATCATTAACGAATCTAAATCATTAAAATCATCTATCTTGTTGCATACCTGAGACATATCGCACATCATAATAAATCACATTTCATAATTTTGGAAGCGCCTCCTAACAACGTTAATTATTCATGTAAACTGATTGAAATGTCAACTCCGGTGTAACTTTACTTTCGGTTAGGAGACGGTCCTTGCCGCTAAGAATTGCTCATTCATTAACAAACGGTTCAGACATAATAAATTAGTTGATTACTTCATACTTAGACCAGATCAATAGTCAAGACTGAGTTTTGAGAACGGGAAAGTGAGGCCGGCTGAAACTACGAGTATGCTTAGTGTTAGTCGGTCACAAAATACGTATTGAACGCGTTTGCGTTAAAATGGCAAATACTATGAGAACAGTTTGTTGCCGTTTCGATCCGCAAGTGGCGCTGCCAATCATTTCGTAGTAATTGAGACGTTGACGTGAACGCGCTCGAGACGTTTTTATTATATGCGAATACTTGCACTAGAGGCTCTTCTCGGCTATAGCTTTACTTTTCGTATTTTTCTATGTGTTTATATTTTTTGTGTCGTTCAGAAAAAAACTAGAGGCTCTGTTCATTCTCAAATACTATGAGTATACCTGGGGGTTAGCATGACGTCTTAATGCGATTTAATTCCGATTCAGTTTAGGTACGCTCGCTGTCAGATACATACTAAAAATGACAGCTCAAACCTGAACTGAGTCGTCATGGTAAGGCCCTAGTAAGGTTAGTGTTTGTTTTCGGTTACAGAATATGTCTCACGCATTTGCGTTAAAATGACAAATATTTATTATCAGAACAATATAGTTAGTTAGTGTTTTCGGTTACAGAATACGCCTCAAACGCGTTTGCGTTAAAATGGCAAATATTTATTATGAGAACAATATGGTTAGGGTTAGTGTTTGTTTTTGGTTACAGAATACATCTCAAACGCGTTTGCGTTAAAATGACAAATATTTATAATGAGAACAATATGAACTAGTCCGAAATATGTCAATCATCACTCGACTTTTATACGCGAGTTATTCGTTTGTGCAATTATTGTTTAGGTACACACAGCAAAGCTATTCGGTAAGCAGGATAGATACGGCGCGAGCGTGCGTAGGTGCTTACCTGATTATATTGCCGTGTGTACGTCAGTATTTCCCCGGTATCGTGGCTCGTGTCCAGCCATGTTGATTGGACTAATCTTTGAAAAGCTACCAGCCGTTGTCCAGTCGTTGATAAGCACTCTACTCGCAATTTGCGCAACACTTTCCCTGCTCTATTGAAATGATTAGACTACTAGATGTTTTGTAATTTTATACCATAGAGGAAACTATTTAATAGAGTTTCCACTCTATTTCTCTGCATGTTTTATTTTTATTTAGGACGTAATCCCTGTTCCAAATTCCCTGCAAATCCGTCCAGCTGTATCGGCGTGAAGAAGTAATAAACACGCGTGTTGCAATCTACCTTATTTTATGGTAGCAACACTAAATTTTATGTTTTTTTTGCCTATGGCTACTCTCGGCCCTTGTCTGCCGATAATATACGAAGAAACGCACCAACCAGTTATTTATTTCTAATAATAAAAAACCACACAGCATCAGACCCCCAAACCAGTAATTTGTTGAAATGCGCTCACAAAGTCTTATATTTTAAAAGATAAATAAATAATTAACAAATAATTGGTTTGCTTTGAAATTTGGTATAATGCAAGTAAAGTCAACAAGAAGTACAGTCAGAAAAAAAACTTGTGTTAAAAATCAAATAGATCTATTTATTATTAGTAGGATTTCATCTCTGATGTTATAAACGATGCGGCTAGCAACCCATCACTATTTTGATTCCACTTTCCACCTCTACGCCCTCAGCGTCTTGCTAAACGTGGCCTTAGGTCTTGTTACCTTAGGCTCTGTCTACCCCGTAAGGGATAAAGACGTGATTTGTGTGTGTGTTTCATCTCTGATAGCGCGAGTGTGTACGAGTACAAGTCCAAGAACTGAGCCTTCTCCTTAGTCATTAACTTTCAACCTAACAACTGCAAAATGTTAATTGGCCCATCTTTTTTTAAAGTCGCCATAACATAATTACACGGTATTTTCTACATGCAAGCTCCACATAATGATGCAACAAATAATTTGCCTTAAAAAGTAATTACGGGCCATAGCAGCCACTTTTCATACAACTTTGTATTGGACGCGTCTCGTATTGCTAGTCTGTCTGTTACTTTTTCACGCTTAAACCGCTGAACCGTTAATTGAAATTTGGTATAGAGATAGTTTCATTCCCGGGGAAAGGACTAGGATTTTATTCCGGAAAATAGCATAGTTAGATAGATAGGTATAATAGAAATCGATTCTCAGCCAATATACATATCAACAAACATACTTTGAAACTTATGAATAAGAGAATTCGAACTTGGAAAAATTACACTTTAATGACCTCGTCATCTGTTTTTTTAAAACAAAAGACAATATTAGTTTTTTTTTTATTTTAAAAATAGAAACATAAAGAAGTAAGTAGGTACATATAAAAGGTTGGTTGGTCGGTCGGCAACATACTTAAAAGAGCTCTTTTTTTTAATTCGGTCATAAACATACGAAATTAAGTTAAGTATATGAGGAATTACCATGCAGAGTGAATTATGAATAGTATATTTTATGACCAAGCGGTCCATGGCCCCGTTACCTATGGTCAACATTAAGTAATACCAGAAAAGCTTTGAAAATTTGCATAATTCCATTAATTACACACACTTTCATACCATAAAGCGATGTTTTAACGGAATTAAAAACGTCCATGTCTAAGTAGAGTGCGCTTCCAAAAATTTGCCCGCAACTTCGTCTGCATAGAATTCGTTTATCGCTATCCCGCAGGAATTACGTAATTTTCCCGGATAAAAGTAGCCTATGTGTTATTCCACACTATAATCTATCTGTTCCAAATTTCATTCAAATCTGTCCAGACTTACAAACTTTGGCGTTTATAATATTTAGTAGGATTTACCTTAACCACTCTCGTGAATATTTATTGATAAAAGCTGCATGAAAATCCGTTCAGCAGATTTGCAGCAGATTGTGTTGTAGTGATACTTACCATTTTCTACAAAAAAAACACTTTTAATGCCTTCTTCAGTAGTAGGTATTGACGGTAGTTATACCTACCAATATTGGCAATGCTGCTGTCTTTGTTTAAACGTCTAACAAAACTATGCAAAAACTTAACTTAATCACGCAAATATTAGCATGCTTCTGCTAATCGACATCGGATATCAAGAATTACTTAAAATTTATAAGTTCACAAAAACTTGAATCTCACGCTCGAGTGGGAGGCAAATATTGACCGATTAAAATACCGTTTGCACAACTGATTGGGCGGAACTGGACAAACATTAGGATAATTAGATCGATGTTACGTCATTTGCAATTTAAAGCTTAAAAAAACCCGCATACATGGACGAGCGAGACGTGGAAGAGCGGTGTTCTCTTAGCACGAGTATCTCGTATACTCAAAAAGAGGCGCCAGCACAGATACTGCTGTTCTAATTTAAGTTACTGAATAAATTTTTTTCATTTTCATTTTCATACATACATACATACGTCACGCCTCTTTCCTATAGGGATAGGCATATACTACTTTGTTCCACTTGCTACGATCCTGACACACCTCTTTCGCTTCATCCATATTCATCAATCTCTTTACATTATGCTCGTCGGTTCCGGGTACTCTTGACCTGACCTTTTTTCAAAACGTTGACAATTTGGTCATTGAACGCCCGTCTAGGCCTTCCCCAACGCACCCATTCGAACTCCCTATATTAATCTGTACTTTAGTTAATCTTCTTTCATCCGTCCTCTCTACGTGTCCAAACCAACAGCGCATAATTTTTTCTACCCTAGTCACTGTAGACTGTAGAAGCTAATAAAATAAAAATAAAAAAAATCTATGAAAATTCAACACGCAGCTCTGACAAGAGCAAAGACACGACTACTTTCTTTTGTTTTTCTTTATTTCAGCGCTGCGTGCAATCAAGTTTATTTGCGGCCAGTGCCAAAATAGGATAATTTTATAAAAAGGTTGTAACAGTAGCTGCCTAAATAGGCGCGTCGCCTACAGTCACTATATCTTCCCCTAACCCTGCATAGCAAACCGATACCCGTCGATCTGTATTTAAAGCCGGGTATTCATCTGCGAATTCTAACCGTTTTGCACGTTAGACTTACCAAAAACCATAGTGTACCTACGTGGCGTTCTGTTGCGTCAGGCTCGTAAGACACATCCTCACTGGTGATTTTGGTGACTGTAACGTGCAATTGTTACGGTTTACAGCTTGCATATGAGTACCCGGCTTAGTAGATAACACAAGTAAATAATAATAAAATAAAATAAAAGAATATTTATTCACACTCCAAAACAAACAATACATAAAAACAGAATAAAAATGAAAAAACAATTTGTGAAAAGGAAAGGACTCAGCAGAACTGCTGGTTTTCAGTCCTCACCTAAGATGTAGGAAATGGTAGTGTGGCTGACAAAAACGAAACACTACCTAAACTAACTTAAAATAATATAATAATATAATACGACCTATCTTGCATGTCAGAAGTAGGATACAAACTGTTTTTTTTCAAAGGTTGGCTCTGAGCCCCCTAAGATTAAGATTATTTTGGATTAGGTATTTTATTTAACAGGTTTGGGATTTTCGATTCAAAATTTAAATACCCCTTGATGCCGTACAATTTGAACTTGAACATGACATTGTACATCAAATTTTGTCAACTACATCTAAGAAATCTTCTATCTATCTTCTTTTTCTTCCATGCTGGTCTGGGATCAAAGAAAAAACATAGAATGTACCAGTTGCTTCTCTTTCCGCGCAGATGGTAAAAGCCCATCGAGGGATTGGACGAAAATCTTAGGGATGTCATATAGGCGATGTGGCTAGCAACCCATCACTGTTTTGATTCCCATTTCCCTCCCTACGCCCACAATCATGCTAAACGTGGTCTTTAGGTCTTCTCACCTTAGGCTTCGTCTACCCCGTACGGGATAAAGACGTGATTTATGTATGGAGTAATTTAAAACGTGGAACTGTTAACAAAGAAGTTATCAAGCCAACGCCACGAAGGTAATGTGATACACACCGTAATTGTAAAAGGCTTGTTAAATTCAACAAGCTACAGTTAAGCAAACATGCGTGTGCATGCGACGTCGCAGGCGCAGCAAAGCGTAGCGCCCTCGTTCCACTTGCCCCGTGGAGATACAGTATTAAGTAACGTTAAGAAACACTAATTGAATGTTTGTGATAGTTATGAGATTAGTCGATGAAACTTAGACTTTTTATCTGGGTCACGTATCACGTACGTTCACCAGAGGCTTAGTAAGTTTTGAGTCGGCAATACCTCTTGAATATGTCTTGTCTTGAGCAGTGGCGTAGCTAGGTAACCAAGGGCCCTGGTGCAAACAAAAAAAAACTACTATCTAAACTGGTTACGTTTTAATAATAATAGTTCGATCGAGATTTTCTGGTAAGGATTCGAGGGCCCTCTGAGCTTGAGGGCCCTGGGGCACTGCCTCGCCTAGTCCCTAGGTAGCTACGCCACTGGTCTTAAGACAGAATGTAACAGTTGCTTCTCTTCCCGCGCAATTAGTAAAAAGCAAGGGAATTGGCGAAAACCTTAGGAATCACGTTATAGGCGATGCGGTAGCGACCCATCACTATTTTGATTCTCCTTTCCACCTACAATCATGCTAAATGTGACCTTAAAGGTCTTGTTACCTTAGGCCCTGTCTCTTCTTGGGGGCGTTTGTGGTTGAAACCCTAGTGGCATCCCACTGCGTCCCCATCACACCGGATTGAGGCAACGCTGGAGAGTTTTTAGTTCGGGTATACCCCTCCGGGGGGGAGTCCCACATAACCATCCATAAAGATTTCCTCTCCGTTAAAAAAAAAGGCCCTGTCTCTCCTTAGAATCTTAATACGATTTTTCCGCTCATCTAGCAAGCCTTCAACGCCGTTAGCTCGCCCGGCTCTTCCTGCCTTATCTGATCTCCTGATTGGCTCGGAAACAACAAAGAAATGGACATTACGCTCGGATCGTTATTTAAATGAAGACGTGATGCTATCTGTGGTAATGGAAACAAAGCTTTGATATGCAGTTGCTGTAGATACAATTGATTGTAGACTCGTCGTAATCGTTGCAAGAAGTCGCATTTACACGCTCGCCAAGCCTTGGATAGCAAACTCTTGGCTTGTTATCGTTGGGCTTGGCAGAGCTTGTCGACAATGCAGTCCAGTATCGTTAAGACTCCGTACCCTAATAGTAAAAACTCCAATTTGAAGCACACTAGACTAGTCGATTGTACTTGTAATTTATTTATCTACAAAACAATACAATACAATAACTCTTTATTGAACACCACATATAACAACCAAAACAGAAAAAGGTATACAGAATATTACAAGGTAACAATAGGCGGCCTTATCGCTACAGAGCGATCTCTTAATACCTCTACCTACCTCTCAATACCTCTACCTCTTAATACTTTTCTTTTTATTACGAGTTTCACATCTCACAGTTTCTATGACTCAGGATGGATCTTTCGTAAAGCTGCGGTTTGCAGTTAATTTGCTAAAATTAATCAAACGTTTTGTAACTCGATTAATAGCGAATTTCGTAATGACGCATCATCTCACAAGTATATCCATTAAACTAAATTACGTCAGAAATAACACAATTCTTTGTAATCTATATTCATTGTTGCTTTTTTATTGAGTTTATACATATTGCATTCATTCGTACTCAAAGCATTGAATAGCAATTTCATGTCTACTTCAACCCGTGTGTAAAATTCAGTCAATGCACAGCACAAGTTTATCAATTCACTTGAGAATGTCGCGTTCATCTAGCCAGTTTCATACATTTAGTACCATCAAAACGTTAGTTCAAATTTTCACCACCAGCACGACTAAATTGTATTTGTTTAATCTCAACTCACGCGTCTGAATTTGAGTTAATCTTCATTATGTAATGCATTGTACAGTGTAGATCAAGATGTTTAAATTGCATTGCCTTATTTAGAACCTTGGTTTAAACTGGGTAATAAGCGAAAAAAATAAATGGATGCCTTTTGTGTATGCGAATTAGATACGGTCTTCTGCATAGTCATTGAATAAAAAAAACTTTTCAATTTTGGCAACAAATCTTAAAAGTAGGTACTTTATCAACGCACATTAAATTTGGCGCTCTAAAATGCGTTCAGATATTTTATTTTCTTGGTTTGCATGTGTAACAGTTGTGCTCATTAAAATTTGATAATGATCCCGTAGACGGATTGAAACTGTGTGGTGTAAGGGATAATTAAGTTTATGGGATTTATATGTATTTTATTGCCAGTAGTGGAGGGAGGATTGCATGAAAAACATATATGTTTCACACAGGCTTGGTTATTTTTGTTTATTGTTCAATGCGTTCAGAGACTGTAAAATAACAAGCATTATTACATCCTTAAGAAAAATCTATACTTGATTGGTACAGTCAAGGGCAAAGATATATTTGCAAGTAAAGTGAAAGAAAATAAGTAATCATATAAAGTTAAAAAGATATATACTCATTCAAATGGTAATAAATATGCAAACTACACTGGCAACATAAATATGTACCTAGCAAGTCCAAAAACTTGTATACAATCAAAACTCCATTATTAGTATCCTGCAAATAATGCAAAATATTATAGTCATACTTATGTCAATAAATATAGATTCAGTAATTGCTACGAAAATATGTATACAAAATGTAATCTGCGAATATCAACTTTACGGCCTAGTCACACGAAACAAATTTGTAAAGTATGTTTTGACAATTCACGAAAACAGTACAGACTTGTCATTGCATATGTTTGTCGCATGTTTTGACCTGTCACCACGACGTTATCAATCGGCATGTTTAACAGATTTTACAAATTCAGATTTCGTTGATTTTGATTGAAGATGCCAACGCTATAGTCCGGTCAAATTAGACCAAAAAATAAGAGTAAAGTTACCTAAATTCCCACCAAGCTGAAAATCGGTAAGATTGTTTGAAATATCATTAAAAACAAAATTTGAAACTTCCCCATCTTTCCCCTGTAAGGAAAAAAGTATACCCAAAGTATCGAAATATGTATACATAAACTCAAGAAGGCTTCTGCTATGGGTTTTTTTTATATAAGAGGGGCAAACGAGCATACGGGTCACCTGATGGAAAGCAATCACCGTCGCCCAAGGACACCTGCAAGACCTGGGGAATCACAAGTGCGTTGCCGGTCCTTTGAGGAACAGGAAGGCTCGTTTTTTAAAGATCCCTAAATTGTATCGCTCAGGGAATATTGCAGCAGGAAGTTGGTTCCAGTTGGTTACCGTACGCGGAAAGAAATTGCGTTTAAAACGCACGGTACTTGACTGCCAACCATCAAGATGTTGAGGATGGAAGGACAGACGGTTCCGCGAAGTACGGTAGTGGAATTTAGCCGCAGGCAGCAATCCGAAGAGTTCGTCAGAGCACTCCCCATGATAAATACGGCACAGGGCTGCTACATCCCTCCGCACAGCCAGAGAGTCGAGCCGACCTGAAAGTGCCTGGTTATCGACAAATCGAGCAGCTCTGCGTTGGATGCGGTCAAATGGAAGGTTTTGGTACTTGGGTGCCCCAGCCCAGAGATGAGAACAGTACTCCATATGCGGCCTAACCTGCGCCTTATAGAGTTGAAGGCGATGGGCTGGCGAGAAGTACTGTCCCGCTCTATTGAGCACCCCCAATTTTTTAGAAGCTAATTTGGCTTTGCCTTCCAAATGACCACGGAACTGAACATCACTCGAAATGTCGACACGGGGTCCTGATAGACAACTTAGCATCAAGGGGGGTACCTTCGAAACAAGGCGAAACAACCTCAAGGTACCTACCAGTTACGAGTAGATGACGATATACATACTTATATATATATAAATACATACTTAAATATATAGAACATCCATGACCCAAGCACAACTATTCGAGTTGATCACACAAACATTGCCCTGGCCGGGTTTCGAACCCGGGACCTTCGACTCAGAAGGCGGTTGCTTCACCACTGAGCCATCCGTGTCGTCAATATCAAATCATACAGTAATTGGCGATCTACGCTATTTTCTAATTTTTTTTATTTAATAAAAGGCAAAGTATACTTAAAATAACTGTATAATAAAGAAAACAACTCCTTAAACTTAAGACAAAGTGCATAGAGAGTAATATTTTCTATAGTACGTTATTATTAACATGTTTAATATTTCTTACCGTGATGCCTAATTCGTCAGCAGAGCTATATCAGGCACGGATATACCTTCCTCGCATAAGGCAACAATCCTATATTTTAAATGATCGCTTATACGATACATTTTCTCCTTCAAAATTAATGAAAAGCCGCCAGAAAAACCATAAGAAACGGTAAGTCAAATGGAATTAAAAAATCCAAAAGTGACACATGACACATGCACATGCACATGCACAAATCACGTCTTTATCCCTTACGGGGTAGACAGAGTTTATTGTAACAGGTACCTACAACCTACAGGCCACATTTAGCAAGATTGTGGGCACATGTCATGATCACTAGTCTACATAGTATAAAATAAAGTCGCTTTCTCTGTCCCTATGTCCCTATGTCTCTATGTATGCTTATATCTTCAAAACTAGACAACGGATATGGATGCGGTTTTTTTAATAGATAGAGTGATTCAAGAGGAAGGTTTTTATGTATAATTCTACGCAGACGAAGTCGCGGGCAGAAGCTAGTTTTAAATAAATAGAGTAATTATCAGTTAAAGAGTTTGGAATAGCAGTTGTTGTATACGACTTGAAGCTTCAAGTGGTTGGCTGATTACATTAAGATTATACAGAGTTCGATGTTACGCAAATACGTTCATAAGCTCCTGACAATAGAGTTGTGTTAATAGAATTTTGGATTGTTTACATATTTTTGGTTATCATATTAGATACATAATTAATGGTTAAATAGTGTATACATATTTTTGAACTTTACGGTGTTTCTAAGTTTATGGCCTAATACATGAGGACATATTATTGCAAATGTTGTGTACATAGTTATCTCTCAAATCATGTATACTAATTTATGTACTTTAATATGTTGCCAAATTTATGACCATTTAGATGACCATGCTTTTTGACACTCTGTGGTGTATACATATCTTTGCCCTTGACTGTACTACAGTACAGATGTTAACATAACCTTAAAGCATACTGTAATAATTATTTTTAATAATATATACGTATATTAATACACTTTATAATTTATATAAGAGAATTTATACCCCTCAATTTTTTTTTTTTTTTTTAATTTAACTAATAAAATAATTTTTATATTTCAAACACAATGTCTGTATTGTTTATGAATAAATGAATATGAATATGAATATGAATATGAATAATAATATTAAAGTACAGGTTTTACCTACTACCACAGACAAGAAAGTACTTACATACACCAAGTATCTATCCCTTACGAGGTAGACATTATAATTGGTTGGTTATTTCACACTTTTATACGTGAGTTATCTGTTTGTGTAATTATGATTGAGTATCACTGTAGTTTCATGTTGAAAATATCAAGTTTACTGATTTATTCGTGAATGCACTCGCCCTGAAGAAGGTTTTTGAAAAGACCGAAACTGGTCGGGGTATCCCGATTTACAATCGTGAGATCAGCCGTTTAATATTTTCACATGAATTATAAAACTGGTCTTATATTTGTTTATATCAATAAAGTATAAAATCACTAAAACCAGTAACCTTTTGAGTGGAAACAAAAAATAGAGCGTTCATAATTTTTATATGTTTTTGCACTAGTATTTGCACGGAAGAATGTAATATCATTAATATATGTTAATCAGTTGCGTATAATCTCCTGAACTTCCTTGTTGAACATATTTTAAATACTATTGATACAATTTTAATGACTTTTGGTTGTTAGTTCTTGTTAATTTTTTTAATTAATTTTAATTGGGTTATCTTAAGAATCCAGATCGGCATAAAATTATCGTCCGTGACGTCCTTTGGAACCTTTGTTGAAAAACTATAATATTAATTATAGTAAGATATTTCGAAGAGGTTAATAGACGCTTAGGACCGCAGATCTTGCAGCTTCCTTGGACAACGTATTAGTATCGCTGTTCATAAAATTCATAAAAAAAACACAACATTTATTTTGCAAACAGACTGTCAAGGGCTCTTTTACGTATCTTTTTTGAATTTACTAGCGCATTCGGAAAGACCATCATTGATAAAAATGCGCCGCAAGAAACTTGGCAGAAGGTATTTTTTTTTAAATAAAATACACTTACTACAATGGGCTGTCCGAATCGGGAAAGCTACCAGCATCTGTGGTACTATGCCACGGGGGCTCTCCTTTTTTAATTATAAGTTAATTATATACTTTAGTCTTTAATTAAGTTACAGTTTAATTTGTTTTACTTACTTATATATAAATACTTCTATGCTGGCCTGGGAGCAAAGAAAAAAACATAGAATGTACCAGTTGTTTCTCTTCCCGCGCAGATGGTAAAAGCCCATCGAGGAAATGGGCGAAAATAGGAATCATGTTATACTCACCGCGACCCATCACTATTTTGATTCCATTTTCCACCTATACGCCAACAACCTCGCTAAACGTGGCTTGTAGGTCTCGTTACCTTGGGCTCTGTCTACCCCATAAGGGATAAAGACGTGATTAAAAACCGTATAAATTCAGATGTTACTATATCGCGGAGTAGCAAAGTAAAGTTATATTTTTTTAATGACGTGATTTGTGTACCAATTAATATTAATTGGTTTTACCTTTTATTTTAATTAAAAATCATAATCTAGAAAGCATGGACTTCGACAGGACTAATTGCAATTAGCGATGCCTTAATACTCTCTAAGATAGGTACTATCTTTAAGACGTTAAAAAGCAAACTTATTTTTCATTTGACTCTACCCTCCAAAATTTTGTTTAGCGCCATCTATATCTAATGTAGCGTAACTCTTTGCCATTGTCAGGGTGGAGGGCGACGCGAGTGCGGCGAGGGGCGCTGCGCGTGCGAGTGGCGCGCGCCGCCCGCGCCCGCGCCCGCGCCGCACCCCCTCCGCGCCCTGGACGAGACACCGCCCCCGCTGCTCAGGTATGGTTCAGAAATTCAGAATCTGGAGATTCCCTATTTGTAGTAGAAATGAGAGCGTTAAGGAGTATGAAAGGTGTATCACTGAAAGATAGAATAAGGAACAGTGTGATAAAGGAACGTGCTGGTGTGAAAGAGGATATAGTGACTAGGATAGAAAAAAGTATGCTTAGTTGGTTTGGGCATGTAGAGCGGATGGATGAAAGTAGACTAACTAAACAGATCTATATGGGGAGTGTGAATGGTTACGTTGGGAGGGGAAGGCCTAGACGGACGTTCCGAGACCAAATAGGAGACGTTTTGCAAAAGGTCAGGTCAGGAGTACCCGAAACCGACGAGCATGTATGAAGAGACTGATGACTGTGGATGAAGCGAAAGAAATATGTCAGGATCGTAGCAAGTGGAACAAAGTAGTCTCTGCCTACCTCTGTGGGAAAGAGGCGTGACGGTATAGAACCTAACGAATATTAATAGTTTAAAACTGTTATATTTTCTGTATTTCTTGACCGGTTTTATTTTAAATTTCACTTTTTGTCGTCTCTTTAACTATATTTTCATATTTTATTAAGAAATTTGTAAATTTTTTATGCATATTCGCTATTCAAACCTTGGGTACTATACACTAACTATTGGGTACCAAGCATTGCGTGTCTGTACAAGCGCTCCGATGCGATGTCCATGCGAGTGGTTATGACGATTATTATCCCTTACATAATCTACATGCGCATACGCATGCAAAATGAGTAAAATGACTGAGTCACTGTCAAGTCGTTGACCTTACGTCATACAAAATTGACAGCCGCGGTTCAATCAATTTGAACCTTCCAGCCTTTTAATACAGCCGCGGCAAGAGCAAATGAAATTGGTGGTTGGAGTCAGATGAATCGGCGACTTCCTAAGTTTCTTTGTTGTTAAAGATAATAGTTCGGAAGAAGATAAGTTTCCAAGTGATGCGTGGTTATTACTGTGAATAATTTTGTTGTGATGCTAGCTGTTTTTTTAACTCGTGAAGTTAGTTTTTAGCTTTGATTCGTTTGATGTGGTATAATATTTTCTACCATTTCTTCTATGCTGATTTCTTCCACGCTGGTCTGGGAGTAAAGAAAAAGATAAATTTATCAGTTGCTTCTCTTCCCGCGCAGATGGTAAAAGCCCATCGAGGGAATCATGTTATAGGCGATGCGGCTAGCAACCCATCACCATTTGGATTTCCCTTTCCACCTATTCGCCCTTAATCATGCTAAACATGGCCTTTAGGTTTTGTTACTAGGCTCTGTCTACCCCGTAAGGGATAAAGTCTTAGCCTAATAATGAAGGTTTGTGGCATAAATGTGTCTCATTTATGCGTGTATCCTTCCACGCTGGTCTGGGTGCAAAGAAAAAACGGAATGTAGCAGTTGCTTCTCTTCCCGTGCGGGCGGTAAAAGCCCATCGAGGGAATGGGCGAAGATCTTAGGAATCATGTTATAGGCGATGCGGTTAGCAACCCATCTATTTTGATTCCCCTTTCCACCTATACGCCCACAATCATGCTAATGGTGGCCTTTAGGTCTTGTTGTCTAGGCTCTGTCTACCGCTTAAGGAATAGACCTGATTTGTGCATGTATGGGTGAATTGACAACCCTAACTAATTTCATCTAAACTCCCACACAACCCATAGTATGCAATTAGCATCACATCCGCCGGAATGTTGAAGGATCATACTTGATACCTCACGACCTTGTGTTTACAAAAATGGGCTATACTTGTTTATAAGCAACTACACTACCATGCAAAAACAACGGGTCGCTTTCCACACAAAGTTGTATGAAAATCGACCCGTTATTTTTGCTCGACAGTATATTTAAAAACGAACGCAATTGAACCATTTCTTCTACAGCGCTTTAGGAAAGGAGGAATTGCCATTGCGTGAATAAAAGGTCTCAGACATCTCAATTATAAAAGGGGTCTAATTAAAGCCGATCGTATCGGTTGGATTAGTTTGATTTTTGAGTCCAAAATAAAACCAAAAACCAAGAAAAAACCTTCTTTTAGCAAAATTAGCCGAACGACCTACTGCAAAGATTCCCAACAATTCTGAGACTTGTAAACATTTCTTATCCAAGTTTATTTTCCAGATCAAACCCTCTGTATACCGAAGAGGAAGAGCAGGAGGTAGTGATAGTGGTGGACGCGCTAGAAGAGGGGGGTGAGGACGGGGGTGACCTCGCCGCCCCCCACGCCCCGCGTCGCGCTCCCTCCACCTCCTCAGGTCAGTTCTAGCCACACAGGAAAAAATACCAATGATTTTACCTTAAATTGATTTCTACTGACTAAAGCGTTAAAAAAACATGGTCTTCTTTTGAAGACTGTCTTTACCAAGCTGAACCCGCCGCAAGGAACTTCAGTAGATTTTAGAATTCAACGGTAAGTCAACTTGGGCCTTGGCGGGGAACCGACCCCTCATCTTAGGGTTTTAATGAGAGGTGAAGGTGATAAGTCTGACCTATGTCTCGGAATGTACGAGTACGGTCTGAAATAAACGACTAATCCGTACGGCTTAAATAATATTCGTGTCCCACATAATAATTACCAAACGGTACTCAAATTATCAGGTTGTACATAAATAGGTCGTTGGTTCAAGACTGCATTCCTAGGCTGTAGATTTGTCGAAGCTACTCTTAACCCGGGTAGCTCGCAGGTGAGCGAGGTGTAACGTTAACTTACACGTTACCGTAACCAAAAATCCTCGTACGTGGCTCGCTACAGCTTAACAAAAGCCTACCAACTCTGGCCCATTTACTTACCTACTTACTGGCTAGGCGCAGTGACCCGAAGTGGGTCTTTACCTCCGACACCAGACTCCTCCACGCCTGCGATCCTGACTCAGATCTCGCCAGCCATCAGCTTCAAGATCCAAGAGATTCCTTTGAACCAAGTCGCTCCAACGATACCTAGCGGTCTACGTCTACTCGGCCGGTCCACTTATGCTTTGATGATAGTTCGGTGTATGTTAATGTGTTAAATCTTGGGCAGGTTATGGCAGTGGCGGCGGCAGCCATGGCCGCGTGTCGCCTTTACCAAAGAACGAGCCCGAACTGCCCGGCTCGAAGCTCGGATCTCAGAGCACCTCGGACTCCGACAGTCCAGGGTGCACGCTCTCCAGAAGCCTGAAGGAGGACATACGGGCCTGTTTAGGAGGATGCAGGTACAGTACAGTTTAAGGCAGGAGCATTTCCGTGCTCCCAGATTTTACTACTTGTTTTCAATTGGTAAAACTGTACTAATATACTTAGTCTGACTTATATTTCGAAATGCCTGACATTGATGTATTTTTTTTAAACGAAAAGGAAGGGCAACATTCAAACGGGTCACCTGATGGCAAGCGAGCATGATGGCAGCGATATACATAGGCACTTTGCAGAATTTCCAAAATGTCATGGACAAAAACATCCATAATGAGTATTGAACTGGTTCACAAAATTTGCTGCGAGCTGGAGAGGAAAACAGATGGCTAGACATACAAAAGCTTTTCTGCCCAATCTAAAACGGAGATACTTTGCTCTCGCTCACTGGGTCAATAAAGGAATCCAAACTAGACATGGATGTACACTGTTTATGATGTCAATTTAGAATGTTAAGCGTAGACTTTGTGCAGAATTCGTTCAGATCGCTGTCACTCGTTTAAGCTTCTGTGTTCGGGCGTTACAGTAATTCATGGTGAAATTGAGGTATTTTATATAAAGCTCTCTAGACCATCACGCATCTGCTATGCTCCGATGTTACGGGCACTGGCGAATGCTTGCCATAAAGTAATGCGTTTCCTCGTTTATCTTCATTGTATCAAAGCACTTCAAAGACTAAAATGACTCTGTCTTCTTCTAGATGGGAAAAAGACGTTGGTGACGTGGTGGAAGCGGCAGTGAAAGGTGCTGGAGGCATCAGCACAGCCCGAGCTCGTCTTCACGCGGCTCTCCTGGCGCTCCACGAGCCGCTGCCTCGGATCCCGAACCGAGGCCCTACGCTGCCATACTGTGGGCCTGGGGTGAGGCCTGGGGACGTCACCATGATGCCGAAGACTACTGAGATGTCTTTGCTGGTGAGTGAATTGGATTTTTGAGAATTTTGAGATAATACTCATTGGGCGTCGTAAAATGCGCGCTAAAAGGATGTTTTCTTTTAAGATGGCAACTGGCAAATAAAAACTTACGTTCTCAATATAAATATAATTTAGTGCTCCCAAAAGTAAATAACACAATGTATAAAAAAAGTGCTTTCATTTCGGCAATACGAATTTTCAATAAACTTCCATTGGAAATTAAAATGTTGGATCGTAATAAATTTAAAGTAAAGTTGCATAATTGGCTCATTGATAAAGTGTTCTACAGTCTAAAGGATTTTTTTAATGATAAAGATGAAACGTGATGTATGTGATATGTAACACATTATGTATTTGTAACTATGTTAGTCTTTAGCATGATTGCCTAAAATTGTATGCCTGTTCAGGCCACTGTTGATACCAATCTGTTCACCCTTATGTACCTATCCTACACAGTTAAACAATAAATGTTCTGATTCTGGTTCTGATTCTGGTTGAATTGGAAAAAATATCGTCGAGGTTTTAGACACCCACGTACACATAATTGTTTGTAACACAAAGCTTTCTTTGAGCAAGCCTCCGTCCCACAGTCAGTACACATCTAATAATAAGACATCTTGCTGCGTGAAAAATGCGTTTCCAAACGCCGAATGTGTACCAGATCCTCCTCTCACAATGAGAGAGCTTCACGCACACTTTTGAATTGCTACGCAGTTGTATGCAGCTTGCCTCGTGATGTTTTCCTTCACCGAAAAGCTCATGGTAAATTTAGTAAATTCCGAAAAACTCGGAGGTGCGAGCTCGGGGTTCGAACACACGAACCTCTGCTTGAGAGGCCGAGGTCAAACCACTGGGCTGCCACGGCGTTTTCTTATTTTGGTTACCTACACAATTTTTGTCTTCAGCCTGCACCTACTGCGCTTTAGATTTAGATTGTTCTATGTTAAGCTAATGTTGGCCAACTGCTAATTCATTTAGTATTAATATCAAGCTGCCAACGTAATAGGTTTGAGACTTATGTTTGTTTATGGTTCTTTCCGCAACTTTCAGTTTAATTTAAAATATAGAGTCATGTCAAGACGCTGTTGACTTTATTCGTAGTTATTTAATTCTAATATTAATCACTACATAGTATAAAACAAAGTCGCTTTCTCTGTCCCTATGTCCCTATGTATGCTTATATCTTCAAAACTACACAACGGATTTTGATGCGGTTTTTTTAATAGATAGAGTGATTCAAGAGGAAGTTTTTTATGTATAATTTTACGCAGACGAAGTCGCGGGCAGAAGCTAGTACATAATATTATGTTAAAGTTCACACGTTTTACCATAATTCCCGTTTTACTTCTAACATTTTAAGAGGACGAATGCACTGAATTTGTAGACATATTGGAAGCCATGTTCAACAAATCGTAACCTACATCTTACATCTCACACATAGATACCGAACTAAATAGTAACACACGTAATGAGATAACCACAATGTGAGTTATATAATGGTAATGAGAGGTGTCGTGATAGTATCGTAAATTGTGGCCATGCGGTTAAAGGTGATGAAACTTACCACTTGTCACTGAACACTAGTAGTGACTACTCTAGTCACACACACACACACACACACACACAAACTGCCGTCTAGCCGTTAACTGTCTATGCTAGTTTGGGTTACCTTTAATCACATCGATACTTCTGGTCAGGGAGCAAAGAACAATCATAGAATGTACCAGGGGTCCGAATTCTGAAAGCACATCACTCGGATGTACCACTCGAAAGTGGTATTAATCTGTTTACATCTTCAAAACTACAGCTCTAATAAAATTTTTGACTAGTTCACACAGGGGCGCCGACTTTTAGAAAACCTCGTGGGTGCTCATGCTTATTTGATTACTCCAAAACGGGTCGTCAGGTAATGAAAAAACACCTACCTATCCCTAAAAGGCGATTACTGATCTGTTTCGTGATGTCTATTCTCAGGGGTGCTCGGCGCCCACTGTTTATTTCTCATGGGTGCTCGAGCCCCCGAGCACCCACGGAGTCGGCGCCCCTGAGTTCACAAGATCAATGAGAATGAGAGCCGTAAGTATCTTCTAAGCTACTCGTATTTCAAAATCAGTACAATTTTTCACCACTTTCGAGTGCTTTTAAAAATCGGGCCCCTGCTCTCTTCCCACGCAAATGATTAAAGATCATCGAGGGAATGGGGGAATGGGGGAAAATCTTAGAAATAATTTAGGCGATGTGGTTAGCAACTAGCAACCGATCACTATATTGATTCCCCTCCCCATCTAAGAAAGGTAGGAAGATAAGGGATAAAGACGTGATGTATGTATGTACACAGAAAGATCACGTCTTTATCCCTTACGGGGTAGACAGAGCCTAAGGTAACAGGTACCTACAGGCCACATTTAGCAAGATTGTGGGCGTATAGGTGGAAAATGGAATCAAAATAGTGATCGGTTGCTAGCCTGCTCATCGCATAAAACATGATTCCTATGATTTTCGCCCATTACCTCGATGGGCAATTACCATCTGCGCGGGTAGACAAGCAACTGGTACATTCTATGTTTTTTTCCTTGCTCCCAGACCAGCAATACCAGCATGGAAGTTTATTCTAATTTATCTGCCTATCTGTATATATGTATGTATTATTATATGTATCGAAATGAAAAAATTATACTGAGAAGCGAGATTGAGTCAATGCCAATTACCCATTGATTAGGTTCCATGCAAATATCCTTATTGCATTCAATGCATCCGTTATATCGAAATAATGTCCGGTAAGCGATTAACTTGGACCAGCGGATATTGCCTATAAAATCGGTTGACAGTGCATTTTGACAAGGTTTAATTTGACCAAAGCCAGTTTATGTGACTCACTATCTAAGGATGCAGCATAATAAATTATAATGCACATAATTATATGTAATTATCAGCCTGGGTATGTCCGAGCTGCTTACGAAATGTGGCGATTGCAGAAACGCTGAAATGCGACTTTCATTTGTTTTAAGCACATAACGTCCTAGTTAGGTTTGCGCAACTTTAATTTGGAATTAGATACATGCATATATCACGTCCTTATCCCTTACGGGGTAGACAGAGCCTAAAGTAACAGAACCTTAAGGCCACGTTTAGTAAAATTGAGGGTGTATAGGTGGAAAATGGAATCAAAATAGTGATGGGTTTCTAGCCTCATCGCCTATAACATGATTCCTATAAGTTTCGCCCATTCCCTCGATGGTCTTTTACCATCTGCGCGGGTAGAGAAGCAACTGGTACATTCTATGTTTTTTCTTTGCCCCCAGACCAGCATGGAAGAAATAAACAATAATATAATAATGAACTTTGAAATTATTTTTTTCCCGTGCAGATGGTAAAAGCCTATCAAGAGAATGGCCGAAAATCATAGAATAGTACATTATGATACAAGTGTGCTATGTTGGTAATTACACACGAGGCGTATTGTACGCGCGAGCGCTAGCGAGCGCGGGTAAGAGAGCCGAGATGTGTAATTACCAAAGCACACGCGTCGCATACGACGTTTTTCAACACATTTGCGAGGAAAAATAAATGAAATTCTTAATAAGTAAGTATAAAAGAACTTTAGTTTACCTTTGTTACCAGACTTTGCTTAACTGGAGTGAAGGCTTAAGAACTTTTCTTTGTCATTTGGTAATTAATACCTTAGATTTCTTACTGACACAACCTATCCCAACATATTTTAGTATTTCCTGCGACGGACACTATTTACATTTAATTTTCTTTATAATTTGAACTCGTAATTTTTTAAGTAATAACAAGGTCTATAAATCAACAAACTCTGTGAAAGCGTGAAAGATGGCGGCAGTATATTATTTGTCCGCGCCAATCCGCGCGCAGCACTCGCGCATGCGCGCTGTGCACTTTGCACGCGCACGACGAAGACACTGACAACAGACTGCCAAACAGCCTAATATTAAAATTATAATAAAATAATTAATCAATGTCTTAAATAGATAAAAATGAATAATTTGTCGAAATGAAATGTTTATTTATCATCCTTAACCTAAAATAGTTTAATATTCACGAAAATATTCCTTGTTCCTATAGATACTGAACCGTTTGCTGAGATTAAAAAAAAGTTTATATTACCGCACGAGTGCGTGAGGTTAAGCTGTATTATGAGTTTAAATGCGGTGCAATAAGACTCACTTTAGGAGCAACTGTGTTGAGAATCATGTTATAGGCGATGCGACATGCAACCCATCACTATTTTCATCCCACTTTCCACCTATAAGCTCACAGTCTTGCTAAACTAAGGTATGTCATGTTACCTTCGACTCTGTCTACCCCGTAGGGATAAACGTGATTTGTATTTGTTAACCCACTGTAAGCACAAATAATGAAGGCTACTATTAAATGGGTGCTATAAAATAACAATTATGTAATGCATCGTTACTTTAAACCAGGGCTGTCCAAAGCGAGGCCCGAATATTTGTCTACTTGCCTCATATTTGAGGCTTACAACGTATTTCGTGGGTTCCGCAAAAAGGAGATCAGTAGGCTCATTACCTAACTCGCTCGCAATCGCCATCGTGTTCATTTTGACAGTTCTTGTATGAATGTGACAGCTAGCTGATTCCGATGCCAATTGTCAGCCCATACATGAACTGTCAAAATGAACACGATGGCGATTGCGAGCGAGTTAGGTAATAAGCCTACAGAACCCATGATCACTTGTAATTTATCTGCCTATCTGCTATTTGCTGCGAAACTACTGAACCACTTTAATTTAAATTGTTACACATATTTTATTCGGTGAGCTAAGTGATGTATAATGTAAATAATTTCTAAATATGGAGGCCGCTTTTGGGGAGTAAATTTTACATACATACATATATCACGTCTTCATCACTTACGGGGTATACAGAGCCTAAGGTATCAAAACCTTAAGGCCACGTTTCGCATGATTAAGGGCGTATAGCTGGATAGGGCAATCAAATCTACCATGCTGGTCTTCAAAGAAAAAACGTAGAATTTACCAGTTGCTTCTTTTCCCATCGAGGGAATGGGCGAAAGTCTTAGGAATCATGTTATAGGCAACGCGGCTAGCAACTTATCACTATTTGGATTTCCCTTTCCAGCTATAAGCCCTTAATCATTTTATTAGGTAATCCTACTAATGTTATAAATGTATGATTTGTGTATGTATGTATGTATAAATGCGAAAGTTTGTGACGATGTGAGTGTGTATGTTTGTTCCTTCTTGACGCTGAAACGACTGGACGTATTTAAAATGTAAAAAGTCGCAGCTGCCTAGAGTCGTAACGTATAATTATTGCAAAATATACTATCAAGATCAGTTCTTTAGTCTAATTCAATGCGGACGAAGTCGCGGGCAGGAGCCAGTATAAAGCATATAATTTCGTAGTCAATAAGATAAGATAAGATAACGTTAAATTTCTAAAAGTCAGTGAAAATTAGAACATAGAAAAATCCGAAAAGTAAAGCTATGGCCGGGAATCGAACCCGGATCCTCGTCATTCCATGACGCGTGCTATACCCCTACACCACCCATAGCAGGTGGGTAGTCTCCGAATTTTTCTATCTGTTACTAACTGTCACGTGACCTTTTGTTACTATTGTAATTTTTGTCGCTAAGCGTCATCTGTTTGAATGATGTGTCTGTACGACGCAATTACAAGATAACGTTTATTGCCATTCAAAATAAGAAATAAAAGAAATACAGACTTAACTATAGAATTAACATTACAATAAACATTATTTTATTCTTATCTGTTTAGTATTTCGTATTATCCCCTGTATCTGGCGTGGGCAGCCCTGCGTCACCATCTAATTCTGAACTAATGGCCGGCCCTCCGCCCATCACAGATTGATGGTCAATTTTCGTTAAAGGTCACCAATTGAGGCCCTTAGCTCCGAGCCCTTGGCTGCAGCAATTAGAAACACCTGCATTGTTGCGAAAGAATATAGCTTTAGTTTTAACTCGCAGCTTTGCTTGTGTTGGATAATAATTTCTTCATCTTTTTTAGGGTTCCGTACCTCAAAAGGAAAAAACGGAACCGGAAATTTATATCAAATACTCAGGTCTACTGCCCCTTGGAACTGTGAAAAAATCAAAATTCTAAGCCAACGCAATCAAAAGATACAGCCGTTTATGCCGCAAATTTCCGCAAATTTTCAACTCTCAAGGGAATCAAAACCTACAAGGTAGTTCCCGTGAACGCAGAATCTTGAAATTTGGTATGAAGGTAGGTCTTATAGCACAGATTAAAGAATAATTGCGAAAACCGTAAATGTGTATGTATGTCTGTATATAGCAGTGACCAATATAAAGTAACCCCACACTGCGTACATTTTGCTTTGGAACAGGGCTCTGCTTACACTGGTTTTAGATATTTATAGATAATGATATGGAACCCTCGGTGCGCGAGTCCGACTCGCACTTGACCGGTTTTTTTAATTTAGGCAACAGTCACATAGTTAAACATAGTTTTTAAGACATAATAAAGTTTTATTGAATCAGGCGTTACTTTGCGGAGGTCCATTTCAATGAACAAAAAATTTACCCTGCTACTCCGCTACTCACTAGTGAATTCCCGGAACAATGATCACGACATTATAAAATCATATAAGTACCTACCTGTAAATATTTTTAATGATAATGATGTTTTGAAACATTGAGTCATTGTATTGAACATCTCGTTTTGTGTTTTCAAATATTGCACAAGTTCAATTGTTTTTCTTCTTTTATTTAACTTAAAATCGGCACGTACCATCCCTTTGTTCTTGGTCGTCTTTAGCATATATTACTTTCATTTTTTGCCAACATAGGGTTGCTATGTTATGAAGCTAGAGGTCCCAGGTTCGAATCCCGATATGGGCACATTTTCATGAATACGAATGTTTGTGCCCGAGGAGCATCTATAGCACGCGTCGCGGAATGACGAGGATGGTTCGATTCCCGGCCATAGCTTTACTTTTCTTGTGGCCCGCCCACAGTGTATACATACATACATACATACCGTTACGCCTCTTTCCCACAGGGGTAGGCAGAGATTACTTTGTACCACTTGCTACGATCCTGACATATTTATTTCACTTCATCCACAGTCATCAATCTCTTCATACATGCTCGTCGGTTTCGGGTACTCCTGACCTGACCTTTTTCCAAAACGTCTCCTATTTGGTCTCGGAACGTCCGTCTAGGCCTTCCCCTCCCAACGTAACCATTCACACTCCCCATATAGATCTGCTTAGTTAGTCTACTTTCATCAACACAATACAAGACTCAGTAATATAAATTAAATTGTTCCGAAATCAGTTGCAATAATAATTTGCACTTTAACGCGGGGAAGCGGCGAAGGAGGCGAAGCAATAACGCAACTCACTGTTACGGGAATTTATTCGCTAAATAGCTAACACTAGACACTAACGTCTCAACAGGGTGAAATCGCATAGCGTGCTTGTGTTAGTCTCTACTGGAATGAATACACAGCAAACATGCATCGAGGGTCAATGATTCAGGGGAACCAAACGTTAGCGCCATCTAATTTGCCTTGTGGCGCCATCTCTTGGCGCCGCTGGGAACTAATATCCTTGTGTGTTTGTTGTTCGCCCGTGAATGCTGTTTTGTAGTATTAGTGAATGGATGTGGTGTTACAGCACCTCTTTTGTAAGGTCATCTAGACAATAATGGAAGTAATAAAATAAAACAATGTTCCGTTATTATCATGCAGATCAGCACTCAGGACATCCTAGACCAGTCATCTTCGAGCGGAACTATAATCTGGAAGTTCTTTGTTCTCATGTTTTTGGATAAACAGATATCATCAGCTATTAAAGTATGGTTTAGTTCGCTTCGGTGCGCTTTTTTGCGGGTGGTAGGGCCTTGTGCAAGGTCCGTCCGGATCGCTACCACCATCTTACTCGCTAATCCTGCCGCTAAGTAGCAGTGCTTGCACTGCTGTGTTCCGGTGTGGGGAGTAAGACAGCCGGGGAAATTACGGGCACAAGAGGCATTTCATCTAAGTCCTCTAGGTCGGCAACGCATCTGCAATCCCTCCGGGGTTGCGGGTGTCTATGGGCAGTGGTGATCACTTACCATCAGGTGACCCACTTGCTCGTTTGCCTTCCTATTCATATAAAAAAAAAAAAAAAAAAAAAAAAGGAAAAACATAGAGTACCAGTTGCTTCTCTTCCCACGCATATGCTAAAAGCCCATACAGAAAATGGGCATAGGAATCATGTTATAGGCGATGCGGCTAGCAACCCATCACTATTTTGATTCCCCTTTTCCACCTATACGTCCACAATCATGCTACACGTGGCCTTTAGGGTTTCCTTGTTGTCCTTTGGGGAGGCTTATGTCCAACAGTGGATGTCCTATGGTTGATATCATGGTGATGAGGTGCTTTGAAAGTCGAGCCCATGAACCTTGGAGGAAGATTGACATACCTTCTTCAGTCAATTATGTCTAGTCTATGGGTACGACGTTTGTTTGCATGTGTAACAGTTGTGCTCATTAAACTTTGATAATGATCCCGTAGAGGGTTTGAAAGGCGTCAGTGTTTGTGTGGTGTAAGGGATAATTAAGTTTGTGGGATTTATGTGTTTTATTGGCAGTAGTGGAGGGAGGGTGGCATGAAAAATATATATATTTCACACAGGCTTGGTTATCTTGCACGTGAGTACAGTTTGACAACAAATATAATGCGCATCGGCAGTATTCGTTTGCGCAGAGAAGCGCAGACCACTTTCCGATGGTAGCCGAACGTGTAAATAATCTATATTGAACTTTATTTGCAAGCGCAACTGGCAGAGTATTGCTTGCTTTGCATTCTTAGCTCTGTCCCGCTTACACGATTTTGCCATTGTTAGTACGAAATCGATCGACCAATAACAGCGCCAGAGTTTCCCGCGCTACTAAAATTGGTATACTGCGCAGATACATCGTGGAGCATTATTTTTGTTGTCAAACTGTAGCGGAGTAGCAAGGTAAAAATTGTTTTGTTAATTATGTCTAGTGTTGAATGTATCATTCAAATTAACAATCAAAGAGTCAAAGTTCATTCCATGTAAGCTTCAGTTAACATCGCAGTCTTACAATTTATTAGCGAATAAAGAAACGGTGCCGCGCCTTTGCTCGTCTATACAATATATCGATAATCGATAAATATCACTGTTAAAAGAAAGGAATTGACCGACAATTACGCTTATTATCCTTTCAAAACCAATTAATCTGCTCTCTGTTACTGTCGAGCCTGTGTTAGGCGAAGGGAGTTCCTTTTCATAACGCTCTATATTTTTTAATTTAAAACAAAGAAATTTGAACGATTTATTATTAACATATATACATACAAACACAAATCACGTCTTTACCCCTTACGGGGTAGATAGAGCCTAAGGTAACAAGACCTAAAGGCTACGTTTAACATGATTCTGGTCGTAAACGTGGAAAGGGGAATCAAAACGGGAAAGGGAAAAAACCTCTTAAACACTTCAAAGAACTTATCCCCGCTGGAAATTTTACTTAAAGTTTAACTTTAACTTAAAGTCTATTTAACTCTATTTTAGACCATGTTTAACTTGTCGGCTAGATGCTTCTAGATCATTTGTATGAGCAAGCTTGTTAACAGCTTCAACTTCAATCGTGAACGTCAGTCAAATTCTGACGGCGATTAGATCTCGATTATCATTATCGACTATCGTCTCACAATCGAGTCAATATTCGGTTTGGTTCATTACGCGTCTGTCAGCACTTAAGGGCTTCGTTAAGTTCGTCATTAAAAGGGTCAAGTTCCGAGTTTGGCAGGTGAGGTCGTTGATGGACGGATGGATCAGCATATTCAGCATTAACATCAACATCACTTGGGTACGTTACTGATTATAAAGAACTAGCTCCTGCCCGCGACGTCGTCTGCGTAGAATTGTACATAAAAACCTTCCTCTTGAATCACTCTATCTATATTAAAAAAAAACCGCATCAAAATCCGTTGTGTAGTTTTGAAGATATAATCATACTAGTACTCATACTCATTTAGTCATAATAACTATAGTTAATAGATGCCATTTTTACCATTATTTTATGTCATTTCATGTCAAGAACAACTCATGAAATTTAAAAAATATTACAATTTACAATAATAAAACTGGAGCACCAATAAAATAATAAAACATTTTTTTTTCAATCATAAAGCCACATACATAGGGACATAGGGACATAGGGACATAGGGACAGAGTAAGCGACTTTGTGTTATACTATGTAGTGATAGCTACGGGACTTTGGTTGCGAGGAATTTGCTCATCACGCGTATGCGAGAACTAAGTAAGTAAGTGGCAGCATTTCCCCACTGTACTGCAATACTAATTCGCTGTGCGAGGAAGCTGCCAGTTCTTTGGTCTCCGTTGCAGTCGATCAGCCTCTTAGACATTTCCTTAATTAACGTATGCGCGCTGGGACCCCACGGACCTAAGGTCTCAAACCCGAATGGCAGGAAGTAGTATTCAAAGCCGAGACCTTTATTTATTCGCCTTTAATTTTTCGGCCGCCTCTGCTGCCGCACCGGCTCTATTAAGCTGTTCCTTGGACGTGGGAAGGGGCCAGCTTGTCTACACAGGTAGCGTCCCACACCACCCAACCCAGCTTCCACGGAATCAGTGACATGCCGTCCGGTCTCTTGCCGTCTTATCTTGCGGGGGCTTAAGTAGCGCCGGTACGTTGACAGTAAACAAGAGAGCGACGGATTATGTCATTTTGATAAAAAAATCGGGACATCTGGCAACGCTGTGTAGAGTTCAGATCAGACTATGCTTTGATGAACTACCTCCTTCCTCCTTTGTTTTTTTTTATTACGAACTGACCAGTGATTGACCTCTATCTCACTTGGTGGAAGGTGCAGATGAGGCCAAAGGTGTAACTCACTGGTTCAGTAATAGCCTATTCACTCTAGCCTTGAAGAGCCCTAGGTTGTATCTGTCCGGAAATACAGACGATGGGAGCGAATTCCATCTTCTTCTTCCCTTACCTTAATCCTTTGGTGTACGCCTTACCTTAGCCGTTTGAGCGAAGTAAAATCGGTAAATGTCCCACTCAAGTTTGACAATCTGACTTTGTCCTAACTTATAACGTACATGTTTAACCGCAGATACGGCAAGCACGTCTTTGCTTTTGGCTCGGCAGATCACTGACCCAACCGATCGCGTGTTCACACCAGTCTTGAATACAAAGCGATTTGGTGCCAATATCAAAGTGACGCCAACTCGGTCAATGCTGAGAAATGACGTGACCATTCTCATAAGATTGGATGTTTAGGAATTTGCGAACAAATGACGTAAAGTTACGAACTATGACTATGAACTGGCAAACCGACGTGGCATAAATAATACAAGAGTGGTTGTTAAATATCGTTAATTAAGATAAAAAAATAAGTTATAAAATAATCTTTTTCTGCAAGCTTATTAACTTGACCTTCAAAACTTGATGACTTGAGACTTGATGTTAAAAAAATCGAGAATAAATGACGTACCTAGACTTACGAACTATGACTATACTGGCAAATGTTAAATATCGTTAATTAGCATAAAAAATAAGTACTACAAGAGTTTTAGCTGTCATTTTTAGTATGGGTCTGACAGCGAGTGAACCTAAACTGAATCGGAATTGAATAGCATTAAGACGTCATGGTAAGGTCCCTGTTCATTGTTGTTTGGTTAATCTTGCGAGTCAAATTTAAACTATTCCTCGTGGTGGGATTGTCTTGAAATTTGGCTTTTTGGCTAAACAAAGGCTTGTACATAATAACATGACACCTGTAACAAATTTCCCACGAATTATCAAAAACCCTGCAGCGATCGTGTATCGTTTTGAAGAATTGCCCCAGATAAGGCTGCGAAGGGCCATGAAGGGCATACCTTAAGCCATTATCTATGATTATTTTAATTATTTGTAACGTAATAAATTGCAGGTTTGGTGCGGCTTTGTGTAGGGCCGTGGCCTGATAATTGTTTCCTAGAGTTCGAGGTGACATTGTACTAAAAAGTCTCGTCACAAAACAACACATAAATATAGTAATCGCTTTCGCATAATGCAAGTTTTTTCTCTATAGTTGTGCAAGACCTTGTATCTTGTCAAATTTTATAACTCCAGGACACAGAGAGACAGAGAGACAGAGAGACAGAAAGAGAGAAAGAGAGAGAGCGAGTGATTGAGTGTGTGTGAGAGATAGATAGATAGATAGATAGATAGAGAGAGAGAGAGAGAGAGAGAGAGAGAGAGAGAGAGAGAGAGAGAGAGAGACATATTTACACACATTCGATACACGTAGGTATAATAAAAGGAAGAAATACAATAACAATATATTTAAGAATAGTATCGATAATATCGATATGGTGTATCATGGGACTATGGAATGTACATGTAACATGTACAAGATGTCTTTAAATGACTCAGGAATATTTCATCAGGTGGTAGGGTACTATACTAGCCCGCGACTTTGCCCGTGTAAAAATAAAATTTGTTTCCCAGGCATCTTCACTTTTCTCGACATTTCCAACATTTATCGTTATTTCAACCATACACAAAATCTTTATAAATTATGCACCTAAACCTTCTTCGTGAATCACTCTATCTATAAGTGAAAACCATTGAAAAGTTTCGAGTTTATCGCGAACAAAAACACAGACAGACGCGGCGGAGGCCTCAAAAGATAGATTAGAGAGGTAGATTTAAATTGTAATATTACCTCCTGTTTACTTTGCTATTGCAAAATGTTTTTGTAGGAAAGTGGTGGATGGCGTAAAATGATAAATAGTTATATTAATAAACTGCTTTTATTATACTGATAGGGGTGCGAGTCGGGTTACCTCCACGTGTGAACAAGAGCTGCGGTTCGTTTTCGGATCCGTCCGGTGGGAAGAGCAGTGCTTGGTCCGGTGCACGCTGGGCAACGGCTAATGATTTCCTGGCAGTATCTGAGGGATATCATTGACCGTTGGCTAAGAGCCCGACAGAGGGGGTAGGGGGGTCTTTGACCGTGTTACCGTACAACGTTGCCGACATTTTGTTACAAGATTTTATGATTAAAATTTTTTACCGACATTGGCGAAGTTGTCGTCGCTGTAACGACTTGTAACGCCACAATCAAAAAGAAGAAGAAGAATTATACTGATACTATTACAATGCAGACTGGTCGTTATTGCGCGCGAACAGAGAAGAGCGTAAGCGGCGCCATCTGACAGTGCGGTGAACAAAAGAACTAACTTAGAATGCGTTTCATTTCTAACAGTTTTGTTTGCATCTACCAAAAAGTAACCGATAAAAACCCACAAACATAAATAAATTTGTCCTTAATTCTTGCCTTTAAGTCCATCTATTATTTTTAACGAGTTAGCACATTTAAAAACTAATTTAATAATTTAATTCAACGCTGACTAGTTATTAAGCTTACGTAGTAAATGCCACAGGCGATCTCATTCAATATTATTTACGATTATAATTATAGGTTTTGTCGTGTGTAGGTAGGATTTTAATTCAATTTTTATTGGCCAATTAACCTGCAGTTATGTAAATTAGTATAAATATAAATTATAAATTTTGAATCCACTTCGAGAGAGGTGGCTCACAATTCAATTGCATGTTTTTTTGCATTTTATGTTTACTTTTACAGTTTTCTGTCACTGAAAATTAGAACACATAGAAAAATCCGAAAAGTAAAGCTATGGCTGGGAATCGAAACCGGATCCTCGTCATTCCGTGACGCGTGCTATGACGGTTGAAGATATCTGCTTCAAAATTGGGTCGCATCGCAGGACTCCACCCGGACAAACATACGTTGCAAGTTAATATAAAGCTTGCAAATAATAAATAAAAAAATGAATGTTGGCCATCGTGATAACAGTCGATGATCGAGTTTAGACTCGAGTCGTAACTGATTGTCGGCCGAAGCTAATTGATAAGATCTTATGCTAAATGAATTTGTCAAACAGATTTATTGTGACGATTGCCCGATCGAATGATTACGGCGACCGGTTTAACATTATACGGCCTTTATGTCTATTACAGACGAATTATGGCGTACCGTCTGGGAGACAACGCTTCCTATACAAACCAATACGAGAGCCACATGCCCTGCCAGACGCATGACAAGAGAAGTTTGCGGTGGTTGTTACTGAGCCGCCTTGATGTTGCTTTTGTCTCTTGTCAGCAAGTGTCTCGAACCAGGTTTTATCGCAGTGTTTGCGAGCCTCCACTACACGTCGGCGCCAACCTGGTCGGTTTTCCGCAAGCCTTTGCCACTCACCGTGGTCAATTCTAAGATGACTTCATTGGAAAGGGGCGTCCATTAATTACGTGAGGCATTTTTAAGGATTTTTTGACCCCCCCTCCCCTCTTGGTGAGATGTCATAAGATTTTTCTCGACCCCCTTCCCCCACCCTGATCTCACGTGAGATTTTTCAAAACTTGTACTTTGGGTATAAAAGTATTGGATTTATTAAAAAACATAACACAAACTGTTTAATTACTTTTTTAAGACTAGCAAGGACTAGTATTTGCAAATATTGCTGTAATTTTAATTGTTAATTCAACTTTAATTTAACTTAATTTTCACGCAGTTTTACACCATTTTCTGCAAAAAAAAAATTACGTGATATTTGCCAAGACCCCCCCTCTCCCCCAAGTGAGATTTAGTAAGATTCGGCTCGACCCCCTCGACGACTCCCTGGGCGACTACAGTGATGGTAGCAGCTGCAGTCCGGATAGATCTTGCAAAAACATACATACATATATACATACATACGTAATCACGTCCTTATCCCTTACGGAGCAGACAGAGCCTAAGGTAACAAAACCTAAAGACCACGTTTAGCATGATTGTGGGCGTATGGATGGAAAGGGGAATCAAAACATTGATGGGTTGCTAGCCACATCGCCTAAGAGTTTCGCCCACCTTCCAAACAACGTACCAAAAACACAATGACACCTCGCATTAAATACACCTCGAACCACGTGGATATTTTGTGTTATTACCTACCCCTCCTTCGCACTCCATCGCTTCCAACACATTAGGTAGTGCCTTGAAGTCTTCTGAGTCGATTCGGCGTATCAGTTACCGAAAACTCGGTGGTTACAAATCAAGTTTTCTGAAGATTACATAGACAATTATTCTAGTAGGCTAGTCATGAGACACGCCAAACGTACATTACTAGCAAGTAAAAGCCACGTAATATGCGGTCATGTGATAAGTATTGTTGGATCATAACGTTATTATGTTAAATAACACAATAACTGACTTAATTGGGCGTGTTGTAATAGTTACGAATTGGCCGTTATCCATATCTACGGTAATTAATAACTGGTAAGTAAGTAAGTGCTTTATTGTACAAATATAAAGTAACAGAGATAAATCACAAAAAATGCCCTTAAATATAATCACAAAGGCGAACTCTTGAGTAAATGAGAGAAGCTTTAAGCGAGAGACCGACAAAGAGTGAGTTTAAAACATCCATATTAGCCTGGGGACTTGGTACAGCAGAACCAATAATGCGTGACGCAAATACAAGTCAACTAGCACTTATTGGTGACTTACAATTATATTAAACAGTGTTTGGGAACCTCCAAGGAAAGCGTTCTTCGACGTTTGCATTGTAAATTCTCTTACAGTAACCTCACTTGGCAAAAAACCGCACAAAGACATGGTCGAGAAAAACATAATAAATACGACCGTGCTGCTGAAGACTTAAGAGCATCATTTACTCCATTGGTCATTTCCTGTGACGTAGCCCTGGGCACCGAATATAACAGCTTCTTAAAAAACTGCATCAAAATTAAATAAGAAATGGGGAAAGGCATTTATTGGCTAAAAGTCAAAGTACAGATCTCAGTCTAAGAGCAGTGTCGATAAGATTGAGAGGCTCAAGGAGGCACATTAAAGCCCTTGGCTGCGAGGACGGAGCAGGGATTCTGTACAGAATAGGCTGGGCGGCTACGGGGAACGTTGAAGAGTACATGCTATATTATAACATTAACACTTTGGTGCGCTCAGCGCCCTTCTTCATCGGCATGTTATTCGGGTACATCTTGCATGTCTTCAGAAGAGAGAAGCATAAAGTTGTCACAGTGGTCCGCTCAACTGGTTCCTTTCGTTATGGCTGTGGAAGTTCCTGGCGCGCATCTCCTACGGGATCTTTCTTTTAAACGTGAGTAGGTATTCTTTTGGTTGCTATTATTGTTGTTCTTATTCAAGTATGTATTTTTATATTATTCACTTGTAACTTTTGTTTTACTTAATAAATATAGTTGACGGTTATTCATAAATACACTACGTCCTTTGGTCCATGGGGTCCTAGCGCTATTAGCCTCTTCAAAGATATTTCGAAGAGGCTAATAGACGAGACGGGTGACCGCAGAGCTGGTAGCTTCCTTGGACAGCGTATTAGTATCGAAGGGGAATGCTGCCAGCGTCTGTGAAATTATGCCACGGGGGGCCCTCCTTTTTTAATTATTTTATTTTTTTGTTTCAGTTTAGTTTTTAATTAGTTTTTAATTTAATAGTTTAATTTGTTTCAATTCCCCTTGTATATGAAATAAATACACTACTAAATATCATTACTTATAAGTATTATTATTATTAATTATTATTGTGTGCATTTTTTGGATAAATATGTATCATGTCTTTTTTGTGTTGTGGCAATAAATATCTTTATTATTATTATTATTATTATTATTATTACTATTTATATACACACTACATACAATACTGGTAATGTTGATAAGCGTTTAGTTTAGTGAAGTTTAGTTAGTGTAGGAGTACTACGAGCTATAAACTACCGTCTGATTGTTAGTTAACGCGTCACCCCCAATCAGAAGCGTGTCAAGGCGGCGGATGCGGCAATAATAATTGACAATTGCAATCAATTTCAGTTTCTAGCGGAAAATGTACGAAGTAACAGCACACAGATTGATCCAGTACGCTAATCATAGTGTCGTCGCGAGTTAAATTTAAAAGGGCGTGATGATATTCTTTTGACCGTGTGCTACCGTACAACGTTGCCGACATTTTTGTCACAAGATTTTTGAACTGTATTTATTACTTTGACATTGACGAAATCATCGCATCGATCGATGGGGCCATATTAAAAAAAGAAGAAAAGGGCTCCTTCCTCAATATAAAGAAGTGCATCAGCGTCCTTTCTGTGCTCTAAACCAACTCAGTTCGGGGCCCCGTAGATCTAGGGGCCCCTGGCATTTTGCCACCCCTGCCACCCTATAGTAACGCCACTGTTTTAAGCTCACTCTCTGTTGGTCTCTCGCTTAATGCTCCTCTCATTTACTCAAAGGTTAACTGGTAGATCCCTTATAGGGATAAGATCGCCTTTGTACATATATTTAAAGTCTTTTTTGTGATTTGTCTCTGTTTCTTTATATTTGTACAATAAAGCATTTACTTACTTATAGCCGAACCGTATAACTTGACTTTGACTTTTGTTTTGTCTTTGAGTTTTAGGCTCTACCTCGTAAGGGATAAAGACGCGATTTATGTACGTACGAACAAAGGCTAGCGTGCCATGCTTATTGTTGGTTCAAGTTGATTTTAATTTTGATTTAATTTAATTTAATTTAACTTGAGCTAATTTATTTATTGATTTTAAGACATTTAATTTAATTTTTCAGTTAATATTTTATTTTGTAAATTCTATTATGGATGCAAGTCTGGAATAAAATCATTTCATTTCATTTTATTGTTTTTACACGGTACACCGTGCACCAACCGCTATGCATTACTTGATGTCGTGTGATGGATATTACGAAATACAGTTGCATTACAGTAAATTACTACAATCGTTAAGAGAATGGATCCGAGCCACAATACACGAAGGCCGTGCATCGGGGAACGGTCTACAATATCCAGGACTAGGTTTAAGTGTGGTTTAAAATTAACTGCCGGTTAAATTATGCCGCTGATCTGTTAGGTCATTTAGTTAATATATTGCCTCTATTTTAATGAGTTTTACTGAAGGTAATTGGATATAAAGAAGGTAAAGGATCATCGCATTTTTAGATTTATACTTATACCTATTATTTGAAAAACAGCGCCTTCTCTCGTCCCTGGTGAGCAGTGTTCCACGGGAGTTTGTAATTGTGTCGTACAGACACATCGTTCAAACAGATGACGCTTGGCAACAAAAATACGCATAGTAACAAGGTCACGTGACAGCTAGTAACAGATAGATATATTTGAAGGCTTATCCACCTGCTATGGGTGGTGTAGGGGTAAAGCACGCGCCACGGAGTGACGAGGATTCGAGTTCGATTCCCGGCCAGAGCTTACTTTTCGGATTTTTCTGTGTTCTAATTTTCAGTGTCGCTTAGAAAGTTTATTTTCTGGTTTCTGTTGTCCTGTCAATCGTTGGAAGGTTAACTGGAAGGGATCTCTTTAAGGGATATGTTCGCCTATGTACGTTTATTTATCTCATTACCTGTAAAATTAATGTGTTTTATCATCACTACATAGTATAAAACAAAGTCGCTTTCTCTGTCCCTATGCCCCTATGTCCCTATAACCCTATGTATGCTTATATCTTCAAAACTACACAACGGATTTTGATGCGGTTTTTTTTAATAGATAGAGTGACTCAAGAGGAAGGTTTTTATGTATTATTCTACGCAGACGAAGTCGCGGGCAGGAGCTAGTGTACAATAAAGACTTATACATACATAGCAATGTATCTCAGTTGTGGAGGGAGGGTTACATGAAAAACATAATCTCTGTCAAATTCCAAGTTAACAGGTCGGGTGGTTAAGGTAGTGCGATGCGTCACTCGTTTCTGTTTGATAGATAATTGTAAGATGTGTTCATTAGTATTTTATGACTTAGTTATAAAATGCTAATCTTTTGACCCTTGCCTAGATTTGTTTTATTGAATAAGTGTTAAAACTCAGTAATTATTTAAATTGCTTTCAACATGTGCAAGTTTATTAGGACGGACGAGTTTACTTGGCAAAAATTAATTAATAATTAGTGTTATTAATTGCTAAATTTATTACGAAATGCACGTTGAGACGCATCAGATTACGATGGGAAAATGAAATAGGTAGCTAGGGGGCTACCATGACGTCTTAATGCGATTCAATTCCGATTCAGTTTAGGATCCCTCGCTGTCAGATCCATTCTAAAAATGACAGCTGAAACCTGAAAACCTGGGGCCGCGACGTTTTTCTACTTCTTCTTTTTTTAAATATGGGCAATATGGCCCCATTGGTCGATGCGATGATTTCGCCAATGTCAAAGTAATAAATACAGTATTCAAAAATCTTCTGACAAAAATGTCGGCGACGTTGTACGGTGGCACACGGTCAAAAGACTCCCCCCTGTCGGGCTCTTAGCGAGCGGATAATACTATCCCTCATAATCTGCCAGGAAATCATTAACCGATGCCCAGGGTCCACCGGACCGAGCACTGCTCTTTCCCTTGGACGGATCCAAAAACGAACCGCAGCTCTTGACCACACGCGGATGTAACCCGACTCGCACCCCTACCATGACGTCTTGATGCTATTCAATTCCGATTCTTTAGCTGTCATTTTTGACACTTCTAGGACGGATCTGACAGCGATCGATCCAACTTGAAAAAAAACAACAACTTGAAAAAGCGCAAGCTAAAGGATCACTTATTGACGCTCCAAAAATCTTTACAATAGTCCTCCAGCACTTTGCACTTTGATATTCCAGCCTGTTGTTTTTGAACAATTTAGTTTTCCCTCCTTTTTATTTTTTGTTTACTGTAAACTATTTAGTTAATTTATGTATTTTTTTTTAGTTACACATAAGTCAGGTTCTGTCTATTTATTGCTTTGTTTACTAATGTGTAATATTATAAAGAGGAAAAATTTGATCGTTTGTTTGTTTGTTTGCATTGAATAGGCTCCGAAACTACTGGACCGATTTCAAAAATTCTTTTGCCGTTCGAAAGCTACATTATCACTGAGTTATCACTCTGCCACAATTTGGCATGCAAAATCTAAAACTAATTTGTAATATGAAAAATTTCACACGAACTTATTTAGTTAAATTATTAACTACTAGCCTTCCGTCCGCAGCGTCGCCCGCGATATATTAATTTTTCCGTAGGAAAAGGTATTTTCCCGCGGTAAAAAGTAGACCGCGGGCGAAGCTGCGGACGGAAGACTAGTGTAGTATATTTTTATCTGTGTATCGTTTCGTGAGTCATAGACGGTTCTGGCTGAAAATCAGTGCTGCAGGTGTCTAACGCCTCAGCGTAATGCTGAGCCAGCGACCGTTTCACTTTTCTATAAAATTGGTATATTCTCTTATATTTGTATGCCTTGCAAAAAGGAATAAATGTCTTCTTTCTTTCTTTCTTTCTAACTTTGGGTCGGAATTGAATCGCATTAGATGTGCGAGTCGGGTTACCTCCACGTGCGGTCAAGTGACGGGTAATTTTTGTAAGAAACAAAAATGACATAAGGACTAATTTTAGCAAAATGTTATCCGGCTTTAGGTACAGATTTCCATAATCACATAATAATTTCGCAAATTTTATGCAAATCCTGAGTTATCAGAATACGATCAATAACTGCTTTCCCTTTTTGAATTTTATTCATTTATACATCGAATTTTTGAAGAAATAAATTGGCATAGGCAAATTTTATTTGATTTTTCCTTGTTTTTATTTAAATTCTGAATATTATACTTTAAATGACCGGAAATGGTGTTTTTTGGGCACCACACCACATTAACACGTAGAGTTTGATAGTTTACATTCTACGTAAATTTGCGTAAATTTGCATTACACACGTAGGTACATTAAATTTTAAATTCATCATATGATGACAGAATGACGACTTTGAGAAATTGGGATATTAAAGGCGTATAATGAAAAGATTTAATTAGATATTCGAGATAGATAGGCAAAGTATTTCGAAGGAAGAAATAATTTAGTACATTTATTTTAAAAAACTTTTAGGTTACGCTTTTTGCATGTTTTTAATTAACTGACGGAATGTATTTATTACGTAGATCATAAATTAATGCGCGAATTTCTACTAGCTACTTTTAAGACTTGCTTTGTGCCTATGTACTGTGGAGCTGCGCTGTGGAACTTTAGTTGCTTAAGGACTAAAAACTTTAAATAGAAATGCAATTGTATTACATTAATAGTTTGTTTATTCAGCTTTGATAAAATTAAACGTTACAGTATACCAGGGAAACGGTTTAGTTCCTGCTTCGAGCAGATCCCTCTGCCCTCAAGTTCTAAACGAAATCCGAATAAAATCGAACGAGCGTTCGATTTATAAAACTTGAGCACAAACACGAACCAACCAGTCTGCAAACCAGCCAGTCCGTAGACCTATAAAACCTAGCCTAACAATACCTACTTACGCAAGATGTTTTTTTCTCTAAAAACAGAATTACCTACATGAATCAGGTCTTTATCCCTTACGGAGTAGACAGGAGCCCAAAGTTTGTTTGTTAACAAGACCTGGCCACTTTTAGCATGATTGTGGGCGAATAGGTGGAAAAGGAATCAAAATGGGGATGGGTTGCTAGCTGCATCGCCAAATAACGAGTGCAGTATTGGCGTATTATTATGACCAATGAGATACGAAATGATAAACATATTGTTCTATCAAACTGAATCACATGCCAAAATTGTGACGGTGACAAAAAGCACGTTGTAAATTTATTGTTACGGAGATAAATCATTAAAAATATAAAGCGAACAGGAGCCTGAGCGATCAGAAATCGTGTCGAAATCATTAAAAACTGAACCAATTAATTATGGTCCTGGTTTGCTGTTTTTGTAATGTCTCGGACGTGCCTAATGTCTCGCAATGCAGACCTATTTGTTTAATGTCTAACACTAGACAGACAGACAGACTTGACGCGTGCAATGTTTCTAGACAATGTGCTTGTATCAGTTCGAAGTGTTGCAACATCATTTATTAAAATGGTTTGAAAGTTAAAAAAAGAACAGGGAATAAAAATGACAAATTCTCAATTTAAGTTTTTCTGTGGGATCATCAGCAACCCCACTTGTTATAAATGTTCTTGTTTTAAATGTAAACCTCACGTATTTTAAACTAGCCTTCCGTCCGCAGCTTCGACCGCGATAAATTAATTTTCCCGTAGTAATAGGTATTTTCCCGCGGTAAAAAGCAGCCTATGTCACTCAGTGATAATGTAGTTTTCTAACGGCAAAAGAATTTTTAAAATCGGTCCAGTAGTTTCGGAGCCTATTCAATGCAAACAAACAAACAAACAATTTTTTCCTCTTTATAATATTAGTATAGATGACTGTCTGTTACCTCTACAAACTTAAACCACTACATTTTCTTGCTACCCCAAAATACATAGTTCCATGCAAACGAAGTAGCGGGCAAAAGCTAGTACGGTCAAGGTCAAAAATAAGTCGATCGAACTTCTCAGAATGTGTCCCACGACTTTATTACGCCTTACCTCAGATTCACAAAGTATTTTGTGCAAGTATTTGTATCAAGGGTTTAGAATTTGTCCTGGTGAGCAGTAGATGTTCCACGGGAGTTTGTAATTGTGTCGTACAGACACATTCAAACAGACGACGCTTGGCGACAAAAATTTGCATAGTAACAAAGTCACGTGACAGCTAGTAACAGATAGACAAATTCGAAGGCTTACCCACCTGCTATGGGTGGTGGTGCACGCGTCACGGAATGACGAGGATCCGGGATCGATTCTCGGCCAGCTTTACTTTTCGGATTTTTCTGTGCTCTATTTTTCAGTGTTGTTTAGAGGTTTAGAGTTTGTTATAGTTGTCTCTGTTCTCGTCCAAGAAGCCATCTTGTATACTCACTTGGCAACATAATGTTATGATATGAAGTGCCCCAGTATCAAAGCAATTAAGTCGTTAAATACTAGTCTTGACGCTGCGCACGCGTTCTTTCCGGGTCTAGTTCTTTCTCGCTGAGAAAGTGGATTATTAACTTAAGTAATGCTAGAGTAGAACTCAACGTAACTATATTACGTTATGCAAAAATTCCTTAGGCACCTCATCATAATGCACAATGCTGAGAGCTTTAAAAATATCCAACGTTTATTGTCTAAGGGCAGGCTGGCCCAGCGTACGGGCCCTCCCCTTCTTGGCGCGGTCCTGGCGGAAGCCGGGGCCACCGGGGGGGGCGTTTGTGGGGAAACTAGTGGCATCCCACTGCGTCCCCATCACACCGGATTGAGGCAACGCCGGAGAGTTTTTAGTTCGGGTATACCCCTTCGGAGAGTCCCACATAGGCATCCCCGTGCCTAGGGCATCCATAAAGATTTCCTCTCCAATCTCCATTAAAAAAAAAGATCGCTAGTACATAGGTACATAAATCACGTCTAAATCCCTTGTTCCTTACGAGATAGACAGAGCCTAAGGTAATAAGACCTAAACGTGGCCTTTAAGCCTTTTTACCCTAGGCGCTGTCCCATAATTATACAGACGTGGTTTATGTATCTATGTAATCAGTTTGTATGAAGCAGCATTTGAATCTGTTGATTTCATAGTAACATCAATTTGATTTTCAAATTGCATATTCAACGTAGCATACATAATATATATATCACGTGTTTATCCCTTACAGGTAACATAACCTTAAGGCCACGTTTAGCATGATTAAGGGAATCAAATATTACGTTTAGCGTGTTTGTTTGTTTTTTGTTTATTTAATCATTTAATATAAAATTACATCATCACTTAAAATTAAATGTCAAGTAATTTATATTGAAATCGTATGAATAAGGAAATCAAAATAGTGATGGGTTGCTAGCCGCATCGCCTATAAAATGATTCCTAAGACTTTCGCCCATTCCCTCGGCTTTTACCATCTGCGCGGGAAGAGAAGCAACTGGTAAATCTGGTACTCTCAGACCAGCATGGAAGAAACGTAGCCATAGTAACAAATAAGTATTTGTATATGAGTTAGGTGATTAAAACGACATGAATCTAGTATGGAAATGCCTCGGCTCGTCCTCTGATCTCAGCACTGTTTTAGGAAATGAACGCATGGTTACCACTTACCACAACATATTTTTTAATTAATACCTGCAATTTTATCTTATATTAAAAAAAAAACAGGATAATCATAGAATATATCAGGTTGCTAGCCGCATCGCCTATAACATGATTCCCATTTTCGTCCATTCCCTCGATGGGCTTTTATTATCTGCGCGGGATGAGAAGCAACTGGTACATTCTATGTTTTTCCTTTGCTCCCATCCAGCATGTAGTAAATGAAACATGTTTAATTTTAATAAAAAGTAATTATAATATATAATCGAAATCCGTATTACTTAAATATATTTATTTCGTGTAGAAGATAAAGGAAAGACAATCTGGAATTTGTGTTCGTTTAGTAAGGTAGGTATATGTTGAAAGGGACAGTTGTGCTACCACAATTGGATAGCTTTATTAGCTTCTGCCCGAGACTTCGTCTGCGTAGAATTATACATAAAAACCTTCCTCTTGAATCACTCTATCTATTAAAAAACGGCATCAAAATCCGTTGCGTAGTTTTGAAGATTTAAGCATACATAGGGATATAGGGACAGAGAAAGCGACTTTGTTTTATAGTAAGTAAGTAAGTAAGTAAGTAAGTTATACTATGTAGTGATAGTGATAATCAGTGCTGCAGGTGTCTAACACCTCAGCGTACCTACCTAATGCTGAGCCAGCGACCGTTTCACTTTTGCGAAGGCACACAACGCTGAGCATCTATTTTTAATGTCTGTGTTTTTTTTTCTTGTTTTTTTTTGCTATAAAATTGTGTATATTCTCTTACATTTGTGTGTCTTGCAAAAAGGAATGGTCTTCTTTCTTTCTTTCACTCTAATTGGTTATTTCCTCTATGCGGGCACCTTAAAACGTCACTGTTTCCCGTTTGCCAGCCCTGCTAGTGGTCGGCGGGCGTTGCAACACAAGTTCTTGACACGGCGTCGCCCGGTCGCGGTCGCTTTTCGCAACATAGATTAATAACATTCGCCAGCTGAATCGGTAATGTGATTCCCGGATTAACCGATTCTAATTAACGTTAACTTGTAGATAAACGCATTCTGAAAGAGGGGTTTGACGGTACCTAATGTATGTGTGTGTGTGTGTGTGTGTGTGTGTGTATGGGATAGCTCTCAAGCGGATAGACCGACTTCAAAGCGGTTTTTTTATTCGAAAGCCAATTTTCATGCGGTGGTTCTTAGATAACTTGTTTTACTTAGAAGTTAGAGATACAAGTTTTTTTTTTGGGGTGAAGCAAACATCTGATTTAACTGACTAACCATGTCTTTAGTCGGATTTTAGGTGACGGTTAAAGTTGCCCGTTGCTGCCCAAGGTGCACTGAGTCCCACGAGACTGGCCTTAAAGAGGAACGGTAACATTCGTTACCTCAATTTTATCGATCGATAATAGTAAAATTGTTTTTTTAAACCTACAACAAAAAAACAATAAACATTTAATCAATTTTATGCCAAAAATGCTGCGATTTTTATCAAACAAGGCTAAAAACCACTGCATAGAAACTGGCTTTCGAATGAAAAAAAACCGCATTCAAATCGGTTTATCCGCTAGCTAGCTAGCTACGATACCACAGACTTACCTACACATCAGTGGCGTGGCGTCAAGTATATCAGGCAAGCCGAAGGAAATTTAACTAGCCTTTTCCTCTAATGCTGCACAATAAGCACCTGCCTTAAAATAGGCAAGCCGGTGGGAATCGAGTTCTATGGACGCCACGCCACTCTACACACACCACAGACATCAACGTCAAATAACACTTTTTGCGACGGGAATTAAAAACTATTAAAATAATAAATAAATAAATATCTTGGGACAAATTACACCAATTGACCCAGCCCCAAACTAAGCAAAGCTTGTACTATGGGTACCAGGCAACGGATAAACATACTTATATAATGTAGATCAGGGGTTCCCAAACTTATTCACTACGCGCCCCCCTTCCAAAAAGAAAAAAATCTATTCCCCCCTTAGCTCAGCCCGTAAGCCGTAGGGCGGAACCGGTAATTTGTTAATAAGGTTCTAGGCCGAAGCCCATAACCCCCTTTCACAGGCCTCTGCGCCCCCCTTGGGTGGCGCGCCCCCCACTTTGAAAATCACTGATGTAGATAAATACATACTTAAATAGTTACATACAACATCCATGACTCGGGCACGAACATTCGTAATCATCATACAACTATCTGCCCCTACCGGGATTCGAACCCAGGACCTCTAGCTTCATAGTCAGTATTGGTACAGTTATTACTAACTTGAACTTAAGAGAATAATTATATTGTAAAACAGGTCATTGGCCTATTCTAATAACCTCATGTAATCCCATACATGTAACATCATCTCATTCCGAAATACAGTCGCCATCAAAACTGTTTGATAATTTGGACAATAAAGTGATTTTTTTTTAAAATAGTGCATCTTCTTCTTTTTTTAATATGGCCCCATCGATCGATGCGATAATTTCGCCAATGTCAGAGTAATAAATACAGTTCAAAAATCTTGTGACAAAAATGTCGGCAACGTTGTACGGTAAAACACGGTCAAAAGTCAGCGGATAATGATATCCCTCAGAATCTGCCAGGAAAGGCTCTTCCCCCCGGACGGTTCCAAAAACGAACCGCAACTCTTGACCACACGCGGAGGTAACCCGACTCGCACCCTGAGAGGATACCTAAAACCAATAACGTATGTTATGAACGGTACAGACAGCAGAAGACGTCAACATGAAACTACCGTGAGACTTAATCATAATTACACATAAACGGATAACTCACGTATAAAAAAACTGACTGACTGACACAGTAATCTATCAACGCACGCATGGTATGCAGGTAGATGTTATGACGTAGGCATCCGCTAAGAAAGGATTTTGATCAATTCTACCCCCAAAGGGATAAAATAGGGGATGAAAGTTTGTATGAAACTTTGTCAATTTTAAACTGATCGAGCTGAGACAGCTGATAGCGATAAACGAATTCTATGCAGACGAAGTTGCGGGCAACAGCTAGTTATACATAAACGGATAACTCGCGTATAAAAAAAAGAAATAAAGACAGAAGAAAGGAAGAAGGACTACGAAATAGTCCGAAACATGTCGAGCATCACTCGACTTTGTATACGTGTTATCCGTTTATGTGTAATTATAGCAGAAGACGTCTTTACTAGTTTTTTTTTTAAGGCATGCCAACAAAGTTGAAAGAGGATGTCAGAGTTTTGCCAATCGTAAAAAAATACACTTCCGTGCCTCACTGTACGTATCACATAACTTCCTATTCGCACAATGGTTTGACACTTGACACTGACAAGTGGCGCTTGCATAATGTCATTGAAGTGAAAAGTGGAAGTAATTGCCAAGTGTAGCGCAATCCATTGCATTGTGATCATGATTACATGTTGAAGGTGGATGTTTTTGCCATCAAATTATATTAATGGGTCTCCATTATTACTTTCATTAGTTCGCTAGTTAGTTTCCCAAACTAAGCAAAGCTAATACCACAATTGTAGACCTTTAATAAAAAAAAAATAAAAAAAAAAAAAAAAATTGTAGTATGGTATGTATTAAATGACGTCTTGATTCGATGCAATTCCGACTCAGTTCAGGTTTTAGCTGTCATTTTTAGTATGGATCTGACAGCGAGCGAACAAAAGGAATTGAATGGCATTAAGACGTCACGGTAAGGCCCTTGGTAACTGGTACCTGGTAACTGGCCCCTGGTAACTGGTAACTGGCCCCTGGTAACTGGCACCTGGTAGCTGGCCCCTGGTCACTGGTACCTGGTAACTGGCACCTGGTAACTGGCCCCTGGAAACTGGCACCTGGTAACTGGCACCTGGTAACTGGCACCTGGTAATGTAGTGGTGACGATAAAATTATATTCAGTGACACAATCAAATAAAACATGACTACGATTAAATGTAGGGAACAGAGGATTGATTTTCGAAGAGCATCCGAGGTGAGATCGTCGCTGATACGAAAGTTATTACGTAAGTTATTTATTATTATTATTATGAGCCTATTGTGTCCCCCTGCTGAGCAAAGGCCTCCCCCCAACGCTTGCACTGCTCTCGGTCTGCTGCGGTACGTGTCCAGTCCCTTAAGGTGTCCAACTCGTCCCGCCATCCCCGTCTAGGTCTGCCGGGCCGCTCTGAGTTAGTGGGACTCCAATTAGTGGTTGTCTTGGCCCATAACTCATCCGGTACGGCAAACATTGACACGAGTAGGTACTGAGTTAATTTCATTGACGTGAAGTCATAGTATATCTAGTAAGGCTGCGAGCCTGTGCATAATTTGTATTATTGTTAGTCTAGAATAATGCTATTCATAAGTGATTCTGATTACTCAGAGGTCGTCGCCGTAAAAGCTTTGTTCAGCGCGGCTGCGTTTGTGGAATATCCTAATATGGTTTGATGATGTTCATGCAGTTCAAGGTATGTTAGGACTGACTCTGGTTGGCGAATTTGAGATCCCTTACTTACGTACATACACAAATCGCGTCTATATCCTTTAGGGCACGGCTTGTTAACTATACCAAATTCACATTAACGTTAGGAAACGGCTATATCATAAAATACCTTAGTAACGGTATTAAATTATAACGTTACTTAATAACATATCATTATTATAACTTTACTCAATTAACGTTATTTTTATCGGTAATTTTATTTTTCATTGCAGGGCTTGTTAATGTTACTTAATTCACATTGTTATAACGCTACCGTTAACGTTACTTCCATGCTGGTCTGGGAGCAAAGAAAAACATAGAATGTACCAGTTGCTTCTCTTCCCGCGCAGATGGTAAAACCCATCGAGGGAATGGGCGAAAATCATAGGATTTATGTTGGCGATGCGACTAGCAACCCATCACTATTTTGATTCCACTTTCCACATATACGCCCTCAGTGTCTTGCTAAACATGGCCTGTAAATCTTGTTACCTTAGGTTCTGTCTACCCCGTAAGTATATTAACGTTACCATAGTAACACTATTTCAATCTGCAATGCTACGTTGCTACACCGCGCTACTGATAGACGCGCGCTGGCGCTGGTTGATTGGCGTTGTTGCCATTCCGTACACTGGTTACCGTGAGCGTGCGGCGTGTGCGAACATCAATCAACGTTACCTAATAAAATAACGTTAAAAATGACTAACGATACATTTGACTTAACGTACAGCTGGTAACATTACCATTTATTTACCGGTAAAAAGTAGTATAAGTAACGTTACATGAAATGTTAATTGTAACTTAACGTTAAATCTGTCTGAAAGTGGTAACGATACCTACTTTTTAACTATATTTCAAGCTTTACCTTACGGGATACAGGGATTACAGAAGCTAACGTAACAAGACACATTGTATATTAATGAAACTAGATGTAATCTCTGACGTGACGGTTATCATGTGGCAATTTTAGCATGATCTTGACCGTATTTGCATTGTTGTTGCTTGAGTTCTTACAATCGTTTGTTAAATGAGATAACTGTGTTTACATTCCCATCAAACATTTATATATAAAATGGGTTCTTCAAGGTCGTCATTATCGTCATCTCTAGCTTATACCATGTGGCACTGCTGGGCACAGATGTCCTCCCATAAATGAGTTGGACGTTAGTTCCCACGCGGGCCCCGTGCGGATTAGAAACTTCTCACCGTGTATGTACCATGTAAAGATCATTATTGTACGTAAAATTACAAAAAAATAATAAATAACACAACAACAAACAGTGAGAAGTACAACGGAGAGCTTACTACTAAAGAGGGATCCCGTCCAGCTAACCAAATACTGAAAGGACACACAAATAAGTACAAATAATTTAAAAGTTCGTACAAGAATCCTACTAATATTATAAACGCGAAAGTTTGTAAGTATGGATGAATAGATGTTTGTTACTCTTTCACGCCGGAACGGCTGGAGAGATCTGGATGAAATTTGGAACGCAGATAGATTATAGTCTGGAATAACACATAGGCTACTTTTTCTCGGAAAATTGGGTAATTCCTGCGGGATAGCGATTAACGAATTCTATGCAGACGAAGATGCGGGCAACAGCTAGTTAAAAAATATAATAACATGGTAAGAAATGGTTTTGATACTAACCTACATAGAACTGGACAATTATTTGCAATTAAAGATATAAATCCAAATTTATAGCAAGGTTGTTTTAGTTTTGAGAGTGTAAATTGAATTATAACACTTACGTTTTTCTTATCAGACGTTATTTTGGACTAAGTAATTGAGTTTCATAATTGTCTCGAGCAATTAATTAAACTTGCCCAAAAAGCAATCCTTAATGCCACCGTTTCATAATTATTTAAAATCGATAACTTTTATGGGATGTTTTACATGTTCTGTGGTCGGATTGCGGTGTGACACACGGCTGAGTGTGCCGTCGAGTAAAGGAGCGACCACACCGCCGCGTACACGCAGTGACGTGTCGTAGGCGCCACGTTTTTCACCGTTTTTTCATACATTTTGTTGCGTAAACGCACCGTCAACGTCTTTTACGCACCGGTGTGGTCGCACCTTAATTCGTTAAGCGACTTCTCAAAAATGCGATTTAGAAAGCATACATACATACATACATAAATTACGTCTTTATCCCTTACGGGGTAGACAGAGCCTAAGAAGGACCACGTTTAGCATGATCGTGGGCGTATGGATGGAAAGGGGAATCAAAACAGTGATGGGTTGCTAGCCACATCGCCTATATAATATGATCCTTAAGATTTTCACACAATCTCTCGATGGGCTTTTACCATCTGCGCGGGAAGAGAAGCAACTGGTACATTCCATGTTTTTTCTTTGCTCCCAGACCAGCATGGAAGAAAGCAGTCCTACAATAAAGTGACAAATTTGAAGTTACTGTTTTAAAGTTATTAACAGGAGAGTGCGAGTGACTGCATCCCGGCTGCTACCCGTCTCTTTCTAGAACGAACAGTAAGAAAAAGACGGGCAATCTATCTCGCGCGCGATTCGACTCTTGCATGCCCTCGTGCTAGACGTGCAGGCTGTCAAAGCATTTACGATCTTCTGGTGTTGCAGGCGTATATATGCTGTGGTTTACGTGCTATCACGTGATCTATGTGCCCTTTTGCCACTCTATGTCATCAAAAATGTAGCAATAATATTCAAAAACATGTGATGAACACATTATCGCAAGTGCGGAATAGTTTCGATACCCGACACGTAGTTGACATGCTCTTGCTTGTTATTTAGTCGGAATTTTTCCAACTGGATTGTAATAAGGAAAGGCTATCGTGGCCTTCTGTGTTAAAGAACGCATATAACACTCAGCGGTACAAAATTTGGTTTAGTCTCCATACAAAATTTGCATACTTGAGGGCCACATTTGTCACTGGGTATATTTCTGGGGTCGTAATGAAAAAGGGGAAAGGCGAAAAGGGGTCTAAAATAAACAACCTATTTACTTTTCTAGTGTAAAAGGAGTTAAGTCAACAATAGCTATGTAGAAAGTTCAGAATTTCCCCCCCTATCACTTTTTTTTAGGACTACAGATTTAGGAATGGACGTGTAATTTTTTGCGTGGAGTGTTCGTCAAACTCTACAGCCATGTGTGACCAACGTTAGCTGAGATAACTATGTCAATTGCTTTTTTACTGCCGTGGTTATTTCGTTTTTAATTAAAAGCTTTATTGTTTCGTCAGACAGGAGCCCTTTCATTATAATTTACGACAGCTTTCCAACAAAGTAAGGTTTAATTGGGTATGTACCATGAGTTAATAGCAGATAAAACAATGCTAATAAACCTTGTTTCGACGAAATGGCTTATTGCTAAAAGCTTTTATTCACACATACATAAAAAGCTATTATTCAATTATATTTTATTTGAAATTTTTATCAGAAAATTGTTTATCAAAGTATGTCAAGATTTTTCAGAGTTAGTTCAATCAGATCGAGGATGTAATGACCTATTATTTTATATGCGTGTAATAAATGTATTGTTGTGCCAAGCTGTTCGATTGGTCTTAATTATTTTTTTAAATAACAAATATCACAATACAAAACAATACAGAAACAAAGAACAAAGTATACGATAGGCGGTCTTATCGCTTAATAGCACTACCAGACAACCAAGAAGACAGAGAAATAAGTTGGAGACGAAATAATTATGTTAAGAGCCGAATTTATACTTATTATCATCGTTGTATTGTTACAAAACTACGCTTATTTTTTTTTTGATATATTCGGTAGCAAAAAAACCGGAAACGGATGATTATGACATTAACATATCGATATAACTTTTTTCTCAACTGATTTTTTAATTTTCCAGGCTGCCAGCGCCCTCTTCACGTTAGACGCGTCTCGCGGGGAAGCTCTCTCGCGTCGGCTGGCCAGAGGCGAGCGGCGCAGGCGCCGCTGTCGCGCTGCCGTGGCGATACTGGCGCTGCTGATGCTGCTAGCGGCTGTGGGGGCTGTCGAGCTGCTGCTGTCCAGAGGGCAGAGGGTGTTCGGGGCTGTGCTGCGGTAGTAGGTACAGGTATTATACAATTTAATTACTACTTCCCTTCCCTACTAACATAAATTCAAAAGTAACTCTGTCTGTCTGTTACCATTTCACGATTAAACCACTGAACCGATTTAGTTGAAATTTGATACACAGATAGTTTGGGTTCCAAGGCAGGACATGGGATAGTTTTATTCCGAAAAATAACATATTTCCTGCGGGATAGCGGTAAGCGAATTCTACGCAGACGGAGTCGCGGGCAATATGAGTGGTAGGGCGTTGTGCATGGTCCTAATCCTGCCGCCAAGCAGTGCTTGCGCTGCTGTGTTCCGACGTGGACAGCCGTGAAATTACGTGCACATAATGTATTCTTAATCCTCCAAACGGGAAACGCATCTGTGTGTGTCTTGTTCGTTTGCCTTTCGTATACCCCACTCTCATACTGTTTTCAAATATATTATTATTCTAAATTTTCAGGATGCTTGTGATATTCAAGTGAACGTGGTGAAAACAGTAAGCCGCTATCGGATACATCGAAGCTGTACAAGGACTCCATTTTTGAAAGCAGATTTGAGAAAATACAATTCGAGAAATGAAAATAACAGTACACAGATTTATACCTCTTCCGAGAGCAATTTTCGAATGATTTGTTTTCAGAAATCGAGCTCCAAATGTTTAAAAATATTTGAGCACCACCGTATAATGGCGTAAGTGCGTGTTCAGATATTTTTTAGAGCTTTAGTTCTGATGCACCGTCAACCATAAAATGTAGTCTGCCACCTTAAGGTTGAAAATCTTTGTACCTGCTTTATTGTGTCTTAAAGACACTGTCAAATAAGGAGCGACCACACCGCCGCGTATACGCAGTAACGTGTCGTAGGCGTCACGTTTTCTCACCGTTTTTTCATATAGGTACATTCTTTTGGGTACGTATTAAAATACATAAAGTTTAAAATGTATAATGGGTTAAAATACATAATGGTTTATAATATATAATGCGATTTTCTCAGAAAGTTACAAATTAACAGGATTGTTATAAAACAAACCTTTTTTTTTAACGTGTTGAAAATGCGCCTTATGCATCTCCGCGCTCGGGGCAGCACGAACGGAGGTATGATGGGCTCTCCAACTCGCCGCTGCCTTCCCTATGGAAGGAGGGGAGTGGCTTACCGTCTAAAAACGCACACGTTCCCTCCAGGCCTTGAACTGCGGGCGTTGCGGGCGCACTACGGTGACCACCGCAACGTCCACTGGCCGCCCCAGGATGGGGCAGATGGCAACGGCACCGTTGAATGCGGGTTCCGGATTCCCCGCCCTCCCCGCCAGTGACTCGCAGCCCCCTCAGCGGCCCACGTTCCCAGCGCCAGCGGGCCGGGGTTACGTGACGACCGACATGACCGAGATCACGCCGCTGTTATAAAACAAACCTAACCTAACCTAAACCAATCTATATATTACGATATCAAAAAAGTTCATTTAGCTAATAGTTTTACAGAAAATTGCGTTATATGTTTTGAACCATTATGTATTTTAACCCATTATAAATTTTAAACTTTATGTATTCTGATCCGCTCCCATTCTTTTGCGTAAACGCACCGTCGACGTCTTTTACGCACCGGTCGCACCTTTAAAATGTGTGAAGAAACGGTGAGAGAACGTGACGCATGCGACACGTCACTGCCTATACGCAGCGGTGTGGTCGCTCCTTTAAAAGTTCGGCTTTAGCGATATTTTCATTTAATAGGAAGTTGAATGAGAAGTGATAGTGACTTATTTTGCTGACCGCAGCCGATAGCGGCTGGAATTTAGCATAACTATTGATGAGATAAACTCAAACCAATCTGAGTCTGTGTACCTTTTTGAAAGTAGATTAATTATTATAGAACGCTATTGTTTTTCCGAGGTTCTTTAGTTCTGTTAAGTTTTGGTAACAAAACCCTAAAGATACCTAAATTACATCGTGCCAATATGTAAGCGTATATTAAAAAAATAATGTAAGTTTTTGAATCTCCGTTTATGAACATTCTTATTAAAAAAAACTTGGTATTTAGAAATAAATTGCTGGATTCCGATTCCACTATCGAATTGAAGTTATTTAGTATTAATAGTAGTTTGTAATGTAAAATTAACAGTTTTAATTGCTTGTTGGATAGTTAAAATAACCAGCTAAGTGTCAGTTGGAGTCGCGCAACGAAGATAAACCTTTAAAAGTCGGCAAAAAATAAGTTTGTACTAAACAGTATTTCTATGTAAAACAAAGTTATTTTTTACGTTCTGTAATTTTTGTATTTTTTCATTCACCTGTATTAAGGTCTAACTTTTTGCCAAATTTCATTATTCTATATCATCGGAAAGTACCGTATAAGTTTTAATTATTATGGTTTTATTAACATGTATTGTCTAGTGTATCTTTCGATCTGGTGAACTTAGATTTATTTTTAAGGTTCTAAGAGAGCAGTCCAGAGTTTTTTAGACCAGCTTGAGTTGACATTTCCTATGAAACGTTTTGAGTATTTTAGACCTGCCAATGCTTTCCATTCCACTCTTGTTGGTGTTTGGTTTTTATGGTACCCTGCGAGAGTCCCACAAATGGTTCAGGTCCGATGTACTCGTTGTTTGACCCTTCCCTTGCTAGCTTGTCTGCTTTTTCGTTGCCGGCATCTTTATTTAAATAATACTGTCTATTTTCGAACTTCTAGAATAGTCTCCGTGTTCACCAGGCAGCCTAAATCTGTTTATTAGTGTTAGTTCAGGTTTTAGTAGGAACTTATGGTATTTTTTAGATTTAATTTTACTATTTAATTTGATAGTGGAATACAATCTGTTTTATTATTATTTTTAGACGTAGGTAAGTGCGATATGTAACGTGTTTAGGTATTCATAATTATTTTTGTATATAATTTTTATGTGTCTTATGTGAATTAATATAACGAAATAGTATTTTTAAACCCAGTGAATCATTTGCAAGATTTTAATGCAAAATTTGACCATCCACCTTTTGTAAAAAGTGGTGCCATAAAACATCGGTTTATCAATTTGAACTATTGAATAAATTGATGAATAATTATGTTTGAGAATGTCCATATGAGATAAAGAAAGAAAGAAAGAAGACATTTATGCTTTTTTGCAAGACACACAAATTATAAGATTATATACACGCTTTTATAAAAAACAATAAAAAAAACGCAGACTTGAAAAATAGATCATCAACATTGTGCGTGTCGTGTCTTCGCAAAAGTGAAACGGTCGCTGGCTCAGCATTACGCGGAGGTGTTAGACCTGCAGCACTGATTTTCAGCCAGAACCGTCTGTGACTCACAAAACGATACACAGATAAAATATACTACATAATCCATAAAACTTTTACGTAAATAAAGTAATAAATAGATAGAACCCGACTTATGTGTAACTAAAAAATACATAAATTAATTAAATAGTTTACAATAAACAAAAAATAACAAGGAGGGAAAACTAAATTGTTTAAAAACAACAGGCTAGCATAATATGCAAATGTGCAAAGTGTTGGAGGACTACTGTAAGGATTTTTGGAGCGTCAATATCTAAGTGATCGTTCAGCTTGCGCTTGAAGGTGCAACTACTTGACGCTCCTTGGATAGGGGGAGGAATATCATTCCAACACTTGGAGACCGCAAACTTGGAACTGCCTCGGAATGCCGCACGCTCAACCGACTGCGTTCAGGGGGGTAATGAATGTACCTGGCCGCATCAGATACATCCAGCGATCGGATTGCCTTGAAATTTGCTACATGCTACATATATAACGAATACGTAGATTAGATAAAAATGCAAATTCTGATGTACCTACCTACAGCAAAAAAACTCTTATTTACTCTTATATACGAAATAGTGACTGTACTATATTTGAAATACACATACACATACACAAAATCACGTCTTAATCACTTCCGGAGTAGACAAAGCCTAAGGTGACAAGACCTACAGGCCACGTTTAGCAAGATTCAAAATGGAACCAAAATAGTGATGGGTTGCTAGCCGCATCGCCTATTACATGATTGCTATGATTTTCGCCCATTCCTTCGATGGTTTGTAGCCAGTATCTGCGCGGGAAGAGAAGCAACTGGTACATTCCATGTTTTTTCTTTGCTCCCAGACCGTGGAAGTAACTTTACTTTGTTTGACAATTGATTAAAAGTAACAATTGTTTGAACAAACTTGGATTATTTTGTGTTGCCATGAATACTGTTTATATTGTAGTTAAGTAAAGACGAATAAATGTATCGCTAAGTATAAATATGATATTATTATCAATTGGCGTATCAACAAAGCAAACGTGTGATTCGGGAGAATCCCGATTTAGAAAATTGTATATAAGTGATATTATAATAATTATAATGTAACGAACGTGTAATAAATACTTAGAATATACATTGATGTTTATTTGTTTTAATTTTTTTTAAATATATATTTTTCAAACAGTTTAAGATGATATTGTTTTCGTGATAAACTTCTTAATGTTAAGTAATCTTGTTTGTGATCTGCGTAATTAAACGTAATATTAATATTTGTAATTATTGTACCTACTTTTTGCACACATATTATGAACACTAAGTGGATTTATATTAAATAAAATATGATTTTCTATTCGTTTTATTCTTTAATTTTAAAATTAATAAATGCAAGAATACAATTTGTGATATTTTATTATAATATAATAATTATCAAAGTAAGTACTTCCCGTATTATACGAGTAACTTTATCGACAAAAAAAAACAGAAGCATGAATAAATTTACAGCTATTTTAGATACGATTTCAAACCCTATTCCTTTATTAAATAACTATAATCAAATAAATGCTGTTAAGAGTAGTAGGCATTTTAAAAACCATTATAGATATTTGCACACGGGGCTACATTAATTTTATTGTTCAATGAACACAATCATAAGTCAGCGACAAAAAAATGTGGCCCTCATGTGCTTGTGTCGGTGAGTAAACAATGTACAAAAATGGGCCATTTCATTAAAAGTTATGTACACTCAACTTTTTTCTGAGATTCTTTTGTTTTCGGTTTTCTACTTAGAAATCACAAGGACTATCGAATCTGATACGAGAAAAATATATATCCAAAAATTCTAAATTATAAAATTTCGCTCTGTTCCGTTACCGCAATAAAATTTGTATGAATGAATTAATGGAATGGAAAAAGCAATTTCGGGATGTTTATCTTCTCCTATTAGGATCGAAAGTGGTCATTCTGAGCAGAAAACCGAAAGCAAAAATAAAAATCCCGAAAAAAACTTGAGTGTACAACATTTAATGAAATGGCCCAAATAACAAATCTATCTCTTTAAGCAATAGTCACAGCGAAATCGAAGAAAATTTTGTTCGGGTCATAATTTTCTAGCATTCTAATCAGCAGCGATTACGTCGTCCATTTTCTGATCCGTATCCTCGACCGGAACCTTTTCAACCACCTGGCAGTTGAAAGCCAACGCTACAACCTGAAAAATAAATTATAAACGTCAAACCACGCCATTTTCTATGCTGGTAGCTATTTAATTATATTTAGAATTCTTTTTTTTTTATGTTCGCTATGAAAAGTTGCATGAGCCATTCGGGAGCAAAATTAATTTCATCTTGGGCGTTAACACCTGAATCCCTCATTACGCCCAGGATTCTATTGTAGAATCCTTCGCTACAATCTGGATTCAATGTAGCGTCCTCGCCGTAAATACATAATTTTGCTCCCTTGTGATGTGACACAAATAACTATACAGGGCTTTTGAGTCCCACTAATACAAACACTAGCGGAAAAATTTCGAATCAATTTTTAGAGACTGTATAAATTAAAAAAAACGCGTACCTATCTTAAAACTAATGTAGGAAGTGGAGTTAAGGACCCGTGCTAAACCCCTACACCACCCATAGCAGGTAACCTGAGCACAGAATGACGAGGATCCGGTTTCGATTCCCGGCCATAGCTTTACTTTTCTGATTTTTCTGTGTTCTAATTTTCAGTGAAATTTAGAAATTTAGTTTCTAACGGTCTGTAAAAATAAACATAAAAAATCAAGAAGTAAAAATTCTTGATTCATTTGATAGTCTTAATGCGATTCTATTCTGATTCAGTTTAGGTTCGCTCGCTGTCAGATCCACACCAAAAATTACAGCTAAAACCTGAACTGAGTCGGAATTGAATCGCATTAAGACGGTAAGGCTCCAGGGCTGAACATTGTGTTAGCTAACAAACAAACCGTGCAACTGAGTTGGAGCTGTGGGACAATATTAATTTTCGTAGGGTTTGTCCACTTCTTTACTGTCGGATTCGTATAAAAAGGCTTTCAGTGGTTTAACTATTTAAGTTCCAGAAGTTACCTTAGGTGCAGTTTCAGGGTTGCTTCTAACTTTAGCCAGGTAACGGTCGTAGTAGCCACCGCCATGTCCCAGGCGGCTGCCAGATTTGGAGAATGCAAGACCTGGAGCGATGATCAGGTCAAGGCCACCTGGAAAATTAGGAGATTTGCATCATAAGTACTAGCTTTTAAGTTCCGCAGCAGAAACTCCGATTACTAATTTCCCATGGGAGTTAACAAAGGTTTTGCAGGAATTCCCAAAAATATTGGTCTTTATTAACGTTTCACGAAGAACATTCATGTCAAACTTCATGTCTCTAGATTTAGGGGTGAGATTTTGGGATTTTACACGCGAAAAAAGCCATAGAAAAAAGGTGCTCCATTTATTCAGATATCGCCCTAATCTGCGCTGGAAGACTGTTACGTGGACGATTTATTATTTTAGAACCTTTCTTAAACGTCGATCCAAGATAGCCCACGACCAGTGGCAAACCCACTGTATGACAATGGTCTCGAACGCGCAATGAACAATCAAAATCAAAAGTTTATCTTGCTAATTACGCCTTAAAATTACTAGCACTTTCGGAAAGACTTTCATTGCCAAGGAGACGACACCGGCCGCGTGCAGTCGTATGTATGCATGTTAACACTTTATTGTACATACAAAATAAGCAAACATAATTGACAAAAATTATATACATAAAAAGGCAAACTTTTCCCTTTGAGCAATATCTTTCAGTCAAACATTGCGTGGACAAGAGGACTATTATATTAGGGACGGACAACGACTCGTAACAGCAGAATTAGAAATTATACCTGATTCTAAAGCATCATCCCTCGCAGCGTCCTTCGCATGCTGCGCGATCCCATGCTTTGTCACATCCATGGCAGCTTCATCCCCTGACTCCACGCGTAGCATCTTCATGTGCCCCCCCGCGTACTGTGGCACGAAAGCCGACCCCTTTTGCTTCACGTGCTCAAGAAGGGGGGTCGTGTCTACCTCTTGGTCCGTGCTCATGTAGAGAGCGATGCGTTTCGATGATTTGTACCACGGATGGTTTATTACCTGGACGATTTTTCAAAGTTTAACGCAAACTAAAAAATTATTTGCGAAGTAACGTGCATTGGGGTAAATTCGAAATTGGGGGTATTGTGAAATTTGTGGCTATCCACTAAACGGGGAACAACTTCATAATCTGGCAACGCTTATGTAGAAGCCAAAGACATTGGAGCTTCTAGGTAAGCGTTGTGTTTATGTTACGTTGTATTACGTTGTACACTTTTAAGAGACTGTATAGACAAACATACCTTCTCATAGACAACTCTAGACTGTCTTGTCTTTTCCTCGGTGGAGAGTGCTGCTATCCTGGAGGCCACTTCGTTGCGGAGCAGCATTTTCGCAGGGTTGGGGGTCCCGGGAGCCATTGTTGCCTGAAAAGTATGGAAAGTTGGTATAGTCCGCGACCTAGAACGACATTCGGGTTTCTCTGGCCGTCTCACTCACTCTTATGGAATTGATGCTTGAATCGGCCAACGGTACCCGAAACCCGAATGTTGTTGTTGTTGCATTTATTTTGGCTACTAAAAGGTTTCTAAAAAAAAGTAAAAGGTAAAAGGTTGATTTTGGTTTCTTCCATGCTGGTCTGGGAGCAAAGAAAAAAACAGAATATACCAGTTGCTTCTCGAGGGAATGGGCGAAAATCATAGGAATCATCTTATAGGCGATGAGGTTAGCAACCCATCACTACTTTTGATTTCATTTTCCACCTACACGCCCACAATCTTGCTAAATGTGGCCAGTGGGTATCTGTTACCTTAGGCTCTGTCTACCCCGTAAGGAATAAAGACGTGATTTGTGTGTGTGTGTGTGTGTCTAAAAGGACGCCAAAATGAAGATTGGGTATATGACATTTTTTATTTAACAATTTAGAGACTTGTTAATAGGTAACTATTGTGAGATTCGGAAAGTTAAATGCCATACGTACATTAATCACGTCTTTATCCCTTACGGGGTAGTCAAAGCCATGACAAGACCTAAAGGTCACATTTAGCATGATTATATTAATGCCATGGACCAGTTTACTCGCTTATTAAAATATCGGATCGCTAATCCGACCGATAGCATTAATTCAAAGAAAATATCTAGCTCTGGCATAATTTGTAATGGCATTTATTAAAAACGAATGTGTTGGCATCCCTATCTCTATTTCTCAACTGTCTTAATCATATCTGCGAGAGTAACTATCTGTCTGTTATTATCTCTTCCTAAACGGTTTAAATCGCTAAACCGAGTTAGACGAAAGATAAAGCCATAGTTCGAGTTCGAGAAATGACCATAGGATAGTTTATATCCTGGAAAATTGCATAGTTCCCGCAATATAACGGTGAACGGTGCCGACGAAGTCGCGGACAAACACTAGAAGCTTGTAAAAACTATAATAACGAATGAGTGACATTAGTTACTTAAAGTAATGTTTGCATGAGATAAAGAATCGAATGATTTCATAAGATATTACGGATAGTTGCGAACACGTCTAGTAAATCTCAGACGACTGATAATTTTTTTGTCTTAACTTTGATAACTTAAACTTCTTACGTCAACAATTTTAAGGTTAGTAATAACTCTACACTGAGAAAAATTTTAATTACTTACTTCCCTAAAGTAACTTAGATTGAACTAACAGAGCGGTGAAAACATTATCACATTCACTTACCAGTTACAAGAGTCCGCTGCGAGAGTTAAACAACTACTGTTTGTAATCACAATCATCGTCCAACGATAAAACGTTACAGCAACCAAAACAGTGTCACGCACGATACACGTGATGATCACATTGAGAATAGCGCCATCTAGCGAAACTGGGCCGAACTAACAAGAGCGCTATCTAGTGGTGGCAGTTAGAAGTTTGAAGTTACCTAAGACGGAAGTTCTGATGATGTTGCGACAAAAATGACTTAGGTGGCTTTTAGAGCAGCGTGTAACGCAATTTTGGTGTTACTATTTTATATATTGTTATTGTTAGTACAGCAGTAACTTAAAACATTTAGGTAACTTTTAGAACTTAAACACTCGCTCAGAATTCAATAAAAATTAAACTTAGACTAAACACTTAAAATTAAAGTAAATTTGGACCCTTAAGTACGGTCTCTATCACGCAGGCAGCACGCGTTGTATCGCAATTGCGAGTCTTTGTGCGAGAAAGCTGCCAGCGCGAGGATCGTCCGTTGCCTCCCTCACTCATAATGGTAGGTACCCTAATGTTATTGTTTCAAAGGCACAAGCAAACAACAAAACTGAGACCGTCGGGGTATTCTCTTAATTTAAATAAACAACAACCGCTTGTGGTTGCGAATTGCCAGTTTTTTCGTACCTAGAATCTCTGAGCTAAGTCGCGGACAGGTAGACTTAAAGACATGGTGAAATTAAGGGTTCCATTTAGGCTACGAAATCCTAAAACTCAACGTTGATACCCTCAGTAGCATTAACAGCTCCGTTTAAGAGTATGTGCCATTGCATGAAAGTGTTTGTATCACTGTCGCTTGTTACGTTAGTAAAAGTTATCACGGCATGACTGCGCTAATCTCAAAAGCCACTGAACCAATTTTGAGAGAATTTCACTATTCTACCTTATTTATAGACACCACTAATGACCTGAACCACTTTGGAGATGAACGTGTAGATAACAAAAGCAAGAAAACGTGAAAGATGATATTGAAGATGTGAGAGACGTTACTCACGATAATGGGACTAATCATTTCAGCGACAAGGCGGAATAATAACGGGATGAATTCAAATAAAATAGTAATGATGTGTGTTAAATTGTGAAGATCTTAAAATGTGATAAAGATAAAGTAGAAACATTAAAAGTAGATTGCCAGCATCGCAATGATTTAAGTCGTGGAAGACATTAAAAGAATATTACAAGGCTATTTACTCGTAGGTAATCATGAACCTACAAAAACATTAGCAATATTATAAAAAAAGCAGAAGACAGAACAGGTAAGGCTATTCGCAAAAACTAAATAGCACAACAAACACAATTTACAAATACTCTCTGTGTTTAATGTGTTAATCTGGATTTTATAAAATGATCATGTTCTATTGTACTCGCAACGCTTTTGTCAACATGGTTGTACAACGCTAAGAGAGCAGTCCTCAGGGAAGTCGACGATCAACCGAACATCCCTTCGTATACCTTGTCTATGCAACCATAATCACTCTGCTAAAAGTATCCGACTAAGAAGATCCTGGTAATAGCTCCTAAATTAAAACTATTTAATTAGAAAGCTGTTTAAGCTGATAAACAATATTCGACAGTATCCACCTTGAAAATATTTAAGTAGTTTTCAAATGACCAATCTGTGAGTTAAATCGACGAGTAAATAGCTTGTTCTTATATCAGTACGTTAACCCTGACTTATTGACTATAAAAGCTCTTCAAAGTGATTTAACAGTTCATTTGGACAAAATTGGTAGTCAAGCTCAGACATCACTTAGGAACCAACTCGTTGGAAAATATCTCCGTGATTTCAGACGTGCTGTCTAGACTGTATATTTTATTCGCCGTTTACATTTTCAGGCACGCACACAATCATACAAGGTGGCTTGAAAGTAGTTTGAAATATTTTGTTAGTTTGATGGATTCGTGCACTCTGTAAAGGTTTATTCATTTTAATTTTTGAGCCCGATTGAGCCGTTTTTGGCCCCCTTTGACGCCATATGTTGAACGTTTGAAATCCTGTAAAATATTTGCAAGGCTGTTCAGTCAACACAGTGTATAAAAGCTATCGAAAGCAATGAAGTCTTTAAGTTTCTATCTACATTTTGATCATTGGAGAAAGAGACATTCCTAGAAAAATTTATTTTGTGCCCAGCAGTGGTACGTATATAGGCCGGAGATGATGAATCTTGTAAGCGGACAATGTATTTAATCTGGCATTATTTCGTGTAGGTCCTAAACACGTTCAAAAATAACGGGGTAGCTTTTCATAGAGAGCTGTACGCAAATCGATCCGTTACTTTTGCTTGTGAGTATATAACTTCGCAGCCATGGGCAAGAAAGCTTCATCCGTACGTTAATGTTAATACCAGTTATTGTGGTTTAGAGACTTGATCATAAAGTAAAATGAGGTAAAATAGTTTAAAAATATTAAATTGGTATAATACGAATAATATAACTTAAATTCCACCGAGATACAATATTGATTTTTCAAATCACAGCAGATTTTTATTTTATGCATGCTACTATCAGGCAATTATCTAGCGATTATCTAATGTTAGTAAATCTGTATAATGCAATTGGGGTAAATTCTAAAATGGGGAAATTTCGAAACTCGTGGATATCCACTAAACGGGGAACAATTACATAATCTAGCAACGCTTACCTAGAAGCTCCAATGTTTTTGGCTTCTAGATAAGCGTTGCCAGATTATGGAATTGTTCCCCGTTTAGTGGATATCCACGATTTTCGAAAATCCCCCAAATTCCAATTTACCCCAATACTACTTTTTCGGTTTTCATTGTTTTGTTTTTACATCTAGATGAGTTACATGTCGCACATGGCGTAAGTGGATTATGAAGTGGCTGGGTGATTTTGGGTGATGTAAAGGACTCGTTTTTTCACTATCTCAAGTTGTCAGAAGCGTTATCATGATGCTGTTGGTAATGAAATTAGGTTTGCCGGTACAACAACATATAAGTTTACGTACTATGTACATAGTGCATAGTGTAGTTTTAGTGTTATAATGGAAAACAATGAGCCAAAAAGTTTTTGAAATAATAGGGTCACAACTCACAACTTTTCTCATCTGAGTTAGAAAGTCACCAGTGAAATAAGAAAAACTAATTTCACTTCGCTATTATCAAGATTCAATTCATTTAAGTCTTGAATCAGAAATTAAATTCGAACGTTGATTTCATTAACAAAAGGCGGGCGAATCGAAATTCACAAATTGAAATGAATCCACGCAATCAAGAATGCTACTCTTATTAATTTGTAGACCGTTCAAGATTTGTTTTAAGCTTAATCTTTTGAAATTATTAGCATCTATTTGTTACTTTAACCTGTTTGTTTTGGAATAATGAGCTCTTTGTCTTCAACGTTGTCTTGCGGATTCTTGCGGATTTAAATTGTATCATGTAGTCATAAAATACCGTAGCTATTATCAATATATTTCCCTTATCTCTAAGCTTATTATTTAAATGCTTATTTCATATGCTATTACATAATATCGTTTAGACAGTTAAGTTGGTTATTTGTTGCGAAGTTAATTCTGATTGGTGAAAACATTAATTTAAGTAATGGATGGAACGCATTCCAGCTTTATCATTTAATTGGACCGCTTTAACTACCTTTGTATTTATCGAAGCGTATCCGTTTGAAGTTACGGATTGTACAATTTTTTATAATCTGCTGTTCTTTTTTCGAATATTGAAAATACATAAAATAGGAAACACACGTCACTGAAGTTCAGTACGCTATCTCCTTTGGCTATTCGTTCGAGCTTGACAAAGGACCAGGCTTTGTTAGTTCTCCAAAATTGGATTTTCGAAGTTCGTTTCGCGTCGTTCCGTTCTCACTGATAGCCATTAATTTGAGTGAGAGGAACGATAATACGGACATTCGTATCATAATACGAACTTCGAAAATCGAATTTTGGAGTAACTCTCCCCCTGGGGTAGTTTTGAAATACGTTGAGCATAGGTACTTCCGCTATAGGAATAGGTACGCAAGAGACTCGTCTTTACTAATTCAATGTGTCTTTGTCTGACGATAGTTTTAGCTTAAGATTTTGTTACCTTATCTCTAGTATCTTAATTCCCGGTGGATTAGATATCTTGAGACAGAATCTTGGCGCTGATATCGTAAACTGTAGCCGCTTCAAGATAACATGACATAATAGGCATTTGATCGCTCAGTTAAGCTAGGGAAATCCTTTGCGAACCTGTTCTCGAGATAAAAGATGTCACAGAGGTTATTGTAGGGGTGAGTGAGAAGTTATGACCATAGGTGTGGCTGGTCTAACTGATCGCGGTGCCTTTGTTCGGCGGCAGGGGCGCTGCGAGCGCTCGTCCGGTCACCATGCCCCATGCCGCCGCAGTCGAGCTCAGCCATCACAGAGTGCGCACGTGTTTCGCTGCACACCACCATCGAAACTTTCTTACGTCAAATCAATGGATATAACCTAACACGCCGCGCTCTGCACCGACAGAAATGTGATTGTTATTGTGTTTAAATGGCTTCTTCAATGTGCCCGTGATACGTGACCTGTGACGTGTTTGGTGCTAGTTTGCTGTGCTAATGATGTAATTTTTTTGTGCACCGTGTTGTTTTGGAGCAATGAGTATCCAAAAGTGCTTTCTGGATAACTCCAGCAGGATGATAAAGGCGATGTCGACCGCCAAGTCCAGCAGCAGCGAAGTGAAGACGGTGAGCTCAATTTTAAAATTTAAAGTTACATTTCGTAAGTGAATGTTTTAGATTTACGACCTTGTTCGTGCATCCGTTTCAGTTTGTTGTTGTGTGAATGTTTTTTTAATTTATAGGTTATCTTTACGCTAAAATAAACGTAAAGGTTACCAGTGCAATTAACGCGCAAACCGCAGCATTCATTATACTATATTGGCTATAAATGTGATGTAAACGGGGGCACTGGTATCTGCGAAATTATTTTACGACTGTTGTTTCCTTCTTCAATCAGACGTTCTTGAATGTTGCTTTTCAATCATTGTAAATAAGTGTAGTCCATGAACGTCATTTACGCACGTGTTATCGCTTCTGTACGGACCGATACATTACAATATCGTTTGTGTTTATTTACTTACTGTAGGCATTAACATTTGGAGAGGAAACAATTGTTTATTGAACGCTGACTGGAACTCAAACGAACCCAGAATATTGAATTAAATTATCCCTTTACATTTTTCTTTTTACTTAGATGTTTTTAATTGAAAATCCCAAGTCTTAATTATAACTGGCACATTGCGCAAATAAACGAAAAAAAAACATACGTCACATTGACCTAAGTTCAACTTTGAATCAACAAACGGAATCTTTCAAATGAGTCAACGACCGTGCGATTTTGTCACATACCGCGTTATGGTGTTTCGCTATCGTCAAGGTACAGTCGTAATTGTTTAATCTATATGTAGAACGAACGTTTCCAAGTTAATTTTAGATTACACGGTCAGATTTCAGAGTCATCTGACACCAACTTCTCTTGCGTAGGCATATTGCCGCTCGTAAAATGGCAGGAGAAATATTTATATGGACTGAAGTGAATCTGAACGAATATAGTTTTTTCTTAAAATTAACTGATTGCAAATACGAATGGAAGTATAATTATCGAATTAGTTGTTAAAATTACTACCTACTTCAATTATATTGTGGAATAAAAATTAAATCGCTACACAGATGATTTATGTAAAAAAAACAAGTGAAATAAAAATCTTCCATCATTTAAGTCGGTTAAAAATTAATCTTAAAATTTTATACAGATTGAAGCGGGCTCATATTCATACCTATTTTATGTAAACCAGTGTAAGAATGGTGCTGTTGTGTTGTGATATACAATGTCCCATATAAATATACCTAATGTATAATAATTATTATTATCATAAACAACATGATATATGTGTAGGATATATAATTATATTCCATTATTATAAGAGTATTACCACAGAACAAAAAATAGTATACACGTACCTAGTATTGTGTTAAAAACTAATGAATATAATAAACTAGCTTCTGCCCGCGACTTCGTCTGCGTAGAATTATACATAAAAACCTTCCTCTTGAATCACTCTATCTATTAAAAAAAACCGAATCAAAATCCGTTGTGTGATTTTGAAGATATAAGCATACATAGGGACATAGGGACATAAGGATATAGGGACAGAGAAAGCGACTTTGTTTTATACTATGTAGTGATATTCATTACCAGCACAACATTTCTAAATTTATTAAGCAGCTGTATTCATTTTAACGTCAGGTAGGTACTATGGATATATTAGCCGATATTTATTACTTACCTTGGTTCTAGTCACTTCTAGTTAAGAAGAAAGCGTATAACATGTCAACATTGTTCCGGCCCTAATAATATAACTTAACTTTCCTTACAGGGGGAATAAGCTCTTTGTTCTGAGGCACTGCCGAGTTTTCACGCGCTTTGTGACTTGTCTTCAGTGTTGCCAGGTCCAATATGGAAATGTCAGAAGATTATAACCTTAAAAATCAAGAGATTGAATATAAAATCAGTACTTAGAACAAATTTTATGCTAGAAAAGTCAAAAACTTACCTAAATGCAAATCTTCTCATGAATTCTGATTATTTTGTTTTTAATATGCTGATATAAGCTGTATAAAATGATTAGTTATAAATATATAGGTACTTACTACTGTTCCCGGTTTAAATAATTTGACTACCTCAAAATCATTAATCAGTGTAATAATTATTAGGTTCAAATGACTCATAAAAATCAGTAGATTAGTTTGCAAATTCAGTTGGTAGATCAGTAGGTAGACATAGTTAAAAATCAGAATAATTCCTGAAAAAATCAGGAGACCTGGCAACACTGCCTACAGTCCACATTTAGCAAGATTATGGCCGTATATGTGGAAAATGGAATCAAAATAGTGATGGGTTGCTAGTCTCATCGCCTATAACATGATTCCTATGATTTTCGCCCATTCCCTCGATGGGTTTTTACCATCTGCGCGGGTAGAGAAGCAACTGGTATATTCTATGATTTTTCTTTGCTCCCAGACCAGCATGGAAGAATCCTAATGCGATTCAAATCCAAACCGAAGTTGGATCGCTCGCTGTAAGCTAAAAAGACTGCTAAAACGTAAAATTGAATCGGAATTGAATCGCATTAAGACGTCATGGTAAGGCTACAGCTATTTACATGAAATTTTATTCAAATCCGTTTTAACCCGAAAGAGTAGCAAACATACAAACTTAAATATTTTTAATATACCTAACTCAATACCTAATTCACTCGCAATTGCAGTTAAGTAGGTACTTATACTATCCAATAACGCGGCAAGTTAACACAAGTTGTGTAAGTGGCATGTACAAAACATAAGACAAGCAGTGTTGCCAGGTCTCCTGATTTTTTCAGGAATTATTCTGATTTTTAACTATGTCTACCTACTGATCTACCAACTGAATTTGCAAACTAATCTACTGATTTTTATGAGTCATTTGAACCTAATAATTATTACACTGATTAATGATTTTGAGGTAGTCAAATTATTTAAACCGGGAACAGTAGTAAGTACCTATATATTTATAACTAATCATTTTATACAGCTTATATCAGCATATTAAAAACAAAATAATCAGAATTCATGAGAAGATTTGCATTTAGGTAAGTTTTTGACTTTTCTAGCATAAAATTTGTTCTAAGTACTGATTTTATATTCAATCTCTTGATTTTTAAGGTTATACTCTTCTGACATTTCCATATTGGACCTGGCAACACTGACTGTAGGTACCTGTTACCGTAGGCTATGTCTACCCCGTAAGGGATAAAGACGTGATTTGTGTATGTGTATGTATGCGTAGGACGTCATGGTAAAGCCCCTGGTTGTTTGGAATAGCACATAGGCAACTCTTTATCAATTTCCCACGGGATTGGAAAATCCCGAAACGTTATTTTAGTATCTATAGAGATAGTTTCTGCCCCGGGGAAGGACGGGGTTTTTCACACGCTTTATATTAACTTGCAACGTACGTATGTTGACATACATGCAATAATCTGGTAGTAGAATTCCGATGGTCTATCCAGGACCGTCTCCGCAGGAGGGAACTCTTCAACGGTTGGTCCGATTGACTTGAAATTTGGTTCGCATAATGTAGGACGGCTGACAATGCAAGTAAAGTCAACGAAAGAGCTTATATCTTTAATGCCATTTTTAGGTTAGGTTATTTTTATCCCACAAGTTCCTTCCATGCTGGTCTGGGAGTAAAGAAAAAACATAGAATTTACCAGTTGCTTTTCTTCCCGCGCAGATGGTAAGAGCCCATCGAGGGAATGGGCGAAATTCTTAGGAATCATGTTATAGGCGATGCGGCTAGCAACCCATCACTATTATGATTTTCCTTTCCAGCTATACGCCCTTAATCATGCTATAAGTGGCCTCAAGGTTTTCTTACCTTAGGCTCTGTCTACCCCGTAAGGGATAAAGACGTGATATATGTATTTGTATTTTGTATGTGTACCAGTTCCGCGGAAACATCTAGATTCAAATGAATCCGAAGAACAAAAAATTCTTAGAGCTTGTCACAACCTGCAATACAGTAAGTCTCGTTATGAATATGGATTCATTGAATTAATATAACACTTCCGAAAGGGAACAACGCATTATGCTGAGTGGGGCCCATTTTACACCATATCGGTACTATTGCTAAGTATTTTGTATTTCTTCCTATTATATATCAACGTGTATCGAATGTGTGTAAATAAATGTTTCTCTCTCTCTCTCTCTCTCTCTCTCTCTCTCTCTCAACGTGCAGTGTTGTAAACTGCCGATTACTACGATATACGTCCGGGTTGGTCTGACCTGGAAATGGCAACGTCAGCACCTGTTGCTCACATCCTAGCTGCCCTACTTACGCCGTTCGATATCACCACTGCTAGGATACCTCATGCGTCATGTTCTCCTGGTACCCGAGCACCACTTGGCAAGGATAAACGGACGATATTATCGCGATCCATATCGCATATTGATGCGTATCGCAGCTAATCGGATTGTTTATCCACGATCCTATTTTGACATCAGAATCATGATAACAGAAAGAGAAAGAAAGAAAGAAAATATATTTATTTGGTCACATTATTACAGTATAAAACTTCACCGGTACCTACTAAATGGAGCAAAATGGACACAAACAGCGACCGATCAATGAACTTTGAGAGCGATGAAATTAATTATGTCTCGTGAACTTTTTCGACTATCTAAAAGAGATTAGTTACACTAATACATACATACATCACGCCTTTATCCCTTACGGGGTAGACAGGGCCTAAGGTAACAAAACCTTAAGGCCGCGTTTAGCATGATTCTATAAAAATACTACAATGTATAGAATAAAAATAAAAAAGAATCACAACTAAACATAATTGAATGAAATGACTAATTATTTTCATTATGTTATTTTTTTTTGTTTTTTGTTAAAGAACAAAGTTTGAAAACATTTAGAATGTCAACGGTCAAAACACACACACACACAAATCACGTCTATATCCCTTACGGGGTAGACAGAGCCTGAGGTAACAAGACCTAAATGCCACGCTTAGCATGATTGTAGGCGTATAGGTGGAAAGGGGAATCAAAATAGTGATGGGTTGCTAGCCGCATCGCCTATAACATGATTCCTAAGACTCGCCCATTCCCTCGGTCGAAACGCAATTTAAAAGTACCTAATTGAATTGTATTGAATTAAAGCATCAGTAATGTAAATGCAAAAGAAACAAGAACTATCTTAAAAATAAAGGACACTTAAACTAAAAATGCCGAACAATGTAGTCAAAGTATATACCCGATTTTTTTAAACACTGTCTTCTGTTTTTATATATACTTACCGAACTAGCGACTCGCCGCGGCGTTCACGGCTGCAATGACGATGCTAACACAGCGCTATCTTTCAAGCAATTAAAAAAATACCTTAACAAATTATAACTAAGCCTTCCTCATGAATCACTATTCGAGAAAACCGCAAGAAAGCGTTTAAATTTATGAGTTTATCGCGAACAGACAGAGTAGACAGACAAACGAGGCGGACAACTTTGTTTTATAATATCTAGTGATTGTCAAACGATAACAGTCATGATCTCATGAGGGGCCATTCAAGTATTACGTAAGCAGATTTTTTATCATTATAAACCCCCCCACCCTGCCCCTTGTTAGCAAAAGTAAGCAAGCCTCTTACCCCCCCCCCCCCCCCCCCCCCATCCCATGCTTACGTAATCATTGGTACCTATATGCATTTTTCTTTTAATGGATTCTGTTTTTTATTCATTCGTGAGCAGCAGTTCGAATCGAAACTGCTGACGTAATCACCATATCGACCCCCCACCCACCACGTCATCAAAAATAAGCAAAGCAAAGACCCCCCCGCCCCCCTCAAGCGCTTTCGTAATACTTGAACGCCCCCTGAGTGACCTATATTAAGCTATCTTGTGGAGTATATTCTATCTTTATGTTATGATATGATTCATGGATCATGTGGCTGACCGCTTAAACGAGTCCTCGCCTGCGCGGTGCAGGAGCGCGGGGTCAACGACAAAGGGGGCCGAGAGAGGTGCGGGCGGCAGGCGCACTACCCGCCCGCACCTCTCTCGGTCCCCTTCGTCGTCCTTGTGCCGCGCGGGAGAGGACTCATTTAAGCGGTCGGTCTATTGTTTCATATCTAGCAGATATAAAAATTCGAAGGCTTACCCACCTGCTACGGGTGGTGTAGGGGTATAGCACGCGTCACGGAACGACGAGGATCCGGGTCCTATTCCCGGCCATAGCTTTACTTTTTGGATTTTTCTGCGTTCTAATTTTCAGTGTCGCTTAGATTTTTTATCGCTACCGAATATAAACACGAATGGATTGCCTTTAAATCATGCATAACTTAAATCTACGGGCATGCTTTGGCCTGATATTTCATAAGTATCATAAAAACTGGAAAGTACCTATTATTATCCGATACTGGCAGTACGTGCTAGCTCCCGATAACTTCCTCGCCAAGGTAATAGTGCCATTAGCTTGCCGCTAAATCTGTCGGTATCGAGCGTTAGCAAGACGAATGTGCTACAGACATCACAGTACAGAGCAGATGTTATACACAGAGGAATCAACTGATAGAGTGGATATCCACGTAGACTGCGGTGATTTCTGCACCCTAATTGACTACTCCAAGAACAAACTTGGTACTGGAGTTGAGCAAACATTACCGTACGATATCATAAGTTGTGAATGTCGGAAATAGGATGACACAGCTGAAGTGGAGCGCAGGGTACTTGGCAAGACGAGACGAGAGATGGCCGAAGGCGGTCACACAGGGTAAGATTGGGCGGAAGGTCATTCGGCAGACCACCAGTACGTTGGTTGGATGACATCTGGCAGTCGGCTGGAAAGCTGTGAGACTGGCACAGGACTGGGAAAGGTGGCGTGAAAATGATTGACTGAATAGATAGATAGTAAGTAAATGTTTTGTCACTGCGTGGTTTCGGAATACGAACCTAACTCTTTCGGTGGGTGTCGTAAAAGGCGACTGAAGAAGCTGAAGTCAGATTGGGTACACTCTGTATTGCCATCTGCGAACGTTGGACGGCTCTGGTACTTTGTATGGCAGTGTGGAAGGTAAGGGAAACCGCGACACTATTTTCCCAAGAAAGTCATCAGAAGGGGCTAGTTCCTCAACGATTGTAACTACTTTTCTGCCATGCGTGTAGTGACTTAGGAGAGGCATACTTTCTTTTGTTCTTTTGAAAAATTGAAAAAAAAAGAGATTGTAATTTATGTTATTTATTGTAACTCTACTCGTAGAAACTAAAATAGATGTGTATACTATTTGGATCAAAGAACAAGGTATCATGAAAAAACTATTGCTAGTACCGTGTTCATGCGAAAGTCTCAGAACAGTCCACTCGACTCTATTGGTAAATCACTGTGTAACGCAGTTCTGAAAAAATGGTGCAATTTTTCCTTGTTTCTTGCAATCGTTACAGAGAAGAATGATGCATACAAACGTACGCAGACAAACGCATTTCACAACATAATGCTGGAGAATTCGCGTATTTGTTCGCAAACGTTGGCTATGGTTTCGTTTCATTGGTAAATAAGTATTTGTTAAGTCATCTCATCTCGTCTCCAGGGAACTCAACGCGTTCTCATCGGCTATGCTCGGAGAACTGTCATTTTTGGCCATGCCGAATAGCAAATTAAACCTTAGGCTCTGTTAATAGTTGGTATTATCGCCCGCGTCCCAATCGAGGCCCAGTTTATACAGTGTCTACCAACGTACAGTGTATAGGTATGTAATATTTCTGGGTACAGGCTTTCTGATAATGAGCTTGGGCTATAAGCGCGGGTCTAGTGCGTATTGGGGTCTTCACACACCATTGAATTAGCAGGATGCAGGAGTCCTCTCGATTGTTTCATTCACCAAAAAACTCATATTTAACAAAATAAATTTCGCACTTAAACCCCGAAGAACCTCTCTGTGTACTGTGAGTTCGGACCCACAACCATCTGCTTTGAGGGTCATAGGTCAAACCAGTTATAGACTATATTGTAAGGAAAGGCCCATAAATCCCAGGTAGGATGTTAAGATTTGGATTTTCTTATCGATTCCATGCTGTCACTTATTTAGATTGATGGTGCGCTTGACACGGTTAATGCGTTGTAATGACACTTTTATCATGGCTATCAGCAATCAAACATGCTTTAGAGTGATTATACAAAAAACATTATGTCGCCATTTATTAATAAACCATAGAGGCTATAAAAGCGACTGACACTGACACAGTGGACGCAGGTTCTTGTAACACTTTTATTATAGACTAGCTGTTGCCCGCGACTTCGTTTGCAAAGAATTCGTGTATCGCTATCCCGAAGGAATTACACCATTTTACGGAATAAAAAGTAGCCTATATGTTATTCCAGACTATAATCTATATCTGTTCCAATTTTCATCCAGATACGTTCAGCCGTTCAGGCGCGAAAGAGTAACAAACATCCATTCATACTTACAAACTTTCGCGTTTATAATATTAGTAGGATTAGTAAGACTAGTTTTTGCTCACGACCTAATCCATAAGTGGCGAAGCTCAAGCTCGCGACTTCAAATATATCAAGTCTTTGTTTCCTATACCGCGGGAATCTTGAAAAATATTGAAATTACTTTCTGATGTTATGATTAGGCTATTGTACAATACAATACAATACAAATACTCTTTATTGAACACCACAAATCAGTACAAAACAATACAGAAACAAAGAACAAAGTAGACAATAGGCGGTCTTATCGCTTAATAGCGATCTCTACCAGACAACCAATAAGAGAAATAAGTTGGAGACAGTAATTGGATTGGTGGATTGTAATTATAGTTACGAAGGGAACTGTGCAGGGTTCATAATTAACCTATTTAGTGCACCTTTTGATACTCAAGGAATAAGGCTGCCAAATTTCTAGTCTGTACATACATACATACACAAATCACGTCTTTATCCCCAACGGGGTAGACAGAGCCTAAGGTAACAGGTACCTACAGGCCACATTTAGCAAGATTGTGGGCGTATTGGTGGAAAATGGAATCAAAATAGTGATGGGTTGCTAGCCTCATCGCTTATAACATGATTCCTATGATTTTCGCCCATTCCCTCGATGGGCTTTTACCATCTGCGCGGGTAGAGAAGCAATTGGTACATTCTATGTTTTTTCTAGTCTGTAGCTTTAGTGATTTAGGCTGCTCGATCTGTCTTTCAGTCAGAGTTATACATTAGCTTTTGCCCGCAACTTCGTCCACGCAGGTAACTTCAAAGTGACATGTATGACAGGTATACCTTCAACCAATCATTTCTTCGCCACAACTCCCGTGAAAAAAATTATCTCGCTCAGACAGTATAATCGCACAGATGAAAACACTAATTAAGGTACTTAATAACTGATAAGACGCAGCGTCCAAATTCGAAAATCGTATCGCACCGTCCCCTTTGCTCTAATATTAAACGCTATTAGCATAAGCGGGACACGACACGCAATTCGCATTTAGAATTTCGCAGAAATTTGAAGTCCGTATAAACCCGTTCCTTTCCCTCTCATCTTAATGACTGTTGGTGTGAGCGGTGCGGCGCGAAACGCACTTCTACGAGTAATTACGACGTATAAGACTTGACCTTTGACCAGCTGTGAGACGAAACTTTATCCCCACCAATTATCGGGTATAGTTACGAGCGCGTGCGTTTGTTTACATGCAACGATATGGATATAGGTCTTTCTGGGTGGCCGCTACGATAGCGGGCCTTTGAACAATAGCAATGGGATCCATAACAAACGCCAGGACTATGCGCGGTTTGTGGCGGTGAAACATAAATTCAATGTTTATTCTTGCAAATTGGCCGCCAAGGGCTCTTTTACGTGCCTTTTTTGAAACTACCAGCGCATTCGGAAAGACCATCATTGCTAAGAATGCGACTCAAGAAACTTGGCCTAAAGTAATTTTTTCGAAATAAAATACATTAAGCTACTACAATATTTAAATTCTACTTAAATTAAATACACTTATAAAATGGATATATAAGATCCACAAGGCTTAAATTATATTAGTCTATAGTAGAGATGTATAAAGTCTACTAGTCAAAGTAAAACGAAAAATGCACAGAAAGAAAGAGAAAAAAAAACAAGTAAAAATAATTTGAGTTCAGTGGAGGTGTAAAACGCCTCCAGCGTCAAATAAATTAATTGGAGATATCTCCAATGTCGAAGAGAAAAAAAAACATAATTATGAAATATACATTTCATGTCAAGTAAGTAACCGAAAAGCTTTTACTACGACGTCTTAATTTGCTTCCATGCTGGTCTGGGAGTAAAGAAAAAACATAGAATGTAACAGTTGCTTCTCCTCCCGCGCAAATGGTAAAAGCCCATCGAGGGAATGGGCATAGGAATCATATAGGCGATGCGGCTAGCTACCCATCACTATTTTGATTCCCCTTTCCACCTATACGCCCACAATCATGCTAAGTGTGGCTCTTGTCACCTTAGGCTCTGTCTACCCCGCAAGGGAGAAAGACGTGATTTATGTATGTATGTATGTATGTCTTAATTCGATTCAATTCCGATTCTTCATCATCATCATCTACATACGTTCCACTACTGGGGCAGGCCCTCTGAATGAGAGCCACGCACACTAAGACATCTTGTAAGCACTAGCTTTACTTATTACCCACACATCTGCCACATTTTCCGTATAGGGGCACGTCTTTGTTAGTGAAAAGATGTGTACATTTACGTGTGTCACGAATTAACTGTGCCCTCTGCCAAGTTATGTAGAATACTACCTACTAACACCCTCTTGGCAGCCTTCATTAGCAATTTGGGAGCTCCAGGCTTAACTTGGTCCTCCCTGAAGCTAAAAACCTGGTTTCTTCGCGACCGTTACACTCTGGTTGACTTCACTCGAAAGGAAACGTGTGCCGTAAGCCAAGTAGATCCTTCCTAGATTACAGATTAAATTAATCCGTAGAGACGCTCTCACGTTATTTCAGACTTCAAGTACCTATTAGATTAGGCACAACAGAAACGTAAGAAGGTAACTGAATTCCAAATATATGCAAGTCTTTAGTTAGGGTGCTGTATCTCAATTGGCAAAAGCGGAACACTGAAAGGATCCCTTCCATGCTGGTCTGGGAGCAAGGAAAATACATAGAATGTACCAGTTGCTTCTCTACCCGCGCAGATGGTAAGCCCATCGAGGGAATGGGCGAAAATATTAGGAATCATGTTATAGGCGATGAGGCTAGCAACCCATCACTATTTTGATTTCCCTTTTCAGCCTACGGCTTTATGATTGAAAAAAAAAATGGTTTATTATTTTATTGGTGCTCCAGTTTTATTATTTTAAATTGTAATATTTTTTTAAATTTCATGAGTTGTTCTTGACATGAAATGACATAAAATAATGATAAAAATGACATGTAATAACTATAATTATTATGAATAAATGAGTATTAGTATGAGTATGAGTATGAGTAAGGGATAAAGACGTGATATATGTATGTTTGTATGAAAGGATCGCTTTGCTGTTCGTCCGTCTGTCTGCCAAGGAAGGAATCGCGTACCAACACAATCCTACTAATATTATAAACGCGAAAGTTTGTAAGTATGGATGGATGGATGGATGTTTGTTACTCTTTCACGCTAGAACTGCTGAACAGATCTGGATGAAATTTAGAACATAGATAGATTATGGTCTGAAATAACACATAGGCTACTTTTTATCCCGGAAAATTGCGTAATTCCTCCGGGCAAAGTTGCGGGCAACAGCTAGTAAAATATACAGTCAATAAAAAAGGTTTACTGTTTCCATAATCTATAGCTTTCTTCTTAGAAACTTATTATTTGGTACGAAGGTACATAGCAAAACCAATGAAAAGAATCTGAAGATCTTAAACTTTTGTAATTAATCTGTGTCAATAAAACCAGTATAAAATGATCCCACACGGCGTACATTTTGATCTGGAGCAGGGCTTTGCTAACACTGGATTTATAGATACGGATGTTTAAAGCGGTAGTATATTCTACACTTGCTCAATTACTTTCATATATCTACATAGTACAGAAACCTCGGTACCTACATATAGCTGTTTTTTTACATACATTCGTTTTTCAAAATGCTATTATTAACAGGCCTGTGATAAACTACAAGTCTCTTCCAGTACGTTTTATTTTCATTGCCCGTTTGCAAATGGTGGTCATATTTTCTTGGAGCGCTGGGGGGTGCCCCCTCCTGTCTCCTATCGTGTTTGTCATCGTTCTAATTTAATAGGACATGGTTGGTTCAAATTGTGTATCATTTGTTAAAAATACTGGCCGTTTTTTGCTATTTTTTTTAATTAATGGCCAGTGTTATTAAGTGTTTTTTATTATTATTTAGACTGTATAGTGAAGCGTGGCCGTTAGAAATTGTTAACAGCTATGAATAAATCGTGAACGGAGACAACGGAGTACAAAAGTTAGTTTTAAGTTGCAGTTAACGTCTCAAAAACAAAGAAAATAAGTTAATTAGCCAAACATAACACCATTTTTGTATAATAACTAGTCCTGTCAAACCTCGAACTTTAATTTATCCGAAGTTATCTGCTACATACATTTATGTTTTTGTTGGGATCACATTGTCTGCGGAAATACCTATAGTTTTTCTTTGAACTCTGAAGTTATGTAAAAAAAAATTTCATTAGTTGATAAAATTTTGTTATATTTGTTATTTATTTATTTATTTTCTACAGGGTGTGCAAAGCGGCCTCAGAAAGGTTGGCTTGGCGATGCTCTCCATGTCGATGGCATTCGATGACAAAAAGAAAGTCAGTAGCCTGTGTTGACCATACTGTCACCATCATTACCATGTACATTTTACTCCATTTTTTCACTTATCATTTTTGTTTGTGTCATTTCCATGTCTTGATTTTTGTTGTGCCACTGGAATGGAAGATTCTTTATCGTAAGATATTTATTTTCTTTAATGGAAACTCGTGAGTGCAAAGTAACAATATAAAAAAAGGTGAATTTTACAGAAATAAATAAAAAAAACATAAAAAATAAATAAATAAATAGTAAGATTTAATCTTGCTTTATAAATGTTAAAAAGAATAATAAAACAGAGGATTTTAGCATATTTTTGACTGCTTTATGTAAATAAACATCTTTATACTCTTACATATTAGAATCGACATTTTAACTGCATTGAACTTTAATTTAGACCTGAATCTGGTCATATTAAATTAAAACAAAACTCGCCAGGGAATTGATCCCACGCGAATATAATTTTACATTTCGTCGCTCATATTGCCAACCCTCCCAGGAGCAGACGGTACGTTACGACAGCCAAGGGTTGGGTTGAGCCACGGTAATGAGAAATCATTACCCGCATGCGGTCATTTCCGAGAATTTGAAGATGATGTACAGTTTGTTGTCAATTCTCATTCCCACTGCAGGCATGCAATTGTTACGAATGTGATGGATTATGGTAAGCATCTTTGTGATTTTGATGTTGTTTTGTTACCTTTGTGGAACGAATGGTATTTATTTTTCTCGGTGATGTGTTTGAATTAAAAAATGGAATGAAGCATTTCTTAATAAAATTATCGGAGTAGCAGATGGATATGTATATAAGATAAATTATGAGGAATATGCATTACCTCCCATCGTCCATTCAGGTACAAATAAAAAGGTGCTTGATATGTTTGTCGTCTAAGGTATGATATTAACAAACCTATAAACCTACCACCATTTAAGTCTAACGTCAGCAATGGACCAAAAATTCTCAATAAAACGTCAGATTTTTTTGTAATTGGGCATTTGATTATTCTTAAGAAACAATCTATGTAATTTTAAATTATCAGGACATTACATGGTAAATATGATTGTGGTTACGCGAGGTAAAACCCAAGGTCGATGTATCGAGTCCATGCTAACTCGAAGTTTGTCGCAAAAAACAATATTTTAGCGCGTCGAGTGACAAATAGGTTAAATCAACCACGGTACGTTTGTTTCGTGGACGTGAAATAATGTACAGAGTGGACATTTCATGCTATATAATGGCTGTCTGACTTTGTGTCTCCATGCGACACCTAGCTCAGTCCTAGCTCCAGTTGTAGAACTTCCTATCCTGACATAATTCAGCTTTCTTAGTTTGGTTTTGGTGACATGCTGACAACGTAAGGATAAAGATCAGACTTACTTCTGGTCGACCTCTAAAAGAAATGAGCTGGTAATGGCTTCTTGCTATCATTACCATGTGATGATATTATTCATAATTGTTTTAATAATAAAATTGTTTTAACAAACACCCTTTGTTACAGTATTGCCACTCACTAAGTCAACCAGTCCAGCTTTTAACCTGTGGTTTTGAAAGTAATCTAATTTATCCCTCCTAATGCAAGCAGCAGAACTTAGTAATGGAATTCACTCGCATTGTCTGTATTTCCGGACAGATGCAAGCCAGGGATTTTAAGGCTAGAGTGGATAAGCTGTTACTTAACTAAATTCGAAAACTCAAGTTTTCATCATTTTGTACTCTCCGTCACGTGTTAAGGGGTTAATTACTGGTCAGTGTACTGTGGAAAAAAACTTTTGTGTATTTTGCATGCTTTTTCACCTGTCCCTATGTCTGTTATTAAATTTGTACTATAATTTCACCCACTTCTAGTGGTGGAACTGTCTTGAAATTTGGCATACTTACGTACAGTCCGTGTGCCCTTAGAACGACATTCGGGTTTCGGGTACCATCGGCTCAAGTATCAAACCCATAACAGTGAGTGAAACAACAAGATAGACCCGAAGGTCTTGCTCGTAAGTCCGAAATCTTGAAATCAAATTCTGGTGGCCCAGCCAGGATATTCTCCGCAGGAGGGAACTCTTCAACGATTGATTTGATTGACTTCAAATTTGGTATACTTATGAAGATTAAACATTGTAAGTACAGTCAATAAAAACAGCCAGCAGAAATCTTGTGAAAATTAGTTTTTAGATTAAGCTTACAGTGAAAGAAGTCTTAAATTTCCTAATAAAACCTTTCTTGGGTTTATATGAAATCATACAAACCCACACATACACACATTTCTCATTACCATGTTAAAAATTAGGCAGCAAGCGACAACTTTACATAAGCCGTTGTATTGGCCGCTTACGAAATTCCATTCAAATTCATCTGTCACGATACATGAGTGGTGATACAGTCATACAAGTCGTACATGTCAGTTGGTCATGTCGGATGTGCCTAAAGTGCAGTGCAGCGTTTGCAGTGTTAAATGCAGGAGACTGACAGTGAGTGCTGTTCACAAAAGGACGTTTATACAGCGTGTGTCGCAGGCGTTGCCGCATGGCAAAATACATTTTAAGGTTGGTTGGTTTTCCTTGTATTTGAGTCTCAAAAAATGGCCACCCCCAAATTTGTATCCTCTACCGACTCTATGCCATTTTCCGAGCTGTTTCCACCCAAATCTTCGATGCTGGTCTGGGAGTAAAGAAAAACGTAGAATTTACCAGTTGCTTCTCTTCCCGCGCAGATGGTAAAAGGCCATCGAGGGAATGGGTGAAAGACTTAGGAATCCTGTTATAGGCGATGCGGCTAGCAAACCCAATACGATTTTGATTCCCCTTTCCGCATATACGCCCACAATCATGCTTAAACTGTGGTCCTAGTGAAAAAGGGTTTTAGTCTGAAATAAATGACAACCTATTCTTCTCTACTGTAAATGGAGTTAAGTCTAAAATCGCTATGTAAATTCAGAATTAACCCCCTTTTCATTATTTGCACTGTAAAGTCCAAAAAAGCTTGTAAAATACCTCCAAAACGGTTACATACCTAACACATTTTAATTGCGTCTGGGAATCCCACAAGCTGTACAAACTTGGACTAATGTTTGTATTGGTCACACATGCGCACGGCTATAATAATAAATCGTGAGAGAGGTAGTTGTCCAATAATTGCTGACTAGAGCGTTAGAATACATATTAACTAAACAAAGCATAAAATACTAACGAATTAACAGAATAACAGCAACAAAGTTACAGCAACAAAGCATAAAATATATATTATTATGGAGTGGGTAAGTAGGTGAACTGCTTCTCTTTGAAATGCTGACCTTGTTTTCAATTTGAGAAATAGATATCAATACCGATCAAAAGAGAACAAAAAAAATCCAAACGACACTGAAAATTAGAAAACAGAAAAATCCGAAAAGTAAAGCTGTGGCTGGGAATCGAACCCGGATCCTCGTCATTCCGTGACGCGTGCTATACTCCTACATTACCCATAGCAGGTGGGTAAGCCTTCGAATTTTTCTATCTGATAGTAGCTGTCACGTGACCTACTATGTGAATTTTTGTCGCCAAGCGTCATCTGTTTGGATGATGTGTCTGTACGACACAATTACAGACTCCCGTGGAACATCTACTGCTCACCAGGGACGAGAAGAGGCGCTGGTTATCAAATGATATGTAGCTACTATCAAATGAATGAAGAATTTTACTTCTTATTTTTTTGTCTACTTTTACGGTTTTACCGTTAGAACTGAAAATTAGAACACAATAGAAAAATCCGAAAAGTATCTAAAGCTATGGCGAAAAGTAGCATTTGAATGAGGAAAATGGCAATTCTGGGAATCGTAAAGAAAAACATGACATGTGTGTGAATGTATGGTAATGTTAAGCAAATCGTATGGTTTTTATATCGTATGGTAATTACTGTGGTTCCCGGAACATAGCAATATACTATAGTATAAGAGGTTAATGAGATTTTATGGTGGGACATAGTACGTATGTGAGTGACCTGTATATTCTTTTTTAATAATTACTAGCCTTCCGTCCGCAGCTTCGCCCGCGATAAATGTATTTTCCCGTAGGAATAGGTATTTTCCCGCGGTAAAAAGTAGCCCATGTCACTCAGTGAATGTAGTTTTTTAACGACAAAAGAATTTTTAAAATCGGTCCAGTAGTTTCGGAGCCTATTCGATGCAAACAAACAAACAATCAAATTTTTCCTCTTTATAATATTAGTATAGATATAGATATGTATGTTTCATTAGATATAATAAAAAAGTGATGACAGAGTTCCGTGTACGTCAAGTGCAGTGTAAATAACAACTAACCGTGTGCGCACACGTCATCATCATCATGTCAGCCGTAATACGTCCACTGTTGGACGTAGGCCTCCCCCATAGACCTCCAGTTGCCTCAGTTGTAAGCAGCTTACATCCACCGTGAACCCCTGACCAAACCTGTAGGCTTATTGTCTAACTCGCTCGCAATCGCCATCGTGTTCATTTTGACAGTTTTTGTATGAATGTGACAGCTAGCTGATTCCGACGCCAATTGTCAGCCCATACATGAACTGTCAAAATGAACACGATGGCGATTGCGAGCGAGTTAGGTAATATAATGGGCTGCGAGTCGGGTTACCTCCACGTGCGGTCAAGAGCTGCGGTTCGTTTTTGGATCCGTCTGAGGGGAAGAGTAGTGCTTGGTCCGGTGCACCTCGGGCATCGGTTAATGATTTCCTGGCAGATTTTGAGGGATATCATTATCCGTTGGCTAAGAGCCCGACAGGGGGGGGGGGGAGGAGTCTTTTGAACGTGTTCTACCGTACAACGTTGCCGACATTTTTGTCACAAGATTTCTGAATACTGTATTTATTACTTTGACATTGGCGAAATCATCGCATCGGTCGATGGGGCCATATTAAAAAAGAAGAAGTAAGTAATAAGCCTACATGCCATCCGTCAATTTCATTATTGCGCTTTCTGACTACGCTGCGCTTTCCGATCCGCGGGGTGCCTGTGTGTGTGTATGTGTGTGCGTGTGTGTGGCTGTGTGTGTCAACTTGATCAAATCTCTTTTTGTTGCAATTAAACAAAGTACCTAATGCTCATTGTAATAATTAGTTGCTAAGCCAACTAAGTAACTTAATCTTGTAATAAAATATCCCTTGACATTTCTATCTGATCGTCATGAGAAAGCGATAACGTAGTAGATAATTTATATCCAGTATTTTATATGGTACTTATTTAATGTTTTACGACGACACTGGGGCCATAGGAGTAGCGGGTACCACGACTTTATACCAAACTAGCTTCTGCCCGCGACTTCGTCTGCGTAGAATTATACACAAAAACCTTCTTCTTGAATCACTCTATCTATTAAAAAAAACCGCATCAAAATCCGTTGTGTAGTTTTGAAGATATAAGCATACATAGGGACATAGGGACAGAGAAAGCGACTTTGTTTTATACTATGTAGTGATAGTGACTAGCTTCCATTCTAGAAAGAGATGGCTAGTCTATTTCGCGCGTGACACAGCTCTCGCTCGCTCTCGTGAACATCAATCAATCACATAGTATAAAACAAAGTCGTTTTCCGCTGTCGGTCTATCTGTCCCAATGTATGCTTAGGTCTTAAAAACTACGCAACGGATTTTGATGCGGGTTTTTTTTTATATGCTTGTAGATGCGCCGTTACCTCCAAGAGCGTTTTAAATTCCTGACTTTTTCTCTCCGGTCTGCGCAAAATCTCCTCCTTGCTGTTCCTGCTTCTTCCTCTAAGTTCTATCATGACTCCTTTACTATGAACTCTATCCGTCTGTGGAATTCCCTTCCTGTAGACCTACGATAAGCTAAAACTCTACCTATTTTTAAAAACCAACTCAAATCTCACTATTTATCACTAATTTAATCCACTCCCTGTCTTTATTACCTTATCTTTTCTTTTTGCTTCTGATCAAATCCTTTTCTGTTGTATGGCCTTCTTATTTTTCATTGCTTCTCACATTTATTTTATCTTAAGTATTATGTTATGTGTATATGTATGTATTATTTTATTTTATTTATTTAGCTATGTATTATATTTATGGTGATATTGTTGTTTTTGTTATCCCTGCGTTTATCCTGTCTATTTGTTTCCACCACCTACTTAAACTGTCTCCAACTTATTTCTATCATTGGTTGTCTGGAAGAGATCGCTATTAAGCGATAAGACCGCCTATTGTCTACTTTGTTCTTTGTTTCTGTATTGTTTTGTACTGATTTGCGGTGTTCAATAAAGAGTATTTGTATTGTATTGTATGCGCCTCCTGAGGCTCCGTAGAATAATAATACAGGATAGGCACACCAACGTTTAGTAAAGACATCAAAAGGGAATGGAATGTTTACAATAAAAGAGCGTAAGAAACTGTATAAGTATATTAAGTTATGGAGTTAGATTTGAGGATCGACTGCAGCAAGGGAGCTGGTTCACGAGACGTCTGTGTCGCTGGATCGAAGGCGAATGAGAGTCCTCGGCATTTCAAATAGCCGCCCAGTTCCACGCGCCGATTGGCAGATGTTTCGACACTAGACTACCAGAACGCTTAACCGACTGCCTCCAGAGGGGTAATGAATGTATCTGGCCGCTTCAGATTGGGTGATTCAAGAGGAAGGTTTATCCTTACTAATATTATAAATGCGAAAGTAACTCTGTCTGTCTGTCTGTTACCTTTTCACGCTTAAACCGCTGGGCCGATTTAGTTGAAATTTGGTATACAGATAGTTTGAGTCCCGGAAAAGGACATAGGATAGTTTTTATCCCGGAAAATTGCATAGTTCCCGCGGGATAGCACAGCCCAAACCACTGGACTTAGAGACTTGAAATTTTGCACATAGATACCTTATACAATGTAGGCATCCACTAAGGAAGGATTTTTGGAAATTCCCACGGGATAAGGAAAAAACGGGAATTATATATTCGATTCCGAGTGACGTTATCTCAGTAACTATAATAACTAGACTCTTCAAATTTGATACAAAAGTAAGAAACTAATTTCAGGATTTTTGGAAAATCCCACGGGATAAGGAAAAAAACGGGATTTATCTACGCGGACGAAGTCGCGGGCATAAGCTAGTCTATATATATAAAACTCAAAGGTGACTGACTGACTGACTGACTGACATAGTGATCTATCAACGCACAGCCCAAACCACTGGACGGATCGGGCTGAAATTTGGCATGCAGGTAGATGTTATGACGTAGGCATCCGCTAAGAAAGGATTTTTGGAAATTCCCACGGGATAAGGAGAAAACGGGAATTATATATGCACAGCCCAAACCACTGGACGGATCGGGCTGAAATTTGGCATGCAGGTAGATGTTATGACGTAGGCATCCGCTAAGAAAGGATTTTTGGAAATTCCCACGGGATAAGGAGAAAACGGGAATTATATATGCACAGCCTAAACCACTAGACGGATCGGGCTGAAATTTGGCATGCAGGTAGATGTTATGACGTAGGCATCCGCTAAGAAAGGATTTTTGGAAATTCTCACGGGATAAGGAGAAAACGGGAATTATATATTCGATTCCGAGTGACGCTATCTCAGTAACTATAATAACTAGGCTCTTCAAATTTGATACAAAAGTTGGTGATTACAAAACTAAGAAACTAATTTCAGGATTTTGGGAAATTCCCACGGGATAAGGAAAAAAACGTTATTTATATGTTCAGTTCTACGGGATCGATTTTTTGTTTTACTGGTCGTATAAAACTGAAATTTGGCCTTCAAGTTCCCTTGGGGAGTGTAGGGGAGCACTATAAAAGGATTTCCCGTAATTCTCACGGGAACGGGAAAAACGGGACTTTTCGTTTTACTGGTCGCAGAAAGCTGAAATTCGGCATGTAGGTTGCTTCGGGAGTGTAGAGGAGCATTAAGAGAGTACTTTCCAAAATTCCCATGGGAACGGGAAAAAAGGATTTTTTGTTTTACTGGTCGTAGAAAGCTGAAATTTTGCAAGTGGGTTCCTTGTCACGTAGGTTTATTCGGGAGTGTAGGGGAACACTAACAAAGGATTTTCTGAAACGCTCACAGGGGAAAAACGGGATTTAATACCATTATATATTTTAAATAATAATAAATAAATAATAAACGAACGATTAATACGTTTTAAACTTTATATATTCTGATCCGCGCCCGAGTGAGTATGTTTGTTCCTTCTTCACGCTAAAACGATTGACGGATTTGGATAAAATTTTGAACGAAGATAGCTGGTACCCTAGATAAATGATACCCTAGAACATAGGTTACTTTTTGTCCCAGAAAATTGCATAGTTAACGCGGCATAGCGATAAACATGGCAATTGCTGATTCTACGCGGACGAAGTCGCGGGCATAAGGACAACACAAATGCACAAAGACGAACTATTAAATAATAATACCATAATCTATCTATCTATATATATAAAACTCAAAGGTGACTGACTGACTGACTGACATAGTGATCTATCAACGCACAGCCCAAACCACTGGACGGATCGGGCTGAAATTTGGCATGCAGGTGGATCTTATGACGTAAGCATCCGCTAAGAAAGGATTTTTGGAAATTCCCACGGGATAAGGAAAAAACGGGAATTATATATTCGATTCCGAGTGACGCTATCACAGTAACTATAATAAGTAGACTCTTCAAATTTGATACAAAAGTAGGTGATTACAAAACTAAGAAACTTATTTCAGGATTTTTGGAAATTCCCACGGGATAAGGAAAAAAAAAGGATTTATATATTCAGTTTAACGAAATCCTATGAACTATAATTACTAGACTTCAAATTTGGCATAGAAGTAGGTGATTATAATAGTAAAATAAAGTTCTAATGCTTTTTAGAAATTCCCACGGGATAAAAACGGGATTTATGTATTCAGGTCTACGGGATCGATTTTTCGTTTTACTGGTCGTATAAAATTGAAATTTGGCCTTCAATTTCCCTTGGGGAGTGTAGGGGAGCGCTACAAAAGGATTTCCCGAAATTCCCACGGGAACGGGAAAAACGGGACTTTTCGTTTTCTGGTTGCAGAAAGCTGAAATTCGGCATGTAGGTTGCTTCAGGAGTGTAGAGGAGCATTAAGAGAGTACTTTCCAAAATTCCCACGGGAACGGGAAAAAAACAGGATTTTACGTTTTACTGGTCGTAGAAAGCTGAAATTTGGCAAGTGGGTTCCTTGGGTAGTGTGGGGGAGCATTATGAGATAATTTGCCAAAATTCTTCTTCTTCGTTCCCGTAAGATATTCGGGAAATGCTTTATTTGGCGAAATTCTTACGGAAACGGGAAAAACGAAAAGCGGGGGAAAGTTGAAATTTGTCACGTAGGTTTATTCGGGAGTGTAGGGGAACACTAAGAAACGATTTTCCGAAACGCCCACAGGGACGGGAAAAAACCGGATTTTACGTTTCCAGACGAAACAGCGGAAGAAAGAGACTTAACATTTATAACGTGTGTTTCTTTAAAGGCTTTAAGTGTACTCCGAAAGCACTCCCCAAAATTTCCACGGGAACGGGAAAAAACTTATTTTTTCATTTTACATCTTAGCGCGTACGATGTCGCGGGCAAAAGCTATTTAGGATGTATTTTAGGACAGCCCTATAGGTTAGGTTAGGTTTGTTTTATAAAAATCCTGCAATATTTACAGGTTCAGAAAAATTAAGGCATCGGGGCAATGCGGGGGCTGGCTTGCATGCTTGCTTGAGTCCTTGCTTTGCATGCTTGATTGCATACCTGCTTTCATGCATGCTTGCATGCTTGCTTGCATGGGTGCTTACTTGCATGCATGCTTGCTTGCACGCTTGCTTGCATGCATGCTTGCTTGCATGGGTGCTTACTTGCATGCATGCTTGCTTGCACACTTGCTTGCATGCTTGCTTGCCTGCTTGCATGCCTGCTCGCATGCATGCTTGCATGCTTGCTTGCATGGGTGCTTACTTGCATGCATGCTTGCTTGCACGCTTGCTTGCATGCTTGCTTGCCTGCTTGCATGCCTGCTTGCATGCCTGCTTGCATGCCTGCTTGCATGCCTGCTTGCATGCCTGCTTGCATGCCTGCTTGCATGCCTGCTTGCATGCCTGCTTGCATACTTACATGCTTGAAGGCTTGCATGCCTGCTTGCATACTTGCATGTATGCTTGAAAGCTTGCAGGTTTGGTTGCTCGCTTGCTTAATTGCTAGGTTCTTTGAAATGCTCATGGTTCACGCGTGCGAAGCCGCGGGCAAAAGCTAGTAATGTATAATTCTACGCAAAAGAATTCGCGGGCAAAAGCTACTCTTTATAAAACGCTCGTCTCATGGCCGCGTCGCTTGAGCTAGCAACAGCGTCTGGTTTCTGTGGGAACTGACGCACGGACACCCTACGCCGCCTGTGCACGCGCAGCTAAAATAAGCTCGTTCAATTGCACAGTTATACTTAAATATTAGACTAAAGTGAGTAACGATAAGACAATATATTGTACTAGCTTCTGCCCGCGACTTCGTCCGCGTAAAATTAAACTAAAGAACTGATGTTGATGGTATATCACACTAATATTATACAGGCGAAAGTTTGTGAGTGTGTGTGTTTGTTACTTCTTCGTGCACTACGGCTTGACGGATTTGGATAAAATTTGGAACGGACATAGCTAGTACCCTACACTAACACGTAGGCTACTTTATATCCCGGAAAATTGCATAGTTCCCGCGGGATAGCGATAATTATTATTATTATTTATTATTTATGTGTGGTTATTGATGTTGGCCCTACCCGGCCTTTTTAATTGAATGTGTCTGCCACGCTGTGGGAAGGGCGCAGGCTGAAAACCAGCGCTGCTAGTTTTTTTTTTTTTAATCTAAACTGGCAGCTCATGCTGAGCCTGAGCCTGTTGCCACCAACTGTTGTGTATTGTTTTTGTGTAATTGTGTTATACATGTACATATATTGTTGTTCTCTTTTTTTTTTCAAAATTATTATTGTGTGCATTTTTTGGATAAATATTAAATATGTATTATGTCTTTTTTGTGTTGTGGCAATAAATATCTTTATTATTATTATTATTATTATAAACATGACAAACGTCGTTGCTGCCTAGACTCGCAACGTAAATAATCTCTTATGTCCGGCCACACCAGTGCGTAAAAGACGTCGATGCGTTTACGCAACAAAATGTATGAAGAAACGGTGAGAGAACGTGACGCATGCGACACGTCACTGCGCATACGCTGCGGTGTGGTCGCCCCTTAATATCTTAAGTGGACCGCATGTTTGTCGGCTTTAACATACACATACACAAATCACGTCTATATCCCTTACGGGGTAGATAGAGCCTGAAGTAACAAAACCTAAAGGCCACGTTTAGCATGATTGTAGGCGTCATGTGGAAAAAGGGAAACAAAATAGTAATGGGTTGTTAGCCGCATCGCCTATAGCATGATTCCTAAAAATTTCGCCCATTCCCTTGATGGGCTTTTACCATCTGCGCGGGACGAGAAGCAACTGGTACATCCTATGTTTTTCCTTTGCTCCCAGACCAGCATGGAAGTCGGCTTTAATATATAAAAAATGGGCTAATACTACTTAGGGGGGGGGGGGGGGGGGTGCACCGAATTACTTAAAGTAGGTATAAGAAAAAAATAAGTCAATAAAAATAAATATTTAATGCTGCAAACTTTATGATCTGTTTAATTTAATAAAATTATGGATGTTTTCGCATTATCGTCTATTTTTGACTTTGACTTGACTTAGCTGGGGGCCCCTTGAATCCACGGGGCCCTGGGCTGAAGCCCAAAAAGCCATATGGTAGATCCGGCCCTGATAAGTGCCAACACTTACAGCTAAAATAAAATTGAATCGGAATTTAAACGTATTGAGACATCATAGTAAAGCCCCCAGATAGGTACTGAACTAAAATTCAACGTAAATTGTTTACTTATAGATTTAAATAAAAACGAATTAAGCCATGTTTGTCATTGCGCAGGATTAAAACATTAGGACCAGTGAAATATAATGCCTCGTGATACACATATAAACTTACTACGTAAACGAGCGAACAAATAAACACAGGATTCAATATCTTGATAAAACATGACACGAAATAAATCATACCAATAAAACGTGTGCAAAAATCTGTCTGTATGGTTGACAATGTTACCTTCTAGCTCAAGCACTGCTGCTTGAAGGTACAGATAGAAAAACGAAGCCTTACACACCTGCTATGGGTGGTGTAGGGGTTCCACGCACCACGGAATTTATTTATTTATTTATTTAGTCAATAAAAAATTACAGCATTACAGTCGAAACCAATGCGCTATAAAATTCAAAAATGTTATTTAGGCGACGAAACGTTGTGGCTCCGCTGCGTCGTCATCTCCGGTGTTGGATTCGGTAGTTTGCCCCGGAACCGACGAAATACGACACCCTTCGGCCAGAAGTCAGCGCACGCGATGGTCTCCTGCAGCGGCCGCGGAACGCGCACCACAAAGGAACTGAAGTGCACGTAGTGGCGCGAACGCAATTGGAAGACCCTCAGCAAGAAGCCGGTCTTCTGACGGACATACTCTGCCATCTCATCCGATGAACGATGATCCGAATTCGATTCCCGGCCATAGCTTTACGTTTTGGATTTTTCTGTGTTCTAATTTTCAATGTCTTTTAGAAATTTAATTTATCAGAATACTGTTTACATTACAAACTCAAATGTTGTCGCCCTGGTATTTCCGGTTAGTTTGCATAGAGTTGGCTAACCTGAAGTGCCTAACAGCGCCCTCTGTGCCAGGAACAACGGTATGATGGAGGAGGAAGAACACACAGAAATCACTTTGCCGTCGATTAGCGTCCAGAACGGTTGAGTAACAAGTTATAATCGATTGGTATTATATTTGTATTGAACCATACCACCAAAGTAGTGCTGAGATTTGAGAAATTGGAATAAATACAACGGCGCCCCGATGCGGGGCTCCTATTCCTGGGTGGTTTGCCCGTCGGGCATAGGGACTTAGGGAGCTACCTAACTTAAGTAACCTAACCTACCTAATACCCGTAACTTACAGCAATACGGTGGTATAGTTCAGTCCCACCCTATCCCCAGGGGTAGTAAGTATGGCGGGTCTTAACCCGTTTATATAGGCTGAAATATTGTAATAAATGATTATAAGGTGTATAATAATGTGTTTCTTTTACAAATGGGCTTCATATTGACTGCGCGTTGTTTCGAATCGTCACTTCTCACTGACAATTTGTCGTGTGTGAAATAGGGGACAGACATTAGAGTCTATTTGTACTAGTGATGTAACGAATGTCATTTTTTAAACATTCGCGAACGTGAATGCGAATGCAAATGTCTGCTACTGGTGCGAATGTAGAAGTGTTCAAATTTGGCGCCAATTGTCTGTGGCTTTGCTGGCAGTTACGAGGTGCATTCCGTTTGTATTTTGTTCCGAGAATAGCCGAGTTGATACGAACTCATCCGACTGAATTGTCATTCCGCTCGCGCCGGTCTTTTCGTAAACAAAACAAGTGAATTTTGGGGTTAGAGTTTTTTCTTGCATTAAAAACATAAGAAATGAATGGGTTTTTGATTTTAATAACCTACCATTATCTTCAAATCGTTTGTTTTTTCTGATATTCATATTCGCAAAACATTCGCAGAAATTTTGCGGATGCGAATGCGAATACGAATATCCAAAAATATGCGAATATCCGCGAATGCGAATGCGAATATTCGTTACATCACTAGTTGGTGCATACCATACATTGTAACCGACTTTTTTCTAAAATTCGAATTTACACACACCACTACACTGACGCGTAAGCCTTAACAAACACACAGACGCTGCACGTCTCTTGATTACACAAATTGTTTGATAGCTCCCCTTATTTGCTAGCTCCTTGATAAGGTCCGACCGATGTAACTTTGTAAAGAGGTTTGCTAGTTTTAGACGTCAGAAAAATACGTTACAGCGCACTGGCGCCACTATAAATTTTAACCTTTTCACCGTCAAACAGCTCTAGTGTCACTCGCAACTGTCAACATTATCTTGCCAAATAAAGGCGCATTTTACATTTTAGCTCATGACACTTTCAAGTGTCCTTGGCGTTTAAAAGGACAGACTTTCGTACAAAATTCATAACTTAAAAATAAATGTAGGTATCTCATTTTGAACTAATTTTTCAGCAAAGATTGTTGACGTTGCTTATAGTACCCGTGTGTTAAGAATACAATTAGTATAAGACAATAAGTTATTATTCTTCTTCTTATTTGTGACGTATCAAGTCGTTACAGCGACGACAACTTCGCCAATGTCAAAGTATATAATTCAAAAACCTTGTCACAAAATGTCGGCAACGTTGTACGGTAATACAGTCAAAAGACCCCCTCACCGCCTGTCGGGCTCTTAGCCAACGGTCAATGATATCCCTCAGAAACTACCAGGAAATCATTAGCCGATGCCTTGGGTGCACCGGACCAAGCACTGCTCTTCCTCCCGGACGGATCCGAAAAAACCGCAGCCCTTGACCACACGCGAAGGTATCCCGACTCGCACCCCCATTAAGTTATTCGTGCGGAGTTATACTTGATCGGTACCTATTTAGTTTACAAAATACATTATTATATTATTTTTCAAGCTAGATTCCTGACCGTATACTGATTGAATCTCGAATAGCATTCATTATTTTAATTAATCGGGTCCTTAGGTATGCCTTACGCTACCGAAGACTACCGAGGTATACCTGGTCAGTCGGGTCCTGCGTTGCCATGCCGATAGTGGGCGCCGGGCCTAACGTGGTGATAGCGATCCGAAGAGACTTTGCATAAGGTCCTACCCGCAACAGAGTGAAACCCGTTGTGGTGTAACAAAATCAGTGAATATAGGAACATTGGTCGCAAGTACTCCTTAAAGACACCCACCTGTTGTTCAAAGGCTTTGGGGCTTATAAAAATCCTGTTCCCATTACCTCAAAGACGAGCGCTTTCCATTAATGCCTTTATTATTACTTGTCAACCTTAGGTCGACGTTGCCTCACGACTTTTCCAAAATTCGAAATTCCAAGTTTGTATCGTACCGTCCTTCTCACTTTCATATAAGTGTGAGCGGAACTGCACGTAACGAAATAAGAATTTCTAACTTCGGAGTAGGGCTGTTGCCCTTTCCCGGACATTTGGATCCGGGCCGACCTTTCCACGAAATTCTAAGTAATTAAATATTTGCAAATCCTACTGGTTTTCTGTCCATTAACAGCTTTGGATGAAAAGATTGTTGTTTTATTGAAATCGTGAACTTATGACCCTAGTTTATGACACACGTTTCTTTTGAGGTTGACGACTTTTTGGAGTGTAAATTGAACGATGTCGCGTTGGTATATAAAACCCCATACATGAACTGTCAAAATGAACACGATGGCGATTGCGAGCGAGTTAGATAATAAACCTACTGGATTTGAACACGTGATTAATACCTATAACAAAACAGTGTTTGCAAGAGTGACCTGGGCCCAAAATTATATTACACGAAGTAAAGGCAGTCGGTCCTCGTTCTACACTAAAACAAGTTTGTTTAGCAGCAAAATTTTCAATTTATTATGTCAATAAAATTAAGATAGTGAAGAGTAATTTTGCCATGGCTGTATCAAAATATTCAGAAACTTTTAAGATACAAATTGGATTGTGACCTTTTTTCGGCGTTTCGATCCATTTACAAAACAATTTTGTTTGTAATTTTAGAGGGCAAAGCTGACCTTTATTTCACTGTATAAAACTAGCTACTGCTCGTGACTTCGTCTGCGCAGAACTACTAAAAATTGCATTCCAGCCGGCCTTACATTGCTTCCATGAAGGTCTGGGAGCAAAGAAGAAACATAGAATTGACCAGTTGCTTCTCTTCCCGCGCATATGGTAAAAGCCCATCGAGGGAATGGGCATAGGAATCATGACTTTTATAGGCGACGCTGCTAGCAACCCATCACTATTTTGATGTGTGTGTGTGTGTGTTCCAGCTGGCTTGACTTTCTCGACACTTCCATGAATTATCGTCTTTACAACCTAGATAATATTATCTTGCAACATATGTATATTTGTCTGGGTGGACTCAATTTTCAAGCAGATAGTTTCAACCGATTGAGCTGAAATTTTGCAGACTCGAGTACGTCAGATGACATTACAATCTGGTAGTGGAGTTCTGTGACCCAGCCAGGATCATCTCCGCAGAGGAACTCTTCAACGGTTGGTCCAATTGACTTGAAATTTGGTACACTTATGGATGATAATGCAAGTACAGTCAGCGAAAAAAGCTTGTATAAAAAAAAATATAGAACTTATTTTCAAGTAATATACACAAAACCTAGGCAAAACATGTACTTAGTGTAAACCGCATGAAAATTCATTCAGTAGTGTTGAGTTTATCACGAACCGACAGACAGAGAGTATTTATAATATTAGTGTAGCACCGTCAGTTTTTTTTTCGCTTCTAAACTTACTAGCTGTTGCCCGCAACTTCGTCTGCATCGAATTCATCTATCGCTATCCCGCAGGAATTACGCAATTTTCCAGGATAAAAGTAGCCTATGTGCTTTTCCAAACTAAAATCTATCTATGTTCCAAATTTCATTCAGATCTGTCCCGCCGTTCTGGCGTGAAAGAGTAACAAACATCCATCCATCCACCCATCCATCCATACTTACAAACTTTCGCGTTTATAATATTAGTAGGATAAAACACAATCACCGACGGTATTATGAAACGAGTGTCTCTTCTCGACATGCTATCGTTATCATTAATGAAGTACATTGAAATTAGTTAAACATTAAATGTTCACCTCCTGACAAGGTTACAGCGGCGAGCGCTACCTGCTAGAATGTATTTAGTTAAGCATAGTCAGTGTCAACTACTGTCTGCGTAACTCGTTTAAAAATCGTTCCAATTTCAAAAATCGGGTAAGCGGTGACTTTGTTCTGGCGTCCAAATTCAAAAACATATTTCAAATAGTTAATAACCAAAAAGTAGTTTTAAATAATAGTTGCTTTCAGTACTTTTTGCGGCAGGTTTTAACATTGTAAATACCTACTTTGTTCTTTGATAATTGTGTCTTGTGACTATGAATAAGGCTTACACATCTACTTGTTTTTGATACGAGAAGGCTTTGTGAGTTAAGACAATTTTTATTTCGAAGCCATTGGTTTGTGGAAGAAAAGTGTCAATAATAACTAAAAGTAAAGTGACATTTAAAAGTGAGATGCGACCGAGATGACGTCACTGGGAATACCTACGGAGGCGCCGATACACACGATATTGTATACGTCTGCATCGGCGTATACAAAGAAAATTGTTAAAGCACCTAAACAGGTACGGATTTTCAATTTTACTAAGTAACACACATACAATACATAAAATATGAAATTTTATAATTGATTAAAAAAATAGCCGTGGTAGCCTAGTGCTCTGACCTAGTCTCTCAACCAGTAGGCTTATTACCTAACTCGCTCGCAATCGCCATCGTGTTCATTTTGACAGTTCGTGGGTTCGTATCCGGGCTCGCGTGTCTGGGTTTTTCGGAACTTACCTAGATGTGCGAAAATACATTTGCAATTTATGTATTATTCAACTAAAGTCAAGTAAATGAAAGATTTTCTACTCACAACTTGGCAAACACATACCTTAATATCAATTGGTTTGTCGGCAAAGTCAACAATGATGCATAGTTCTTAATGTTGAACTTGGCTCTCATTTAACATTTATGTTTTTGATGGTAGATTATATACAGAAGATGTCCTGAGAAGCCGAAGAATTGTAAATACTATAAAAATGCATTATTTGCTTTGCTACAAAAATTCAATTTAGCTCTTGCTGTAATTTAATGGAATTTCAGGTTCCGATGGCAAAGTATCAGTAAAAATACAGCGAAGATTAGTGAAAGCTGCTAAATATTTCATGGCATTCAGTGTACAACAGGAAATTAGTTTTCAGTGTGAATTTGTATTTAAATTCCCGAATTTAAGGATCGCGAATAAATTTTCTTTAAGCTTAAAATGTAGCTCTGAAACGACCTTTTGTTGAATAAATGTACGTAAATGTAGAATTATTTCGGTCACAGATTCCATTTTAAGAATAACAGGGCAAGTCTTTTTGAATTTTCTTGTCCAATTGCGAAAGGAGATTCTTTTACCATTTTCAATTAAACTATTTTGTATTAAGTCATTGGTTTTCTAGGCCTGTGTAGAACGATTTGTAAATAAGTAAACGGGCACAATTCACAAAAAAAATAAAAAAAACATTAATATATGCACAAATGCGAACTTATCCCTATAAGGGATCTCTACCAGTTAACCTTTGAGTAGATGAGAGGAGCATTAAACGAGGGACCGACAAAGTGTGAGTTTAAAATTCCAGATAGTGAAAGCCACAATAGAGCGTACATATCTAAATACAATAAATAAATCATAAAATAACCTACTAAATAAAATGTATGCACACATACAAAATACAATAAGAGTACACATATACAATATCTAAGGAGATGGTGTGAGCCATATCTTCCTCAAGCCCTCCCTGAACGACGCCACGGAGGCGGACAGTCTGATAGAGGTCGGTAACCGATTCCACAGCCTAGCAGAATGAACTGTGAAGGATTTGGAGTAAGTTTTGGAAGATGAAGGATGACAGGCTAAGAGGAGACTAGCATTCGACCGTAGCCGATGCTGGCTACCGTAGCTGAATCGCTCGAAATTATATATTAGGACACATTTGTCTGGATAATTCGGTCTTTTTTCGACATGGTTGGTGGGTCAAGATATTAATAAAATGTGAGAGTAGCCACTGCCCACACGATTCAATTTTATAGTTAACCCTCAAGAGCAGTTTTTGAAACGGCCATCTTTAATGTTTATGTTTTTTTTACGACTGCAGTTAAAATGAACGTCGGAAAAATTCCGCAATCATGTTCCCTTGATGGATTGTTACTATAATCGGTTGGCGTATGAGTCGGAAACATATTATATTAAAACTAGATAAAGCCATCCATGCTCGTCTGGGGGTTTAGAAAAAACATAGAATTTACCAGTTGCTTCTCTTCCCGCGCAGATGGTAAAGCCCATCGAGGGAACGGGCGAAAGGCTTAGGAATCATGTTATAGGCGATGCGGCTAGCAACCCATCACTATTTTTAATTCCCTTTCCTCCTATACGCCCTCAGTCATGCTAAACGTGGCCTTAAGGTGTTGTTACCTTAGGCTCTCTCGACCCAGGAAGGGATAAAGACGTGATATACCGTATGTATGTATAGATTTAGCCCTCTAACTTTCTCTTCGTCTCTTTAAAATTGCTTAACTCAGCTCCATAACTGGAGGCTGGTCATCAGCTCAGCGAACCTATTCCTGTCTTGGGCCTGGCGGAACAGTTTTCTAAGCTGGCAATGCGTCCACTTGCGGATGTTCAGAAGCCGGGACTTTGTCCTCCGTCCAGCGTGCCGTCTACCGCCCAACTTACATTAAAATCGTTAAAAATTATTTTGTTATCCATTATCGAGTAGCTATGCCGCAATGCAGTTCCGTTTTGTTCGGAAAAAAATCCGCCTTCAAAGCGTTCACATTCATCGCCAAATAATCCGAATTCGCGATAATTTCACGAAGGAGATCACTTTTCAACAGGTAAATGAATAAAATTATAATTTACTAGCTTATGCCCGCGACTTCGTCCGCGTAGATAAATCCCGTTTTTTTCCTTATCCCGTGGGAATTTCCAAAAATCCTGAAATTAGTTTCTTAGTTTTGTAATCACCTACTTTTGTATCAAATTTCAAGAGTCTAGTTATTATAGTTACTGAGATAGCGTGCGAATATATAATTCCCGTTTTTTCCTTATCCCGTGGGAATTTCCAAAAATCCTTCCTTAGTGGATGCCTACATTGTATAAGGTATCTATGTGTAAAATTTCAAGTCTCTAAGTCTAGTGGTTTGGGCTGTGCTATCCCGCGGGAACTATGCAATTTTCCGGGATAAAAACTATCCTATGTCCTTTCCCGGGACTCAAACTATCTGTATACCAAATTTCAACTAAATCGGCCCAGCTGTTTAAGCGTGAAAAGGTAACAGACAGACAGACAGACAGACAGGCAGTTACTTTCGCATTTATAATATTAGTAAGGATGTCACGAAGCTGCCAAAACCAGTGAAAAGTGAATGTTATTGGACCTCACGCGACACTAGCGCCTCTAGTGGCAAATCCACACGCGATAGCCCCCTTTGAATCACATTAAGACGTGGTGAGGCCCAGGTAGACCAATCCCTACGGGCCGCGGGTTGAGCATCGCTGCCTCAACCTGCCTATAAATATGACGTATACGAACGTAAAAAATAAAAGCAATAACTTTACAGGGCAGATCTAATAGTTACGGCTTCAATCGCACTTTATGCGAACCTTTAAACGTTTGTAATCTTCGGATTGGCGCCAGCAGATAGACTTGTTATGAGCAACAGGCGAATAGCGGGAAAAATAGCCTTTGAAATAAAAAAGTCAAGCGCGAGTCTGACTGTAACACAGAAAATAACTTTTAAATGTGTCTTCTATATTGTCATTTTCATTAGGTAGAAAATGACTGATTTTTGTTTTTTGCCCTGTACTTGACAGATAAGGCCTTTACGCCTTGCCAGTATGCTTAGTGTAGGTTTTCGTTGACAAAATACGTCTTAAACGCGTTTGCGTTAAACTGTTAACTACTGTGGAAACAGTTTGTTGCCCTTTAGATCCGCAAGTGGCGCTGCCAATTATTCCATAGTAATTGAGAAAACGTCTCAAAACGTGTCAAACGTGAACGCGTTCGGGACGTTTTTATATGAGAAAACTGACACTAGAGGCTCAGATCGATACGTCATTATCTATTAGGGGGTAGACAGTGCCTAAGGTAACAAAACCTTAAGGCCACGTTTAGCATGTTTAAAGGCGTATAGGTGGAAAGCCGCATCGCCTATAACATGATTCCTAAGACTTTCACCTATTCCCTCGTTGGGCTTCTACCAGCGCGGGAAGAGAAGCAACTGCTAAATTCTACGTTTTCTGTTTACTCCCAGACCAGCATGGAAGAATCTAAAAATTTTAATAAATTAATCTATAAATTAATCAATTTAAGTAACTCCACGCTGAATCAAAACAATGTAAGCACCGCTGTATAAATACAGGAGTAGAGTAGCCACGTGAACCGACCTTGTACAATGTACAGGGACCTTGTATAGGGTCTTAATACACGCCCTCGCGTGGGCCTTGTTTCATGTCCAAGACAAGATGAGTTAGGTCATATTCCAAACTGCCTATTTCAATACATAGGCAACCTTTTGATGCTCCCATACATAATGTTAACCTTTCATTTTACATTACATTGCAAGAGCTTGTAACATACTTGAAAATGAAAATGTTTTTTTTTAATTTAACATTCTGGAGTACATAATGAGAAGGTTAGGGACCCCCTAGTAGGTATGCAAGATACCTGTAACAGAAGACCCCGCTTCTCCAACAAAATGCAGCAAGGTAATCAGATAATATTTTCTAAGATATATCCAAAAATACATGCAGGATTATGAGTTTGCGGCGCTTGCGGTTGAGACTTTGGGGCCTTGGTCAGCCGACATGAAAGGTTTTGTAAAGGCCCTGTCGTCCCGGTTGATCGACGCCTCAGGGGACCCAAGAGCTGGCGTGTATTCATCCCAGCGGATCGCACTTGCGGTCCAAAGGGGTAATGCCGCCAGCGTCATGGGGACCCTGCCGCAGCCAGTAGGATTAGACGGGGTTTCCTTTTTATAACTTTTCTTATTTGTAAATATAGATTTTTTATAGTTATTTTTAGCATAGATATGTGGTTTTTAAGATTAGTGTTTGTATATATACTATATGTTCATAAAATAATAAAGTATCATTTTTAGGTAAAAAAAAGTATTATACTTAAAAAAAAAACATACATCCTACATACATTATTACATTATTGTATTTCTTCTTCCTATTATATATCTACGTGTATCGAATGTGTGTAAATAAATGTTTCTCTCTCTCTCTCTCTCTCTCTCTCTCTCTCTCTCTCTCTCTCATACAAATTTCTAAATGTCAGTGAAAATTAGAACACATAGAAAAATCCGAAAAGTAAAGCTATGGCCGGGAATCGAACCCGGGTCCTCGTCATTCCGTGACGCGTGCTATACCCCTACACCACCCATAGCAGGTGGGTAGTCTCCGAATTTTTCTACCTGTTACTAACTGTCACGTGACCTTATTGTTACTATGCGAATTTTTGTCGCTAAGCATCATCTATTTGAATGATGTGTCTGTACATACGACACAATTACAAACTCCCATGGAACATCTACTACTCACCAGGGACGAGAGAAGGCGCTGTTTTTCAAATGATAGGTACTAAAATGATAGGTAAATGGTAGGTGTTTTAGAAATTTAATTTCTAACGGTAAAACCGAAAAAGTAAAACATAAAAATCAAGAAATAAAAATTCTTGATTCAATTGATAGTACCTATACATACATACATAAGTTGCAAGTTAAATAAAAGCTTAGCCTCAGGTACCAGCGTAAATCGGCGTATCATGCGCATGATCTCAAAGACTCTACATTAATTAGAGTCGGTAATTATGTATGTATTTACATGGCTCTACATATATGTGACAATGCCATGTTGTTAGTTGATTTATCACCAACCGTCAGCTCGTCGTTTAGACGGTGAATTGCGAATGTAATACATACATACCTATTTGAATATGAATAACGTGAATAGCGTTCGAGTGTTCGAGTTATTACAATTGTTACAGTTGATGGTTAACATTGTATTTGGATTGTAATATGTTACAATTGCCGCATTTTACTATGTGTGTGTGTACAGTGAAGTTAAGCGAAAATGTAAATTGCTCTAACGTACGCATCTGCAATCCCTCCGGGGTTGCGGGTGTCTATGGGCAGTGGTGATCACTTACCATCAGGTGACCCACTTGCTCGTTTGCCTTTCTATTCATATAAAAAAAATGCACACACACACACACACCGTCGCGCCTCTTTCCCACAGGGTAGGCAGAGACTACTTTGTTCCACTTGCTACGATTCTGATGTACTTTTTTCGCTTTCGGGTACTCCTGATCGAACCTTTTTCCAAATGTAGTTGAAATATAGTTATTTCCATGATGGTCTGGGAGCAAAGAAAAACCTAGAATGTACCAGATGCTTCCCTTCCCGCGCAGATGGTAAAAAGCAATCGAGAGAAAGGGCGAAAATCGTATGAACCATTTTACAGGCGATGCAGCAACCCATCATTATGTTCAACGTGGTGTTGTTACCTTTGGCAATGTCTACCCCGTAAAGGATATAGACGTCATATGTATATTTATGTATGTATGTATAGTATTTCATTACCTAATTTGAATTGATATACTTTTTAATCAATCTTGCTCAATTATTATAAATTAAAACGCTGGTAAGGACAGGATAGGTTTATCCCGGAAAAAGCATTTTAGGGAACAATACAAATAGTTCCCACGGGCACGCGAGTAACGTATTCACTGCAGACAAAGTTGCGGGCAACAGCTAGTTAGTTTATAAAAAAAAACGAAAAGATAATTTGAGTGTAATAGTTCGGGAAATGATACTTGAGGCTACATTTTTTCCCAAAATACCAGCACCTGTTCCGCCCACGCGAGGTTGATTTGATAAAACACCTGAATCAATTACTAAATTTGGCGATAAATCTTCATCAAATCTGATCTGATCCCGCAAGTTTACACAAAAGATCCACGGAGGGGTCGACGTGTATCCGTAGGGACCCTGGACTAAGTTCGGATAAGATAAGATCCCGCAAGTAAGACGGACAAGGTTACAGCTCTATTTTTAATAAACATCTAGTGAAAGTAAATATTTGGTACGCTCACCTTTTAAAAATAACTTGCCGGCGATTTATTTGATTAAACAAAATAACGAGGTGCGCGAATTCCTCAGTAGCTGAATGATCCATCTGAAACTTAAAGAAAGGTAAGTAACGTTAAAGTTAAAAAGAGGTTTCTAGGGGTGCGAGTCGGGTTACCTCCACGTGTGAACAAGAGCTGCGGCTCGTTTTCGGATCCGTCCGGGGGGAAGAGCAGTGCTTGGTCCGGTGCACCCTGGGCAACGGCTAATGATTTCCTGGCAGTATCTGAGGGATATTATTGACCGTTGGCTAAGAGCCCGACAGGGGGGGTAGGGGGGTCTTTGACCGTGTTACCGTACAACGTTGCCGACATTTTGTCACAAGATTTTATGATTAAATTTTTTTACCGACATTGGCGAAGTTGTCGTCACTATAACGACTTGTAACGCCACAATCAAAAGAAGAAGAAGAAGAAGAGGTTTCTAAATGCTGAATCTTTTTTGGTGGCTGTAGTTGCATCGTCGTCTACATACATACATATATCTCGTCTTTATCCCTTACGGGGTAGACCCTAAGGTAAAAAAAACCTTAAGACCACGTTTAACATGATTAAGGGCATTTCTTCCATGCTGATCTGGGAGTAAAGAAAAAAACGTACAATTTACCAGTTGCTTCTCTTCCCGCGCAGATGGTAATAACCCATCGAGGGAATTGGCGAAAGTCTTAGGTTATAAGCGATGCGGCTAGCAAATCATCACTATTTTGATTTCCCTTTCCACATAATACGCCCTTAATCGTCGTCTATCCTACATAAAATGTCAAGTCAATCGAAGCAACCGTCGAAGAGTTCCCTCCTGCAAAGACATTACCGACCAGGCCACCTCAATTTCACTGCCATATTGTCACTGGACTTACATATGTCAAATTCGCTGGAATTGGTCTAATTAGACTGGCAAGATTTGAATCGAACATGCACATAATTGAGCGGGTTGCGGTTGATATACATTGCTGTCGGTGTTTTATCACTTATAAATCCTTAGCTGCAAATCCCGCAATGTAACGGAAAGCACACGTTATTTCGCAACATCTAATTATAATTAGAAGGCTTGAGTCCAACAAGAGCAGGAATCTTTTTGATCACAACCCGCTGAATAATGATCATGATTAGTAAGTAAAGAAAAAACATAGAATGTACCAATTGCTTCTCTTCACGCGCGGATGGTAAAAGCCCATCGAGGGATTGATCATGAGGGTCATGCTATATAGGCCATGTGGCTAGCAACTCATCACTGTTTTGATTCCCCTTTCCGTCCATACGCCCACAATCATGCTTAAGGTGGTATTTAGGTCCTGTTACGTATAAAGACGTGATTTATGTATGTATGTATGTATGTATGTAGGAGACGTTTTGAGAAAAGGTCAGGTCAGGAGTGTCCGAAACCGACGAGCATGTATGAAGAGATTGATGAATGTGGATGAAGCGAAAGAAGTATGTCAGGATCGTAGCAAGTGGAACAAAGTAGTCTCTGCCTAACCCTGTGGGAAAGAGGCGTGACGGTATGTATGTATGTATGTATGTATTAGTAAGCAAGAAGCTAAGCCCAGTGATTCTAACGTGGACAAGATATTAAGGGCATCTACAATCAGGACTTGGAACGAGTCAGGCGGAGCTATCTCCAGAGATATCGCAACTGGAAGTAATCTAGTCACTATTGCATAACGGCAGCAAAACAAACTAAATTAGTTTTCGCCCTGTATTGAATATTTTAATGAATCAGGTGTTCCATTGCAATAAACAAAACATATTTACTATGCTACTCGCGTGCAAGATAACTAAGCCTGTGTGAAATCACTACATAGTATAAAATAACAATAATAATTCTGTCCTCATGTCCGTATGTATGCTTATATCTTCAAAACTACACAACGGATTTTGATGCGGTTTTTTTAATAGATAGAATGATTCAAGAGGAAGGTTTATATGTATAATACATGCATAATATACCGTGCGAAGCCGGGGCGGGTCGCTAGTCTTATATATAAAACTCTCGTGTCACAATGTTCGTTCCCGTACTCCTCCGAAACGGCTTGACCGATTCTTACCAAATTTATATGCGTATTCAGTAGGTCTGAGAATCGGCTACTATCTATTTTTCATATTGAAATTTAGAAGAAAAAAAAACGGGAGCGAAGCCGCGGGCAACAGCTAGTATATATATATGTTTTTCATGCAATCCCTCCCTCCACTACTGCCACGTATATCCCACAAACTTGATTATCCCTTACACCAGAAACACTGACGCGCTTCGATCCCTCTACGGGATCATTATCAATGTTTAATGAGCACAACTGTGCTCAAAAAATAAAAGGGTAGTTTGGGAAAATATATGAATGTAGGTAGGGTACATAATGTTTATTTATACGTTTTCGAATCAGTACGACGTTTGCATGTGTAACATACTAAATAATTACTATGTAAGTGAAAGACAATCAGTCAAAGTCAATGACAGACGTTTCATATCTTGTCTTTGCTTATTTTAAACTAGTTGACCCGGCGAACTTTGTTCCGCCTTAAATTTGAAAAATTCCTTTGTAAGTGCATCTTTATACTAATCAATGAATAATGTGTAGGCATGCTAAATTTAATGTCTGTAGCTTTATTAGTACAACATTTCGGAATTTTCCAATCCCGTGGGAAAATCGGGATAAAAAGTATCCTATGTCCGTCTCCTGGTCCTAAGCTACCTCCCTACCAATTTTCAGCCAAATCAGTTCAGCCGTTCTCGAGTTATAAATAGTGTAACTAACACGACTTTCTTTTATGTATATAGATAGAAGATAGATATCTGTAACGGTTAACTAAAGAGGTTGATAATGTACGTAATAAATTGTTACGAAAAAAGTAAATTAATTCAGCCTATATGCAGCGTGACCAAATTTCGGTAGTAGGTACTGTAGAGCTGCCCTGAAGAGGCACTTCAGTCTGTACGGGAATCGGGTTATAAGATATCTAACCAAACTGTTATTGCAGAAGGCCAAGTTACTCAAGTTAAAACACAAACTTAATAAATCTTGATTTTATTTCAACTTTAGTTTGTCATTACAAAATATATAGAAATCCGCCTATGCGGCTTTCGGTTCGAGCTGATCTGCGAGCCGTCCCAAGTTCCAAAAACAAAAACCTTTCTAAATATCGAACGGGTGTTCGATATTCGGAACTTGAACTATCTCAGAACAGCCAGCACCCAAAACCTGCCAGCATAAACTAGCCGAACCTATTCCTACAGTACCAAATTTCGTACGTGAAGAGGTACCTGACAGACAGACAGTCTGACTCACTTTCGCATTTATAATTAGTATAGATATAGAAGGATTACAATGTCGCTGTTTTGCTGTCGGTACAGTGATTTCCTTGGCTGCGCTGGCTAATGCGAATCGCGGCATCGAGCACCATTTGCCTGCAATCTCCGCGCTCTCTGCTCTCTACTTACACCGTATTATCCATAATGATATAAACGCAGAAGGTCGTGGGTTCAAATCCCGGGCGCGCGCACCTCTGAGTTTTCGGAATTTATGTGCGAAAATTACATTTGAAATTTGCCATGAGCTTTTCGGTGAAGGAAAACATCGTGAGGAAACCTTGCACACATCTGCGAAGAAATTCAATGGTGTGTGTTAAGTTCCCAATCCGCACTGGGCGCGCGTGGGAACTATAGCCCAAACCCTCTAATACACGGAGGAGGCCTATGCCATGAGGCACGCCGAATTACGCGACAATTTAATAATAAAAAATGAAACAACAACAACAAAAATGAAATTGTAGCGAATTCGGAATAAAAAAAAGGCTATATAAATATAAAAATAAATAAATATAAATAAATAAACGCAGAAGGTCTGTCCGTTTATCTGTTTCAACGATACAGTAGTTCTTCTTCTTCTCTCATTAATGGCGGCCGTAAGGCTTGGGCCAATGTCAGCGTGGTAAAAATATAATTAAAAAATCTTGTGACAAAAATGTCGGCAACGTTGTACGGTAATGGTCAAAGACCCCCCTCCCCCCTGTCGGGCTCTTAGCCAACGGATAACGATATCCCTCGGAGACCGCCAGGAAATCATTAACCGGTGCCCAGGGTGCACCGGAACAAGCACTGCACTTCCCCTCGGACGGATCCAAAAACGAACCGCAGCTCTTGATCACACGCGGAGGTAACCCGACTCGCACCCCAGTAGTTATAGTTGTTCCAATCATTTATTTTCTCGATGACAGATGTAGTTTGATAGTTATAGTGTTGTGACCTAATAAGTGATCAGTAGATACGATTACGATTCAATTTTATATATACGAGTTGTTGAGAAGTATTCAGCTATGGAGCGAATAAAACAACCGACTTACTTGAATGCTAATTTATTACTAAGCGTGCAAAATGGCCGAATGACAGTTGCGCGCGTTTGTTTTGGTGTTCGAAACAAATACACATCATTTCTCCACCGATAATTTTAAGATCTGACAAGAAAAACACAAAATAAACATCTCACAACATATTGAATAATTAAACTATACCTTATTATCTATTTTTTATCGATACAATATCGATATTTCAATCATAACATCACTATTTGCATTGTCATAGAATGTAACTTTATTAAAACGTTTATTGTTTATCGTACTTTAAAAAGATATTACTGCATAATATGGACTCAATTTGTCTTAGATGAATATTATATGGGATCAACGACCAAAATTAGGCAGTTGTCATATTTTTTATACCTCGCATTTAAAAGTTAATTTTTGAGTAAAAAGCGCAGTTACATTCTACGGGAGCTGTCATCGAGAAAATAAATGATTGGAAATACTATAAGAAATAAGAAACGTTGACTATAATGTAATTGTGCCGTACCGTATTTCCATATCGAAGTCGAATACTTTAAGATTATCAAAAAAATCCATGGTCTCTATAGAAGCTTTTTTTTTTAAAAGAACGAAAACAAATCACTATTTAATGGTAAGTTCATTGTTTAAACTCGGTAATACAATTATTATTTTGGAACTAACAGTAAAAAAATCAGACTAAACAAGACAAGTTAGAGGACTGTATAGGAATACTACAATGAACGCTTTAAAAAAAAGTCTACATGAAGATTTTTTCCAGAATTTAACTATTTTTAGTTTTTCTTACTCAAAATCGATCCTGATACAAGAAAAAATTACCATACATGTAAAAAAACGACGGGTAAAAGTGACGAACTGGAATAGAAGTTATGAGACACATTTATTCTTGTATAAAGATTGATAGGGTAGACGACTTTAAAAACGCTCTAAAATTCAAAGCCACATGCTGCAACATTCCAGAAAGATTCTGAGATACCTTGTGTATAAGCCGAAGACAGACAGACAAACAATCTAAACTCATATCCACAGCCCACTTCGAACACAAACATAATGATCATCATAATGTGCCATAAAATATGATAACATGCGAAGTGCAAACAAATAAAACCATAGACAACACCCATTTGCCAAAGTAAATAGAGATGAAAATAGACTGAGTTTGCGCAGCGAGCGCACGACAGTAAATAATTGGCTATAACCACAAATTTCATTGAAACCCCCTTTGATGTGTTTTCTATAGAATACCAAGCAATATCATACACGAGCTCGTATCTAGCTTTAAAGTTCTACTAAAGAACTACTGAGGCTACATTTTTAAGGTTGATTTTTGTAGCACACGCGAGTATTCTATCATAGCCAAAAATTTAAACTCACTGGCCATAAATAATCAAGTACGATAAACAATGTTTTAATAAAGTTACATTCTATGGCAATGCAAATAGTGATGTTATGATTGAAATATCGATATTGTATCGATAAAAAGTAGATAATAAGGTATAGTTTAATTATTCAATATGTTGTGAGATGTTTATTTTGTGTTTTTCTTGTCAGGTCTTAAAATTATCGGTGGAGAAATGATGTGTATTTGTATGTATGTACTGGAAGAGATCCCTTTTAGGGATAAGTTCGCCTTTGTACATGTGTGTTATCCTGTATTCATCTTTTTCTTGTGTTTTATGTACAATAAAGAGTTATACATACATACATACATACATAATTGATATCTTTTGTTTGCGCAAATTTAATAGCGATTTTAAAAAGTTTGCTTCAGAGACTAGTTTTCTCTATGATATTTTCGTTGTTATTGAAATGCTACAGTAGCGTGTAAACAGCATCTTTTAATTTTACAAAAAATAACACTCCTCAGTTTGTGTTTATTTCACCTAATTATATTTGGCTTTATTAATAGCTTGAATAGATGTTTGTAAGTCCAGAACGGCTGTAAAATTATGAATGAAATCGGATGTAGAAGGAGATTATAGTCTCAAACAATTTATAGGCTACTTATTGTCTCAAAAAAATGCGTAATTCTTAGCAAAGTCTCAGGCAAATAGCTAGTTAAATGTGGTACAGTAAAGAGAAAAAGTAAGTGATCACCTTGTGCCTTGTCTACAATGGAATAAAAATGATTGCTTTTGCTGTTGACTATACGGCAGAGCAGTTGAACTGGCGTTTGCCGCCATCTTGAACGTTTATTGACACGTTCATTCATAATGAAAGTAGAGGTTAAGCCAATTACTTAGGTCTCATGGTTTACGCAAGACTTGTATCATGTATGTACGATACCCTTTTGACTGATTTGGTGTCTGTCATAAGGGTAAGATTCGTAGTAAATAAATTAAATAAATAAATAATAAATATCTTGGGACAAATTACACCAATTGACCCAGCCCCAAACTAAGCAAAGCTTGTGCTATGGGTACCAGGCAACGGATAAAATACTTATATAATGTAGACAAATACAATATACTTAAATACAAACAACATCCATGACTCTGGCACAAACATTCGTATTCACCATACAACTGTCTGCCCCTACCGGGATTCGAACCCAGGACTTCTAGCTTCATAGTCAGGGTCACTAACCACTAGCACTAGCTAGGCTATCCGGTCGTCAATTGGTACATGAAGTGACGAAGAAAATAATAAGAATTCAGAATCAAACCCAAACTTGTGTAAGTAAATAGGAACGTAAATCTACACAGGTACAGGGCAGTGGTGATCATTTAACATCAGGTGACCCACTAGTTCGTTTGTCTGGCCTCTCTAACATAAAAAAAGGTAAAGTTATGTATTGTGGCTCTCAGTATTTGTAATTTTTTAAACTCACACGTCCGTCCCCAAAAAAATACTCCTCTCATCCACTCAAAGGTTGACTGGAAGAAATCCTTTAAAGAGATAAGCCCGCTTATGTGCATCTCAGTTTCTGTCAATGTATTTGTTTTATGTTTATTTTGCACAATAAAGAGTTTACATACATACATACTTACGTACTTAAATGCCCAATTTTCAAATTACTCCGGTGACCCGGATTGACCCCCTACCCCTAGAATTGGGGTTGGCGCCACCGGTGGTACCCTGCAGGAAGCCGTGGGCAACACGGTATACGTATTACGAAAAATAGGCGCAGCCGGTAGGGGGCGGTGGGTTGGGTTGTTTGAAATATTGTTTATAGTCCATTTCTGAAAGCGACAATATCTTGTTAATCTCTAATTTGAAATTGATTCGTTTTTTACCGTCCCACGGAAACCATTCTATTTTCCGGTATTAAGTTTCCCTGTAGATTCAGATTACAGACTACGTATATATGTGTATACATACACAAAGCACATCTATAATCCTTACGGGGTAAACAGAGCCTTTTTTTTAACGTGTGGAAAATGCACCTTATGCATTCCCGCGCTCCGGGCAGCAACGGGAGTATGACGGGCTCTCCAGCTCGCCGCTGCCTTCCCTATGGAAGCCCTACCGTCTAAAAACACACACGTTCCCTCCTGGTCATGGGCTGTGAGCGTTACGGGAGCACTATGTGTCACCGCGACGAGGGTAAACAGAGCCTGAGGTAACAAAACCTAAAGGCCACGTTTAGCATGATTGAAGGCGTATAGGTGGAAAGGGGAATCAAAATAGTGACGGGTTGCTAGCCGCAACGCCTATAACATGATTCTTAAGAATTTCGCCCATTCCCTTGATGGGCTTTTACCAATTTCGCGGGACGAGAAGCAACTAGTACATTCTATGTTTTTCGTTTGCTCCCAGGCCAGCATGGAAGTAACTACGTGTATATGCTAAATGTCATCCAAATCTATCGCAGCCATTTCAGCATAAAAGAGTAAATAAAGTAAATAATTCTGTTGTGCTATTTTTTAATACATATTTTTTATTTTGCAATAAAAAGATTTACTAACGTCTATACATACTTGAAATTTGCTATGTATATAATATAATGTGCAGGTTGGATGCAAATACAGGGGAAGGAAATTAGACTAACGCTAAAAAAACTAAGGAGAGCGTTAAGGAGTATGGAAGGTGTATCACTGAAAGATAGAATAAGGAACAGTGTAATAAGGGAACGTGCTGGTGTGAAACAGGATAATAGTGACTAGGATATAAAAAAAGTATGCTTAGTTGGTTTGGTCACGTAGAGCGGATGGATGAAAGTAGACTAACTAAACAGATCTATAGGGGGAGTGTGAATGGTAACGTTGGGAGGGGAAGGCCTAGACGGACGTTCCGAGACCAAATAGGAGACGTTTTGGAAAAAGATCAGGTCAGGAGTACCCGAAACCGACGTGCATGTATGAAGCGAGTGATGAGTGTGGATGAAGCGAAAGAATTATGTCAGGATCGTAGCCAGTGGAACAAAGTAGTCTCTGCCTACCCCTGTGGGATGGGAAAAAGGCGTGACGGTATGTATGTATGAAGATATTAATTTTAACCGTGTTTGCGGCTTACTTTATGCATATTTATTTTAATGCTTCCTGCGTTTAAAATACATCGCATTTTGTGTTTGCTCGGTGTCCCTAGCCGTATTTCAGAGCGGAGCAGTGGTCTCATAAATTTTGGGATTGTGCGAATTCAGCTTGCGCTCCGCTTTGCTAGAACAAAGAGTTTAAACAGATTTGTGAGCGAAGAGAATTTTCGCTGTACTTAAGTTGTACTTAATAAAATTGAGCTGTGTTGTTGTTACAGTGCTTCTAGTTTCTAACCCCCTTATTTATATACATATATACATAAATCACGTCTTTATCCCTTACGGGGTAGACAGAACCTAAGGTGACAAGACCTAAAGACGACGATTAGCATGATTGTGGGCGTATCGATGGAAAGGGGAATCAAAACAGTGATGGGTTGCTAGCCACATCGCCTATATAACATGATCCCTAAGATTTTCACCCAATCCCTCGATGGGCTCATACCATCTGCGCGGGAAGAGAAGCAACTGGTACATTATATGTTTTTTCTTTTCTCCCAGACCAGCATAGAAGAAATATTCATAAACGCTCTATATGTCCCCTTATTCATAAACGCTCTATATGTCTCTGCTAACTTAGCAATCGTTTGTCCTTATCTGTGAAAGGTAAATGTCAAAGTGACAGATAAGGACAAACGATTGCTAAGTTAGCAGAGGCCTACAGAGCGTTTATGAATAAGAGGGTTAATGTTTGACTGTTGCCGTGTTTCGAATAAACATGAATGAAAAAGTACTATTGAGATGAGAGATGAGAGATGGTGAGAAGGTAAGATTCAAGCTTCAAAAGGCGTAGTCACACGTTACGTGGACACCTATACACTTTAACAAACGTTGCTCAGGATGTTGGATCAGAGGGACGGTAGGTAGGTATCTCTGTAACGTGTGACTGGGCTTTTTAAAAAAAACGTGTACCCTTTTTCCAACAAGATTACCTTAATTTCCAATACAACTTGTTCGTGTCAGTTTTGTGACGCCCCATATAAATCGTATGAAAATAGTGTCACAAAACTGACAAAAAACCAATGGATTTTTTTTTTCTTTGCAAAAATTAATAGTGCTGATAATTGTGATTCAGAAAAACCCAAAATGTCATCATTTTGGAAAAAAAGTCAAGGGTACATGTTTTTTTGAAAATGCCCGACTACGGCTTTTCAAGCTTGAATATGTGACTCTACACAATGATTATGGTGTACTGTAGTAACTTTGTTTAATTCAGGGTCCGGAAAATCTTTTTTAATACTTTTACAGCGTCGTTTTTGAAGTGAAAACTTAAATTTCTAAATGTCTGAAAATTTGAACACAGAAAAATCCGAAAAGTAAAGCTATGGCCGGGAATCGAACCCGGATCCTCGTCATTCCGTGACGCGTGCTATACCCCTACACCACCCATAGCAGACCGGGTGTGTTTCATCCTGCGGTCTGGGAGTAAAGAAAAAACATAGAATGTAGTTGCTTTTCTTTCCGCGCAGATGGTAAAAGTCCATGGAGGGAAAATCGTGTGAGCGAAAATCTTAGGAATCATGTTATAGGCGATGCGGCTATCTACCCATCACTATTTTGATTTCCTTTTCCACCTATACGCCCTTAATCATGCTAAGCGTGGCCTTAAGGTTTTGTTACCTTAGGCTCTGTCTACCCCGTGCGTCGCGGTGACACCATAGTGCTCCCGTAACGCCCACAGTTCATGGCCAGGAGGGAACGTGTGTGTTTTTAGACGGTAGGCCTCTCCCCTCCTTCCATAGGGAAGGCAGCGGCGAGCTGGAGAGCCCGTCATACCCCCGTTGCTGCCCTGAGCGCGGGAATGCATAAGGCGCATTTTCCACACGTTAAAAAAAAAAGGCTCTGTCTACCCCGTACACTGGATAAAGACATGATATATGTAGGTGTAAGTGTAAGTAAGTGTATGTATGTATGTAAACTCTTTATTGTGCAAAATAAACAAGACAAAATACAATTGACGAACACTGAGATACATGCACAAAGGCATTATGCATTTGTTAAGAATTTGAGTCTGCTATTACGTGATACGAAAGTATTACGCACTCTTATTTTATCGATCCATACTTTTTCATACAAAAATACCCATGGGCATATTGGAGCCGTTACAGCAAAATTGTACTTTTATCCTCTAGTTTCAAAGTCGCAGATATGTTTTTGTTTCAGATAATATAAGTAAGGGTATTGTGGGACCACAGTCCTTTGTCTATTAAGCAGCCTGTTTGCAACCGTGTGGCTTTAAACTAAGGTTTGTTTCGCTTTGACAACTGGTTAGGTTTTTGGGAGTCCTTAGTTTTTGATAGAGCTTTAGGAGTTAGGTTCTAAATATCAAATGAATGACTCGTTATGGCTGTCTTATCTACACTAATATATGAAGAGGAAGAATTTGATTATTTTTTTGCCTTGAATAGGCACTATCAAATGAATCAAGAATTTTTACTTCTTGATTTTTTTGTTTACTTTTACGGTTTTACTGTTAGACACATGGCCGGGAATCGAACTCAAATCCTCGTCATTGCGTGACGCGTGCTATACCCTTACACCATCGATAGCAGGTAAGCAGGTAGGCAGGAGGATCCGGGTTCGATTCCCGGCCATAGCTTTACTTTTCGGATTTTTCTATGTGTTCTGCGATTTTTTTTTCATTGAATAGGCTTCGAAATTTTTTTTTTTTTTTTATATGAATAGGAAGGCAAACGAGCAAGTGGGTCACCTGATGGTAAGTGATCGCCACTGCCCATAGACACCCGCAACCCCGGAGGGATTGCAGATGCGTTGCCAACCTAGAGGACTAAGATGAAATGCCTCTCGTGCCCGTAATTTCCCCGTAATTACTGAACCGATTTGAATCCTGCACTATCCCTGATGGCAACAGCTAATCTAACACTTTGTCTCCAAAAGGAATCCAACTATTTTGAACTATTTGTGATCGAGATGCCTGTACCTAACTTTTTTGTTCACATGATATTTGCTACGTAACAGAACAAAGGGGGGTCATTCCGAAATTCGAACTTCATATCATACCGTCCCTTTTACTCTCCTATAAATGGCTATTAGTGTGAGCGGAACGGCACGAAACGAACTTCGAATTTATATAGTAGATAGTCCTTCTGGGGTCATGAAATGTAGCGCCGTATTACCAAGGGATGAAACTCATGTGATAATTCTTACAGACATTCCCCCAGGGCTCGTTTAGCTTGTGTAGGTCTTTATTGTAAGTGTATCAACGTATTAGTCTAGACAACGGAACGACTAACAAATTGTAGGGCATTTGGTAACGAGACGTTGGAGCGAGACAAAACATATGTTTCTGCAGAGCCGTAGATGAAATAACTAATGGAGTGAACATAGAAGATAAAAAATAAGAAATAAAGAAGAAATAATAAAAAAAAAAATAATAGAAGAAATAATGAAGATAGAAGATTTTTCATTTTAATTTTTGATTCAATCAATGATAATGTATGTATGTATGTAATGTATGTAATGTCCTTAGGAGGACAGCTGGCAGTGGCTGGATGAGGGAAGCCCAGGATCGCGAAATTTGGCGCAATATGAAGGAGGCCTACGTCCAGCAGTGGACGGACAATGGCTGTAGATAGATAGATAGAATGATAATGTATGTAAACATTTGTTAAAAAAACTTAATAAAAAAGGCGGGAACGTGAAAACCATCGAATTGCGAAGAAGTTTAGTGCAAAATATATTTTCCTTTCAACACTTTAAAAAACACTCACCTGCGGTTCGTGTTTTTAAACAAGTTACTCTTTCAGCCCATAGCATAGTATGGCCATAGCCATAGCATTTTATAGGAATCATGTTATAGGCGATGAGGCTAGCAACCCATCACTATTTTGATTCCATTTTCCACCTATACACCCTCAATCTTGCTAATTGTGGCCCTCATAAGGGATAAAGACGTGATTTGTGTATGTATGTATGTATGTATGTATGTGTACTCATCCAGCAGTTGGCTACTTCCCAGGCCCACTGCTACTACTACTACTACTACTATTAGGTACTACATTAAATATCAACATTCTCCGCGCGTTAGCGTCCCTTAAGTCGGGCACTTGTATAACAAATTGCAGTTTCAGTTTGCACTTTGTAGTATCCAAAATTTACACGGAGAGTGCTTGAATATACTTGAACCTTACATAAAGTCCTGATGGCTCTTTTACTCTGACTCTGCTACGAGGGATTGTTTCATTATTTAATTTTAGATACAACAATATTGTGATCTTCCATGATGGTCTGGGAGCAAAGAAAAAACATAGAATGTACCAGTTGCTTCTCTTCCCGCGCAGTAAAAGCCCATCGAGAGAATGGACGAAAATAGGGATCATGTTATAGGCGATGCGGCTAGCACCCCATCCCTATTTTGATTTCCCTTTCCAGCTATACGCCCATAATCATGCTAAACATGGCCTTTAGTTTTTGTTACCTTAGGCTCTGTCTACGCCGTAAGGGATACAGACGTGATTTATGTATGTATGTATTCGTCTTCTTGTGCGTATTCCACAGATTTAGCTCGTACGTTTCTGGCAGAACATCAGTGCTGCGGTTTCCGCAGTTTTATTGCTGAGTCAGCCCCTTTTTTTCACAACACATGGTATCCCCAATTAGTTTCAACATAGTTGATTATTTTTCTTTAATGCCTCCTTTGTTTTTGAGTTGTTATAATATTCTATATTGTATGTATTCATTTTGTACCTAAACCCACAAGAGTGAGTGAGACAGCAAGACAATCTCAAATGGTATTCTAAGAGCTTACCAAAAGTAATTTTATGTCGGATTCGATCCTTGAAGGTAACTCCGAGCATCTCTCTAGGAATTTGAGCGACTTGGCGGACAAGCCGCCCGGTAGGTGGCCACGTTTTGGCATTGTACGTCATCAAAGTTAGACACTAATTCATCAGCCTAAAATTAGAATAAACGAATACCTTTGTTTGATTCGTGCTTCATATTAATAAATAACTTTGACAAAAGTCCCAGCCGCGCCCGTCGCGTGCCCAAAGTCAAGTCCACAAATAAACGAGGATTTAATGTATTCACTTAACTATTAATGTGGATGACAATAGGAAAAAAAACAAGTAAAAACACTTCCAAGTATTTACATACCTTATTTGTGGAACCGAAATAAGATCAAATATAAAGCTTTCGCGACTGTAGGTAAGACTGGAAGGTCTACTTCTTCCTCGTTTCTCGCTGCTAAGGATCGCGCCCACATACGATCAGCTTCCAAATGTTGCGGAAGGAGCTATGACGGAACAGATGAACATACATACAAAGCCTGTCAGAATCATAACGACGGGGAAGAACTAAAATCTCCTATCTTACAAATTTTAATTATTGTAGTTTGAATTCTATTGAGAGAACCAATAGCTTCCATCTTACATTAATCCGAAATTACAAGATAGCTCTTTGTTCTTCCCTGTCGATAACCTTTTGGCTTTGCCGTAGTCGGGTAAAAATACATGCACCCACACACATGCCAGAAGGAATGTGTTTGTCCTAGGGTGACTCCACATCAGCACTCAGCCGAAAAGGGGTTTAGTTGCAAAATTATTTCCTTGCTGCTGCTCACTCGTTGACGTGGACAGAATCAACCGCACACCTGTCATTTAAACTGACATTGGCCCAAGCGTTATACTGTTTCAATACAGCTTCTAATCCATTATTCCGCAACGCCGTACAAAAATCATGCGACAAGGGGAAAAAATCGAGGGTTGCATTTTTGAATTCTCACCAGCACTCAGTTGGACAGCTTACAAGTGACGGCATAGTGCTGAATCTTATTATTTTATGCTCTTATATCGTCCTATACACGTCACTTGGTGGTTCGTATGACCCACATTTTTTGGTCATGGGCCTGTAGTCTGTTACGGCCGCCATTAAGGGAGAATAGAATAGAAGGAAATGGTGAAATTGCAAAGGTTCTGTTTTCCCCATTTTGACTACGGAATGCTAAAAACAAGAACGTAACAGCCGCAGTGCGATGATATTAAAGTTCTGGCTTTGTTGATTTCATATCGCAATAGATTTATTACCAACTGTTATGAACGCCAGATGGTAGGTGGTCGGAAGAAAACGATGAGCGCGAATTGCTACAGTTTCCCACACATGACCCCACATTTCGTGTTTGTTTTCAATTGGAAGGTGGCCTTTGCTTTTTTCTAAAATAAGGAAAATTTCTTACAAGAATTTTATTAACTTGCAACATAGTGTATGTGTGCTACATACCTATGTATTTTTTGTCGGGGTGGACTCTTGCAACTCACTTTTGAAGCAGATTATGTTCAACCGATTGAGCTGAATTTTTGCATACTTGTGTAAATCAGATGACAATACAATAATCTGGTAGTAATATTCTGGTGGTCCGGTCAGGACCGTCTCCGCAGGAGGGAACTCTTAAATGGTTTTTCCGATTGCCTTGAAATTTGGTGCGCTTATGTAGGACGGATGGCAATGCAAGTACGGTCAACAAAAAGTATAGCCAGCAAAAAAGCTTGTATCAAAAATATTGTTTTACGTTAGGTTATTTTAAAGAGAATCATCAGACATTTTATCAACGGGATTATAGACCGCGATTACCTGTAATGAGCTGCCGATATTTCGATGCAGTTTCATTCATCACTAGCTTGTGCTCGCGACTTCGTTTGCGTATTACACATACAAACCTTCCTCTCGAATCACTCTATCTATTAAAAAAAGCCGCATCAAAATCCGTTGCGTAATTTTAAAGATTTAAGCATACATAGGGATATAGGGACAGAGAAAGCGACTTTGTTTTATACTATGTAGTGATAGTGATGTAGTTATGATGTAGTGATGATCACAATATCTTAATATAAATTCTCGTGAAAGTTTCTGGAAATTTCTGAGAATATTCTTGCTATTTTGAGAATGTTCTGCATCTTGCACCTTGGTCCCGTTGATATTGTTAGTGTCTTATGTTATTAACCGTGAATATTAAAAATCTGTTACCTATCAGAATTACCATCACTTGTAATTTTTGTGAAGTAAAAAGTGTACCTTATGTATTTTGTTAGTTTTGTAGGTATTTTTTTTAATCCAACTAATACGGCTCGGCACACTAAAAACTGTAACCTTTTTATAGAGAAAAAATTACAGTTTAATTAAAAAAAAACCCGGTGTATACAGTTTCAGTGCAAATGTCTGTTTGTAAAGAAACGAGCATTTTCGAAACAATTCCTCTTGGGTTTGCTTCGTTTATAACTTTTTGATAGACCAGGTTATTTTCCTTTTTCGAAGTTGTATCGAATTTTGCCTTTCGATTTTATGTTCGGCGAGACGCGGTACGGTGCTACTTTCAAGGTCCATAACAGCAACCAAAAATACCTTCAAAACTCCCGAAGAATGCGTCTTAAAAGCCAATAGTTACAAAGTTGGGTAGTTTTGAAACTGTATGAATAAAACATGACATGGCGGCAGCCAATCGTTGGTTAGTTGGAATAACCAAGTTTAAGTCAAACATCGGTATTCAGTTGTGAATTTACAGCATTAAATTTTGAATTTTAGTTCTCTTGGGAAATTGAATGGTCTGTTGACCTAGAGATTTTGCGAAGTATCTAAATCCTAGTTTAAGTTTGAAAGGAAGAATGAAAGAAAGAAGACGTTTATTCCTTTTTGCAATTAATACACAAAATATAAGATACACAATTTTATAGAAAAGAAACAAAATACACAGACATGAAAACCTGATCATCAGCGTTGTGTGTCTTCGCTAAGTGAAACAGTCGCTGGCTCAGCATTACGCTGAGGTGTTCCAGCCAGAGCCGTCTGTGACTCATGAAACGAATACAAACGAACGATTTGCAAGAAAAATTCTGGGAGTCACCTCAAATTACGGCACTTGATCGACGACTTCTAAACCGTTCGCATCACAGCTTGGCAATGTAATGAAGAATGCAGACTTTTCTCGCAATTCTAAACTAGGGAATTACCATAACGTTTTAATGCAATTAAATTTCGATTCTATTTTACGTTTTAGATGTCATTTTTGACACTTCTAGTATGGAGGTGACAGCGGGCGTTCCAACTTTGGTTTGGAATTGAATCTCATTAAAACGTCATGGTAAAGGCCCCTGGGCTTAACAATAATAAAAGCCCAGTATTGAGTGCGAGTCGGGTTACCTCCACGTGTGGTTAAGAGCTGCGGTTCGTTTTCGGATCCGTCCGGGGAAGAGCAGTGCTTGGTCCGGTGCACCCTGGGCAACGGCTAATAATTTCCTGGCAGTTTCCGAGAGATATCATTAACCGTTGGCTAAGAGCCCGTCAGGGGAAGGGTTGTCTTCTGACCGTGTTACCGTACAACGTTGCCGACGTTTTGTCACAAGATTTTTGAATTATAATGTCTAGTACTTTGACATTGTCAAAGTTGTCGTCGCTATAACGTCTTGATACATACATACATACATACACAGATCACGTCTTTATCCTTTACGGGGTAGACAGAGCCTAAGGTAACAGGTACCTACAGGCCACGTTTAGCAAGATTGTGGGCGTAACGACTTGATACGCCACAAATAAGAAGAAGAAGTCCCAGTATTCATTTGACTTCACACTTAGACCACACCGAACCACAACTGCTGCGTGCCTGAGAGAGGTGAAACTACTTTCGACACCACGATTTTATTAATTCTTCTTTTGTTTTTTCAGGTAAGTGCCCCTGAAATGGTTACCGAAACACGGTAAGCTCGATGGACGATGCGTTTGTGAAATAAACTGAGTGTATTTACCCTAGCCACAGATTTAACACTTTTAATTACATCATCATCTCCAGGCTATATACGTCCAACCAGGGTTGTAACGGAGGTAGTTTTATCGGAACCGAAGGCGGAAGCGGAGTTTTTAAATTTGCTTTATCGGAGTCGGAATCGGAATCGGAGGCAGGGTCGGATAATTGACGATAGAGTGCTAGAGTGCACGTAGTGGGAGTCGGGGGGAATCCCCGCGCGACATGTATGAACCTGTTTATAACAGTCGACACAGGCCGCTGCCGCCGCTGTTATGCTTCGACCTCCGATTAAAACCTTCGATTTAAAAGTGTCGGAGCCGAAGTCGGAACCGAAGGTGTAATAATAATCGGAAGTTCCGACTTAACGGAACCGGAGTCAAAGCTCCGTAACATCCCTGCGTCCCACTGCTGGGCACAGGCTTCCTCTCAGAATGAGAGGGCTTGGGCTATAGTTCCCACGCGGGCCCAGTGCGGATTGGGAACTTCACACACGCCATTGAATTGCTTCGGGATTCCTTCTCGATGTTTTCCTTCACCGAAAAGCTAATGGTAAATTTCAAAAAGTGAAACATGAACTTAAAGCTTTTTTACAGTTGCCTAAGACTTATTAGCCCTAAGTATTTCATGGTAATTTCAACTTTAATAAAATAATTGGCAGACCGACGAAATTCTGGAGTCGGGTACTCATCTGCGAACTGTTACCGTAACTGTTATAGTAACAAAAAACCCTAGTGTGAACGTGGCTCGTGATCCTGCCGGGGGCGGAACGCCACGTCCTCACTTAGGTTTTTGGTTACTGTACCGTGCATCAGTAAGGTTACAACTCGCAGGGTCCCTTTTCTATTTTCATATCTTAAAACAATGTCAATGTCATCAATTCGAATTGAAGACTTATTGAATGCTATCAACGTTTCTTACGATCAACGCTTGAAGGTTTTCTCTTTATCCAGCCCGTTTCAAACGAGTTCCAATTCTGAATTCACATAGACAGAATCTAACGATAGCGAGATATAAATCTCCAGCTTCGGTGGCTCAGTACTTATCGTCAAAGATTTTTGATTCCAATTCGGAACCGTCCACGGGATCCTTTTGAAGTACGACGCAAACCCATTTACATTGACTTTCCATAACAACCTTATATTCTCCTTTTATTATTCAATTTGAATGGCATAGGCGTCGGAAATAAGACCTTAACTTAAACGGATTTTGCGTCAGAACCGTCTGCAGTGAATAAGTTTTTCAGTCATGTTCTGGATTTAGGAATATAAATTTGTCCCCAAGGGCCCGGCCAGCACTGTGGCGGAGCGGCAAGCAATTTTCTAGTACATTGCGTGTGTTGCTCGGTAACCCCTGTGAAGTGAGCGTCTTGAACGCGCAATGGTCATAAAAATCCATTGCTGCGTTGGTATCGCTATTAACGCATAGTTTTAGCCGGGTAAAGGGTATTTTTATGACGTCTGCCTAAGTAAAGTTATTGGCAGTCGTTGAATGCAATTGCTTATGATAAAGTTTAGAGTAATGGAAATTGACAACTGTTACTAAACTTTTAAGCTGATATTTCTACGTAAATATACCTCTAAATGCGACCAAAACTACAAAACGCAGCATTGACAGGCCTCCCATTAGGTGGACCGGTGACATCGTGAGTGTTGCGGGAAACCGGTGGACGCAGGTGGCGAGTTGTCGTTCATTTTCGCGTTCTAAGGGGGAAGCCTTTGTTCAACAACAGTGGAGGTTTTTTGGATGATGATGATGATGATGATTATGAAAACTGTAAAAGAAATGATGGGGCTTTGAACCAGCCAGTCGCCATCGCCAACAATGATATACAATTAAATATAGATGGAAGCGACAAGTATAAAACGAGCAAAGGTAACTAAAGGTAATTAATAAAAGACAATTTATAAAATGGCTCTTTTGACGCCCATATAAGCAACTGTATTACAATAAAAGTAATCACGTTATTACGTAATAACACAATAAGCGTACAAAATTAGCCATAATATTATTGTAAATTATACACTTATTATAATTGGCAAAACAAATATGTAAGCAAATTATTGTTTTGAAACTGAACTATAAGGTGCAGGGGTAAATTCGAATATGGAAAAAATCGAAAATAGAGGATATCCACTAAACGGGGAACAATTCCAGAATCTGGCAACGCTTATCTAGACGCCAAAGACATTGGAGCTTCTAGGTAAGCGTTGTTAGATTATGTAATTGTTCCCCGTTTAGTGGATAGCCGCGAGTTTCGAAATTCCCCCAATTTCGAATTTACCCCAATTCACTATACTAAGTAAATTATAACATGTCAATACTAAATGCCTAACTTCTAAATTACACTTAAATCAATGCACTGGACGGCAAGTCTAATCTAATCTAATTTAGTACTTAACAATACACGTTTTAGGTACCACTTTTGCTTGTGCGATTGAAGTTCAAAATGTCAATATTAGTCTGTTTTCCCTTCATAGTATGGAAGGTTGTTAATTCTCATTGCATTTATAATTCACGCCATAGATTTGTCGAAAGTTACCTCCATTTTAATAAGTCGTTCAAAATCAGAAAAAAGTGTAGGAATCATCGGTGCCAAGCTTCATCATTTTTGCAATCGTTTTTTGCGGAAAAAATGTTTAGTGTACAGTTTTGATGACTTAAAAGAGCGATATAACAAAATCCAAAGTTAGAGCACGATATAGGAGAAAAACTTAAGTTAGTGACCTGTTCACCTGTTGTATGTAGTAGTGTACAGAACTGATATAAGACTTAAGTTATTTTTCTAATTGGGAACGTCAATTTGTCTGTTTGCACACATAATAATGTGAGTAATAACTCACACATATAGCAGGTCATTTACCTAAGTTTTTCACCTATAATCATTTCCAAACTATCCAAAAATATTTGAGGTAGTTACAAACTTAAGGGAGAAGAAACCGGTGTTGAATTCGCTTCATGAAATTTCAAGTCAATCGGAATTTTATCTACCGCTTCCTTAACTAAATACTTAATAAGAGCCACACTAGACAAAAAAGTGTATGACGTTATAGGATACAATGTAGAGCTTTCTCCAACAGCAATACTGCCATCTAGTATCGGTCACTATAACGAACGCCTTTCCACCAGATATATGCTACGCTATGTTTCTATGGATGTGTTTGATAACCACCAATCATATATACAGCAGTGGGCGGAGCACATTGCTCGCAGGATTGATGGCCGATGGGGTCCGAGGGTTCTCAAATGGCGTCCTCGGGCCGGGAGACGAGCTGTCGGTAGGGCAACAAGATGGAGCGAAGACCTGATTAAGGTCTGAAGTGTATGCGGAAAGCACAAGAGCGGTCTGAGTGGAGAGCCTTGAGGAAGGCCTATGTCCAGCAGTGGACGTCTTCCGGCTGACATGATGATGAATCATATTCATTGGTCCACATAGCATATCACTGGAGGCAACAGGTTCAACTAAGCTATTTTTTTACATGGAAAGGTGCTGTCGATACGTGCTCTGAATGCATTCTCTGTGGATGCATGTTCCCTAACTATCGATACATCGCATAGCTCAAACTGCATCTCCATCTTTTTTGAACGGATACATAGCTTAGCATTAATGCAAAATTTGCAAAAATAAATTTTCATTTTCATTTTCATTTTCATTTTCAATGGAAACGGTTACATAGTTTCGTACATATCTAGTGATGGTAAAAAGGCACCTTAAGTCAAATGAAATCACTAGAGCGTTCTCTTTGAAAACAAAATGGCTTCGTTGCCTAGAAGTTTACGTATTGGTGACAAAAACCATGCAATTACGTTTTTCCATAGACCACATATTAGAGAAACTGAACTTTGGCATACAATTTGAAGATGAGTTTTAATTAAAAATTTTCACTCTTATCACTGAAATCTTAATTTATAACAATCGCTGCAAAAATTGTGACAACAATAGAACAAATGCAACATTAATAATTTTGTCAGCCGAAGATGACACTGACTTCGGGGTCTTGTAGTAAACGCTGTAAAGGTTGTTCCAATAGTTCATCAGTTCTTGGTGAGGGTTCGCCCTTGCCGCTTCACCAAAGATAACGAGGCTGGTTGAAGAGTCCCCGTTGTAGTTCAGGTAGTTTAAAAGCGAGTTGGTGATAGGAGACCACATAGTGTATTGCGTAGCATTCACCTGAGGCTCCCTGTAATTGCAAAACAGAAAAAGCTGATAAAAAACGGAATATTTAACAAGCCCTGATTAATAACAGTTTTCTTGGAAATACCGCTTATACTTAAATTTAATTAACTTATACACACTGCCTATCACACTTTTTTTTTTTTTTTTTATATGAATAGGAAGGCAAACGAGCAAGTGGGTCACTTGATGATAAGTGATCACCACTGCCCATAGACACCCGCAACCCCGGAGGGATTGCAGATGCGTTGCCAACCTAGAGGACTAAGATGAAATGCCTCTTGTGCCCGTAATTTCCCCGGCTGTCTTACTCTCCGCACCGGAACACAGCAGTGCGAGCACTGCTACTTAGCGGCAGGATTAGCGAGTAAGATGGTGGTAGCGATCCGGACGGACCTTGCACAAGGCCCTACCACCCGCAAAATTAAAAATCTTCAAAGGAACAAACATAAATACATCTAAATAATATAAGCTGTTTAATACATTCGTCCTATCATCGGAACATCAATGATAGCAGGATGCCTCAGAGAGTAGTATAACATGAGTTCAGAGTACTTTGTTGTGGCCACGGTTTCGGTTGCGGGTCTGGTGGCGTTTGCGTTGATTATTTTCATCATTTTTACACCAGAAGGAATGCTCATTAAAATACATTTTTATTCTCATTTTTCATGACTTGATCTCATTATTTGCATTGAGTTAAACACGTAACCCTGCTTTAAATCACGCAATGCGAAAAGGTAGAATACGAACTAAACAAACCTAAAGTTCCTGCGCATTGAAAAAGAAATCGACAACTTACCCGGTATTGGCGAAGGCAACGTAACGTCCCACCAGGGAAGCTCTGGCAGGTTCATCTTCGGGCTTCAAGTCGTAATCGAAAATGTAGTTGAGCACGCCGCCATGCCACACCCCGTCGTTGGGTATCTGATGATAAATCCAGTCAGAATTCCGAGTGCCTCTGTATGTGAACTCCAACAGTCTCACACTAGCTCTTGAAGTCAACGCTCTTTCCCTAGCTCCTCTTATCACTGATACAAGTATCATCGTATCACCATGGTAGCTCAAATAATCTCTTATAGTCTCCATGCTTACTGGTCTCGCTTCAAAATAGTTTTGCCTAATGGCAGTCGCAACAGCAGTCTTGTTTTCTATGGATTCAAACGCCAAATCAACCTGAATGAAGTTAGTAAAGTTTGCTTGCATTTGCTGGAGCCAACCATCGTTAACTGCTTGAGCTGATCTGATCGTGCCTTCTCTGTCAGTGTAACCGGCAATGTAAGGGATGTGACTATAGTTACCAGCGCGCAGTAGGTTGATAGGCGCTTCAGTAATAAAGGAATCGTTCAACGCTGGGTTTTCCAGACAGGGGGCGAATAAGGCAGAGTTGTTGAAGAAACTGAAATCTTGCAATGCGGGTGACAGTAAACTTATGTCAGTTGCTACTAGTTTTCGAGCTAGTTCTTCAGTTGTGTCGCCGGAATAGCTCAATTTTTCAGCAAATACTCTAGCGTATTGAATTGGTTCGTACGCGATAGCCCATGGTGCGAGTGCGGATCCGCTCTGCGTTATGGCTTTGTGAACTAAATTTTCCGCTAAAGGCGACATCGTAATCAGATCAACCATGGCCGCTCCTGAGCCGTGTCCAAACAGTACGACATTATTCGGATCGCCGCCGAATCCGGCAATATTATTACTAATCCAAGTTAATCCCTGAACGACGTCCTTTAATCCGGCATTGCCTGGTGCGTCGGGTACGCCCAAACACAGAAAGCCGAAGATCGATAGGCGGTAGTTCATTGTTACCACAACGACGTCAGCGAGAACTAGTTTGCTGAAGGAGTAGATTTTTGTGTCTGTGGTGGTGTACTCGTTTCCTAGTAGAATGACCATGACAGGCTTGGGGGTAGTCGTGTTCCTCGTGTGGATGTTGAGGACTAGGCAGTCTTCTACGCCTACGATGCCACGTGGAGTAGGGTGGGCGCAAATGACGCTGTTGTCGACTGCGTGGAATACTCCAGGATACTGTGCGGGCGGCGTTGGCGCCTGGAAAGAAAAAATAAGTGCGTTATAAATAGCACTCGAAATTCCAATTTTGTACAATTGTGACTTTTCTATGATTATTTTGTCTAAATAAGTAAGTAGAGCCCAAAAGTAAACCGAAGTTTTTGTGTTATTTTTATTTTGAACCATGGATTTAGATTTCTTGCGTTTATATATCTCAAAAATGGAACAGCAACAAATCTTGGTTATGTCTTTGGGTAACACTGTAAATGCCGATGTTTATTTTCATGTCAAGTCAAACAGATAATCCACCTCCTTGAACCTTGTTTACAAAACTGATAACGGTCTTTTACTTAGAACTCTTTTCCACATTAAGGTCGACGAACTGTAGGTACTAAATAGTCCAATTAATGAAAGAACAGTGTGTCACAATAATCAGCGCGTTTGAGAAACTTTTGCTACCATCACAATTTGTGTTACATTTTATTTTTATCTGTCAATTTTGTTGTGTTCTATGCCAGCAATGTCAAATTAGGCGTTACTTTGTTAAGATCCATATTGGGCGCAACTGCTTTGTGATGGAAGAGTAATAGCAAAGTAAATAGTAATTTTTCAATCCTCGTCTCTGTTTCGTAGTAATAAATAGAGATGTAATCATAGATAACTGACCCTTAAGATAACTGAGACTGGTGAACAGGCCCTAAATATCCCTGAGTAACACAGGCTATATTAATTCTGAGCGGACGAAATCGCGGGCAAGAGTTGTTTATAATTCGTAATCCACCTTGTCATCGACAGATTGGTACAGACTGGCTCCTTAAACAAACCACCTCTTATTATTTGCACTATACGCATGCGTACAAAGTACTAACATGACTGTGTGAACATGCCACTCCCAGTGACATGACAACTAGTATAGTTGATAGCAAAACCAAACAAGATTAGATAAAAAAATAGCTTCGCAGACACCTGAATTGGACAAATCACTTTCTACAATTGTTAAACATTGGATCCATAAAACAGGTTGTTTTTATATACTTTTTTACTTACTGTATCATAATTCATAGATAAAGGCAGCATACTACTTAGGTACAATATTTTAATACTGGCTGATTCTTTTGACGGTTTTACTTTTATTGCTTAAGTCACTAATTTTTTTAAAGATTATGGCCTGGATGCAAGTCCTTTAAGCCAGTACTTCATTAGGTTTCACTTCATTTTCACTTTAAGAGTTTGAACACGTCACTTAATTTTATTTTTATCATAGCAATAGAACACTTAACCTTAAATTTAGTATTGGCAGAGTGCAAAGCGGGTGGAGGGGGTAGCCTAAACGATCACAGCGCTCGCTACGGCTAAAATTGTCATTTTTGTCGCTGACTTGAGCTGTCAAATCCATATTGCAGTAAACATTTTCTAATCGTTTTTGAGATAAAAATATGGTCCTGGTAAGATGTGTTGTTGTGAATTGTAATAACACCAAGAAGAATAGCGACTGTAAATTTTACCAATTTCCAAGACCATGGTGGAAACGAGACCAAAGAAATAAGTGGATATTTGCCGTAAGAAAAAAAAAAGTAAGTTACCTAACCTCTAAAATTTCACTGAAAACAACAATTTTAATATTATTGGCAATAATGTTACTGACTACCATTGTCCAAAATTGTGTAATATAGTAAAATAACACAAGATTTCATTAATATTTTTCACAATATTACTTACTTCTTGTTTGACAGCGGTGACAATATTGTCCATAATGGCCGCCTGTCACGTGGCGCTGTCGTCGCGCACGGTCCCAATTTAACGAATGTAGAGTCACTAATGAACTAGATTTATGAGCCCAGTGCGGATTGGTAACTTCACACACACCATTGAATTGCTTCCTCACAGAAAAGATCATGGTAAACAAATGCAATTTCGCACATAAATACCGTAAACTCAGTAGTGCGAGCACGGGGTTCGAACCCACGACCCTCTGCTTGAGAGGCCACTGATCAAACCACTAGGCTACCACACGGTTATCAATAGGGTGGTTTAGTTTAATCTCCTACATTACTGCCTTTAACATTAACTGTAATATTTTTAAACCCGGCGCAAAAATAGGAGAGTTATACGTTTGATGTTGATGTCTGTGTGTGTATCTCTCTGTCTGTCGATGTCTGTGCCATCGTTTTTCTCAAGCGGATAGTTTTTGTTCGAAAGCTCGTTTCCTTGCGGTGTTTCTTAGCCATATTTGGTAAAAATCGGCTCAGTAGTTTGAAGAGTATCAGCTTTTTTCCAAAATGGTGTAAGGTATTTTTGCCATTTTTTTTTATGTACAATTTCTTAATTTTTAATTTAATGTTATGACCTCTTTGAATAGCGAGTTGCATGACTACCACTACATAGTATAAAACAAAGTCGCTTTCTCTGTCCCTATGTCCCTATGTATGCTTATATCTTCAAAACTACACAACAGATTTTAATGCGGTTTTTTTTAATAGATAGAGTGATTCAAGAGGAAGGTTTTTATGTACATATAATTCTACGCAGACGAAGTCGCGGGCAGAAGCTAGTTAAATATAAATCGCCTGGCAACTGACATACAACTAGCCTTGTATAATCTCTGTGTACTTTGTTCTATTTTCCACGCTAAAGCAGATTATTTATGTGGTGATATTTTTATTTTCAAACAATTAACGGACGGTTAAACAGTTACAACGCTCGAATGACCACCCAAAGGTACGTTATAGTACATTAAATTCCGAGTGTGATGAAATAAAGAATGTCTCAGATCGTAGGAACTTGTCGCATGAGCCAAAGGCCACCCTTTACCACCCGAAGTGTATACACAATTTTACGTCTGCGCGTTAAATTGGTACTTACGGGGCAACGTAAAAAACAATCGAGCGTCACCTTGTTAAAGAACTTAAACCATCACAGGAATGTACATCAAAGTCCATAGCCCACAGCAGATTATGTTTGCAGAATGCATAATTTCCTGACCTTCCAGGTAGCGATACCCGAAACATATATTCGTCTCTTTCTAATCTACGTAAACCCAGTGAAACAACGTTATCTCCTTTGAAACATAAACGCATTAAGTCTAAGAACAGTACCAATCCAATTTTGATCTTGTCGCGATTCAATAAGATTTAGAACAGAGGTTGTGTGTTTCGACTTAATCCTATTTGGTTTTACGTTACCTGATGTCAAAGTAATTGTTGGAACCGGGATCGCAAAAAACCTTTTGAAGTGAGTACACGGAGCATAAAGCAACTCTCTTTTTCACTCTTGTGGGGTTTTATGAGACAGAACAGTACTTTAGTACGTTTTGATGTTTAATTGACTTGGGTGAGCGTTACCACGATTGTTAAAGGTCTTTGTTTTGCTTTTCCGTAGCCAATTGTTTCTTTTGTATTTTTACTTTGATACAAACGTACATGCACACACAAATCGCGTCTATATCCCTTACGGGGTAGACAGAGCCTGAAGTAACAAGACCTAAAGGCCACATTTACTTTGATGCTTTTCAGGTTGCAACATTTTTTGTAATTATTACTCAATTAGAACTACGTTATGAGGAGTGCCACAACAGAGAGATCTCAGATGCTATGCCTGATGTTGTGCCGTAGGTACAACGTTCCACGGTCCATAAACGTATTGTTAATACAAAGTCCATCACTTAACCTTTGAGTCATAGTGTCTGTAATTATTCAGAAAATGAATGTGTCCCAAAGCCACTGTGTCCCATTTTATCATCATTCTTGAAGTAGGAAGCGTTAAAGAGTAAAACTGTGTCATAAAATGCCATGCGTCAGTACACAATACAGTTCATTATTTTCGAAGGAAGAGTTCAATATTATCGTTCGCATCCAATGACACGTGCAGTGTTTTGGGAGCCAGAAACGAGTACTTCCCGTTTTCATTGTTAACTTACTCATCGCTATAATTAAGTGGTTTTATTCTAACCGATTTTTAACACAAATACGGTTGCTTTTTACTTTATAATAACTTGCAATTGCAACGTATGGATTGTCCGGGTGGAAACTTGCGACCCAATTTTGAAGCCAATCTTCAACCAAATGAGCTGAAATTTTGCATAGTCAAATACGGGAACTCTTCAACGGTTGGTCCGATTGACTTGAAATTTAGTACACATATGTTGGACGGATGACAATGCAAGCACAGTCAGTAAAAAAGCTTATATTAAAGAATGAATTTTTTTCAATTATCTAGACCCACAAAAGAGTAACGAGACTGACTAACAGACGACTAAAGTACTAAAGCTACAGAGACTTGAAATTTGGCAGACGTATTCCTTGAGTATCACAGTGCACTAAGGGATTTTTAGAATTTCCCACGGGATAGGGAATAAAGACTTAATATTTGAAGTCGGTAGCAAGAGCTTCAACACTGATATTAATTATGCGCAGATGAAGTCGTAGACGAAAAGGTTGTCAAAACATACGAGTATTTTGATAACCGAGCAGTGTAAAAGTACGCAAAAAGTGTTTTTATATTATTTTTATGAATGTAATAAAAACGTAAAAAGCCTAGCTCAGACATATTTGTTACGAAAATCCAGACTTTCGCAGATTTATGATGCGTGTGACGTCAAAAACCATCTCTCCTATCCGTGGACTGCAGCCAAAAACAAACGAAGGAGGATTTAATTTAGATAACAAGGCAGATAACAGTTTTTAAGAACGCGGTGAAGTAATATGAAATCGATGTCACACTTATATACTTTATCGTTGTCACGAAATGGCCACACCTGTTTTTACAACAATATCGGTATTAATTTAGTTACTTGATACCTAGCATAGATTTTTAACGTGGTATAACTATTTTGTGCTTATATTTTTTGTAAGGCGAAATTTTTAGGAATCATGTTATAGGCGATGCGGTTAGCATCCCATCACTATTTTGATTCATTTTTCCACCTACAGTCATGCTAAACGCGGCCTTTAGGTTTGGTTTTGTTACCTCAGGCTCAGTCTACCCGTAAGGGATATAAAGGTGATTTGTGTACGTATATGTACCTATGTATTTTTTGTCCGTTTTTCTCCTCATCTGTCAAATATACGTAAAATTTAAATGCATTTATTTTGGTCCGTAGATTAATACTTTTTGTTACCAAATCTAGAAATGCATGCCAAATTTCAAGACAAACTGACTACTGGAACGGTCAAATTGGACTTACAAGATTTGATCGATATGCACAAGTCAAACAAAAGCTTGTAAAACAAAAATGTAAAGTCCATAGCATTAGTTAGACGCTTAGCCAAACGACAGTTAAAATATTACCTGCTATGGGTGGTGTAGGGGCACGCGTCACGGGATGACGAGGATCCGGGTTCGATTCGGTACTTTTCGGATTTTTCTGTGTTCTAATTTTCACTGACATTTAGAAATTTGGTTAAAATATTGTATGCGTTACTTTTGTTTAACTAGGACGCCAACTTTGTACCTAGTGAAATGTCGATTGTTAGTGTCAAAACAAAGCTGTCAACTTGAACATAATCATCACGCGGTGTCAGCCCTTAATCTTCAGCTCTCCCCCAATCCGTGTTCGCTGTCTTACGAATATCAACGCCAGTTTTAGATACTACCGCTCTAAAGCTACGGGACGTCCCTACAGTAGCGAGCACGTATACTTTGATCTTACTAATATTCTATAATCTAACCTAAAAAAACTATTTTATACAGCTACAAGCTTTTTGCTGACTGTACTTTTGGTTAACTGTCCGTCCTGCATATGTTAACCAAATTTCAAGTCAATCGGACCAACCGTTGAAGAGTTCCCTCCTGCAAAGGCGATCCTGGCTGAGCCTATAGAATTCTACTACCAGATTATTGTATCGTCATTTGACTTACACAAGTATGCAAAATTTCAGCTCAATCGGATGAGGATATCAGCTTCAAAATTGAGTCGCAAGATTCCACCCGGACAAACATACATACATAATATATTGCAAGTTAATATATAAAGCTTGTGAAATGCGAAAATTTGCGAGGATTTCAGTGAGTGAGTGTGTTTGTTCCTTCTTCGTGCAGAAACGACTGGATGGAATTGGATCAAATTTGGAACGGTGATAGCTGGTACAATACATTAAAACATAAGCTACATTTTATCCCGGACAATTACATAGTTCCTGCTAGATAGCGATAAACATTAAATGCTTATTCTACGCGGACTAAGTCGCGGGCAGAAGCCAGTTTCAAATAAAAATAACACTGCTTCTAAAAACAAAATCGAGTCACTATTCTTTACCTTGAATCGGTTAACTCCAGAACTCGATCCGGCATAATGGATGCCATAGAACACCAAATAGTTGCCATCACTCGCCAATGCGCCCTGTACTTGGCCTTGAGAAGTGTTCACCAACACGTCCTGCGCGTACGCAGCACTAAACAACACACACACGTATAAATAAATCATGACGCGTCCACTCTGTGTGCCGGCCGGCGCGCGAATGGCGAATTTAAACCGTGGCGGTTGCGCCAGCGCGGCTTATCGACAGATACGGTATCAATTGGGTTAGGCTTACACCCGGTAATTGTGTTACGTGGAAAATGTATTCTTGTGTGTAAGGTTGAGGCAAGTTTTTATAAGGTTCATTGGAGTAAATTCGATATTGGGGAATTTTCGAAAATCGTGGATATCCACTAAAAGGGCAACATTAACGTAATCTACTTCTTCTTCTTTTATTTGTGGCGTATCAAGTCGTTATAGTGACGACAACTTCGCCAATGTCAATGTAAAAATTTTTATTAAAAAATCTTGTGACAAAATGTCGGCAACGTTGTACGGTAATGGTCAAAGACCCCCCTCCCCCCTGTCGGGCTCTTAGCCAACGGTCAATGATATCCCTCAGAAACTGCCAGGAAATCATTAGCCGTTGCCCAGGGCGCACCGGACCAAGCACTGCTCTTCCCCCCGGACGGATCCAAAAACGAACCGCAGCTCTTAATCACACGTGGAGGTAACCCGACTCGCACCCCTAACGTAATCTAGCAACGCTTACCTAGAAGCTCCAATGTCTTTGGCTTCTAGATGAGTGTTGCCAGATTGTGGAATTGTTCCCCGTTTAGTGGATACTTCCATGCTGGTCTGGGAGCAAAGAAAAAACATAGAATGTATCAGTTGCTTCTCTTCCCGCGCAAATGCTAAAAACCCATTGAGGGAATAGGCGAAAATCATAGGAATCATGTTATAGGCGATGCAGCTAGCAACCCATCACTATTTTGATTCCACTTTCTACCCTACGCCCTCAGTGCCTTGCTAAACGTGGCCTGTAGGTCTTGTTACCTTAGGATCTGCCTACCCCGTAAAGGACAAAGACGTGATTTGTGTATGTGTATGTATGTTAGTGGATATCCATGATTTTGGAAATTCTCTCAATTTCGAATTTACCTCAATGCACCTTAGTGTAATGTTATTACAGTAGGTATAGATTTTTGTAAGGGTGTAATAATGCTGGTTTTTTCCTACGGTTTCCGAACGCATTTTAGGGCAGGGATGTAACGGAGGTAGTTTTATCGGAACCGAAGGCGGAGTCGGAGTTTTTAAATTTGCTTTATCGGAGTCGGAGTCAGAGGCAGGGTCGGATAATTGACGATAGAGTGCACGTAGTGGGAGTCGGGGGGATTCCCCGCGCGACATGTATGAACCTGTTCATAACAGTCGACATAGGCCGCCGCCGCCGCTATGTTATGCTTCGACCTCCGATTAAAACCTTCGTTTTAAAAGTGTCGGAGCCGAAGTCGGAACTGAAGGTGTAATAATAATCGGAAGTTCCGACTTAACGGAACCGGAGTCGAAGCTCCGTAACATCCCTGATTTAGAGCACTAATGATAATATGTCTACAGAGGATATACAGTCATCATTTCGCTTAAGTAAAAGCAATGGCTCATTCACCGCGACGATAACATTCAGGATGTTTATGCGACAGAATGCTGTGTTGTTTCCATAGGTATTATTAGATTACTTAATTAAAAACACTGATTCTTGTGTTATCTTATCATATTCATTAATTTAAGTGTCTGTAGGTTTAATAACTTCCATGCTGGTCTGGGAGGAAAAAAACATAGAATGTACCAGCTAATTCTCTCCCGCGCAGATGGTAAAAGCCCATCTAGGGAATGGCCCAAAGTCGTAGGAATCCTGATATATGCGATGCGGCTACCAACCCATCACTATTTTGATTCCTCTTACTAAGCGTGGCTTATAGGTCTGATTACCTTAGGCTCTGTCTACCCCGTAATAGATAAAGACGTGATTTATGTAGGTATGTACCTATGTATGTAATTATAAACTTCCGCTTAGAACGACCCCGAGGTAGTACTTACGCGTCCGAAGAAACTGAATGACGTACCTACGTCTGATGAAACTTGTCATATAATGTTGCAATCATTTCTTTGGCAGGTGTATATTATAATATATATAATATAAATAGTAAGTCATTACGATATTTGCTGTGAAAAGGTTCCACAGTGGTACATCATTCTGTTTATTTCACTGTAGGTACCTACCTAATAAAGATGTTCGTCCTTCAGCTATTTCAAGTGTAAAAAAATTCTTCGAAAAAAAGACGTACCTATATTCTTCTTCTTCTTCTAGTGCCTCTTCAATCCTGAAGGTTGGCCGTCAGCTTCCTATATTCGTCCCTATTAGCAGCCAGTCGGAACAGCTGTTCGACAGAGGCAGTACCGGTCCACTCCCGGATATTCCGGAGCCACGATTTCTTCCTTCGCCCAGCGCGTCTCTTTCCCTCCACTTTGCCCAACATATAATATACGTACCTATATAGTCCTACCTAAAGTAGTAAAAATGTAAGTTAAAAAAACCTAATCTAAAAATGTTATTTAAAATACAAGCTTTTTTGCTGACTGTACCTACTTTTTGTTTACTGTACTTGCCATGCGTCTTACATACGTGTGAACCAAATTTCAAGTCAATCGGACCAACCGTTGAAGAGTTCCCTCCTGCGTATTGGCAGAGTGCAAAGCGGGTGGAGGGGGTAGCCTAAACGATCACAGCGCTCGCTACGGCTAAAATTGTCATTTTTGTCGCTGACTTGAGCTGTCAAATCCATATTGCAGTAAACATTTTCTAATCGTTTTTGAGATAAAAATATGGTCCTGGCAAGATGTGTTGTTGTGAATTGTAATAACACCAAGAAGAATAGCGACTGTACATTTTACCAATTTCCAAGACCATGGTGGAAACGAGACCAAAGAAATAAGTGGATATTTGCCGTAAGAAAAAAAAATTTAGTTACCTACTAACCTCTAAAATTTCACTGAAAACAACAATTTTAATATTATTGGCAATAATGTTACTGACTACCATTGTCCAAAATTGTGTAATATAGTAAAATAACACAAGATTTCATATTTTTCACAATATTTACTTACTTCTTGTTTGACAGCGGTGACAATATTGTCCATAATGGCCGCCTGTCACGTGGCGCTGTCGTCGCGCACGGTCCCAATCTGACTATGTAAAATTTCAGCTCAATTGGTTGAAGATATCTGCTTCAAAATTGAGTCGCAAGTTTCCACCCGGACAATCCATACGTTGCAATTGCAAGTTAATATAAAGTATAAAGCAGCCGTATTTGTGTGAAAAATTGGTTATAATAAAACCACTTAATTTTTTTTTGTTTTTTCGAATTATACATAGGTATTATATTTTATTTAAACCTTTAAGTTTTGTATATTTAGTTAACTTTTAGATTAATCATGATGTATTGTATTATGTTGTAAACCACTTAATTATATCGATGAGTAAGTTAACAATGAAAACGGGAAGTACTCGTTTCTGGCTCCCAAAACACTGGACAGATCTGGATGAAATTTGGAACATAGATAGATTATGGTCTGGAATAACACATAGGCTACTTTTTATCCTGGAAAATTGCGTAATTCCTGCGGGATAGCGATAAACGAATTCTATGCTGGCGAAGTTGTGGGCAACAGCTCGTTGTGAATAAAAATAAACATTTCATTTCCAAAATAAACAAAAGACAATAAAGTTGCGGAAATCATTGTCAGTGAGGTGTTATTATTGACTGGTTTTGACTTGCAGGAACGATGACTCCATCCTCTTGATGATTCATTTGTCATAATTTTATTGCGAGTTGATAATACTATCTTTCTACGAGTTATTATTAGCTTACAAATGTATGTTTACTACGACCGGATAGCCTAGTGGTGTGAGACGAGCTACGAAGCTCATTCTGGGTTCGAATCCCGGTAGAGGCGGGCACTTTTATGTCGAATGTTAATGTTTATACCAGAGTTATTGGTATTTAAGTACATATGTTTGTCCGTTGGCTAGTATCTATCCATAGTACTTTGTTTGTACATAGTAATTGGTTTAAATTGTCCCGCAACATTTATTAAAATAATGTATTTCTTGCTTCATTTTATTTTTTGTATTCTTAGTCATCGTAAACTAAATAATAATTTTCTTTTTTTGTTTATTATGTAACTACTTCCATGCTGGGAGTAAAGAAAAAAACATAGAATGTACCAGTTGCTTTTTGTCCCGTGCTGATGGTAAAAGTCCATCGAGAGAATGGGCGAAATTCTTAGGAATCATGATTCGACTAGCAACCCTTCACTATTTTGATTCCTTTTTCCACCTATTCGCCTAAAATAATGCTAAACGTGGCCTTTAGGTCTTGTTACCTCTGGCTCTGCCAACCGCGTAAGGGATATTAGACGTGATTTGTGTTATGTATGTGTATGGGTTATTATGTAACTTGTCTTCAATATGCTAATAGATACACAATTATTACCCGCGAGTGTTTTATTATTTTTAAATTTCTTCTGTTGTTTGTATTCTAACTTTTGTTTTAAAAACCTCGGCTAATTAAGGTACAATTTCATTGGTATCATAATTTGCCTAATGGATCCGTAATGTTACTTTAATAACTGAGCTGTTATTAATAGCAGCTTGCTTAGTATCTCCCTCTAATCTAATATAATGAAAGTATTAGAAAGGGACAGGACGCATTTTACTTTAGGGTTCGCTTCCATTGAGGCGTAGTAGAGCGAGATCAAACAATCATTATCAAACACAATTTTACCATCAGAATCAAAGATCGTTAGGTGTTTGACTAATACTTAAATAGGTCATTTTTGATTCCCCTTTCCACCTATAGGTACGCCCAAAATAAAGCTAATCGTGCCTTTTAGGCCGTGTTACTTACTTTGTCTACCCCGTAAGGGAGAAATACGTGATTTATATATTTTTTGTGTGTGTACACTTTATAGCAAGTATTAGGCCTAGCTCGCGCCTGTGGCTTCGTTTCCGTTCGAATAATCCCTCTCTTGGGAATTTACGAAAAAAGTTAATTCGTTAAATAACATAGAGCGAATTGAAGGAAAATGTTGAATTTGCTGTACTAGTAGATATTTTATTGAATCAGGCGTTACTTCACGGAGGTCCATTTCAATGAACAAAAAATATTTACCTTGCTACTCCGCTACTCACGTGCAAGATAACCAAGCCTGCGTGAAATATAAATGTTTTTCATGCATACAACGGAGTACGACGTTGGTTTGCATGTTGCAGTTGTGCTCATTAAACTTTGATAATGTTCCCGTAGAGGGATCGAAACGCGTCAGTGTTTGTGTGGTGTAAGGGATAATTAAGATTGTGGGATTTATATGTGTTTTATTTGGCATTAGTGGAGGGAGGGATTGCATGAAAAACATATATATTTCACACAGGCTTGGTTATCTTGCACGTGAGTAGCGGAGTAGCAAAGTAAATATTTTTTGTTAATTGTACTAGTAGATACAAATCGGATAGGATCGACTGTAAAGTATTCAGCTGAAGGCATCATAGAAGAAACCCGATTAACAGTTCACGTATAGGCGACCTTCGCAATAAGGCGGGTGTTATAAAGAACAATAGGGTTGATGACTAAAATTGGACGTAGTTTAGCAGAAAGGATTCAATCCACGATGAGTTGCACTTGAGTAATTAAGGTTTGAAGTTTAAACAGTGTTTCATGAATAAAGCCTGCATTTTAGTTCGATATTTTTATGCAAATATATGCGTATCCTATTACTTTTCTAGTTTATATATACTTACTCAGGTATATTTTTATAACTCTTAAGATATTTAGGCTAAAGTCCATTTGGATCCGTTTTGATAAATTGTATCTTAAATGACACTTACTTGTATTTATTTTCACCATAAGGTTCCACATGTAAAACAGTGATGAAAAAAAAATGTTTTTAAAATAATACTACTAATCTAAGCATTAATCACTATTATTTCTTGTTGAAAAATAATTTTATAATCGTTTTAAATTATGAGATCAACTTTATTTTTTATATTTTGTGGCTATCTTAGCATATATAAAACTTTAAAAGAATTCAATATTTATCTCGTGTGTATTTGTTATTTTTTACTATTACCTGGCCATTATTTATTGGCCTTTTAGTCATTATTTATGCTGTGATAGATGCTAAAAATTTTAAAATACTGAAAACAAAACAAATTTCTCAAAAATAAACTATTTTGTCAAAAATAATAAAGGTTCAATCTTTACCTATCTAATTATTAGCTTCAGGAACATTATTATCAAGTTCGTCTTCAATCATTTCAATATTAAAATCAAGAGGACCCCCAAATGCTTCTAGATCATCCACAAGTTCACGATTTCCCTTCAAAGACTTGTAAAATCCTAAACAGTCTTTTGGAATGAGATCAAACATGGATCTCAAGTCGTCTAGCTTTGCCTGGGGTATTTCTTTGCCATTTGGCCACAGGATAGGTCGTTTTCCGATATGACGATAGATCTTTTAATATTTTTTTTCAATATTGAGCTATTGATATTCGTCTTCCTAGTTTTCATGAAAATAGCATATAGGTACGTCTTCTTTCTTCAACATAATTTGTTTAGTTTTCAGCCAGTTAGTTTTAGTCTTGTTTACGTAAGTTTTCCTATTAACTATTTTCTTTTCGATTTTTTCTGTGCCCTAAAAGTCTTCATTTTGTACACTTGCAGTGGATTTTTTTTCTTACAGATTTTTATGACATTGACATTCATCAGCTGTATAAATTCTTTCGTGGAATTTTAGATGGGTTTCTATTTTGGAAAAATCAGTGTCGTTTGGTAAAAATGTGTGACCTGATTCTAGATAGTTCAGTGTTATTGTCTTTAAAGTTACTATACGTGACATTGAAGTTTCAGAGATATGTTTATAAAAAAAATTCAAATTACACCTAAGAAAATTACACTGAACTATCTAGAATCAGGTCACACATTTTTGCCAAACAACACTGACTTTTCCAAAATAGAAACCCATCTAAAATTCCACGAAAGAATTTATACAGCTGATGAATACATCAATGTCATAAAAAGCTGTAAGAAAAAAAATCCACTGCAAGTGTACAAAATGAAGAAAGAAGACTTAACAGAAAAAATCGAAAAGAAAATAGTTAATAGGAAAACGTACGTAAAAAAGACTAAAACTAACTGGCTGAAAACTAAACTAATTATGTTGAAGAATGAAGACGTATATGCTATTTTCATGTAAACTAATATTATGGAAGACGAATTTCAAGAGCTCAATATTGAGAAAAAAAATAGAAAAAGATCTATCGTAATATCGGAAAACGACCTATCACTACTGTGACCAAATGGCAAAGAAATATCCCAGGCAAAGCTAGACGACTTGAAATCCATGTCTGATCTCATTCCAAAATTACTGTTTAGGATTTTACAAGTCTTTGAAGGGAAATCGTGACCTTGTGTTGTGGATGATCTAGAAGGATTTGAGGGTCCTCTTGATTTTAATATTGAAATGATTGAAGACGAACTTGATAATAATGTTCCTGAAGCTAATAATCAGATAGGTAAAGATTGAACCTTTATTATTTTTGACATAATACCTAGTTTATTTTTGAGAAATTTGTTTTGTTTTCAGTATTTTAAATTTTTTTGTGTCTATCACAGCATAAATAATGACTAAAAGGCCAATAAATAATGGCCAGGTAATAGTAAAAAATAACAAATACACACGAGATAAATATTGAATTCTTTTAAAGGTTTATATATGCTAAGATAGCCACAAAATATAAAAAATAAAGTTGATCTCATAATTTAATATAATTATAAAATTATTTTTCAACATGAAATAAAAGTGATTAATGCTTAGATTAGTAGTATTCTTTTTAAAACATTTTTTTTTCACCACTGTATTACATGTGGAACTTTATGGTGAAAATAAATACAAGTAAGTGTCATTTAAGATACAATTTATCAAAATGGATCCAAGTGGACTTTAGCCTAAGTATCTTAAGAATTATAACAATATACCTGAGTAAGTATATATAAATTAGAAAAGTAATAGAATACTCATATATTTGCATAAAAACATCAAACTAAAAATGCAGGCTTTATTCATGAAACACTGTTTAAACTTCAAACCTTAATTACTCAAGTGCAACTCATCGTGGATTGAATCCTTTTTGCTAAACTACGTATATTTATTGGGATTAAATGACATCCATTATTTTGCTATAATAGGTACAATGAATCAAGGAAATAATAATAATAAAAAAATATTTTTAACCTTGGGTCTTTTCTGGCATTTTTAATAAGTTGAGATATGAATACTGACGAATTAAATAGAAACACTTCATGTGTTTTGGATCTTTTCTGCTGTTTTTGTCAATTTCGGTATATAAAGCACATGAATTCATTAGAAATGATTCAAGCACTTTGGATCCGTTTTTAGTTTAATTTATTTTGAAAAGCTCATAATAACAGAAGGGATCCAAGTAATCTGGATTACTTTTGAGTTTTCACTGGAGTATTTAAATGTCACAAATATGTTTTTTTGCAAAAGAATCCAAGCAGATTGAATTACTTTACTTAAGGTATTGCGCACCTGGTTCCTTGTAGTGATAAAAAATCCATAATGATCCAAAAGAGTTGAATCCCTACTATTGAATTAAAATATAAACCTGTCATAGATGTGGGATGGTAACACTATGTGGTTTAAACGTTATGCGTTGGTATTTTTGCTGGATCTTTGTCGCTGATCGAAAGTATTGGCCTTCAGGCATAGTTTGGTATACTTAACTCATATTCCGGTTGTTTCGTGGATTGGATCCTTTCTGCTAAACTACGTCCAATTAAGGAGTGGCACCATAAAGAACTTAAACAAAAGATTAGCGGGTCTACTTCTAATTACGTCAATTCGCTATGCACATAATACGCTAGCAAATAGATTAGTGGGGATTTTCTCGCCATTGTTCGCAGTTTGACCAAGGTTCCAAAAAAAGTCCATGTGAACATTATTTCCAGAATTAAACTATTGGGGTTTTCTTATTCAGAATCGTTTACCCCGCAAACCTTATACAAGAAAAAATGTGAAAAAACTTGATTCCCCTTCGACCACAACCATGCTAAACGTGGTTTTTAGGTCTTGTTACCTTGGGCTCTGTCTACCCCGTGGGGGATGGAGACGTGATTCAAAATCAAAATAATTTATTGCAAATCACATTACAGGCATAAGATGGAACATTTTGATTAGGTCTACATGACACCCTGCAAGGCCACGGCAATATCAGAGGGCTCTATTATTATTATTACATATATTTATATTACCTACTTTAAAACTTTTGCGCTTAACTAAACCAAACACAGTTTCACATTTATTATGCCGACGACGAGCCATAGCGACATGCTAACATAGAGTCCATTTCACATAAGTACATTCATACACATTTGTCATTAAAATACTCATCTAAGCTATAGAAACATTTACTTATTAGGAATGATTTCAGTTGGCTAAATGCTAAGGCACCATCTATGTCTTTCAAGGAATTCGGTAGATGATTGTAAATTTTTATTGTCATGAAGTGTGGGTTTTGTATGTATGTATTATTATTGTGATTTGTGTATGTATGTAATTATTGCCATAAGTCATGTCACATAACACTCATTTCGCATAATTTTGTGTTGTTGAAGATGTGCGCTTATAAATAACGGTACCAGTCCAGCGCCTGTTGCTCGTTCCACCTAGCCGTTTCCAAGCAACCATGTTGCGGGCTCAACAGGCAATCGATGTAACCTTGGACTATGCAAAATCACGCAGCCCATTACCACGCTATTTCCCTTGTGTATCGTAATTCATGTTATTCAAATCCTCCACGCCATTAGAATTAAGGTCAGACACCAAAAGTAAGGGTTCTTGGATTTAGATGGTATCGTAAAATTATGCACTTAGCTTCCATATTGGTTTGGGAGCAAAGAAAAAACATAGAATGTACCAGTTGGTAAAAGCCCATCCAGGGTATGGGCAATCTTAGGAATCATGTTATAGGCGATGCGGCTAGCAACCCATCACTATTTTGATTTCCCTTCGCCTAGTCGCCTAAGTTGGCAAGACCTACAGGCCACGTTTAGCAAGATTGTGGGTGTAAAGGTGGAATGAGGAATCAAAATAGTGATGGGTTGCTAGTCGAATCATGATTCCTAAGAACTCCGCCCATTTTCTCGATGGGCTTTTACCATCAGCACGGGACGAGAAGCAACTGGTACATTCTATGTTTTTCCTTTGCTCCCAGACCAGCATGGAAGTAGTTACATAATAAACAAAAAAAGAAAATTATTGTTTAGTTTACGATGACTAAGAGTACAAAAAATAAAATGAAGCAAAAAATACATTATTTTAATAAATGTTGCGGGACAATTTAAACCAATTACTATGTACAAACAAAGTACTATGGATAGATACTAGCCAACGGACAAACATATGTACTTAACTTAAATACCCATAACTACTCTGGTATAAACATACATTCTAGCTAACATAACTAGCCGCATCGCCTATAACATGATTCCTATGATTTTCGCCCATTCCCTCGATGGGCTTTTACCATGCGCGGGAAGAGAGCAAGTGGTACATTCTATGTTTTTTCTTTGCTCTTAACCCTCAATCTTGCTACGTGGCCTAAGGTTTTGTTACCTTAGCCTCTACCCTGTAAGGGATAAAGACGTGATAATACGAATGTATATATGTATGTAAAATGACCACACTGCATATATTTTGTTTATCAGCAAGGCTCTGCTGGACGTAGGGAACCATCAGTGCGCGAGTTCGGCTCTCACTTGGCTGGTTCATTTTAATATTAGACTGAGTGACCAAGCGGGTGCTTTTTTTCTTCGTTGTTCTCTAAGACCAATTAAAAAGTAAAAGAGTTCTCCAAGCATCAAAGAAAGTAATAACTGTTTATTTGCTTAGAACACGTAGAAAAAGATGTTAATTAGAACTGGAAGCCGAAGTGAGGGTAAAGTAAGAGAGGGGGTAAGAGGCATTTCATCTTAGTCCTCTAGGTTGGCAACACATCTGCAATCCCTCCGGGGTTGCGGGTGTCTATGGGCAGTGGTGATCACTCAGAGTGAGTGATCACCACTCACTGAGTGGTGAGTGGTGATCAGGTGACCCACTTGCTCGTTTGCCTTCCTATTCATATAAAAAAAAAAAAAAGTTACATTTGGCACGCACACAAGTGCAACCAAACTTCGCTTGAGTTACACACGCACGTGCAAGTCGAGGCTTAGTCTGAACCAGCCTCACTTTGGTACTTGTGAGAATGTAGGTACAGTGAGTGAGTGATTGGCTGTGGATCCATACTTAACCTTTTTTTAGTTTTATGTTTGACTAGCTGTTGCCCGCAACTTTGTCTGCATAGAATTCGTATATCGCTATCCCGTAGGAATTACGCAATTTTCCGGGATAAAAAGTACACATACATACACATACACAAATAGCTTAAGGTAACAAGACCTGTAGGTCCACACTTAGCAAGATAGGTGGAAAGTGGAATCAAAATAGTGATGGGTTGCTAGCCGCATCGTCTATTCATCTGTTTAGAAAAAGTAGCCTATGTGTTATTCCAGACTATCTACTCCAGACATCTATCTATGTTCTTCTTCTTCTTATTATTATTTGTGGCGTATCAAGTCGTTATAGTGACAACAACTTCGCCAATGTCAAAATAACAAAAATATAGTTAAAAAATCTTGTGACAAAATGTCGGCAACGTTGTACGGTAATGGTCAAAGACCCCCTCCCCCTGTCGGGATCTTAGCCGACGGATAAGGATATCCCTCAGAATCTACCAGAAAATCATTAACCGATGCCCAGGGTGCACCGGACCAAGCACTACTCTTCCCCTCGGACGGATCCAAAAACGAACCGCAGCTCTTGACCACACGCGGAGGTAACCCGACTCGCACCCCTAGAACCCTGTCGCAATTGACAGTCTGCCGTCACTCAAACAAGAGTGATATATCACTTGTTGCGATAAAGTTCGACGGCAGTACGTTTCCTTTTACTAGGTGCATTTACGCCTTGTTCTTTGCACATCGAAGTTTTTCAACGGGAAACTTCGTTTGTTTCTGCCTCTTTCCAGTTTTGTTATGTAAATTCAACGTTTTGAGTGAAACTTTTAGAAAACTTTCAGGAAAAGGGTGCCCGTGTCCAAATAAAGGCCATCCTTCGAACGTTTTCAGTTCAATAGTACCTACAGTTTTATTCACATGACGGTATTATGTGTGTGTAAACACTTACCTCCTTATTCATAAACGCTCTATAGGCTTCTGCTCACTTAGTAATCAATTCAATTCAATGTTTGGGAATATGGCTCCATCAAATTTTTGATACATACATACATACATAACGTCACGCCTCTTTCCCACAGGGGTAGGCAGAGACTACTTTATTCCACTTGCTACGATCCTGACATATTTCTTTCGCTTCATCCACAGTCATCAATCTCTTCATACATGCTCGTCGGTTTCGGGTACTCCTGACCTGACCTTTTTCCAAAACGTCTCCTATTTGGTATCGGAACGTCCGTCTAGGCCTTCCCCTCCCAACGTAACCATCCACACTCCCCATATAGATCTGTTTAGTTAGTCTACTTTCATCCATCCGCTCTACATGCCCAAACCAACTAAGCATACTTTTTTCTATCCTAGTCACTATATCCTCTTTCACACCAGCACGTTCCCTTATCACACTGTTCCTGATTCTATCTTTCAGTGATACACCCAAATTTTTGATGATTCTGCCAATACTTAGCGATCGTTGTCTTTATCTGTGAAAGGTAAATGTCAAAGTGACAGATAAGGACAAGCGCTTACTAAGTTAGCAGAAGCCTATAGATAGAGCGTTTATGAATAAGGGGGTTAGGGTCGTTCGTACATACATGGAGATGATTAAGATAAGGGAATAAAAGATTGTTTTAACATAAAACATAACTTTATGAATCTTTAGTTTTTTTCTGCATTGAAATTGCATCAATATACAAACAATTTAAGGATCATCGTTTCGGATAATTTATTGGGCTGCTTCTTAAAACTTTAATTTTAATAGTTTTCTACATGCATATATCACGTCTTTATCCCTTACGGGGTAGACAGGGCCCAAGGTAACAAAACCTTAACGTTTAGCATGATTAAGGGCGTATAGGTGGAAAGGGAGATTAAAATAGTGATGGGTTGTTAGCCTCATCGCCTATAACATGATTCCTATGATTTTCGCCCATTCCCTCGGTGGACTTTTACCATCTGCACGTGTAGAGAAGTAACTGGTATATTCTATGTTTTTTTTGCTCCCAGGCCAGAATGGAAGGAATAACTAATTTAAGACTTGGTTGAAGAAAAATTAAAACTAGTACCTTGAGTTTTTCAGTCCATCTGGCTTCCGTCCAGATTTCCGAGTAGATATATTCAAGTATGCGCTTTTCCGGCCAAGTCACTCTTACCAGTCCGAATGGAATAGAAAATTCTAGATGTAAGTACTCTTATTCCTATTCTACCTGAGAATATTACAAACAGTGAAACGGATTGTAAGCAATCAAGTATAACGTCAAAAGACTTTCTGCATCCTCCTTCTAACGAAGAGAAAAAGATGGCGGCATTATTAAAAACCCTGCCTTATTAGGGCAAAGGAAAATTGTTCCAGCCATATTTTTGTATCCGCTTTATTAAATTTTTCGCATAAGTTAAGTGAGGTTGACTTAATACAGCTGGCGCAATGTTACGATTTAACGATTGTCGATATTGATATTAATATACAGGGGCCCGATTTTTGAAAGCATATCATTCGAAAGTAGTATAAATCAGCTTATATCCCCAAAACTACAGCTCGAATCAAAGTTTTGACTAGTTCACAAGATTAATGAGAGCTGTGATTGTCTTCTAAGCTATTCGTATTTAAAATTCAGCTTAATTTTTCACCACTTTCGAGTGGTATTTATTATGGCCCCTGGGTGATCATTCCAAATGGGTCTAGAAGTCAAAAACTATAAGAGATAGGGGAATCTGTAAGGTTATTATCTAACTCGCTCGCAATCGCCATCGTGTTCATTTTGGCAGTTCATGTATGGGCTGACAATTGGCATCGCTATCAGCTAGCTGTTACATTCATACAAGAACTGTCAAAATGAACACGATGGCGATTGCGAGCCAGTTAGACAATCCTACTTAGGAACCATGCCAATTTAAGATTTATTAAAATTAAGCGTATTTCAAAATTCATACACGTGAAACGATATTCTTATACAGTTAGTTTACTAGCTTTTTATCCTTGTATGTTTTGGCGTGCATTAACTCAGTTGACCTTTCCATAGCTGCTCCTAATAATCCCTTCCTTATTTTCATTTTAAAGTAAAATCTTAAAAAATCTCTCGAAAATCTTTGGAATCATGTTATAGGCGATGCGGCTGGCAACCCATCACTATTTTGATTCCCCTTTCCACCTATACGCCCACAATCATGCTAAACGTGGGCTTTAGGTATTGTTACGGAATCTATCTAAATATAACTCAAAGGTGACTGACTGACATAGTGATCTATCAACGCACAGCCCAAACCACTGGACGGATCGGGCTGATATTTGGCATGCAGGCAAATGTTATGACGTAGGCATCCGCTAAGAAAGGATTTTGATAAATTCTACCCCCAAGGGGATAAAATAGGGGATGAAAGTTTGTATGAAACTTTGTCAATTTTAAACCGATCGGGCTGAGACTTGACATGCATAAAGCTACTATGACGTAGGCATCCTCTAAGAACGGATTGCGTAATTTCTGCGGGATAGCGAGAAACAAATTCTATGCAGACGAAGTTGCGGGCAACAGCTAGTAAAGGTATAAAGACGTGATTTATGTATGTAAGTATGTATGTACCTATATGTACAGTAAAATAATGAAACAGTTTATTAACTTTACTTTATAAAATGGCATTTCCTTGTAACGTTCCGTGAGCCAGCTCGGCGACAGCGTAAAGATTGCTTTGGATACACCGCAGGAGTAAAATTGTATTAACCGTAAGCTGGCATGTACACACAGCAAAGCTATTCGGTAAGCAAGATAGATACGGCGCGAGCGTGCGTAGGTGCTTACCTGATTATATTGCCGTGTGTACTATCAAATGAATCAAGAATTTTTACTTCTTGATTTTTTATGTTTACTTTGACGGTTTTACAATTTTTTCTAAACGACACTGAAAAATGCTATGGCCGGATCCTCGTCATTCCGTGACGCGTGCTATACCCCTACACCATCCATAGCAGGTGGGTAATCCTTCGATTTTCTATCTGTTACTAACTGTCACGTGACATTGTAACTATGCGAATTTTTGTCGCCAAGCGTCATCTGTTTAAATGATGTGTCTGTACGACACAATTACAAACTCCCGTGGAACATCTACTGCTCAACAGGGACAAGAGAAGGCGCTGGTCTTGTTCTTAAATAGCACTTAATTTACTTAAAAACAGTTATACTACTCCGCTACCACGTGAAGGAGAGCTACGTCTGTTCGACACATTTAATATTATCAAAATATTTGTATTGAGTCGGTGCACGACTCAGTGTCACTCTGTTTCTATGGAAATGCATCTCAAAGGCAGCACAGGAAGCAATTTAAGTGCATTTCGCATGTTCCTAACTTAAGTGAAATGCAAATACTGGACTCGCTGGTATGCAAGGCAGGTGCAATGCAGGCGTTTGAGTTTGGTTAAAGGCATAGATAAACTTTTCTTTTTTTTGTAAAAAATCGAGGGAATGGGCGAAAATTTTAGGAATTATGTTATAGGCGATGCGGCTGGCAACCCATCATTATTTTGATTACCCTTCCGACTACGCCTGCAATCATGCTAAAACCGGCCTTTAGGTCTTGTTACCTAAGGCTCTGTCTACCCCGTAAGGGATGAAGACGTGATTTGTGTGTGTGTGTGTGAGTGTGTGTGTGTGATGTATGTATGTGTTGGCTACTGGCTGGTTTGCGGCCTATTTTACCTTTTGATACGTGTCAATCTATATACCAGTCAGTCTGTCTTGTGCCGCCATTGTGTGTGCATTACTGTCATATACTTTTGCCTTTAAATAATTAAATATTACTAGCTGTTGCCCGCAGCTTCGTCTGCATAGAATTTGTTTATCGCTATCCCGGAGGAATTATGCAATTTTCCGGGATAAAAAGTAGCCTATGTATTATTCCAGACTATAATATATCTATGTTCCAAATTTCATCCAGATCTGTCCAACCGTTCTCGCGTGAAAGAGTAACAAACATCCAAACACCCATACTCACAAACTTTCACATTTATAATATTAGTAGGATTATAATATTAGTAGGATTACGCTTAGAAGGTGTTTTCATGATCCTCCATTTACTCCAGTACCTTTAGCTATCAGTAAGTATGTAAATTCCGTAATTATTTGTTGCAATCAAGTAATATCTTGCGTCGGCAGCAGCCAGCGGATTCTCGTGACCTAGACCAAGCCATTAGCCCAGTTTGCTGGCTGGCCCAGGCGCTGCGGTCAATACGACACAATGGTTCCTTCTTTACTGTTACTGATATTGGGGTAGAGGCTCAGAATAAGACTGTCGTGTGACGTGTCGAGATCCTCACGAGAATTTTCCAACACAAGTCTATACAAGTTTCTAAACGACAGTGAAAATTAGAACAGAAAAATCCGAAAAGTAAAGCTATGGCCGGGGATCAAACCTCCAATTTTTTTTATGCGATGAAAATTAAAACTTGCTTTTGCTTCCATGCTAGTCTGGGAGTAAAGGAAAAACATAGAATGTACCAGTTGCTTTTCGTAAAAGCCCATAGAGGGTATGGGCATAGGAATCATATAGGCGATGCGGCTAGCTACCCATCACTATTTTGGTTCCCCTTTCCACCCATACGCCCACAATCATGCTAAGCGTGGCCTTTGGGTCTTGTCACCTTAGGCTCTGTCTACCCCGTAAGGGAGAAAGACGTGATTTATGTATGTTTGTATGTAAAATTAAAACTAAATCATAAAGAACAATTTCCAGCAAAGAAAATGGCTTATGTACTTGAAAAAAATTGAGAATCAGTTAAGCCTCATTTCCTTTCTTAGTTTCTGCCAGATCTAGTTTACATATCGTAAAGAAAGTATTTTACAGCTTTTTAAGCTGCCTTAATTATTTTCTCTACAATGTTTCCGAGCTTTATACTGTTGCAACTCGTATGCAAAAGAGAGTCTTAGCCATCGCTTTAGACGGAAAGCAATCTAAATTATAATTTACCAAGTTGCTAGTCCACAGCCTTGTCCAGGACTCAATTCAGAACCCGTCCTTGTGCAAACTAAAGGCAGTCCAACAAGACGAGATCAAATACGTAAGCAATCGAACCGTTACTGAGTTACAATGCGATAGCAAGCAATCATTATCTATTCTTGATGCCGCTTCTTCACTAATTCAAATTTCAAGTTTTAACTGTCAAAAATTCACCAATGCCTACCTCACCTCACCTCGTTCCTCACCTAATAAACGTCAAATTTTGACACTTGAAACTTGAAACATGAAGTAATGTAGGAGCGGCATGACTCGTACGCAATAATGGCGTCTTTTGGTCGACGACAGCTGTCGTTGCGTGATTTGTGATACAGGAAACCAGTCAACACCGCAGATGTCATGTTCGGTCAGCTATTTCGTGAACAAGTTCATTCGTGTTTTACAAATATAGTAACAGTGACAAAATGAGTGATAATAAAATTTTTGGCTGATTCGGACTCTCCCGTCAAATCATTTTTATCCAATTCAAACGACAACGATTAAAAAAGAGAGTTATTAAAATTTGTATTTTATTTATTGAAATATATAAAATTCTCGTGTCACAATGTTCGTTCCCGTACTCCTCCGAAACGGCTTTACCGATTCTTACCAAATTTTATATTCGTATTCAGTTGGTCTGAGAATCGGCTACTATCTATTTTTCATATTGAAATTTAGAAGAAAAAAAAACGGGAGCGAAGCCGCGGGCAACAGCTAGTTGAAATATAAATGTTTTGAACACCTGGACGTGTGTTTACATTCTTTGTCTTGTATCCTTGGCCTTACTTTAGGTCGGGTCACGAACAAGAACTTAGTAACAGAGTTACTGCGCTCTGATTGGCTACACTGTTCGCAATTTGCATGCACGCCATCTAGTTTACAAGTATATTAAACGTAAACTGAACTCGCGCGTATTCGACCGTCAATTTGGACTCCCTTTGAATTATGTTAGTATGCGTTCAGCGGTATTAATGACTCGATAATTCATCAGTTTCTTTTGCTGTTGACTGTACTTACCTATATATATTAAACCATATACTATTTAAAGCACTGGTCTCTGTACTAACCTGTTTAAGGGTGCACTTTTTCGTAGGCTTTTTTTATAATCCTGGGTAGGCTTTAAATTTCAAAACAAACAGCCTGAAATTATAGTTTTGTTCCCCACGAAGCATGAGGTGCCGCTTCTGCAGTTTTTTTTAATGTTGTCGAATATGTTAACAAAGAAACACGGATTTCACTTCAAATCACAAATAAAAGAAGCAAAAATACGGTGCAGTTTCGTTTTAAAATTCTATGACTGGCAGCACTAGTAACTCCTTTTCCCTTCAATATAAATTTAAAATTGGCAACACTTAAGCCAGTCCACGTTTTGATCGCTCCAACGCAACAGTTGCGCGTGAGTTGTTATTCTGAGACAAACAAATGCTTGGCGCGTAACCTAAAAAAACTGACATGCGATTGCGCGTATTTTGATACTGTTTAAGTTTACAGTATTTTCGTGTTTGTACTTTACATTGTAATACGAAAATAAATAAAGATTATGAGTGTGTGTGTCTAAATTTGCTTTTCTGATGTGTGCTGCGAAATGTTTGTGTGTGCGAGAAACGTAAAAAGTGTTTCCAAACATGAATAGCAGTGGGAGTAATGTTTATGGTGAATTTATCAAATTTATTAAGGTAAGTTACATACATACATACATATATCACGTCTTTATCTCTTACGGGGTAGACAGAGCCTAAGGCAACAAAACTTTAACGCCACGTTTAGCATGATTAAGGGCGTATAGGTGGAAAGGGAAATCGAAATAGTGATGGGTTGCTAGCCGCATCGCCTATAACATGGTTCCTAAGACTCGCCCATTCCATCGATGGGCTTTTACTATATGCGCGGGAAGAGAAGCAACTGGTAAATTTTATGTGTTTTTCTTTACTCCTAGACCAGCATTAAGGTAAATAAATGCTTTAAAATAGTAATAAAAATATTCCGAAACCAGACTTGTTCTTGAAGCAACTGTTTTATTATCTTGATGATTCGGTAACTTGTGAACTACTAAATTATCATAAATAAAAAGCAGTAGTTTGTATCATACGTCAGATTGGCGATTTAAATGCCACTGATCGAAAATGTCCCTTATTTGTAGAGCGTAAAGGTTAAATGTGTCCTAAAAGGTACCATTTTAACCTCAAGTCAGGTAAAAACATTTTTATAGGGTGGCATTCAATGGAACAGCTGCTGCGTTGTACCCATTGTAAGTTCGTTCGTATTAGTATATTTTACACTCGAAATTACAATATACATACATACATACATACATACATACATACATACATACATACATCACGTCTTTATCCCTTACGGGGTAGACAGAGCCTAAGGTAACAAAACCTTAAGGCCACGTTTAGCATGATTAAGGGCGTATAGGTGGAAAGGGAAATCAAAAGGGAAATCAAAATAGTGATGGGTTGCTAGCCGCGTCGCCTATAACATGATTCCTAAGACTTTCGCCCATTCCCTCGATGAGTTTTTACCATCTGCGCGCAAAGAGAAGCAACTGGTACATTCTGTGTTCTTTCTTTACTCCCAGACCAGCATGGAAGAAATTCGACTCGAAATTAATTACAATTAAATGACTGCGTACGGCGGAGAGTCGCAGATATCATTTTAATTAACATAGCAGTTTAAGACAACTAGATTGACTATGGTTGGTCAAGGATAGTGATTTTAATAATACTTTGGTACACATACATAATACATACACACATACACAAATCACGTCTTTATCCTTTACGGGGTAGACACAGCCTAAGGTAACAAGACCTACAGGCCACGTTTAGCAAAACACTGAGGGCGTAGAGGTAGAAAGTGGAATCAAAATAGTGATGGCTTGCTAGCCGCATCGCCTATAGCATGATTCCTAAGATTTTCGGCCATTCCCTCAATGGGGTTTTACCATTTGCGCGGAAAGAGAAGCAACTGGTACACTCTATGTTTTTTCTTTGCTCTCAGACTAGCATGGAAGTAATAAGAAGGATGTGGTTTTCAATATGCAAATATACATAATAGCTAACAAGTTAAGACATATGTAAGTAGTACCCACATACAAGCAGTAGCGTGCAGTGGGTGAATCACCACGGTAGGCAGCGATGGGTAGCGGTAAGATGATGCAACACAATTTGTACGGTCAGCCTAACCTAGTGACCCCTCATTGCGCGCCACTGCATACATACATACATATATCACACGTCTCTATCCCTTACGGGGTAGACAAAGCCTAAAGTTACAAGACCTAAAGACGTTTAGGAAGATTGTGGGTGTATAGTATAGCTAGTGGAATCAAAATAGTGATGGGTTGCCAGCCACATCGCCTGTACAATAAAATACAATACAATAACTCTTTATTGAACACCACATATAACATCCAAAATAGAAAAAAAGTATACAGAATATTACAAGGTAACAATAGGCGGCCTTATCGCTACAGAACGATCTCTACCAGGCAACCATAATGGACTGGAGAACAGAACAGATCTGAGCAGGTGGTGCAATTTAGAATCTACATAATTCATAAACGCTCTATAGGCTTCTGCTAACTTAGCAATCGTTCGTCCTTATCTCTCACTTTGACATTTACCTTTCACAGATAAGGACAAACGATTTCTAAGTTAGCAGAAGCCTATAGAGCGTTTATGAATAAGGGGGTAAGTACTGAAATATATAATACGATTGCTATGATTTTTGCACGTCACCTTCAGGTTTCATCATCTGCGCGGGTAGAGAAGCAACTGGTACATTTTTTTGCTCCCAGACCAGCATGAAAGAAAGAAATAAATAGGGGTGCGAGTCGGGTTACCTCCACGTGTGATTAAGAGCTGCGGTTCGTTTTTGGATCCGTCCGGGGGGAAGAGCAGTGCTTGGTCCGGTGCGCCCTGGGCATCGGCTAATGATTTCCTGGCAGTTTCTGAGGGATATCATTGACCGTTGGCTAAGAGCCCGACAGGGGGGGAGGGGGGTCTTTGACCATTACCGTACAATGTTGCCGACATTTTGTCACAAGATTTTTTAATAAAAAAATTTACATTGACATTGGCGAAGTTGTCGTCACTATAACGACTTGATACGCCACAAATAAAAGAAGAAGAAGAAATAAATAAAAAAAAAGTGTTCATCCGACCGTTACTTCCTTGAGGGTTTGAGACCCACGAACCAAATGTTGAAAACCACTGTTGAACAAATGCCTCCCCCTTAGCGCACCATAATGAACGACAACTCGCCACATGCATCCATCGGTTTCCCCCAACTTTCACGATCCCAATCGGATGCTGTTTACAAATTCTTCAACATCGATTGAATCAACACAAGTTCTAACGAACCCCATTCGGGATTTATTTCCAGGAAGACGCAAGTTTACTGTAGGGTTCCGTATCTCGGAATGTTCAGAGTCACACCATGGATCTTACCATGCAGTCTTAATGTGATTTAGTTTAGGTTCGCTTGCTGTTCTCACTAAAAATGACAGCTAAAACCAGGCAGTTGTACGATGAATACAAATGTTTGTGCCCGAGTCATGGATGTTGTATGTATTTAAGTATGTATTCTTTTACATATAAGTATTTTTATCCGTTGCCTGGTACCCATAGTACAAGCTTTGCTTAGTTTGGGGCTGGGTCAATTGGTGTTATTTGTCCCTAAATCTTTCTTTATTTTATTTATTTTTACTTCCATGCTGGTCTGGGAGCAAAGTAAAAACATAGGATGTACCAGTTGCTTCTCTTCCCGCGCAGATGGTAAAAGCCCATCGAGGAAATGGGCAAAGATCATAGGAATCATGCTATGGGCGATGCGGCTGGCAACCCATCACTATTATGATTACCCTTTCCACCCGTACGCTCACAGTCTTGCTAAATGTGGCCTGTAGGTCTTGTTATCTTAGGCTCTGTCTACCCCGTAAGGGATAAATATGTGGTTTGTGCGTGTGTGTATTTATTTCTCAAATGATCAACTTACTCGTAGCCAATGAAAACTACCGGAACCCCTCACAGTATTTCTGATTTCTCTAAGGACCATTTATTTGCGTTAAATGGAACTTTTAATGGCACCAGCAACGACTTGAAGGTCAATTCGAGAAACTTGGCTCGTTAACGAAATATATCCATCAGCGAAAAAATGAGGAGTTTGCTTTCACAAGGCTGCGTCACCAGTGTGCGATATGCGAGGAGAAAATCTAACACTAGCTAGAAATCTAGATCAAATCTAGGGAGACGGCAGGAAACATGTCCAGTTGTCACCATTAAAGAGCGTCTATAGACTGTAGAAGCTAATAAAATAAAACAATTTAAATTATACTGAAAATTCAACACGCAGCGCTGACATGAGCAATGACACGGCTACTTTCTTTTGTTTTTCTTTCTTTCGGCGCTGCGTGTAATTAAGTTTATTTGCGGCCAGTGCCAAAATGTGATAATTTTATAAAAAGGTTGTAACACGTAGCTGCCTAAAATAGGCGCATCGCCTACAGCGTCCTCACTGAAAGCACTCGCGTGTTTGATTTGAGCATTGGGCGTCGAATATTCGAGTGGTGTGGACGTTGAGCCGAGCGTTACAAAGCTGTTGCTTCTAGTTTCTTAATGTATTTGACAGTTGCTGTGTTCTTAATAAACATGAATAAAAAATAATGTTGTTAAGATCGAGAGCCAGTGCAACAGCTACATCTCTCACTCTGTCCAAACTACTCGCTCTCATCCCAATAATGTACTTTTTCATTCACGTTTATTTGAAACACGGCAACTGTCAAATACAATAAGAAATTAGAAGCACAGGGGCCTCACCATGATGAAATGGGTTTCAATTCCGATTCAGTTTAGGTTCGCTCGCTGTCAGATCCATGCCTACTAAAAATGACAGCTAAAACCTGAACTGAGTCTGATTGGAACCGTAGTAAAACGTCATGGTAAAGTTTATATATGCTCGGGTAAGAAAGCTCTCAGTGAAGACGCTCCTTTATTTTAATCACGACAGGCGTGTTAGAAATCTATCTTACATAACAACAAATCTTAGTCTACCCATATACAGTGCTATAGTAATTAAAAAGACCTTTAAGGAAAGCGCACATCAAATGCGTGGCTGCAGGCAGATGCTGGATGCGTCAAGCTGAAGACAGGGCGCTATGGCGCTCATTAGGGGAGGCCTATGTTCAGCAGTGGACTAATATAGGCTGATGATGATGATGACATCAAATGCGTGCTGCGTGTTGCGTAATACCAGTTATAATGTATGAAACTATGAGATAGATCCCAGACCAGATGCGTGGTCACGAGCGTGCGTACGCCACGCATCTGGTCTGGCATATATCTCATAGTTTCATACATTACAACTGGTGCGTGCGCGTGTCACGTAGCACGTAGCACGCATTTGGTGTGCGCCGGCTTTGGTCGGTCTTGCTGGCTCACTCGCTCTTATGGGGTTGACACTTGAATCGGCCGGACGTACACGACATCCGAATGTCGTTGAAGAAACTCACGGACTTGTATTATCGTACGTTATAACTAGGAAAGCTGCCAGATCTTGAAACTAGACCGTTAAACCTACTACTATGTTAGGTACTCGCTTAGCTTGCCAAGCGTAGAGGATGGTTTCGGCGTGGAAACGTAAATACATAAATCACGTCTTTATAACTTACGGGGCAGACAGAGCCTAAGGTAACAAGATCTAAAGACTACGTTTAGCATGATTGTGGGCGTATGGGTGGAAAGGGGAATCAAAACAGTGATGGGTTGCTACCCACATCGCCTATACGACATGATCCCTAAGATGTTCGCCCAATCCCTCGACGGGCTTTTAACATCCGCGCGGGAAGAGAAGCAACTGGTACATTCTGTTTTTTCTTTGCTCCCAGACCAGCATGGAAGAAACGACTGCCAATAAAATTACTGGCACATCAGTTGTTTATCGTAATAATTCCCTGTATATAAGTCATATGTCTATTCATCTTAATCATAGAAACCCAGCCGCCCATACCTCTCGCGAGGACTGCGATTCGTAATCAGTGCTTAGTGAAAAAAAAAGTACTGTCCACGCTGGCAATGCATGCCAGCAGGGATTCCAGATGCAATAAAAAAAACATTTATTTCGGACAACATTTAGATTCATATTTTGTTAGTATTACAACTTATACATTACGTTAGTTAATTAAGGCTCATATAATGTCAAGGAATGCTCCGATTTTATGGCTGTTTATAGACAGTGGTGAGAGCCAACATTGGGGGCGGCAGACATTAAGTTTACCTTCGGAATCCAAAAGCTTATCGGTTACTTACTTGACATAAAATGTATATTTCATAAATTTGTTTTTTTTTCTCTTCGACATTGGAGATATCTCCAATTAATTTATTTGCCGGTGGAAGTGTTTTACACCTCCCCACTGAACTGAAATTATTTTTATTGCTTTTTTTTCTGTTTCTTTCTTCTTATACTTTGTTTCACTTTGACTCTACTACAGACTTATATAATCTAAGACTCGGGACCTTATGCATCGCTTTTATAATGTATATAATTTAAGTAGAGGTTAAGTATTGTAGTAGTTTAATATATTTTATTTTGAAAAAATTACTTTCTGCCAAGTTTCTTGCGGCGCATTCTTCTTGGCAATGATGGTCTTTCCGAATGCGCTGGTAGTTTAAAAAACACATGTAAAAGAACCCTTGGCGGCCAATTTGCAAAAATACATTTTGAATTTTGATTGCTTACTATCTTCTTCATTGCTGTAAAAAATTGCTAGCAGATTTTTACATCTTAACAGCTTAAGTAGACGCTAAAAATTACACAATTACATTGAAACTACCACTGCTAACAATACGTAATTTTTCTACTAATTTTCCTACAGTAAATCCTTAGCTCCAAACTAGAATATCATTCATTAGTATGCATGACTTATTAATCCTATTAATCCAAGCATTGCTACTAATGATATATTCACTGGGTTGAATGGATAATCCTCCAATTACTATCGCGAATCAAATTAATTATTTAGAGAAATCAAGCAACGTACGGTTACCACGGACACTGCATTTAATAAGATTAAAGATTTATAAACGACTAGCTTCTGCCCGCGACTTTGTCTGCGTAGAATTATACATAAAAACCTTCCTCTTGAATCACTCTATTTATTAAAAAAAGCGCATCAAAATCCGTTGTGTAGTTTTGAAGATATATAAGACGATATCGCGTCAAAATAAACCATACAAAACACCCAATGTACAGTTAACAATGCAGTTAAGATAATAATTTTGACATGGTGACAGAATGTGGCAACCAAATTAAATTTGCGTTATATTGCTGCTCGTCAGCATCTATGAAGTTAATAAATACAATATTTTATTTATTAAATTTAGGTATACTTCACTATCACTACATAGTATAAAACAAAGTCGCTTTCTCTGTCCCTATATCCCTATGTCCCTATGTATGCTTATATCTACAAAACTACACAACGGATTTTGATGCGGTTTTTTTCAATAGATAGAGTGATTCAAGAGGAAGGTTTTTATGTATAATTTCTACGCAGACAAAGTCGCGGGCAGAAGCTAGTAACTAAATATACAAAACTTAAAACTAAATAAATATACCTAACTATAAAAAGCAAACACCATCTAAAAGGCCCTCCTGCGGCATAGACCCCAACACACTGGCGGCATTACCTCTCTGTACAGCCAGTGAAGAAGTTAATTAACATGAAGTTAATTACGTCGAGTAAGAGAACATTTTAAAATTATGATTGAATATCGTTTGTACCGCTAAAGCTTAAAGTCTAGTTAAAGGTTTCGCCTGTATTCCAAAACCACGCTTTATATGTACAACATCTCTGTAAATTAAGTCAGTTAGTTTATAATTGAGGCGTCATGTATCGACTGCGTTGAAGCAATTACAGCGTATGCACTGCGTGCGCATGCTCCCAATTAAAAGGTCAATTGTGTATCCAATGTTTGGACGACATGGTACCAATTGAGGAGGTTACCCCTTGTTTTCGACACAAAGTCCCTTTAGATGTTAGCCAGAAGATATTGTTACGTGAAATTGAATTCAAACTTTGTCACAGTAATTCTAGTTTCCCAAGTTCTCTACGACACGCCAGTCGAAAAACGAAGATTGCCGAGATATACCCAGTAACTATATTAGAAGCACTAACGTCTGTGGTGTATGACATTCTAAATTATGGCACTGTGTAGGATGGTGGTTATTTTTAACCGACTTTGAACTAGGATGATTCCATTCTGTCTGCTTTTTGTGTAGTTTGGATCGATTTTGAGATTATTATTTGAAACTGACGAGTTTGTATGAAGAGATTGATGAATGTGGATGAAGCGAAAGGGTTGTGTCAGGATCGTAGTAAGTCGAACAAAGTAGTCTCTGCCTACCCCTGTGCGAAAGAGGCGTGACGGTATGTATGTGTATTTTTAGTTTATTTTGATGGACATGTAAATTTTTGGTAAAAGCCCATCGAGGGAATGGGTGAAAATCTTAGGAACCCATCTCCACCATTTCCACCTACACGCCCACGATCATGCTAAACGTGGCGTGTTTTTGCCTTAGGCTCTGTCTACCCCGTAAGGGATACATGTATGTATGTAAATTTGTGGTTCCACCGAATTTTTTGTAAACTCTCATGGGAACAGTCAAATCCCAAAATTTTAGCTTCCCAAACTTCTCACGAGGGAAACCGCGGGTAAAAGCTACTTAGTATAAAATAAAACCAATATTCCAAACTTGTTAGAAAAATATACATTTTCATGAACACCTGTGGTCATATGACATCACATGCTCCGTTATAAATATGCATGATTTATGAAAATATTGTCATGTTGCGTAAAAGCCATTTATTTTATTTATAGACGGTACATTTTCGCTGCTTGTTAAATATGGGGATTAACACAAAACTGGGGAGTGTGAAACTGTGAACATGCCGTGCTTGGTTTTAGAATAGGACGGGCCCATGCAATACGTAACAAACACGTAAGATGATGTTTCTGGGTGTACCCAGTAACGGACAAACTAAAAGAAGGCAGGCTCAGATGGTATATCTGTCGCAGACGGATCGTAGTGATCTGCCGTATTACATTAACGCCCAGCCGTTTTGGTCGTTTTGCAATGCGGCGGTTCAACAATTAGCCGGATTGAATGCGGTTGAATGAAAATCCGCTGTAATATGGATATAATGTAACACGGCTACAGCGAGTCATTAGCCGCCGCTTAGATAGTTTTTAGTTCAATCGGCGGAGCTCCGCTTCGCTTCAAAGATGGAAGTATGGCTTGGGGATTATCATCATCTTCAGCCTCTATGTACGTCCCACAGCTAAGCACAACCCTAGTAATGCGGGTGGTAGGGCCTTGTGCAAGGTCCATCCGGATCGCTACCACCATCTTACTTGCTAATCCTGCCGCTAAGTAGCAGTGCTTGCACTGCTGTGTTCCGGTGTGGAGAGTAAGACAGCCGGGGAAATTACGGGCACAAGAGGCATTTCATCTTAGTCCTCTAGGTTGGCAACGCATCTGCAATCCCCCCGGGGTTGCGGGTGTCTATGGGCAGTGGTGATCACTTACCATCAGGTGACCCACTTGCTCGTTTGCCTTCCTATTCATATAAAAAAAAAAAAAAAACTTCACACACACCATTGAATTGCTTCGCAGGTCTTTCCTTGCGGTGTTTACCTTCACCGAAAAAGCTCATGGCAAATTTAAAATGTACTCTAGCTCGTTTCCAAAAACTTGAGGTTTAAGCCGGGGTTCGAACCCACGACCTTGCTTGAGAGGCCATAGGTCAAACCACTAGACTACCTTTTGCGAGTTTACACGGAATGCAATTGTAGCTAACATCTATTATGAATAAGGTTATTAAGGCTTGCACTGTTGTTTCTTCAGCCCACGGCATAATGTTTACGGCCCGAACATCTTTGTGAATGATTTCCTCGGGGATCCTAGATTTCATTTTAACTTACAAGCTGTTCGCATTGCTTTCTAAATAATACCGATCACAATTCTACGGTAAACAACGAGATTGAATGTATGCATACTTTTTATTTTTTGTTTATTGTAAACTATTTAATCAATTTATGTATTCCTTTTTTTTTTTTTTTTTTATGTAATAAAGTTTTTATAACGTTACTTAAATTTATAAACGTTTAATTGAATAAATAATCTAATCACTTTGGTGCCGTGGAAGCTAGGTAGGGCCCTGGTGTGGGACGCTACTTGCGTCGACACATTCGCTCTGTCCCACATCCAGGCAACCAGCTTACACGCCGGCGCTGCAGCTGATCAGGCCCAAATCCTCAAGCGCCGCAAGTACTCCACCTTACTAAAGGATTATGAGTTTGCGGCGCTTGCGGTTGAGACTTTGGGGCCTTGGTCAGGCGACATGAAAGTATTTGTAAAGGCCCTGTCGTCCCGGTTGATCGACGCCTCAAGGGACCCAAGAGCTGGCGTGTATTTATCCCAGCGGATCGCACTTGCGGTCCAAAGGGGTAATGCCGCCAGCGTCATGGGGACTCTGCCGCAGCCAGTAGGATTGGACGGGGTTTTCTTTTTATAACTTTTTTTTATTTTATTTGTAAATATAGGTATTTTATAGTTATTTTTAGGATAGATATGTGGTTTTTAGGATAAGTGTTTGTATATAAAATATTTGAATAGTGTATGTAACTAGATTAGATTAGATTATTTATTCAATTAAACGTTTATAAATTTACTGTATTCCTTTAGTTACACATAAGTCGGGTTCTATCTATGTATGGCATTGTTTACGTAAAAGTTTATGGATTATGTAGTATATTTTATCTGTGTATCGTTTCGCGAGTCATAAACGGTTCTGGCTGAAAATCAGTGCTGTAGGTGTCTAACACCTCAGCGTAATGCTGAGCCAGCGACCGTTTCACTTTTGCGAAGACACAACGCTGATGATCTATTTTTCATGTCTATGTTTTTTTTGTTTTAGGTACTTTGTTTATTTTCTATAAAATTGTGTATATTATCTTATATTTTTGTGTCTTGCAAAAAGGAATAAATGTCTTCTTTCTTTTTTTCATACATAAAGCGCGTCTTTATCCTGATGGAGTAGATAGCCTTTCTCTTTTTTTTTTAACGGAGAGGAAATCTTTATGGATGCCCTAGGCACGGGGATGCCTAGGGTTATGTGACTCCCCCCCCCCCCCGGAGGGGTATACCGAACTAAAAACTCCGGCGTTGCCTCAATCCGGTGTGACGGATTTTGATGCGGTTTTTTTTAATAGATAGAGTGATTCAAGAGGAAAGTTTTTATGTATAATTCTACGCACACGAAGTCGCGGGCAGAAGCTATTAATATTCTAAATGCGAAAGTGACTTTGTTTGTTTGTTCGTTTCGCTTTCACGCTTTAACTACTAAACCGATTGCGATGAAATTTTGCATACATCATGTTAGAAGACCAGAATAAATAATAGGATAGTTTTCATGTCAGAAAACTGTATAGTTTCTGCGGGCGTGTGATGAACGTATTCCTGCCATCAGCTTGTTACTTATTTAAAAAAACTTTTACAGACCGACCGTTTAACTGAAAGCTTTCAAAATCATTACTTGAACCCCCAGTTCTGTTGGTGCTAACAAATTTTATGAGGCAGTTCCTAACTTTGCCTAATACTAAAGTACCTCTAACTAGGGATCCAATTTGGCTGGTTGACAAACGAGACGATGTAATTGGGCGTGGGACAATGCTACGTCGAACTTTGACAGTTTGCCAACTTGGTGTTACAAGGTTCTATCGGCCTTTGATGCTTATGGAAAATAATACCTTGTTATTAAAGGTCTACGTACTAATTTTACTTCTTGATTTTTTGTATTTATTTTTACGGTTTTACCCGTTAGAAATTAAGCTTCTAAACGACACTGAAAGTTAAAACCAAATTAGAAAAGAAAAATCCAAAAAGTAAAGCTATGGCCGGGAATCGAACCGGGATCCTCATCGTCCCGTGATGCGTGCTATACCGCTACACCACCCTCAGCAAGTGAGTAAGCCTTCGATTTTTTCTATCTTGTTACGTGGCCTTGTTACTATGCCAATTTTGTCGCCAAGCGTCATCTGATCAGAGTTGGGCGTTATCTAGATAATTTCTTATCTAGATAATTACTTCAAATAAAATCATTTCAAATAAATTTATTCGAAGATAAATTCAACCACAAATAGTGCGTTGACAACTTTTTTATTTAGATAAATTATCTAGATGATGATAACCGACCTCGTTTGTTATTGAAGTAAGCTTATAATAATAAATGTATACAGAATGTCACGTCGGGTCAAACCGTCACACCGACATTCATCTTTTATTTAAAATCCCAACTAAATTTATCTAGATAAAAATGAAACTGATCTAGATAAATTCAAAATAACAAATGACGGATTATTTAGTTACTTCAAATAAAAGATGATTTAGTTATCTTACCGGTTTTTCGTAAATAGATAATTTTTGCATAACTCTGCATCTGATTCCCAGCCATAGCTTTACTTGTCGGATTTTTCTGTGTTCTAATTATTAGTGTAGTTTACAAACTTACATTATGCAGTCTAATGATATGCTTAACAATGTAAGTAAAGCCTAAAAAAATTATTAAAAATTCGTGGTTCGTATCGCGCTTTCCGCTCCCACTTACCATAAATATTATGAGCGAGAAAAGGACGGTATACTACGATGGGGTTACCTGTTACCCCTCCTTTTCCCTCCCCTAGCCCGCCTCTATTATTTACTGCTCTCGGAACGTAGATACGCATAAACGGAAACTGAGAAGCTTAAATCAAAATTTCATATCACAGCCGTGCTTGTTACTATGTAGTTTATAGCTTCATGCATCCCTTTCTAGCAGAACTGGTTAAAAAGGACGGATAAATTGGGAAGTACATGCTGTGCGGAATATTTACAGGAAATATTTCGTGACGTGTGTAACAATTCGGAATTTATTAATTCAGAACGTTTTCAATGCTTGCCGCAATTACTAGGTACGTAAGATTCGATTTAATTTAACATCCTACTATCCTACTAATATTGGATGTTTATTACTCTTTCACAGCAGAACGGCTGGATAGATCTGGATGAAATTTGGAACATAGATAGATTATAATATCCTACTTATATTATAAACGCGAAAGTTTGTAAGTATGGATGGATGGATGTTTGTTACTCTTTCACGCCAGAACGGCTGGAAAGATCTGGATGAAATTTGGAACATAGATAGATTATAGTCTGGAATAACACATAGGCTACTTTTTATCCCGGAAAATTGCGTGATTCCTGCGGGATAGCGATAAATAAATTCTATGCAGACGAAGTTGCAGGCAACAGCTAATTACTACCTACCTACATAATATTTGTTTCAGTTGAAATCAATTTACGAAACATTAATTTTTCGTCTAGTAGAAAATTCTGTAACTCGTTTTAACTAGTATTTTTGCCTAAATATCCTTTTAGAGAATATAGCAGCAAGTAACAACGACAAACTATTGGATTTAAAAATTGAAATTTTATATTGTTTGGTTTTACAAGTAATAGTTGCTGATTTTTACTTTTTTTTTTTTAAAAAAAGGGGTGCTTATAAGTTGACGTCGATGTCCGTATGTGTGTCTGTCTGGCTGTGGCATCGTATCTCAAGCGGATGGACAGATTTCGATGCGTTTTTTTTCATTTCAAAGCCAGTTTCGATGATCCTTAGCTATATTTGGTAAAAATCGGTCCTGCAGTTTTAAGAGTACCCGCACTTTTCCAAAATGAGGTAAGACTTTTTGGCATAAAATTGTTTTTTTTTACGTATGATTAGTCGATTAATACGCGGTTTCTTAATGTTTCTATTTATCTAATCAGCCCACATCCACCCCCTGCTGAATAAAGGCCTCTTCATTTTCACGCCACTTGCCCGGTCCCGAGCCAGTCTCATCCACAGTTTGCCAGCCGAATGACAGATGTCATCCGACCAACGGGCTGATGGTCTGCCCACTGACCTTCGACCCAGTCTTGGCCACCACTCTCCACTCTTAACTCATAATATTGTATTATTTAATGTTATTATCTATGACTTCCATGCTGGTCTGGGAGTAAAGAAAAAAACATAGAATGTACCAGTTGCTTCTCATCCCACGCAGATGGTAAAAGCCCATCGAGGGAATGGGTGAAAATCTTAGGAATCATGATATAGGCGATGCGGCTAGCAACCCATCACTATATTGATTCCCCTTTCTACCTATACGCCCACAAATATGCTAAACGTGGCCTTTAGGTCTTGTTACCTTAGGTTTAGGCTCTGTCTACCCCGTAAGGGATAAGGAAGTGATTTATGTATGTGCATGTATGTATCTATGATTGTTTACCTGTACCTAGCACAGCTTTCGATGATTACGTGAGCGAATTTGCCTGGAACGTTCTAGATTATTCCAGATCGTTCGAGGGAGTGATTGCAGTAATTTTGCGCGCGATTGCTTTCATGGATTGATTTGAATGTTACAAAGTTTGATTAATATTGTGATTGCGTTGTGACATTTTTCATGCCAACTTTGGCCTAAACTTTTCAACTGATTTTGATTGAAAACGCCAAAAAAAGGGATAGATAAACCAACAACTCGAACAACTTGTGCTGACAACCTTACAAGACACAGACGAGGCGTGAATAAATGCTTGTATGTAGAATAATAATAACATGATCAAGTAAACCGCGTGTGCCGTGCACCGTCTGAATACGGAAACGTGCTGATTTGTAACTCTGCTAATAAATGTATCCGCGTTATACCATAGAATAAATAATAACAGAGTAGAACGGAATCTCTTTTGACCGCGTCCAAGACGCCGCCATTTATATACCTACTTCCCCCTTCACATCGTTACACCCCTCTGTCGTCCAGGCGTGTTGCTAGGGTTCCTTACTGTTAAACATTACTTACGTCTAAAGATAATATCGCTAAAATATGTCTTTATTTACTTTGAAATCATTATTTTATTCTAGTTTTACAAAATATGAGATTTATAAATCACTAGGTACGTACCTACATATTATAGATAGGTAGGTACTTCTAAGTAAGAAGTTATTACAAGTGCCATACCAAATGAAGCCATTTAAGGTGATTTAAGTAAGTATTATTACCTACAAATATAAAATAAAATACATACAGGCTCACATAAAACTAGTAGTAGTTTATTCAGTTGCAAACATCCAAACGCGCGTGCGGCCACGCCGGCCGTGACAGCCCGACTGAAACACCCGCTTAACGGGTACCTACTCTAATATCGTGACGAATAATGAGTTTCCGTTCTACTATGTTCTTATTTATTCTATGGTTACACCAAGGTATTTTAACAAATCCCGAGTCATTTGGTCCTTATTATCTAGCAATAGGTGGTGGAATTATTTCCAGAAACCCCAACCCTGCGTACGCGATATCAACGCTCGAACCATAACTAACTTGCTTGTATGTAGTTAATTAATATTAGGTACTTTACCTGATACAAGTACAAAGGTAAATAGCCAATTAAACATAGCCTCATTATTTCTAGCCAACTATGCGTAGCAACGAACTGGTAACAAAGGACAAGTGCTTGTTGAATAAAGGAGCGACCACACAGCAGCGTATACGCAGTGACGTGTCGTAGGCGTCACGTTTTCTCACCGTTTTCCATACATTTTGTTGCGTAAACTCACCGTCAATTTCTTTTTCTCAAAAATGTCCGTTAAAGTCGTCATTGTTAACTACATAATAATATCAGAACAGGAAGTTAATTGTTGCCGGTCAGTCCAAAATTAAAAAAAAAAAAACATTACTGTCGCGCTAAACTCGACAGTAATGTTGCATACAAATTCCATTACTGTCTAGTTATTAACTTTTTAAAAATGCAAATCACCATTATAAAAGAAAGGCACAAGACTTAAAACATGAAATTAAAAAAAAAAGCTAGTACGACAACGTGTTTGTCTGTGTCTGAAATAGCTTTAGGTGTTCTGGGTAGAAAAATACACTCTTCAAATGCCATTGATAGAAAAAGACGGCAAAGCAAAACAATTTTCACTATTTTATTTTCATTTATTTTTGTAGTTGTTATATTTTCGATCTTTGAGAAAAGCACTATATTTGCCTCGGCCAGAATAGCATTGCTGGCTTCGTATTATTAAACGGACTCGCAAGCTCGTCCGTTCAAACCAATACTCAGCCAGCAATTGCCTACTTCCTGGCCTAGACAGTAATGTACTATTACGCACCGGTGTCGTTGCACCTTTAATGTGTAGCCTATTTAAACGAGGCAGCTCTTGATTTCTTTAGTTAGGTACTGCATTGTTCAAATATGTGGCAAAGTCACTCGATATGTCTGTCTGTCTGTTACCTTTTCATGCTTAAACCGGTTGACAGATTTAGTTGAAATTTGCCATGCATATAGTTTGAGTCCCGGGGAGGGACTTAGAATAGTTTTTATCCCGGAAAATTGAATAGTTCCCGCGGGATAGCGATAAGCGAATTCTGCGCAGACGGAGTCTTGGGAAACAGCTAGTTATCGAAAGACGTGATTTGTGTATGTGTGTTTAGCACTAGTATACGCTCTTTTGGATCTGTGTTAAGCTTTTAAATTATTTTATTTACTGGTCGTATTCCATTTATTTGTCCGCGTTAAACATTAAAATTTTGTTTATTCGGGCCTTTGACTCTCTTTTCGATATAGGTCGGTACCTAATTATACGTATCTACATTTTTCTTAGTAAACAATGAAACTATTTTGGACTCATCAATCACAGCATTCGACTAAGTGATCAATCACGCGCAACTACATTCGATCATGAAAATATCCATATTAACTTTTCAAAACATAACCGTAGCTATTTATAAATACTTTTGTACGAGTACTTGCAAGTTTTTTCTTTTTTTTCGACGTAATCGGTTCAAACTCATTTGAAGAAAACGCCTTAACATAAATTGAGACTGGCCACTTGCGTTTTTTTTGACGTCTGTCAAATCATTAAAAAATGCTATCCAGCCAGCCAGTACCATGCTATAAAGACTCTTAAATAATTTCACTTTCAATATCGCTTTAAAATATGTGAAGCATCCAAATCATCAATTTAAGCGCCCTTTCACACCTCTTCAGCTTCTAACGAATTGATTAACGAAGGCTTTGTTAGAAAAAGGTATTGAAATAAAATAGAATTCGATTTGTTTTAGAACGGTTTTATTTAAAGCTAACGAAGTATCCGTGTTCGTGTCAAATTGCAATTCCAAATTTAAACGTTTGATTTTAATTTTTCTTTCAGAATATTGGAACATCTAGGCTTTCTTTGCTCGACCGGCATGGATTGACACATTTATTATGTACAAAAATACCTATTTGCATTAGTTCAGCACCAAAAACTTATTATGACTGCAAATTCAAAAGAAAACAATTGAGTTACTTACGGGGGCTTTATAAATTTTAAATGACTACCCTGGATGTTCACTTAATGGGAAATTCTTTGGCTTAGCCTATCTTCAAAGGTAATATTAATAGTTAAGCAAAATGCTACTAGCGTAATGCAAATTCCTTTTACGAAGTTTGGACGCGCCTTAAAGGAATCTTACTGATGCTAAACCATCTAGCCGAGGTCTCGGACTTTCTTGGAAATGTTTATGCTTAGCAGAAAAACTGTAGGCTGGCCGGGTTCTTCTTAAACTGGTTGAGAATTGCTACACATGAGAGTATGAGTTAGTTATTTAATTAGTTTAGTTGTTTTTGTATAAGAATGTTATTAGTTACAAGCTAAGATGGATTAAAGATGAAAATAGTTAAGGCATCGATTGAATCGATTCAGAGTATGCTTTAAATACGAGTACCTTTTGTATCTCTTTTTTTGTCGTTGTTGGTAAAATTTTGATCCAGATTAAGAGGTAATTATTGTCTGCGTACATACACAAATCACGTCTTTATCACTTACGGAGCCTAAGGTAACAGGTACCTACAGGCCATTTTTAGTAAGATTGTGGGCGTATAGGTGGAAAACGGAATCAAAATAGTGATGGGTTGCTAGCCTCATCGCCTATAACATGATTCCTATTACTTTCGCCCATTTAACGGGGCACAATAATCTGGCAACGCTTATCCAAAAGCCAAAGCCATCTGAGCTCATTGCGACCGGAATGTTAAAAAAACGCTCACAGACGCATGCAAAGTTAAAAAAATTAAACCCTCCGAGGATATGTCGTATTTCGCGTTCTAAATTAATCAAATAAAACTATCCTATTCATATAAAAAAAAAAAAAAAAAAAAAAAAAAAACATTTGATCACACGAAAAAGTCCAGCGTTAGCGCGAGTATTAAAAAACTAATTAGTAAAGCTTTACCCTGTAGCGTCATTTAAAAAAGGTACCTGCTTTTTTTGAAATCTGCGAAGGTCGGAGGCAGTTAAACTGAAATATTAATGCTGCGTACACATCAGCGGCCAGTGTTACCTGGACTCACTTGTGGCTAGCGATGTAGAAACGGCCAGTATTTTTTCGGGTTTCGTAACTCAAAGAGGTTTACTAGGCAAGTGTGTTACCCTTACGCATCTGTTTACAATCAGGCATGATTATGATCAAACGCATGCCTATTTCGCATTAAAAAAAACCGGAACTCTTCTAGAATCACTTTGTTGTCCATCGGTCTATCAATACAATTTTTCTCTTACTTACGTCTGCGGTCCCTAGGAGTTGTGAAAAAATCAATCGTCTATGTCAACTCAATCAACAGATACAGTCTTTGGAAAAGGTGTTTTCGTGCAAATTGCCATGCTCCCAAAAATAAGGGGGGCTTCCAGCTGCCGTAGACACTTGAAATTTGGTATGAACATAGCTCTTATAGCACAGCTAATGAAATAAATCTAAAAACCGATTTTCTTTATGTCTGTCTATGTATATAACCAATGTAGTATGATCCCACACTGCCTACATTTTGCTTAATACCATGGCTCTACTAACGCTGTATTTTATATTTCACTTGCCGAATTTGTAAGGAACTCTCGGTGCGCGAGACCGACTCGCACTTATTCGGTTTTTTTAAGTGTATTGGTGGTCCATGCTGGTCTGGGAGCAAAGAAAAAACATAGAATGTACCAATTGCTTCTCTACCCGCGCAGATGGTAAAAGTCCATCGAGGGAATGGGCGAAAATCATAGGAATCATGTTATAGACGATGAGGCTAGCAACCCATCACTATTTCGATTCCGTTTTCCACCAATACGCCCACAATTTTGCTAAATGTGGCCTGTAGGTACCTGTTACCTTAGGCTCTGTCTAACCCGTTAGGGATAAAGACGTGATTTGTGTATGTATGTGTATGTATTGGTGGGATATACCTGTCTACCAATCATATGTAATTTTATCATTCAAACAGATGACGCTTGGCGACAAAAAATCGCATAGTGACAAGGTCACGTGACAGCTAGCAACATAGAAAATTGGAAGGCTTAGCCTCCTGTTATGGGTGGTGTAGGGGTATAGCCACGCGTCACGGAATGACGAGGATCCGGATTCGATTCCCGGCCATAGCTTTACTTTTCGGATTTTTCTGTGTTCTAATTTTTAGTGTTGTTTAGAATTTTTTATCGGATAGGTTGCCAAAGTTCAGTCTCTAGTACATACGGTGCGGACGCGTTATTTTTATTTTACAAGCGTATTTTACAAGCAATTTTAAAGCAGATATCTTCATCGGATTGAGCCAAAATTTTGCATACTTGTGTAAGTCAGATGACAATACAATAACCTGGTAGTAGAATTCTCGTGGGCCAGTACCGGCTTAGTTCACATAATTATGTAGGACGGATGACAGTGCAAGTACAGTCAACAAAAAGTACAGTCAGAAAAAAGCTTGTATCTAAAATGAAAAGTTAGGTTAGAATTCTGTTACACACTTCTTTTGACTAGTGTCATGAATAAATGAGCACACTCTCGTGTATCCCTGCCCTAGCATTGAGGTGCAATTGTTTACGCCCACCGACCTCTTTTGTCCCTTTCGTTTGCATATAAAAGTGCAACAGAGAGAACGCTATATAAACTCGGTATCTTGGACATGGTTGGTGTATCACTCTATGGACGACAAGCCTTATTTCTAATTTCCGCGGGTCCAAGTTACACTGGTCGGTTGAGACTCGCAGTAAATAACACGAAACAGCTCCGCTGCTGAATTATTTGTGCAGTTGTTATTGCACCGGACTTGAGTTAATTGAGTACTCAGAGTGTGGTCCTGCGAAAACCAAGAGTTACAACTCTAGTACTAATATTATGGCGCTTAGAATTGGTTTATTTCCATACCGGTCTGGGAGCAAAGAAAAACATAGAGTGTACCCGTTACCAGCCCATCGAGGGAATGGGCAAAAATCGTAGGAATCATGTTATAGGCGATGCGGCTAGCAGTCCATCACTATTTTGATTCCCTTTTCACCTATACAGACACACACACACACAAATCACTTCTTTATCCCTTACGGGGTAGACAGAACCTTTTTTTTTTTTTTTTAACGTGTGGAAAATGCGCCTTATGCATCTCCGCGCTCGGGGCAGCATACGAACGGAGGTATGACGGGCTCTCCATCTCGCCGCTGCCTTCCCTATGGAAGGAGGGGAGAGGCCTACCGTCTAAAAACACACACGTTCCCTCCAGGCCTTGAACTGCGGGCGTTGCGGGCGCACACGGTGACCACCGCAACGTCCCGCTGGCCGCCCCGGGATGGGGCAGGTGGCGACGGCACCGTTGAATGCGGGTTCCGGATTGGGGTAGACAGAACCTAAGGTGACAAAACCTGGCCACGTTTAGCAAGATTGTGGGGCTAGGTATAGATGGAAAATGGAATTAAAATAGTAATGGGTTGCTAGCCGCATCGTCTATAACATTATTCCTATGATTTTCGCCCATTCCCTCGATGGGCTTTTACCATCTGCCCGGGATGAGAAGCAACTAGTACATTCTATGTTTTTCTTTGCTCCCAGACCAGCATGGAAGTTCCCACCTATACGCTCATAATAATAAACGTGGCCTTTAGGTCTTGTTATCTTGTGAAGACGTAATTTTAGGTATGTATTAGAATTAGTTAAGTTTGCATTTGAAATGATACACTGTGTATTCTCCGTTCCAATCCAATTTAACGCCTTTATAAACAAAACAAATTTCATCTAAATTCCCACATTCATTGTGTGAAATATGCGTCACATCCACCGGAATGTTGAAGGATCATCTATCTATCTATCTATATATATATAATTCAAAGGTGACTGACTGACTGACTGACTGACTGACTGACTGACTGACTGACATAGTGATCTATCAACGCACAGCCCAAACCACTGGACGGATCGGACTGAAATTTGGCATGCAGGTAGATCTTATGACGTAGGCATCCGCTAAGAAAGGATTTTTGGAAATTCCCACGGGATAAGGAAAAAACGGGAATTATATATTCGATTCCGAGTGACGCTATCTCAGTAACAATAATAAGTAGACTCTTCAAATTTGATACAAAAGTAGGTGATTACAAAACTAAGAAACTGATTTCAGGATTTTTGGAAATTCCCACGGGATAAGGAAAAAAATAGGATTTATATATACAGTTTAACGAAATCCTATGAACTATAATTACTAGACTCTTCAAATTTGGCATAGAAGTAGGTGATTATAATAGTAAAATAATGTTTTAATGCTTTTTGGAAATTCCCACGGGATAAAAACAGGATTTATGTATTCAGTTCTACGGGATTGATTTTTCGTTTTACTGGTCGTATAAAATTGAAATTTGGCCTTCAATTTCCTTTGGGGAGTGTAGGGGAGCGCTACAAAAGGATTTCCCGAATTTCTCACGGGAACGGGAAAAACGGGACTTTTCGTTTTCTGGTTGCAGAAAGCTGAAATTCGGCATGTAGGTTGCTTCGGGAGTGTAGAGGAGCATTAAGAGAGTACTTTCCAAATTTCCCACGGGAACGGGAAAAAAACAGGATTTTACGTTTTACTGGTCGTAGAAAGCTGAAATTTGGCAAGTGGGTTCCTTAGGGAGTGTAGGGGAGCATTATGAGATAATTTCCCAAAATTCTTCTTCTTCGTTCCCGTAAGAATTTCGGGAAATGCTTTATTTGGCAAAATTATTACGGAAACGGGAAAAACGAAAAGCGGGGAAAAGTTGAAATTTGTCACGTAGGTTTATTTGGGAGTGTAGGGGAACACTAAGAAAGGATTTTTCGAAACGCCCACAGGGACGGGAAAAAACCGGATTTTACGTTTCCAGACGAAACAGCGGAAGAAAGAGACTTAACATTTATAACGTGTGTTTCTTTAAAGGTTTTAAGTGTACTCCGAAAGCACTCCCCAAAATTTCCACGGGAACGGAAAAAACTTATTTTTTCATTTTACATCTTAGCGCGTACGAAGTCGCGGGCAAAAGCTATTTAGGATGTATTTTAGGACAGCCCTATAGGTTAGGTTAGGTTTTTTTTATAAAAATCCTGCAATATTTACAGTTTCAGAAAAATTAAGGCAGCGGGGCAATGCGGGGGCTTGCTTGCATGCTTGCTTGAGTCCTTGCTTTGCATGCTTGATTGCATACTTGCTTTCATGCATGCTTGCATGCTTGCTTGCATGGGTGCTTACTTGCATGGATGCTTGCTTGCACGCGTGCTTTGCATGCTTGCTTGCCTGCTTGCATGCCTGCTTGCATGCATGCTTGCATGCTTGCTTGCATGGGTGCTTACTTGCATGCATGCTTGCTTGCACGCTTGCTTGCATGCTTGCTTGCCTGCTTGCATGCCTGCTTGCATGCCTGCTTGCATGCCTGCTTGCATGCCTGCTTGCATGCCTGCTTGCATGCCTGCTTGCATACTTGCATGTATGCTTGAAAGCTTGCAGGTTTGGTTGCTCGCTTGATTAATTGCTAGCTTCTTTGAAATGCTCATGGTTCACGCGTGCGAAGCCGCGGGCAAAAGCTAGTACTTGATATCTATCTAACGAGATTTTAAAACAATCATACTATGATTATCATAGGTATTTAAGTTTGAAATGAACTTGGAGGGACTTGTTTGTTTATAAAAGCGTCGAAATGGATTGGAATGGACTATACAAAGTACATTTACCTTGCTACTCCGCTAGCACTGTATAGCGGTAACGGTGGCAGAGGAGTGGCAAGGTAAATGTTTTGTGTTCATTAATTATGGACCTCCGCTAAGTGACGCCTGATTCAATAAATTATATGTAGTCTTAATATTAATTTATCTACTTGTTCAGGAACGATTAGCAAATGGTTTACATTAAGAAACCTGTATCTGTGGTTGTATTATAATTTTTACTTTAGAGTATCAATATCGATATTCTAATGTCTCGTTGTATTATAATGTTTACATTAGAGTATCAATATCGATACTCTAATTACATTCAAATTTCGAACGTCTTAAATACTTAACAAAATCTCTCCGTCTATTGTCTTAGAATTTTTTAATATTATGTCAGTCATTTCATCTTTCGAAATTTCAAAGAACAGAATATAATGTTACCTACCTACATAGCTATTTTGATGTGAAAATGTTTATTGTAGAAAATGTATGATATGAATGTAGATAAAGTTATGTATGCGAGTGTATATAGTTAGGCATTACACTCGCTAGATCTTATTATGAAACGAAGCGAAGCTGAGCTGAAACCCAAACTCATGTTTTAATGCCCATAATTATACAAGTTTGAACACCCCTGCCAGAATATTTTGATTAACAAATGTTACCATTGGTCGATATGCTGTCAAAGCGGTGAAATTTTGATTCTAAAACTGAAGTGCTGATAAAACTAAGCCAGCACGTGCTGAAATATTTGAGAATAATTTTATGACGTCTTCCTTGTCTGATCTTACCATTTACGAGTATAACATTTTATAACCTACCATAATCGCACAGTAAAAGCTTTAGCACTAATGTGTTCTCATGTTACCCGACTACGCCAAAGCCAAAGGAGGGTTATGATTTTGACTGGCTGGTATGTATGTTCATCTGTTCCCTCATAGGTCCTAAACTATTTATCAGAACTGGACAAATGAGGTATCTTTGCGTATTGCCGGTGATTATAGGCTAAATGGCATTTCATTAAATCTAATATAGCGCCCTGTTTTCGTACTTTTTCAATGTCATTTTTAGTCTTGGGCTTAGGTTTTTTTTAATTTTTGCGAGGCTTGAGTACACCAATGGTGACTATGTCAGCCTCATGGGGAACTACAGATACCTATTTCAAACTCTGCCTTGGCCAGAGTCCGAGGCTCTGGAGCCAAAGGCGTGTCTTACAAATTTATATGGTACTGCGTCATCTGACAAAGGGCGACTCAGGATAAAATTAACACCTCCATCATACACATTCATAGCATCCAGATCCAGATACATTTCACAGTTTTTTTTAATCCTGTAAATGAAAACCGATTGTGTCAAATTTCGAATATATGTCATCGGCACTTCAGTCAAAACATCTGAATTCAGTCAGCCGGTTCCAATTACTCAGATTCTCGCAATTCACCATTTTCGCTTTTGTCAATAGAAGAGACTGGCTGGTTGGCTCGAACTCTGCTTTGAAATAATTCAAAGTTGGAACGTTTCAGTTTTTTAATGTGTAAGTGGTCAAATAATTTTGTGCCAGCACTTTTGACCTGAACAGTTTGTATTTTTAACCCCGGATACGAAAAGAAGCGTGTTATAAGTTTAACGTTTTAAAAAAAGCCGTGGCAGCCTAGTGGTTTGATCTGTGGCCTCTCAAGCAGAGGGTTCGAATCCTGAGTTCGCACCTCTGAGTTTTTCGGAATTTATGCGCGAAATTACATTTGAAATTTGCCATGAGCATTTCGGTCAAGGAAAACGTCGTGAGAAAACCTGCACACATCTGCGAAGCAATTCAATGGTGTTTGTGTGAAGTTCCCAATCCTCACCGGGCCCGCGTGGGAACTATAGCCCAAACCCTCCAAAAAAGTCCTATACAATGAGGCACACCGAATAACGCGTTAAAAAAAAACTAGACAGTGTACTGAAATTGTAGCGAAACGGATTAAATGGGGCTATATATATATATAAGTTTGGTGTGTGTGTGTGTGTGTGTATCTGCCACCACTTTTTACTTAAACAGTTGATATTTTTACAATGTTTAAAAGGCCTATTTTTATACCATCAATCAAGGCTGAACTAAAAACGTCACGCACGCTGTCTGCTCCATACTTCGCGTGCGAATTCACCCTGTTTTAAAAGTTTCCAGCCACGCCACTCGAAAATAGCTCTAACCACATCAAAAATAGAAACCAAACGAAGTGTACCTTTGCCGCTCCACCGCACTCAGGACTAATTATAAAATTAAAAAGTTTGCTGAGTACGTTGAATAATGAAAGGGTTCTGTTGTATGGTTGGGTGGCGTTAATTTAAGCAGCCTACTCAACTGCTTGCATATATTTTATTTTCTTCATGCAATAGCTACCGTTGCTTGCATTTTATGCAATAGCTACCGTAGAGTAAAGAATCTGCTCTGCATTCGTACATACGGTTGGCAGTGACACTGCAAGCAGAGGTCTTCATGCAGGACTTTGAGTAGCTATAAATATGAATGAAGGATAAGGACGTGATTTATGTATGTACTAGCTTCTGCCCGCGACTTCGTCTGCGTAGAATTATACATAAAAACCTTCCTCTTGAATCACTCTATTAAAAAAAACCGCATCAAAATCCGTTGTGTAGTTTTGAAGATATAAGCATACATAGGGACATAGGGACAGAGAAGGCGGCTTTGTTTTATACTATTTATTTATTTATTTATGAAATATCTTACACAACATTACAGTGCGACACTAAGGCATTGAGTAAGACAGACTATGTAGTGATTATGTATAAATGGTTCTATGTATATTCCGGGGTAGACAGAGCCCAAGACAACGAGACTTAGAGGCCACGTTACGTGGGCGTATAGGTGGAAAGAGGGGAATCAAAAAGTAATGGGTTGACACATGTCATGATTCCTTCGATTTTCGCTCTTGCCTCGACGGGCTTTTACCATATGCGCAAGAAGAGAAGCATCTGGTACATTCTATGTGTATATGTATTATGTGTGTATATATAATTTCAATTTGAATATTACGAAGTTATCACGGCATAAAACTCTAAAAATCATATACAATATTTAAATACCAGACGGCACGCGATTTATCGTGTTTTTCAAACTTAGGTGTGACAATGGCCGGCCATGTTTTTCCGTTTTATTGCCTCGTTAATGAAAAAAGACGAGGCAGGTACATAAGAAAATACATACACATACATACACAAATCACGTCTATATCCCTCACGGGATAGACAGGGCCTGAGGTAACAAAACCTAAAGGCCACGCTTAGCATGATTGTAGGCTTATAGGTGGAAAAAGGAATCAAAATAGTGATAGGTTGATAATTCCTAAGAATTTCGCCCATTCCCTCGATGGGCTGTTACCATCTGCGCGGGACGAGAAGCAACTGGTACATTCTGTATTTTTCCTTTGCTCCCAGATCAGTATGGAAGTAAATACTTTGTATACTAATTAGTTACTGAAATTTCCATAAAATTAAGTAAGTAGTACTATCGAACAATTTCCTGACCCACCATAGAACGTTCTCTTCTCAGAGTAAAAGTCACATGATTTTCCTTGTCAATTCGATGTATTTGTTGGGGTGCGAGTCGGGTTACCTCCGCGTGTGGTCAAGAGCTGCGGTTCGTTTTTGTATCCGTCCGGGGGGAAGAGCAGTGCTTGGTCCGGTGCACCCTGGGCATCGGTTAATGATTTCCTGGCAGTTTCTGAGGGTTATCATTAACCGTTGGCTAAGAGCCCGACGGGGGAAGGGTCTTTTGACCGCGTTCTACAGTACAACGTTGCCGACATTTATGTCACAAGATTTTTGAATAATATTGTATTTATTACTTTGACATTGGCGAAATCATCGCATCGATCGATGGGGCCATATTAGAAAAAGAAGAAGAAGAATGCATTGTCACTGTGAAATTTACTGTGAGAGGCAACAGTGTATCAGGAATGAATTCGTTCGATAGTACAACAACAAACAAGTGAATGCCCCTGTGGTGTACCTACGTATGTCTACACACTCGGGTACACTTGGGCTAGTGCATTGTCTGGACTTCGAGATAACTCAAGTTGAACGTAATCAAGGGAGTAACTGAAGACTTCTTTTGTTTTGGAACCGTGTTGATTTTTCTTTCGAGCGCTCAATGAACTTGCTACTATTTATTTTAGTAATTGGTAAATGTGTACAGAAACAATACCTTGCAATACAAATGTTCATTATTGAACTGCACAAGCCATTACTGTGAAATGGGATTACGTGGCATTGTGAAAGGTTTTTGTGACATCCATTTTTATGTTTACTTTGTACTCGTAAAATGCGTTTTTATTTTGCTATAAAATTTGCGTAAAATTTAAAAATGGACATCATTAAAACTGGCTGTACCTTAAAAACAGTTAATAGAAAGATTTTGTAAAAATAACAATAACAAGGGTTTCATGGATGCTTCTCAGCTTTATTTTAATAATTCATCTTAATAACCCTCCTTTTGGTCTTCGCCGCAGTCGGGTATAAATAAACAAAACAACTAACAGAAAGATATCAAAAAAATGATAATAGTCCGTTTTTGAAATCACCTAATAGTTTGATAATCCAGTTTATTAACAATATACAATATTTCCATTTCAAAATGAACACCACATTACCACATTGTATTTTCGCTTTTCAGAAATTCGGACCATTACATTCTACAGGCACGCAATTCACTACGAAATATAAAAAAAATGTTTAAGTACTCTTAGAAATACAACAATAAGATACTTTAAAAACTAAGCTAACATACTACTTGAAAATTCAACATTTTTACTTTCCAAAAACAGCCTTGGATTGATCTAAATTTAAATTTCTAAACGATACTGAAAAATCGAACTCGGATCCTCATCATTCCATAATGCGTGCTTTTACCCTAACACCACTCATAGCAGGTAGGGTAAGTGTGTTTCAGTTTTGAGTATCGTTAAGAAATTTAATTACTAACGGGTAAAAACGTACAAATAAATAAAAAATCAAGAAGTAAAATTCTCGAGTCCTTTGACAGTGATCTAAACAAACAGTGCGTTTTCTTTCAGTCAGGACCCAATACCTACCTATATCTATACTTACTCGTATTGCATGTAATACAAGTATACATGAACATTTTAATCATTCATGACGGAATTCAACTGTTGTTCATACTTCCGTGTATAGATCTTCTTGGGATCGTATTTATCAACGAGCTGCTTCCAGGAGTCGCTTTCCTCATGAATAAGGTAATGTATGACCTTGCGCATGCCTACGCGTTGCGCGGTTGTGCACTTTGAGCATCCTGTCTGAAGCGCGTCGACAATGTGAGCTGGAATAAAGAATTTGATACATATGCCTACATAAATCGCGTCTTCACAGTTTTAGTAAACAGGGTCTAGCCTAGTTTAAGACGGTCCTGCGGGATGGGGTCCCTCTTCGCGGCACCTGTGCAATGCAGGTTTGGGAATTGGCATTGTTCATTTTTTTTAAGCTGTGCTTTTAACACCTTTATTTGATAAAATGGACTATTTCAAGCAACTAATTTGAATATTATGCTTTTACGTAGCTTTGTTAATTAATAATAAATATTTTTTCGCTGTTTGATAATTCGTGAATTTAGACAGAATCCCAATCGCCTTCGTTCGGCTGGCTATAAAAAAACGGCTTTGTCTATGGTTTTGTTAGATTTGACAGTGACACGTGACAGTTGCCATAGCCAAACTTTTTTTTTCATTTTTGTGGCAAACATTCGATGCTGGATTCTGTCTAAAAACCCGGTCGTTCGGTCAAACAAAGGTTCAAAGTACTTTTACAAAAATATCTGCAATCATAAAGTATTTTTGAAATCGGACAAGATAAATCGGATAATTGATGGTTTTCCTCGAAATGGTTTTCGAATTGGAGCATACAAAAAAGAATGAACAATGCCAATCATCCGTAGGGGCCCCTAGATTAGGATAAGATAAGATACCTAGCGGGTTCTTGACGTCAATGTGTTAACCAGCTGAATGACACTTACTCTTGAGGTCCTTGCCCTCTGGCGTGCACTTCCCTTTTTCCAACACGCATTTAATGTATGCTGAGACCAGCCGCTTATTCCCGAGCATCTCGTCGATATCCAGGGCGTCATATTTCTCCGTGTATTTCTCCGTCTGCGCCGTCGCAATAGCAAAGAAAGTGACGGCTATAGCCACGAAGATGAGCTTCATTCTAGAGTCAGAGAGAATAAGGACGTCAAGTTAAAGAATTGTGTGAGTTTAGGAGAATTTGGGAGTAAGCTCGGCCCTTCTCCATTTGCATGCCATGTGGAAAAAACTAAATTAAATTGAAGTAAACGTAGCGAAGAAAATTGAACTATTTGTCACAAAAATCATAAATTGCAGTAACGTTAAATGTGCCTTCTACATTATTATAAGATCGCGTGCCTATCTGCAAAACCTTGACTTGGTCCCAACTTGACCCGTTTAATCAAGATGCGAGGTTGATAACACTAATGATATTGATTCCAAGCTTACAGAAAAATGACTACAACCTATGTAAGTTAGTAAAAATAAGTAAACATATTTATTTGATTAACAAGTCTTACATAGGAACACCAGCTTACAGTACAAACTAATGCAAGTTTAGATGTTATACTGGTAACCTAATGTGACCTAATATCTCTTCAGTAAGGACTCTGCTATAATTTTCAGGTCAGATTTTGTTTTTTAATAAGCGATAGATGCAAATGCGTAATGAGCCAGCGACCGTTTCACTTTTGCGAAGACACACACAACGCTGAGCATCTATTTTTAATGTCTGTTTTTTTTGCTATAAATTGTGTATATTCTCTTATATTTGTGTGTCTTGCAAAAAGGAATAAATGTCTTCTTTCTTTCTTTCAAATAAAAGAATACCCAAATAATTAGTCTTATTTCGTTTCAGGTAAGTGTCCTGTCAGAATTCGAGGTCCAATAGTAAGTACGAAACGGTTCAAAGTCTATTTAAATGCTCTCACATTCTGCGAAAGACCGTTACCTCTCATTCAAGTATGCTATAAGGGGACGAGTGACCACGATTATACGAAATACATTGCGGCCTTGGGAGTACCATGTTAATCCGTACTTCATACCGGATACGCAATTTAGACCGCACAGTCAGCGTCCGTCGCCAACCACGTTTGTAAAATTGACTCTGTGGTCAGAGGTCACTTTGAAACTTAACCTAGTAATTATAAATATTGGAATACTTACTTGAATTCCAATAGCGAATCACTGAAATAGAACTATGCGTCTGCTCCAGCAGTCGAAAGAAAACTGTGATTGTAATAGAATTTCATTGCGTTTTATATCAATAGAAGATCCTTATAGATAGATCACCTCGGCGGGTTACTGGAAAAATGTAATGCTGCATCGTTTAACGTCTGAATTTCTTTGTTTTTATTCAGGGTTACCGATAATGAGATCATTGTCAGTTTTATGCCGTAGTCATTATACTGAGTGAAATTTGAATTAATAACGGTAGTATTTGCTGTAAACCGCACAGTTGTTGTCATCGTGAGAGATCGCGAATTAATTAATCTTGTCATAATTAAGTTTACAGTTTTGTATATTGCATGAGGTCAAGCTTACCCACGCTGGTCTGGGAGCAAAGAAAAAAACATAGAATGTACCAGTTGCATCTCTTCCCGCGCAGATGGTAAAAGCCCATCGAGGGAATAGGCGACATAGGAATCATGTTATAGGCGATGAGGCTAGCAACCCATCACTATTTTGATTCCATTTTCCATCTATACGCCCACAATCTTGCTAAACGTGGTCTTGTCACCTTAGACTCTGTCTACCCGGTAAGGGATAAAGACGTGATTTGTGTATGTATGTGTATGTATGAGGTCAAGTATTTTGACCGACTACTCGTATTCCAACGAGTGCGTGAATGGTGAGTGGATAATTAATACCTTTTGATGGAGTTTTATACACACACACACACACACACATACACATATATCACGTCTTTATCTCTTACGGGGTAGACAGAGCCTAAGGTAACAAAACCTGCCACGTTTAGCATGATTAAGGATTAAGGTCGCATAGGTGGAAAGGGAAATCAAAATAGCGATGGGTTGCTAGCCGCATCGCCTATAACATGATTCCCAAGACTTTTGCCCATTCCCTCGATGGGCTTTTACCATCTGCGCGGGAAGAGCAGCAACTGGTAAATTCCATGTTTTTTCTTTACTCCCAGACCGGTATGGAAGGTACGGTTTTTATTGGATAATAAATAATAAAAGTAAGTTTCTTGCGGAGATTTTGCTACTTTTATTGATTATACTTAAATATAAAAAGTTTATTCGTGACAATAATTTAAAATTCGTGAAAAATTGACACGAAAAATGGTCCCAACTCAGCATTATGGTTGGTCTGTCATTGGGACCATCGGGTGAAAAAAAAATTACAAAATATAATAGATTAAACACAAAAATACAATAATAATAGTAAACAAACAATATAGTACAAAGAGAGGCGAGATTAATAATGTAAACATAATAAGGTGCCCTTTTGCCCTTTTCCACCCTTTGCAGACGTTCTAAAAACTAGGAGAGAGGTTAAAAAAATACTGCTGTCTTTAGCATCATAAACTTGGCCCTCTCGAGGCCTATCCTTAGACCCTCTCTATTCCCTGCGGCACATATCGGAGTTGTGGTCGGCTTGGCTTTGTTTCAGTTATGAACTTGGGTCCTAAGGTCTCTGTTGAAACTTGAAAATTAAAAAGAATAAGAGGTTGGTTATCAAGAGATAGTATCAGCCCCAAAGTGTCCCGGCAAAAAACTCATTACTCACTTGGAGAGCTGTAGGCTTATTACCTAACTCGCTCGCAATCGCCATCGTGTTCATTTTGACAGTTCATGTATGGGCTGACAATTGGCATCGGAATCAGCTAGCTGTCACATTCATACAAGAACTGTCAAATTTAACACGATGGCGATTGCGAGCGAGTTAGGTAAATAAGCCTACTGTTTACAGAGCAGTCGCATTTTCACTACAGATGGAAAATAAGATAAATAAATGTACATACAGACACACATAAATCACATCTATATCCCTTACAGGGTAGACAGAGCCTAAGGTGACAAGACCTAAAAACCACGTTTAGCATGACTGTGGGCGTAATGGAAAGGGGAATCAAAACAGTGATGGGTCAGTCATTCGTAAAAAAAAAACATTTCGAGCACTAAAACATGACAATATAATAATAAATTGATTTCAGATAATTTCTTAAAATCATCTATATTTTGGTTAGTAGGTACATTTAGTGCTTAGCTACTATATTAGTAATTACTTAAAATTTTAACAATACTTACAATAGTCTTGCATCATTACTTCATTGCAAACTAGCTGTTGCCCGCAACTTCGTCTGCATAGAATTCGCGTATCGCTATCCCGCGGGAATTACGCAATTTTCCGGGATAAAAAGTAGCCTATGTGTTATTCCAGACTATAATCTATCTGTGTTCCAAATTTCATCCAGATCTGTCCAGCCGTTCTGGCGTGAAAGAGTAACAAACATCCAAACGTTCTCACAAACTTTCACATTTATAATATTAGTAGGATTAGTAGGATTTATAATATTAGTAGGATTATTATTGAGCTTTGGAAACAAATGAAACATCAAGAAAAGCAACATTATGAACATTACTTTGTGGTGAAGTAATTTCGAACCCCTTTTCTCATTCACGTCATATTAAGTTATTTCCTTTGCTTTATTACTATGAAATTTAACTCAGATCATTATAACTTCGATCGATACTCCATTACAGTCAGGTACCGTGACCCGGCCAAAGGTCGTCCGTAATAGTCTGTTAATAAATCTAGGTAAAATATCAATGCTGAGAAATCGCATGGCGGGGAATAGCAAGGCCAATTTCTATAAGTAATAGACAATATTTTTACATACACATTAAAACGAAAGAAGTTGATTTAGATTATTTATTCATTCAATAAACATTACGTCATAAATTGTACAAGTTAGGAGAATTTAGATTGAAATATAATAATATAATATAATAAATATAATAAAATACAGCCTTTTTATTCCGAATTCGCTACAATTTCATTTGTTGTTGTTGTTGTTGTTTTTTTATTATTAAATTGTCGCGTAGTTCGGCGTGCCTCATGGCATAGGCCTCCTCCGTGTATTGGAGGGTTCGGGCTATAGTTCCCACGCGCGCCCAGTGCGGATTGGGAACTTAACACACACCATTGAATTTCTTCGCAGATTGTGTGCAAGGTTTCCTCACGATGTTTTCCTTCACCGAAAAGCTCATGGCAAATTTCAAATGTAATTTTCGCACATAAATTCCGAAAAACTCAGAGGTGCGCGCCCGGGATTTGAACCCACGACGCTCTGCTTGAGAGGCCACAGGTCAAACCACTAGGCTACCACGGCTTTTTTTTTTAGATTGAAATAGTCAAGAGTAAATAAAATCAAAAACAATAATAATAAAACAATTAGATACAATTAGCTTAATTCTTCGCTAGGGATTGCCACTGCGTAAGTTTAGGTAAATAATGAAATAATAATAAAGGGTTAATTTAATATAATATCAAAATTAATGGAATAAATCCATTCATACCCAGAAACTCGTTAACAGAATAAATCCTTTCTTAACGAATACCTGTGCCTAAAATTTTGGCGCAATCCGTTCAGTGGTTTGAGCTGTACGTTGATCGATCAGTCAGTCACAGTTGCCTTTTATAGCAGACCAGCTTCTGCCCACGACTGACTGACGAAATGACTTTCTACCAAGTTTCTTGTAATGCGCTGTTATATTCAAAAAAGACATGTAAAAGAGCCCTTGGTGGTAAATTTGCAAAAATAAATTTTGTTTTTTTTTTATCGTCTGCCTTGGCTAGAATGATATATACAAACCTTCCTCTTGAATCACTCTATCTATTAAAAAAACCGCATTAAAATCCGTAGCGTAGTTTTAAAGATTTTAACGTACATAGGGACAGACAGACTGTGGAAAACGGCTTTGTTTTATACTATGTAGTGAAGATCCTTGCAAAGTTAGGGTGGGTTGTTAGCAATGAGTATTATACTGTTCCTGAGTTCTGTAGCTCTTTTTATTTCAGCTAAAAACCTCAATATTTGAGTTCCTTGATCGAAATGGCAGCCTCTGTTATATGAAAAGGCCTCTATCCAAACATGTGCTCTTCCGCATGTAAATTGCTGCGTAAACAGGCTGTCTGGAAGAATTCGGGACTCTATATCCAAGAGTGTTGTCGAATATACAACCCATTAGGACAAAGTGGGACACTTGGTGACCGAGCAGCTGCCTAATATTATGTATTTATGTATGTATTGTACATAAAACACATTCAATTTTACAGGTAATGAGAAAAACAGATGTACAAAGGCAAACTTATCCCTTAAAGGGATCTCCAGCTAACCTTCAAACGATTGTCAGGACAACAGATACCAGAGTAGACAGAGTAGAGAGTAGAGAGTTTAAACATCAATCCGCATAAAAGACCGACCATGCACCGATAATTTAGAAAACAATTGACAGCCGCCTTATTGTTCTTTTTATTCAGTGCCGCGGCGCGTGGCAACGGACTAGCGCCAGCCAGCCACCAACAGCCAAGAAGGTTGAAACCCTAAAAATTTATTATTCAAAATACTTGCACACGTTGTATATAGAACTCCTTAAACTTTGATTCCATTAATCCATTGTTTAATGAAATCTCTTGATTGTTTACCATTCCGAACGATTTATGACAAAAGTTCCGCGCTACATTGTTAGATAAAGTAAGTTCGCGTGAAGTTTTATGTAAGAACAGACTGGTTATAAAACGAACGGAGTTTGTTCCTGATCTAGTTGGAATATTCTAGATCGTTTGATAAAAATGATAAAAGAATCCTACTTAGATAGTGTTGTAAAAGACTAGACCTTGTTTTTCTGATCGTTAGGAATAGTAAATACGTTTTGAGATCTTGGTTCAGTGTGTAGTTTTTTTTAAGAAAATCGACTCATTAAGTAAGTAAATTCAGAAATCCGCCGCCTTAGCCGACGAATAAAAAAGAGACAAAATTATCAACAATTACAAAATGTTCGCGACTAATTTCAGCCACAAAATAAGTCAACATTTGGAATGCACCCCCAGGGAAAAGTGGGCACTACGGAAGCGGTAAATTTTTACAGGTCGTAGAAGGCAATCTCATGGGGCGCAACCGGTTCATACCGGTGCAAACGGGAAATAACTGGTTAATAAATAAGCGCCATCTAGTGAGAGTTGTTGTCGGGAGCGGTGTGACTTTTGTGAGTCGTAAACAAGTGGTCACGCTGAATTGACGGTTGATCATGTTCAAAAGATATCGTAAAGAGATTTAGTGCGTATTAGCGCCAATTTAGAATACAATATTGAATAAACATTTGCGGGTTGGACTTCAAGTACCATAGGTACATACAAAAATCATAAATCACGCCTTTTCCCTTACGGGGTAGACAGAGCTTAAGGTAACAAGAAATTATATGGTGAAGCAAGCGCAATTAACATTTTATTTTACTGTTTTGTGGTGTTATATTTGTGTAATATTTTCTATTGTATTGTGCAGATTGTGCTGTACTGTCAAAAAATATAAGATGTACGTACAAAGGCAAATTTACCTCTATAAGGGATCTCTACCAGTTAACCATAGTTAGGCCATTTTGTAGCATGTTAGAGGCTAAATTAAAATATTGGTGAACTAAACAGTGTGACTTCTAAGTATGTATATTTCCTTCGATACAACGTGTTCTAAATTTTATTTAGCATTGAAATCCTAGCGCTGCGAAGCATAATATTATTCCAGTGAAAATTGTAATTTACATAATCAGCAAGAGGGAAGCGATACAGCGGGATCGTCATATTTAAGGCTTTAAAATTTATATTTCAGGGTGTATTTGTTAGGTTTGTATTTAATTAACATTGAGTTGTTTCCGTGTCAGTTACTGAGCGTGTCTTTTTCTTTGTAACATGTTTAATTTGACGCAAACGTTTATATTTTGTGAGTCACTAGCGACGGGTGCAATCAGTGTTTCTCTACTATATAATGCATCTAATAAACATAATAAACATTCCTCTTGAATCACTCTATCTAGTGTAAAAAACGCATCAAAATCCGTTGCGTTAGTTTTAAAGATCTACGCATCAACATATGACAGCGGAAAACGACTTTGTTTTATACTATGTAGTGATTCATGGCCACTTTATTCTATACTAGCTTCTGTCCGCGACTTCGTCTGCGTAGAATTATACATAAAAACCTTCCTCTTGAATCACTCTATCTATTAAAAAAAACCGCATCAAAATCCGTTGTGTAGTTTTGAAGATATAAGCATACATAGGGACATAGGGACATAGGGACAGAGAAAGCGACTTTGTTTTATATTATGTAGTGATAATAATCGAATTCTTCTCAGACAAAGTCGCGTGCAATAACCAGTCTTTACCCAGAGTAAAAGAAAGTCGCTCCTTGCCATCTGTATGTACGTACGCTTAGATCTTTTAAACTTCATACATACATAAATCACGTCTTTATCCCTTACAGGATAGACAGAGCCTAAGGTAGCAAAACCTTAAGGTCACGATTAGAATGATTGCGTATAGGTGGAAAGGGGAATCAAAATTGTGATGGGTTGCTAGCCACATCGCCTATAATATGATTCCTAAGATTTTCGCCCATTCTCTCGATGGGCTTTTACCATCTGCGCGGGAACAGAAGCAACTGGTAAATTATGACAGAACTACCTATTTCACTGCAGCCGAATAGTCATGAGTCGTAGCATTGTTTGTGGCAACAAAGCCTATTGAGAATCGACCCCCAATGATGAGGCATCCGTCCTGCCACGAACGGACAAAGGACAAAGGACAAAGGCGGAAACATGTGGGAATTGTAGGCGGTAGGCTCACCGCCGTATGTGAGACCTGTTGGCATTTATACCTACACCGTTTCAGCGCAAAAATGCATTAAAGAATAAAAAAAGACATTTATTCGTTTTTGCAAGGCACACAAAATATAAGAGGGTTTACATAATTTTACAGAACAAAAAAGCAAGAAAAAAAAACACGGACATGAAAAATAGATCATCAGCGTTGTGTGTGTCTTCACTAAAGTGAAACGGTCGCTGGCTCAGCATTACGCTGAGGTGTTAGACACCTGCAGCACTGATTTTCAGCCAGAACCGTCTGTGACGCACGAAACGATACACAGATAAAAAATACTACATAATCCATAAACTTTTACGTGAATAAAGTAATAAATTAATAGAATAAATAGATAGAACCCAACTTATGTGTAACTAAAAAATACAATAATAATAATAATATATATATATATATATTTTTTACATAAATTAATTAAATAGTTAAAACTAAATTGTTTAAAAATACCAGGCTGGCATTATCAATATGCAAAGTGCTGGAGGACTGTAAGGATTTTTGGAGCGTCAATAAGTGATCCTCCAGCTTGCGCTTGATGGTGTAACTACATGACGCTCCTTGGATAGGGGGAGGAATATCATTCCTATCATTATTAGTCTCCTATTATTCCTTTTTCCACCTTTACACCCGCAATCTTGCTAAATGTGGCCTACAGGTACCTGTTACCTTAGGCTCTGTCTACCCCGTAAGGGATGAAGACGTGATTTGTGTGTGTGTGTGTGTGTGTATTATTAAAAATCACATACACAGATACATACATACATACATAAATCACGTCTTTATCCCACACGGGGTAGACAGAGCTCAAGGTAACTAGACCTAAAGCCCACGTTTAGCATGGCCGTGGGCGTACAGGTGAAAAGGGGAATCAAAATAGTGATGGGTTGCTATCCGCATCGCCTAAAACATTATTCCTATGCCCATTCTCTCGATGGGCTTTTACCATCTGCGCGGGAAGAGAAGCCACTGGTACATTCTATGTTTTTCCTTACTCCCAGACCAGCATGGAAGTAATAATTAGAAATCACATTAATTTCTTATTTTATTTTATACGACAAGGAAGCCAAACGCGCAAGTGGGTCACCTGATACCACTCAAAGACACCCGTAACACTAGAGGGTTGGTATGCAAGCAATGCAAGCTGCCAAGAGAGCTGAGATAGAATACCTCTTGTGCTATTGATTTTACCAGCTGTCTTCTTCCTCTATATGCCTGAAACAGAAGCGCAATATTTGCTGTTTGTTGGCAAGATTAGCAGGTAGACAAGACGGTGGTAGCAATCCGGATGTTTCACGAGGTCCTTCCGCACGTTTTCCGTGATTTTTCCAAATCTATAGTGATTAAAAACGCGAATAATACGTGTCAGTATAATCTTCCGTTTTTACCAACAATGGCATAAGTAGTAGGTACACAGTTAACTGTACTTGGAAGCAAAATAATCGAGATACCCATGCATTTTTGCGTTGTTGCCAGTGATGTTGAGGTCGTAAGTATTATAAGCAGAGCCCGGATTTTTCATGGCAAAACAAAACACTATCGTAATCTAATCGATACGATGTTTTTGAACTAACGATTACTTACTATAATGTCGATTTATCGACGTTGGAGTTTGTGCAGCATACGAGGAGTATTTTTATTAGTTTAATACGTAAATGTGAAAAAATGAAAAAAAAAGTTTTTTAAAAGTAGTGACTTTATGTTTCTATATAACTTCATAAAAACTATGTATGTTTTTTTATGTTGTATAGGTATGTTATTTTATTTGGTCACGTTTTTTATTCTATTACACAATTATCGATATCGATAAAATTATGTTTCTATCACTAGCCAGATTACGATGGTGTTTTGTTTTGCCATGAAAAACCCGGGCTCTGATTATAAGCATCAACGCCATAATAGGTGGCTCGATTTCTTTGCTCCCAAAGTATAGATAAACACAACTAAACTTATTGAAAAGATCAGCCTAAAAAGTCATGTCGCACATAATTATTGTCACATGTGGCACGCACCTCTAAAATTACCACTCGCTCCCATGCTATAAAGTTGACCTAAATTTCGTTAAACCGCATGCATGTGCCCAACTTTACCCAGAACGTGCGGTATTGTAAAACGCGGAAAACACTCAAATTAGGCAAAAACTCACCTTATCGGAGCGTCGTTAGGACTCCAACCAATTCAATTTTAGCTGTTTTCATGGAATCCCAAATTTTTCACAAACTTTTCGATCAGACTGTTAATGTTTGCAGGATATTGGGAGTTCGAACGATATTTTGCTTTTAGAGTGTCGGATTGAGTTTATAAGTCGAATTATGAAGTTGAATTAGAATGGGCTGCCAAAAGAAAGATAATGTTTATTTCACTTCAGAGTTGTAACTTATTTTGTACTAGCTGTTGCCCATGACTCCATCTGCGCAGAATTCGTTATCCTGTCTATTTGTTTCCGCCACCTAATTAAACTGTCTCCAACTTATTTCCTTATTGGTTGTCTGGAAGAGATCGCTATTAACCGATAAGACCGCCTATTGTCTACTTTGTTCTTTGTTTCTGTATTGTTTTGTACTGATTTGTGGTGTTCAATAAAGAGTATTTGTATTGTATTGTTTTGTATTGTATCGCTAAGAATACGCTTATCGATATTCTGCGGTAACTTTGCTGTTTTTCGAAATAAAAACTATCCTATGTCCTTCCCCAGGACGGAAACTATCTGTATACCAAATTCGGTTCAGCGTTGAAAAGGTAACAGACAGACATACTGTTACTTTCGCTATTTATAATATCTAGAACACCTTGAATATAAACTAGGATGTAAAATAATTCCGTACAATACGCAAATCACATCTTTATCCCTTACGGGGTAGACAGAGCCTAAGGTGACAAGACCTAGGCCACGTTTAGCAAGATTTTGGGGCTAGGTATAGATGGAAAATGGAATCAAAATAGTAATGGTTTGCTAGCCGCATAACATGATTCCTATGATTTTCGCCCATTACCTCGATGGGCTTGTACCATCTGCACGGGAAGAGAAGCAACTGGTACATTCTATGTTTTTTCTTTGCTCCCAGACCAGCATGGAGGAATTCTGTAATTTTCGTAAAGCCGACTAAATACTCTTCCTCGAACTGAGACTGAAAGGATTAAGACTCCAAAATTCGATTTTCGTAGTTCGTATTATTCCATCTCTCTCACTCTCAAATTAATTACTAAAAATGCGAGCAAGACGGCACGAAACGTACATCATAAATCGAATTTTGGAGTACGCCTGGCAGGGGAGACCGAGGCAAGTTGAGACAGAGGTGAGTTGATACAAAGCCTTTTTCTCTGCACCTATGACAGTTAGCGAGGTCACAACTTCACGGAAACTGTGGAGTGTAGAAAGAGCAACGAATTAGCGAAGTTACCAGCCCGATAAACTGTCACAATTCAGAGAAATCGGCTTTGTATCAACTCACCTCTGTCTCAACTCTCCTCGGTCTTCCTTGCTAAAAATATTCAAGAGCACATAACTCTTTTCTTAATTATGTTAAAGTAGGTACTTCAAAAGCTTGAACTTTAAAGAAATTTGAATGGGAGCCTCGTTTCTTCAATAAATGCCGGTCAGGAGAACTTTTTAAGTTCTTATAATTGAAATGAAAGCTTGGAAGGCTGTGCAAGTTTGTCCAATACAGGCTGAAACCTGAAAGTTAAGCTGCGACTAGCACCGACGCTGGTGCTTGTAAAAATACAATAAAACTTATATCCCTTCTTCTAAATATATATAACTCAAAGGTGACTGACTGACTGACATAGTGATCTATCAACGCACAGCCCAAACCATTGGACGGATCGGGCTGAAATTTGGCATGCAGGTAGATGTTATGCCGTAAGCATCCGCTAAGAAAGGATTTTGATTAATTCTACCCCCAAGGGGATAAAATAGGGGATGAAAGTTTGTATGAAACTTTGTCAATTTTAAACCGATCGGGCTGAGACTTTGCATGCATGAAGCTACTATGACGTAGGCATCCTCTAAGAACGGATTGCGTAATTTCTGCGGGATAGAGATAAACGAATTCTATGCAGACGAAGTTGCGGGCAACAGCTAGTTAGTAAAATAAAATTCTTCTTCCATGCTGATGGTCTGGGAGCAAAGAAAAAACATAAAATATGCTAGTTGCTTCTGTTCCCGCACAGATGATAAATCCATCGAGGGAATGGGCGAAAATCTTAGGAATCATGTTATAGGCGATGTGGCTAGCAACCCATCACTATTTTGATTCCCCTTTCCATCATGCTAAACGTGGTCTTTAGGTCTTACCTTAGGCTCTGCCTAACCCGTAAGGGATAGGTAAAGACGTGATTTATGTATTCAATCTTTTAATTCAATGTCAATGAGTGATTTGATAATAAAAGAAGAGCAAAGAAATTCGACATAATTTAGTTGCTCAAGTCATGGCGTTAAATTTTTTTTTTTTTTATATGAGAGGGGGCAAACGAGCAGACGGGTCACCTGATGGAAAGCAATTACCATCGCCCAGGGACACCTGCAAGACCTGAGGAATCACAAGTGCGTTGCCGGCCCTTTGAGGAACAGGAAGGCTCGCTTTTTAAAGATCCCTAAATTGTACCGCTCAGGGAATGCTGCAGCAGGAAGTTGGTTCCAGATCTTTACCGTTCGAGGAAAGAAATTGCGTTTAAAACGCACGGTGCTTGACTGCCAACCATCAAGATGTTGAGGATGGAAGGACAGACGGTTCCGCGAAGTACGGTAGTGGAATTTAGCCGCAGGCAGCAATCCGAAGAGTTCATCGGAGCACTCCCCATGATAGATACGATACAGTATGCAGAGGTAAATTGCCATTTTAGATCGATCTCTTATGAGACCGTAGTCCCACGGCCCGGCAATGTAAATCATCTCTTACTGTTCTTACTGGCTGGTTTGCGGCCTATTTTACCTTTCGATACGAGTCAATGTAGACCTTGAGCCAGTCTGCCTTGTGCCACCATTATATGAATTACTGTCACTTACTTTTGCTTTTAAATAATAAAATAAAATAATAAATAAAATCTTGAGACAAATTACACCAATTGACCCAGCCCCAAACTAAGCAATGCTTGTACTGTGGGCACCAGGCAACGGATAAACATACTTATATAATGTATATAAATACATAATTAAATACATACGACATCCATGACTCGAGCAAAACATTCGTATTCATCATACAACTGTCTGCCCCTACCGGGATTCGAACCCAGGACCTCCAGCTTCATAGTCAGGGTCACTAACCACTAGGCTATCCGGTCGTCAAATATTAATACGTTTAGAAGGTGTTTCCATAATCATCCCTTTACTCTTATACAGTCCATTACCAGTAGCTATCACTTACTATGTAAGTATGTGCGTTTGTATATATCTTTATACTCCGCATCGAACAAACAAGGCTTCACCGAACTCCTACCATAAGTTTCCTATCAACTCTAACGACAATCTGTAATTAGTTTCCGAACAAGATCGTTGATACTTAATTATGTATCGATTTACTTGTCAAAGATACATCATACTTTGCGACGAATAAACTATCCTCTTAACGAAGGAGGTTAGCAATGAACTTCGGGAATTGTTGATGGTCTATTTGTCTGACGCCTGAACAACTCAAACAAACAACAAATCTTGTTGAATTTGATTTGCATATAACCATTTTGACACGGAAAACGCTATTACTTACTTTTTATCAAGATTTCTGAAGGAGTTCTTGCAAATGTGAAAGAAGTCTCTCTTTTTCTCTCTCTGTCTCTCTATTCGTCTGCTCGCTACCTCTACACGATAAAACCGCTTTAACTATCCTGATGAAATTTAATAAGAAGATACTGTTGAAGACTCTTTTTAATAACCTTTTTTTTACTGTCTTTTATAAACCTTTTAAAAAAGCTTTTGTAACAATTGAATAAATTGGATATGTCAGCAACTTGGGTCGTGTGATTTGCAGTTCCCCAATCCTCAACATTTTTTTGGTCCTACGAGCCTTATTTGAACAGTGAAAATGATCACCAGGTCAAGGACCAAGTTGCTGCCTCAGCCACAGGAATTTTTTGAGGCGCGTTCGGAGTCGGGGGCGCCCGCGGGTGGGCTAGGTAGGTCCTCAGAACTGGACCACGTCTTGACCGACGCCACTGATACGCCCGCGGACGACCGCGGCTCCGGGTCGCCTCCGATGGCTTCGACTCACAATAATCCCCCGAGTTGCGATCCTAGTGTCATTTCTAGGTCGCGCTTGTCCTCGCGGTCAGCGTCCACAGTGCGGGCGCACAGGTTGGCTGCGGAGGCACAGCTAGCGCGACGGCAACTGGAGCGCGAACTCCACTACATGCAACAGGTGAAGCAGGTGGAGCAGCTCGAGATGGAGGCCAGCCTCGCGGCTCGGGAGGATGAGGAACGTTCACGTGCTTCACTTACTGCGGCATCTCGTGTCGCATCCTGGGTAAGTGACGTTCAGAATAACGAGCCCAAAATAAAGCTCGAGTCAAGGAATGACGTTTTTTATGAACCCGTCTCGCATTTTAACTTGGCCAGACACGAGGCCGTTAAAGAAGTAATGCGCGACAACGCGATTCCAGCAACGTCACAGCGCGATTTTGTGCATACGGCGCCGAATAATACATATTGCAAACAGCCGACGGTTTATGTCAAAAAAGAGCCCATGGACTCATTTCCTTTAAAAACTGATCATTCTAAACCAGAACCGACTTACCCGAATTTTGTAAGGCAATTTTCGAATAAATACATCGATTTGATGACATTTAGTGGAAAACCCACAGAGTGGCTTATGTTTAAGCGCACGTATGAGGATACCAAACATTTATTTACGCCCGCAGAGAATTTAGCCCGCCTACGGGGCGCGCTGCGCGGCCGCGCCCTGGAGAGCGTGTCGGCGCTGCTGTACACCGCGGAGCAGCCCGGTGCGGTGCTGGCCACGCTGGAGCAGGCGTTCGCGCGGCCCGAGGTCATCGCGCAGCATGAGATCGCTCTCGTGCGAGATTTGCCTAAGATAAGCTATGATCTAAAGGAACTAAACTTATTTGCCTGTAGATTGCGTAACAGTATAGCTGTCATCAATAGCTTAGACCAGAAAGAATACTTATTCTCAATAGAAATTTTTCACAGTGTTCTAAGCAAATTGACACCTATATTGTACAGTCAGTGGAAAGATTTCGCTTATAGTAACAAGCAGTCTTTATCGAAACTGCAGCTTTTATCCGAATTTTTGAATATTGAAGCAGATAAGCACAACAAGTATGGTTTGATCCCAGACTTTGCTAAGCGACCTTGCAATCTGCCATTTCATAGCTCAAGTCGCCGTGAAAACGTCAACGTGGCGTCTATGCGATCCAATAACGAGTCGTGTCGTTACTGCAAAAATAAACATGGTTTGACAGATTGTAAGGACTTTAAGGCGCTCAGTTTGGACGATAAGTGGTGTTGGCTGCGTGAGGCTAGGATCTGCTATAAATGCCTTAAATCTAAATCGCATCGATGGAAGACTTGTAAGATTGACCGTTGCGGCATCGACGGTTGTCAACGCTTTCATAATCCGATGTTACACTCAGCGTCGACACCGCACGAGCCACACATTGTCGACGAGTCGCCGTCTTCATCCTACAATGTTGTTACTGATTCTGATAATAAAAATAAAACTGTGACTATATCTAATGTAACCCAATGCGAATCGAACGATTTAAATGCAGCTGACTGTACTCGTGTATTCCTGAAAATTGTTCCTGTGGAAGTGAGCGGACCTAAAGGAAAGTATAATACCTTCGCCTTGCTTGACGACGGCTCCACGGCAACCTTGATCGACTCCGAAGTAGCGCGCCTCATCGGTGCTTCAGGCCCTACTGATTCGATCAAGGTCGACGGTGTCGCTGGCATGTCGGCGTGCAAGTCTGTTCAGCATGTAAGCTTTTCAATCAGAGGCAAACATTGTACTGAGGCATTTTCTGTCAGTAACGCTAAGGCTATAGACACATTGTCACTGTTCACGCAAACTGTCAGCCGCAACGAAGTGGATCAATACTCGCACCTCACCGATTTGATTGACGAACTGACATTGGTCGATGCAAAACCCAAGATTCTGCTCGGTGCTGAGCACTGGTTTTTAACTGTCAGTCGGGAAGTCAGAGAAGGTTCCAAAAATCAACCCATTGCTACCCGCACAGTTTTAGGTTGGGTATTGCATGGCAAATCCAGTAGCTGGACAAAACCTGTCCACTTCGTTAACCACGGCCACTTTTCTTGTTTTGAACGTATAGATCGTTCTATGGACGAGCAAATTAAAGATTATTTTCTACTGGACTCCATAGGAATTGCTAAGCCAGACCAAGACTTGTGTTCAGAACAGGAAAGATGTGCCATGGAGATTTTAGAATCTACAGCTAAGCGGTTGCCTTCTTCGAGGTTCGAGGTTGGTTTGTTGTGGCGAAAGGACATTCCAAAGTTACCGGACAGTTACCAACAGGCGTTTTCAAGATTTCTCGGTTTAGAAAGGCGTATGAAGCGAGATGCAGAGTTAAAAAAGGGCTACTGTACTTTTATTAATAATATGATTGATAAGGGTTACGCTGAGGAGTGTCCTAGAGGTACATACCACGATGCTATCGACTTGTTGTCACAACCAACAATTCGTTGGTACTTGCCTCACTTTTCTGTGGTACATCCTCAGAAAAATAAACTTAGGGTTGTTCATGATGCAGCTGCTAAGACTTCCGGTATAAGTTTGAATTCTCTTCTGCTACCAGGTCCTGACATGCTACAATCTTTGCTACACATTCTGTTTCGTTTTCGCGAAGGTCGTATCGCGCTGACAGCTGACGTCAGGGAAATGTTCCCTCAGATTAGAATAAGAACTGAGGATCGTGATGCTTTACGGTTTATTTGGAGAAACGATTGTAGCTTGGAGATAAAAGAATATAGAATGACTTCTGTCATTTTTGGTGCCGTCTGTAGTCCATGTACTGCTTTGTACATTAAAAATAAAAATGCCCAAGAATTTCAGGAGTCATATCCTGCTGCGGCAAAGGCTATTATAAATGATCATTATATGGATGATTATTTAGGCAGCATAGACGACGAAAAGGAAGCTTCGCAACTCGCGGCTGATATTGTTACTGTACACAAACAGGCAGGAATGGAAATGCGTGGCTGGGTCTCGAATGTGCCTGCTGCACTATCGTCTGTTCCTGAAGACCTACGCGCGGCACCTCTGGATGTTCATGTAGGCCCTGAAACATTTATCAGAACGTTAGGTCTTGTTTGGCATCCACAGCCCGATGCTTTCCGTTTGGCCAGCTTTTCAATACAAATACCTGAAACTGAGAAGCTGACTAAAAGGAAAGTATTGTCTCTTTTAATGTGTCTATACGACCCTTTGGGCTTTCTTACGCCTCTAATTATACAGGGCCGTATCCTTTTTCAACAAACGTGGAGAACTGGTGTTGATTGGGACACAGAGCTACAACCAGACTCTGTTCGTAGATGGCTGTCGTGGTCTAGAAAGCTAGCTGGAATTTCTGATTTTAAAATTCCCCGATGGTATCGATGTGGGTTCCAAGGTAAGGACATCAGTGACCGGCAGCTTCACGTGTTAGCTGACGCTAGTGAGCAAGCGTACTCTTGTGTTGCGTATTGGCGATTTACGTTCGCGGACGGCTCCGTCAAGCTGTCTCTTATTGGTAGTAAAGCGCGCCTAGCTCCTTTGAAACCCACGTCCATCCCTCGACTCGAGCTCCAGGCAGCTCTGATCGCAGCTCGGTTTGCTAGTACTATTTGTGCTGGCCACAAAATTCAACCGAATGCAACTTATTTTTGGTCTGATTCGACCACGGTATTAAGTTGGATTCGCAGTGATGCACGAGCATTTAAACCGTTTGTTGCGAACCGCGTTGGAGAAATCACCGAAATTTCCAACGTCTCAAATTGGAAATATGTACCAGGTGGTTTAAATGTTGCTGACGATGCTACAAGATTAGTAGACCGTGATATAGATTTAAAACGATGGTTTTCTGGACCTGCTTTTTTATTATTACCGTTTACAGACTGGCCTGAAGAACCATCGTCTCGCGACTTACCGGCCTTTGAAGAGCTAAAACCTCTAAAGGCGCAGGTAGGCTTAACGATTTCTGAGCAACCTTCATCGGTTGTACCAGATCTATCGCGTTTCAGCGATTGGTTTCGTTTGGTGCGTGCGACCGCGCGCGTTTACCAATGCGCGTACAAGTTTCGGTCTCTTTTAGCACGTTTTAAAGATTCAAATTCCAAATCACCTACTAATATTTCTTTCCCAAAGCTTCCTCCTCTTACTGCATTAGACATCCAAGAAGCGGAAAATGCTATCCTCAGAAAGTCACAGATGGACAGTTTTAGCGAAGAACTCGCTCTCACGCACGACTCCAAACCTTTACCCAAGTCAAGCAAGTTATTTTCCTTGTCCCCGGTTCTCGATCAATGCGGTTTGCTCAGGCTGGACAGCCGTATTAAGTTTATGAGAAACATTGATTTCGACACCGCGTCACCCGTCATTCTTGATGGCCGCCACCCCGCCGTTCGTCTTCTTATACGTCATTACCACGTAAAAGCTGCACACAGATTTAACGAACTAGTTTGTAACGAGTTGAAGCAGCGATACTGGATACTGCGATGCCGCAGCGCAGTACGTACGGTCGCCAGGCAATGCATGTTGTGTACCAAGCGCAGAGCAACGCCACAGATTCCACCGTTGGGCAACTTGCCAGAAGTCCGACTAGACCACCATGTCCGTCCATTCACTAATGTAGGCTTGGACTACTTCGGGCCTGTAGACATTTCAATTGGACGGCGCAGAGAGAAGCGTTGGATAGCCCTTTTCACCTGCATGACCATACGCGCAGTTCACTTGGAAATTGTCGCAAGTCTTACAGCCGATTCTGCTATTTCATGTCTTCGACGTTTCATGGCACGCAGAGGTATCCCGAGGAAGATCTTGTCAGATAACGGCACATCGTTTATTGGAGCCAACCGACACTTGGTCGAGTTCTATAGTCAGCCGGTGCAAGATTTCGCTGCCAACAATAAAACCGAGTGGAGTTTTATACCGCCTGCGTCGCCTTTCATGGGCGGTTGCTGGGAGCGACTCGTGCGCACGGTTAAGACAGCTCTTATGGCAACACTGAAAGAGAGAGCTCCTAGAGAGGAGCTGCTTCATACTCTTCTTTTGGAAGCTGAGGCGTTGGTCAACTCAAGGCCTTTAACGTATGTTGCCCAGAACAGTGAATGCCAGAGTATCACACCTTTTCACTTCCTGATTGGCTCGTCTTCCAACCAACAGTTACCAGCTCGCCTTGATGATAAAGTCTTCTCGCTGAGGAAGGAATGGCAGAAGGTATTGCGCCTCTCAGAGCACTTTTGGACGAGGTGGCTCAAAGAATATCTGCCCAGCTTAAGGCCAAAGAAAAGTCAAGGCCATTACCAGAACATGAAGGTTGATGATGTAGTTGTCGTCGTGGATCCCAACTTACCAAGGGGGGTGTGGCCCATGGGTAGAGTTACTACAGTTTATCCGGGACAAGACGGAGTCGTGCGCGTCGCTGAGGTGGCTACAAAGGGAGGCTTCCTAAAGAGACCCATAAGGAAGCTAGCTCTATTAGATGAGCAAATTGTGTAGTTTTCTACACGTGGGCGGCGATGTTGAAGACTCTTTTTAATAACCTTTTTTTTACTGTCTTTTATAAACCTTTTAAAAAAGCTTTTGTAACAATTGAATAAATTGGATATGTCAGCAACTTGGGTCGTGTGATTTGCAGTTCCCCAATCCTCAACAGATACTTTGAACATTTTTTAATACAAGCTTTTTTTGCTGGCTGTACTTGCATTGTCATCCGTCTCGCATATGTGTGTACCAAGTTTCAAGTCTATCGGACCAACCGTCGAAGAGTTCCCAGTCTTCGCCCGCGCGGGTACAGATGTGCGGGCGGCAGGCGCCCTACCCGCCCGCACCTCTCTCGGCCCCCTTTGTCGCCTACCCCGCGTCCCTGTGCCGCGCGGGCGAGGACTCATTTAAGCGGTCGGTCTATAGGCCACCAGAACTCCACTACCAGATTATAGTATTGTCATCCGACTTACATAATTATGTAAAATTTCAGCTCAATCCTTTAAAGATATCTGCTTCCAAATTGAGCCTCAAGATTCCACCCGGACAAACATACATACATACATAATATATAGATGCGTTGCAAGTTAAATAAAAGCTTGTGACTTGTAATAACAAAAGATTGTAAAAGTGCTACCTACCTACTTTTTATTCCGGAAAACTGTATAATTCCCGTGGTACAGCGACAGTGAATTCTGTACAGAAGAAGTGCCGAGCAACAATTAGTAATAAATAATACAAATGCGAAAATTTATGGGCGTGTGAGTGAGACAGTTGTACTTCTTCCACAGTAGCTGGAAGGATTGGTTAGGTTAGGCAGAAACTAGGTGCTTGTAGTTCTATGTTTTTAGTCTCCAACTAACTAGGAACCCTTGTTATATCATGTCTGCTCATTTAGGCGGGCCCACGTTGTATAGTTATGTGCTACATTTGTGTTTCAGTTTAAAACGTAAGACAGGATTAAAGGTACCACCAATGTTAGTAGGCTACCAAATTCAAATTCAAAAAGCAGCGAAAAAAGCGAAGCAGCTTTATTTAAGAACTCGATGTTCCCCGCGCACAAAATTTCCTGTTTTTTTTTTATTAATCATTATTATTTTAACGTAATGAAAAAGATGACTTAACTAAAAAAATAACAATACCTATTTTATGTTTTAGTAAAAACAGAATCTTAATCACCTTTGTCTTCTAATGAAAGGTTTTCAGTGAATGATTAATTTTAAAAGCATTAGAGTAGGTTGTTTAGTATTCAGAAAAGAACAAAGCCTTTTAGGGCTCAAAAACAAACTTGTGCAAAAAATGGCGTGGACGCATGAAATTTAAAGTAATAATCAAAATAAGAAAAATATCTTTGAAGTCACGAAAATAAAACGCTTAATCACGATAGTTCTGTTACTATCTGTAACTGTTTATAACAAATGTACTGACAAGCAAAAATAACGGACCATATTCCGTACAAAGTTATATAAATGAAAAGTGACTTTTTATCTTTGCTCCACAGTAAGTATACCTGTGGAAACAATGTTTCCACTTCCGAGACGTTTGGCGCCGAATGAGTTCTTGTATCTGGGTAAACGAGTGAAAACAGAACATTATTATTTATTATGTATTTTGTACGACATTGATAAGTACGTAACTGATAAGACGAGCCTGCCGCAGGCTGCGAAGGCTTTAAAACATCGATGACGCGCACAATTTCATTGTTCTTCGTGTCATGCGAAACAACTAGGTCGGAACCATTTCGCGTGATTTCGAAGAGTCCATGAGATCCTTTCGTGTAAAATGAATATTTATGATACTTTTTTAAGTACTACGCATAAAAAGTGTAGATTGTTTTATTTATGGCAAATTTGCCTTTATTATGCTGATAGTTAATTATCATTTTGTTATTGACTTTGGATTTGTGTTTACAAGTCAACACCAACCAAAATTCCAACAAAGGAGCTGAATAAAAATTGGCACACGTTTGAAGCAAACAAATACCTTGTACAAGTACGAATAAGAATATTGTAAAAGCGGACTCTGCAACAAAAGACCTGAACTTTCTTCTTTTGTTACTCCCACATTTCTGAACAAAGTCAAGCTTGTCTCAATCGCCTACATTACCTTGACTAAAATTCAAAGGAACAATTTTCTGACACAATCAAGAGGCTAAGGGCAGCAAGGTGTATGATTTTGACACATGTTAACATTAGGTTAACATACCTAGATAGTTATTTCATCACATTATGACATACTAAATGAGCAGCAGCTCTCCTTAATGACGCAGACCTTAACTACTGTGTATTTGCGGACCCTCTAACTTTTGGCTAAATATAATAATTCACTTACATTGCTATGTTCTCTTGCACAACTAGGCGAGTTATCCTTAAGATGCACGCAATGGATAATGTGTTTAATAAAACTGTAGACACGCATGGTATCTTTGGTTAGGGGATGCGGTTTAAGCCCGTTGTTTCTCATTAAAATGTTATTATATAGGGGAGAGTTCTGGTCACAGTTGGGGCAAAATATGTTAAATCAAGGCTCGGTTTTCTCGCTTGCCCCGTGGGAAAATTGAATCAGGAATTAGTTGCCGCGCTAGTAGATTTTCAGTGGAAATTTCTTTAATATTATAATGTAAAGGTGATCTCACGAGAAAAAGTAACGACTCACTTTTCATGCAACTTTGTATACAGACACATACACAAATCACGTTTGCATCCCTTACGGGACAAGACCTAATTTCTATGATTGTCAAAGATTTACACTAGAGTCTGTACAGTTTAAAATATGGTTTAAAATTGCATCATAAACTCAGACGTTTTCGAGCGCAACCTCATATTTTTCCAACTTTAATTACCTTAATTTTGTACATTTAGTTGGTGTGGTTAATTTCGTATACGGCATAAACAGGGGTACTCCGTGCTACGCAAATGAGGACCACGGTGGGATTTCAATGAAATTCTGGAATTTTCAACAGCATCTAAAACTTCGTGCGAGCACAACCTGAGGTTAAAGCTAGCTACACTTTACCACAAAGTGCTCGTTCAGCGTTTAACCAGATTGAAACAGACGTAGTTTAATTTTGCTTCGAGTTAAACTACTTAACATCCGTTAATTACTTGACACAACTATTACACCTCGATAAACCAATTGCTTTACATTCTAAACTCGACAAATAAATCACCCGTAATATGTAGACGGCTCAGCAATGTCTACGTTCGAACTGTAGCTCGTCAAACTATTTCGCAATACATTGCGTCTGTTGTTAATTAACCGCTATGTGGTTATCATCTCAGCAGCGCAATGAACAGAGGAATTGCTTCGCGGTCGGGCGGCAACCGACATTTTCCCGGGCCTCAGTTAATCTTATTACTAGAGTAACTTCCAACTATGTTCATTAATTTATGGGTGAGATAACAAAGTATGAGATAACTGAGGCGGGGCGTGGGGGCATCTCAAAGGGTGCTCCACTAATGGGTTGTACCTGTGACCGAGGAGATAGTAATAAGCGTGTACGTGGCTCATGTTCAGGGCCTCTAGTAGTGTGTTTTGACACACACAACAAACATCTAGCGTCCATCATTATCAGCAGCCGCTTGATGTGAACAACTTGCCACCTGGATCCATCGGTTGCATTGAACTCTGGTGATTTCATGGGTCACTTACTGGGAGGCCTGCCAACACTGAAGAACCTTTTTCCTTCAACGGTTATCTGTTCTTCTGTGTGTCTTCCATGCTGGTCTGGGAGCAAAGGAAAAACATAGAATGTACCAGTTGCTTCTTTTCCCGCGCAGATGGTAAAATCCCATCGAGGAAATGGGCGAAAAACACAGGAATCATGTATGTGTATGTCATAGGCAATGCGGCTAGCAACCATTACTATTTTGATTCCTCTTTCCACCTATACGTCTACAATTATGCTAAACGTGGCCTTTAGGTCTTGTAACCTCAGGCTCTGTCTACCCCGTAAGGGAAAAATACGTGATTTGTGTATCTGTTCTACGAGTGATATGGCTTTCCCATTGCCACTTTGACTGACGTGTTCTTCGAGCTAAGATAGACTAGTTCTTACGCGAATTTTCGTATTTTGGAGTCCTTTGTGCAAATAAATCCCCTGCATAGCTCTCTCGATTCTAAACCTCTTTAAAGCAGCCAGCAGTCAAGGACCTCGTCTCAGAGCCATAAGTCATGACTAGCAATACGCTGGTTGAATACTTTAGTCTTCAGGCACTGTGGAATTTTGGATGAGAAGACATCGTGAAGTTTTCCGAATGCTGCAGAGTTAGTTTATTCGGTCCTGTATGTCACGAACGAATAAACCGAAAAAATATGTTTTACGCGCCCAACATACTTAAATAGCTTGACCTCAGCTTCGCGAATCACACCCTAATCTGTACAAGTACCCTTAGACCTTCACAAATCAAAAATCGACCCTTACCCTATGAGAAGTCAATTTCCATAACATTGAATAATTTTTCCATGCTGGTCTGGGAGCAAAGAAAAAACATAGAATGTATCTTCTCTTCCCGCGCAGATGGTAAAAACCTATCAAGGGAATGGGCGAAAATCTTAAGAATCATGTTATAGGCGATGCGGCTAGCAACCCATCACTATTTTGATTTCCCTTTTCACCTATACGCCCAGAATCATGCTAAACGTGGCCTTTAGGTCTTGTTAACTTAGGCTCTGTCAACCCCGTAAGGGATAAAGACGTGAATTATGTATGTGTGTACTGTATGTGTGTATGCACTGTGACTCTACCAACTGTTGTTTTAATATAGCTTCGTAATTTGGACAATGAGGTAAAACACCAGTTACCGAAGTTGCGGCCACCCAAACTTGGCATGCTTGGCTTGGAGTTTGGTGTTACAGTATTTGATTTACTTTTATTTAAGGTTAGGTAAGAATTGCAGCGGACTGTGTTAATTTTTTTAGGGTTCCGTACCCAAAGGGTAAACACGGGAGCCTATTACTTAAGACTTCGCTGTCTGTCCGTCCGTCTGTCACCAGGCTTCTCATGAGCCGTGATAGCTAGACAGTTGAAATTTTCACAGATGATGTATTACTGTTGCCGCTATAACAACAAGTACTAAAAACCAGATTAATGTAAGTATGTTTGTGTATATCAATGACCAATATAAAGTGACCCCACACTGCGTACGTTTTGCTTTGGAGCAGGGATCTGCTTACACTGGTTATTATACATTTATAGATAATGGTACGGAACCCTTCGTGCGCGAGTCCGACTCGCACTTGGCCGGTTGTTTTATGGAAGAGAATAACAAAATACTAAAATCAGAATGTTTTTATGTTTGTCTGTCTAGGTAGGTAAGTAACCAAAGGTACAAAACTGCCCACGATTTGTTCGACAAGTTTCACAAAAGCATTTTTTCATAGTAGCTAAATTTCCATTGTAATTTTTTTCCAAATGCTTTTTTCCCCACTAAGGACTACAGTTCTGTTGTTTACTCAAATTTATTATCACAGTAGCGATTTTTCAGTGTCGCATTTTTTGTCGCACAGTGGCGTTTTTACCCGATCCCAATCGGCACAGAAACAGTGTCAACGGAGCTCCGCTAACGCGGAGCTCCTATTTCTGCGTGGTTTTCGCCCTTCGGGCCGATGCGAAACGAACATAACCTAAACCTACCTATGAGCCGTTAAGCCTAGAGGTGTGGTAGTAGTGCGATACATAAGACTCGATGGGAAACAGGAGCTTTGTGATACCAGGGCTCCATTGACACTGTTTCTGTGTCGATTGGGATTGGGAAAAAAATGCGACACAGAAAAAAACGCGAATGTGAATAAGCTTCATTAAAAGAACAGACTTGGAAAAATTGCATTCGCAAAAAACGCGAAAAGGAAATTTGCTACCAAGAAAAAATGATTTTGGGAAAATAATCTTAGTGCGTGAGTCGGACTGGCACTTGGCTTTTTTATTAGTACGTCACAATACAGCCACCATGACAAATAGAAGGTTGAGCCAACGAGCGACGTAGACGAGTTGTGTTTTCTAGTGGAAAAGTTGAGGTAATTTTCTTGTATCTCGCTGCCTCGCTGACGTAGCCTTTGTGACTCGCCACATGTTGGGCTATTATTGAATCGCAAAAACTTCGCTTTGCGCAACCGCGGCAATTTCGCTCAGTTCTTGTCGAGTTACTGCTTACTGAGTCGATATAGAAAAACAATGCGAAGAAATTTCTTCTAGTAAGAATAAACCTGAAAAAGCCGTGGTGGCGTGGTTTGGCCTGTGGCCTCTCAAGCAGAGGGTCATGGGTTCGAATCCTGGGTTTTTCGGAATTTATGTGCGAAATTACATTTGAAATTTGCCATGAGCTTTTCGGTGATAAAATTGCATATTAACCTGTAAGTATGGGATTGTTAGGTCCAATAGCGTAGGGTGATAGTATTTAGTGTGTTAGTATGATTATGATTATGATTACGGAGTAATATCACTGTGATTTTTATTTCCTTCACTTGTAGATTTTTGTGTTCAAAATAAATCACCAGACTGCTTTCAATGGAATGAAACCAAAAGGAGTCCTAAATCTCCAACAAAACACGATTGAAGTTAAAAACATTCATAAAACCTTCCATGAAACTCCTTTTGTCTGTCGTTTGAGTAAAAACCTTTCCCTGCCGCCTATTTACTTCTATAAACCAGAGATATGCTTAAAAGGATCGCTGTTCTCGCAAAAAATGCGCTCACGTTACATGGCGACCAAGGCATTCTTTTACCAAGAGTCAATGTTATTTGTATTAAAACCTCAAGAGACCATTTTAAATTACAAATTTAGGTGCTAGGATTCATCTGATTATCAAAAACAATTGCCAAGTCATGTCATTCCCATTAAATTCTTCACGAATTCAAAACAAGTATACCAATGCAACTACTAAAACAGATGACTATTTTTGCACCTTGTTCTTTAACAGCTACACATGGCACTATCAGATCCAGACTAATTTATTAACAACGTACAATAATATCACGTTGGACATTAACTTAGCGTTTATCCGTTTATCTGGTGTCCCAGTGCCGGGCAAAGGCCTTTTTTTTTTAACGGAGAGGGAATCTTTATGGATGCCTTAGGCACGGGGATGCCTATACTCGAACTAAAAACTCTCCGGTGTTGCCTCAGTCCGGTGTGACGGGGACGCAGTGGGATGCCACCAGGGTTTCAACCACAAACGCCCCCCCCCCGGTGGCCCCGGCTTCTGCCAGGACCGCGCCAAGAAGGGGAGGGCCCATACGCTGGGCCCGGCCGGGCAAAGGCCTCCCATTTCTCTTTCCAACCGTTTATCTTTTGCGAGGCTTCCTCAGTCCGGTTCAGAAAACTCCACATCGTCCCTAAAATTGTCGCCGTTGACAATTCCGCATTAACTGAAATAAACTGAAACAAAAGGCCTCTCTTCTTTCACATTTATTCTTGAAACATAGCGATCCGCCCGCACCAGTCAGAGGCGTAACGACTTTACTGAAAGCCAAGTCATATCGGTAAGATAAAGACCTCTTTGCGGAGTAGCAACGAGTAGTAATGGTTATTTGTCACGGGGAATATGCCCCGATACAGACTTATCGATCGGTGAGACATACGGTAAAAGCTTTTTCAGCCAATGGGTGAATGATAGTAAACATTTTCTACCAGCGAGGCAAGAAATGAACTAAAATCTATGTGGAAATTTTTCAACCCTCTTATAGGACGTCTTCGGTGGACAGTTCAAGTGCCAAACAAATTTCAATGAAAATGAAATGAAATGAAATGTGTTCTTGGTAACAGGCATTACGGGTCACTAAAGCTTATTTCTATTTATTCTGCGAGTGGCAAATTAAAAAATTCACCGTAATCGTAAAAAACGTTATTAAGAAGCCACTTTTTCAGTCGGCCTTTAAAAATCGTGATGGAAGCTGCATTCCTGACATCGTCTTCTCGTCTCGCCGCGTTTCGTCTCGTCTTGCCCAGCCGGTGGATATCCAACTTTACTCGTACGTCTCCAATGTGGTAAATATCAATATTACTACAATGTATTGATCTCGTATTTGTGGTCACACCACGGTATAAATAAATGGTTTACAACCAATGGCAATGATGTGGGATTATGTGGGCGTGGGTTATGGTTGTCTGTCTATCAACCCTTAGGAACTGTCACCACTATTCACTGCCAGGCGCGCTATAAGGATAGTCAATAAAATGCAGAGTTTGGATACTTGTTGTATTAACTTTTCACAAACACAATTTACAATTCACAAACACAATTGCGGGTGGTAGGGCCTTGTGCAAGGTCCGTCCGGATCGCTACCACCATCTTACTCGCTAATCCTGCCGCTAAGTAGCAGTGCTTGCACTGCTGTGTTCCGGTGCGGAGAGTAAGACAGCCGGGGAAATTCGGGCACAAGAGGCATTTCATCTTAATCCTCTAGGTTGGCAACGCATCTGCAATCCCTCCGGGGTTGCGGGTGTCTATGGGCAGTGGTGATCACTTACCATCAGGTGACCCACTTGCTCGTTTGCCTTCCTATTCACAAAAAAAAAAAAAAAAAACACAAGTACACGAAACGGGCTGATAATATCCGTCACAATATATGAGCTGAGGAACTTACGATCTACACAAGAGTTAGGGAACGACTGCCGGAGCGTGCGCTTGGTCCCGCTAAACCCAGCTAAAAAGGAATTTGCTTACACCACTCATATCCCAGTGCACTTGCACTATGATATGAAAGTGTCGTATGTCCCTACAATGGTTTGTCTCGTCCTTGGTGAGCAGTAGATGTTCCACGGGAGCTTGTAATTGTGTCGTACAGACATATCATTTAAAACAGATGACGTTTAGCGACAAAAAATCGCATAGTAACAAGGTTACGTGACAGCTAGTAACAGATAGAAAAACAGGCAAATGAAAGAAACTATAATTTATGTCACGAAGCCCGCCAAAACCAGTGAAAAGTGAATGTTACTGGACCTCACGCGACACTAGCGCCTCTAGTGGCAAATTCACACGCGACACCCCCCATTCACTTTCAGCTTCGCACAAAGGATTTCGCAAATTTTACGCCTAAAGTACTAAGGTCGCATGTAAAGTAAATTTAACCTTTGCAGGACGCTAACAGGCAAGGCTTGGCTTTACACGTGACCTACTTACGTCGCTTGTAATAACACGTAACACCTAGAAGCTGCAGCCTCAGTAAACTCAGTATGTGATGGTATGCGAATGAAAACCGAATCTTCTATATATATAAAAGAAAGTCGTGTTAGTTACACTATTTATAACTCAAGAACCGCTTAGAACCAGGAGACGACCATAGAATACTTTTTATCACGATTTTCCAGCGGGATTGAAAAATTCCGAAATGTTGTTCCAATGAAGCTACATTACATTATTATTCCTTGATTTGTAAAAAGGTGCACTACAAAGGAATTTTTCAAATTTCCCACGGGATAAAAACACGAGGTAAATAATTAAGACTATAATTAGTAGATAATATTTCTAGAGGATCATGTAGGTGCTCTAAGAAGGGATTTTCCGAATTTCCCACGGGATAGGAAATAAAAACCTTATACTTGGAGACATTAGTGGGTGTATGGGGTATGCCGTCACTCTGACGTTATCTGCGCGGACGAAGTCGTGGGCAAAAGCTTCTTTTTTTTTTATCACGAACTGACCAGTGATTGACCTCTATCTCACTTGGTGGAAGGTGCAGATGAGGCCAAACGTGTAACTCACTGGTTCAGTAATAGCCTATTCACTCTAGCCTTGAAGAGCCCTAGGTTGTATCTATCCGGAAATACAGACGATGGGAGCGAATTCCATTCCCTAGCAGTTCGCATTAGGAAGGATGAAGCAAACCGAACCACCGACCGAAACCGAAACCGTCTCGTGCGTGCCAATGGTACGTTGACAACAAATGGGTGAAAACGCTCCCCCCGCCTGGAAGTCCGTTGGCGAAACGGAGATGGAACTATAAGGTCGTGCAATTCCTGCGCACACTCACCAAAATGTATCCGATAAAACACAAAAAATCACGTCTTTATCCCTACGGGTATAGAGGACCCAAGGTAACAAGACCTAAAGACCACGTTTAGCTTGATTTTGGGCGTATAGAGGAAAGGGAATCAAAACAGTGATATTGCTCATCACTATAACATGATTCCTAAGATTTCGCCTATTCTCACGATGGGCTTTTATCGTCTGCGCGGGAAGAGAAGAAAGTGGTACATTCTACGTGCTTATTTGCTCCCAGATTAGATTCGAAGGAGCCAATCTAATTTTGCACGAACACAATACTGTCTGTATGCAGTCTTGGTGTACAAAGTCTGGTCAAGGCAGGTGATTCGGTTACTTTGATTGATCACACCTTTGACGTGGTTCTCTTTGAACAATGAATGCATGGAAACATTTGTCTGCTATTCAGAAATCCTTGAAAACATTTACAGGTCTATTTAGACGAAGTAACCCAACAACCTGCTGAAATTCCGGAACAAAATTAAGAGATCCTCGTATTGGTCTACGCGATCGACTTCGCAAACGCGATTCTTCCTATTCGTGATTCTACACAAAATGGATTACACGCAACTGCAGTTCGTGATTCTACACAGCCGTTATTATAACACAATCTGGATTCTTCATATTCGTGATCCTACTCAAAATGGATTCCACACAGCTGATGGTTACTCACGACATTCCTAATTCTACACAGACGTTATTATAACACAATCTAGATTCTGCCTATTCGTCATTCTACACAAAATGGATTCCATACAACTGCAGTTTCCTACATTCGTGATTCTACACAGCCGTTATTATAATCCAATGTAGGTTCTTCCTATTCGTGATTCTACACAGTATTGGTTAATAACGGCTGCCTAGAATCACGAATGTAGTAAACTGAGTCCGAATTGAATAGCATAAAGACGACATGGTAACTCAGTTCAGGTTTTAGCTGCCATTTTTGTTATGGATCTGACAGCGAGCGAACCCAAACTGATTCGCAGTTAAATGGCATTAGTAGATTATACGGGTTGTTTCAAAATTGTACCGTGGTGTTTCAGCTGCTGATTGGATTGATTTGATTGAGCACTTTTGAGATTTATCCTCGTGATTTTTGATTCCAAATTATGTCACCGTTTGGACAACGTACACTTTGGACACTTAACTTTTGACTTTTTTCTGATTTTTCTATGTTTTCTAATTTTCAGTGTCGTTTAGAAATTTATTTTCTAACGGTAAAACCGTAAAGTAAACATAAAAAAAAATCAAGAAGTAAAAATTCTTCATTCATTTGATAGTACCTATCATTTGAAAAACAGCGCCTTCTCTCCTCCCTGGTGAGCAGTAGATGTTCCACGGGAATTTGTAATTGTGCCGTACAGACACATCAAACAAACAGATGACACTTAGCGACAAAAAATCGCATAATAACAAGGTCACGTGACAGCTAGTAACAGATAGAAAAATCCGAAGGCTTACCCACCTGTTATGGGTGGTGTAGGGGTATAGCATGCGTCACGGAGTGACGAGGATCCGGGCTCGATTCCGGGCCATAGCTTTACTTTTTGTATTTTTCTGTGTTCTAATTTTCAGTATCGTTTAGGAACTTGAACATCGACTAATGTATGGTGTTCAGCTGTTTCGTACAGATGAATGAGAATGCATTTTCGAGTAATAAAATACAGAGATCTCACAAGATGCCTGAGAAATAGGTTTACTCGGCACACAATGAGCGTGCAACAATTATTTTAATTATACAGTCTAATGTTTCAGCTTAAACCACGAAACTTAGATTGAGGAACCGTAGTTAAGAGCATTCTAGAGCATTAAAGTGCTGGGAAATAGTTCGGAAAAGCTTTATTGTGGGATACTTAATTTCGACCCAAACGTAAACCTAGACTTAGTAACAAAGGTCTTGTAATAGTACCTAGCAGAGCAAACACTATCAATTGAATCAAGTTTTTTTTTAATATTTATTTTTACGGTTTTACCCTTTAGAAAATTATTGCTTTGTAAAATTTTTGAAAATTATGTTGAAGGCGCACTGTCTGAATCTTGTAGGTATTTTCAGTACTTAGTATATTCCAGCCAATATATGAATAAAAATGAATCGTCGAAATGTATGTACGCGCATAACTTTCAAACCACTGCACCGAATTGAATAATTCTTTTTTAGTTGTGTTTGTTTCTGTTTGGGCAAGGTTTTTACAAAATAAAATTTTGAAAAAAAAAAACTGCAACGGGGCGAAGGCGTGGGCAACTGCTATATTTAACAAAATATTTACCCCGTAATGGATAAAGAAGTGATAAATACGTATGTATGTTTAATAAAATACGTAAAGCAAAGCATAAAGTAGATAATCATGCCTTGTCACGTTCGAGATGCGAAGGCACGCTTTACATTTTCGCGATAACCAAGATTCTAAAATGAGTGTTACTGTGTGTACTTCAAGAATAAACGAGAGTTAACGCGAGTACAGTCAAGTGTAATAATATTAATATGTATCTAGTCAAAGTTTCAAAAATAAGTACCATGCGCTCTTACACCGGCGTAATAAGGTCGTGGGACATATTTTTGAGAAGTTCGTATCGATACTTATTTTTGCACTTGACCGTACATGAGTTCATGTGCTGACAATTAATTGGCATCGGAATCAGCTAGCTGTCACGTTCATACAGTCAGCGTCATATAGTAAGTAGCAGTCAAGATCGTCAAATACTTGGAAACACAAAAATGGTCATTAACAGTGACTCAATCAAGGCGTGAAATTGTTCGGGACATCCATCGTGCACAAATATACCGGAGCACGCACATCGCCAAATACTTAGTACACGGTTGCGTCGCCAGTTCCTTTTAATTTGAACTTGGTTGACACGCTGCCGCGATCCCATGAACGATAATATCCCTTGAAACATATCAAACCAAAATTCAATGAAATGTGATATTTCTTATATTCCTTCATTACACATACACATCTAGACCATTTTGTCTTATATTTATTTAGTAATGAAAAGGTTTTTACGAGATATGGAAAATATCTTATTAAAATGGAACAAGATAAATGAATAGAGCTCTCGAATGAACAGTCAAGCGGTCCCTATAAAACAGATTTTTCCTCTTTGCTTATACATAATTCAAGATTCATCATGTTTTAATATGTACAAAAGAACTTTATTATGTGTATTTCCTTGTTTGTATAGTGTGTTCTTTAGATAGGTCCCTACTTGTTTTCATTACCTACCTGCATTGCACGGTCTCATAATGTCCCCTTTTTGGCGCGGTCCTGGCGGAAGCCGGGGCCACCAGGGGGGGGGGGGGGGGGGGGGGGGGGCGCGGCGTCTGTGGTGAAACCCTAGTGGCATCCCACTGCGTCCCCATCACACCGGATTGAGGCAACGCCGGAGAGTTTTTAGTTCGGGGGGGAGTCCCAAATAACCCTAGGCATCCCCGTGCCTAGGGCTTCCATAAAGATTTCCTCTCCGTTAAAAAAAAGCACCTGTTTTTTTTAATACACTGACTGTTTTACAAAGCTGCTGAAAGCGACTTTCTACAGATCCGTAAATGGTTTTCTTACTAATATTAGAAATGCGAAAATTTGTGAGTCAGTGAGTGAGTGAGTGTGTATGTTTGTTCTTTCTTCACGCTGAAACGACTAAACGGATTTCGATCAAATTTACAACAGAGATAGCTGGTACCCTAGATTAAAACGTAAGATACTTTTTATCCAGGAAAATTGCAAAGTTCCCGCGGGATAGCGATGAACATCTCAAAGGTCGTAGCTGCCTAGAGTCACGACTTAAATAATTCTTGCAGAATATACCATCAACATCAGTTCTTAAGTCTAATTCTAATGTGTTTTGTTTAATATGACGTTGTTACATTTGAGCGTTTTAAAAAAAACAAAATTGAATTTTTCTTTCTCAGAATTGTTTACCCTATCGATTCTTATACAAGAAAAAATGTGTCCCATAATTTCCATTCTAGTTCGTCACTTTTTTCATGTAGGTATGTCTGGAACGTGACGAACAGGAAAAAACATCCATACTAAAATCTGGGACACATTTTTTCTTCTATGAGAATCGATAGGGTAAACGATTCTGATTAAGAAAACTCCAAAATATTTAAATTCTGGAAAAAATGTACATTTGGACGTTTTTGGAAAACGCCCATTTACATACTTTTTGACAATTGTACATTTTGATAATGATGCGTTTTGAACCATTGTGTACGGGACATTTGTACCAAAATTACCTGTTACTGTTACCGACAATTCAACCTGCATCCATTTACTGTGGCAAACAGTACGAAAAGTACCGCATCTGTTATAAAACTAAAATCAGCATGCAATTTGGGCTTAATGGCACCGTTATACCTAATTGCAACGCTTGGAATAATAGCTTCAAGGTACTTAACTGCAATAAAACTTATTGGCCTGCAGTGCATGCATTGTTGCAATAACTAAAAGAGGTTTTTATAAAGTAATAAAAGTTTTTTAAAATTGTGGGTACATTCACCCTACCGGTTGCGATAGTAACTGAGTTCAGATGCAAGAACCCTTTGTCAAATCGTGTCGACTCCAGTACCAACTGGTACGAAACGGTGTTACCAATGTTTAATTTAAAATGGCCGACACTTTGGCAGTTTTGGGATAAAAAAATGGATAACTTCACTTTTGACGGTCGGTCGAGTGTCAACATCCGCTGAAGGCGCTACGAAGGTTATTTTATGTGGTGTTGGTTTCAATTGTCATCCCCCCCCCCTCTTTGATATTTTTGAGTTAGTAACACTGAAAGGTTGGTTTAATGGTACACCTACAGTGCCATTATTAGCACGACACGGTACAGCCACAGTATATATATAAGCTAAAGCAGTAAGGAAACTACGAACAAATCGGTTGAAACGAAACACGCACACAGGCGCGCGCTTTACACGGCCCCTAAGCGGACCTGAGCCTGAGCGGAGTGGACGAGGTCCGCTTAGGGGCCGTGTAAAGCGCGCGCCTGTGTGCGTGTTTCGTTTCAACCGATTTGTTCGTAGTTTCCTTACTGCTTTAGCTTATATATATACTGTAGTACAGCGTCCATTATTTCGCATTGCAGCATCATAAACATTTAACGCAAGCTTTCAAATTTAGCAAAATAAGTACTCGTACCGCGTCCTCTTGCTGCGTCATAAACAAAGTAGGTATGGCTATTTATGTTCACCGTCAGCGTAATAAGCAGACAGTATCCTAATATTGCTTTATACATTTAATTTCTAACGGTAAAACCGTAAAAGTAAACATATGTTAACTCATGTTAACTCCCCTGTAGCCTTAAGCTGCAAAGGCGTCTCCGTAAGTCTTTTATTGCCGTAAATTAAAAAGAACTAAATCCGGAAGACGCAGCTTGGGAAGGCCCCCACAATATGGTCTGATGACCTGGTGAAAGTCAACGGAGTCTGCTGGATGACCCGCGTAAGACTGGTCATCATGACGCTCTTTGGGGGAGGCCTTTGCTCAGCAGTGGACGTCTTTTGGCTAATGTTGAAGAACTCACTGGACTCCTTCATTTGCGAATAGTCCTGCCATCGTTTAAGTTTTCTGGGATTTTACTGTGAAAGTATTATGTTAACGTATTGTTTTACTCAATTTCCTGTGTTGAAAGGAATTGTTTCCTTCCGCTACGGTAATTAGGCGAGGCTGGCTCAAATTTTAATGAACTAATCTCGTGGATGGACTGCTCTTGGCGCATAAATTAACATACATGATTAATGATACCTATTTTATACTATGTTTTGTGCCGCGGTTGGGTTAATTTTATATTTGGTACAGTCAATATAGCCTAAGTCAGAGGGGCAGTTACATAAAACACACATACGTCCATACCTTCACGCCTCTTTCCCACAGGAGTAGGCAGAGACTACTTTCTTAGAATACTTGTTTCGCTTCACCCACATTCATCAATCTCTTCATAGATGCTCGTCGGTTTCGGGTACTCCTGACCTGACCTTTTTCCAAAACGTCTTCTATTTCTGCCCAGCAGAGTGGGATGTATATAGGGTGAAGATGATGATTATGATGAAGCACATTATGTTCACGAATTTATCATAAAATAAGATTGCGAGCGAACCTAAACTGAATCTGAATTGAATCGCATTAATTAATTACTTTTATTTATTGTTTCAGGTAAGGGATCATGGTGTTTGATTCCGAAGTCTATGCTTCTACAGTTGGTATTTCTTAACAATACTGACAAACTAATAAACCTGCGATCGTGTACGGTTAGTAAAGCCAGGGTTAAGGGTCTAGTCTTTTCCTGTGATCTAATATTTTTTTACAGCAAAAGCGTAAAGAGCTTGCGAGAAACTTTTTGGAGGTATCAATTTCAGCTTGACATCTCCATGCATTCCTCATAATAACTTTTTTTAAATTTAAATCCAAAAATTAATTATAATTTTTGTAAAAGAGCTGATACTTTTCAAACTGCTTCCCCAATTTTTACCAAACATGGCTAAGAACCACCGCAAGGAAACTGGATTTCGAATGAAAAAGACCACATCCAAATCGGTCCTATCTGAAGATCCTTAAGTTCTCTAAGTGCCTTAAATCCGAGAAAGATTTGGCGCCGTCATAGCCGTAATAAGCCAGCTTAGTATTGGATTGGAAGTTAAAGGCATTATCGTCAGGTGCCAGGTTCTGCGAACTTCAGACGAAGCGAGAACCCGTGTCGCTCAAATAGACTTATTTTGTTCCCTATAAAAACTGCCAAAAGTTTTATGGAAGAAAGTTGTCGGGTTATGTGAACGCTGATGCTATTATATTAGTAACTAGCTAACTAACTTAACTGGTTACCGTTCCACAGTTACTGTTCTGAGTTCCTGTTGTGTATTTCGTTTTCAGTATTCAGTATTTATTCAATTGCAACATTTTTTACAAAGTTTTGTACATAATGATGCGCTGTTAAGACGTAGCAACTGATAATTAATAATTATAGCTAACACATGGCAATGCAGCAAAAAATTATACAATTATTGTATAAAACATGCTTAGGCGAAACTTTAAAATAAATTATATATCTAAAGACTAACTGGGTTAGGTACATACTTTATGCTTTAAAATAAAATAAAAATGACTTACAAAATACGGTGAGATCATATCTTTTATAATAACAATAACTATAAAGCTATAACGAGATCAGTTATTTTATTCTTCTAGGTACTCATTTATGGTGTAGTAGCACTTTTGGACTAGAAAGTCTTTTAGTGAACTTATAAATTTTTTAACATTTGTTTCGGTTTTAATGTGGATAGGTAATTTGTTATGTATTTTTTGTTGGGGTCCTAGCGCTATTAGCCTCTTCAAAGATATTTCGAAGAGGCTAATAGACGCTACGGGTGACCGCAGAGCTGGCAGCTTCCTTGGACAGCGTGTTAGTATCGCTGTCCAAAGGGGGAATGCTGCCAGCGTCTGTGGAACTATGCCACGGGGGCCCCCCTTTTTTTAATTATTTTGTTTTAAGATTAGTTTTAGTTTTTAATTCGTTTTTAATTTAATAGTTTAATTTGTTTTAATTCCATTTTGTATCATAGCTTTGTCGATTTGATTAACAGTTTCGCCAATTGCGTCGTACTTTGTCTACATTATAAAAGAAATCCAAGTCGGGTACTCAACTGCGAGCTGTTGCATGTTACAGAGGGGTTACAGTTTGACAACAAAAATAATGCTCCACGATGTACCTGCGCAGTAGACCAATTTTAGTAGCGCGGGAAATTACGATACACCAATGATAAAATAGAATTCTACGCGCGCTAAACTCTGGCGCTGTTATTGGTCGATCGATTTCGTACCAACATGGCGGCCGGGCCGTGCGCCAATGCCGCCATAGATTATTTACACGTTCGGCTACCATCGGAAACTGGTCTGCGCTTCTCTGCGCAAACGAATACTGCCGATGCGCATTATATTTGCTGTCAAACTGTAGGGGAGACCGAGGAGAGTTGAGACAGAGGTGAGTTGATACAAAGCCGATTTATCTAAACTGTGACAGTTTATCGGGCTGGTAACTTCGCTAATTCGTTGCTCTTTCTACACTCCACAGTTTGTGTGAAGTTGTGACCTCGCTAACTGTCATAGGTGCAGAGAAAAAGGCTTTGTATCAACTCACCTCTGTCTCAACTTGCCTCGGTCTCCCCTACCATGATGTCTTGAATGGGCTTCCGTCTGCGCGGGAAGAGCAGCAAATGGTTCTGTTTTTCTTTCCTAGGCCAGCTTCACTAGGTACATAGTATAAAACAAAGTCGCTTTCTCTGTCTATATGCCCCTATGTCCCTATGTATGCTTATATCTTCAAAAGTACCCAACGGATTTTGATGCGGTTTTTTTAATAGATAGAGTGATTCAAGAGGAAGGTTTTTATGTATAATTCTATGCAGACGAAGTCGCGGGCAGAAGCTAGTGGAAGAATAAAAGAAACCCGGGTTAAGCCGTTAGTTTAAATATTAACGGTGGTTTTCAATTTATTCCATGCTGGTCTGGGAGTAAAGAAAAAACATAGAATGTACCAGTTGCTTCTCTACCCGCGCAGATGGTAAAAGCCCATCGAGGGAATGAGCGAAAATCATAGGAATCATGTCATAGCCGATGAGGCTAGCAACCCATCACTATTTTGATTCCATTTTCCACCTGTACGCCCACAATCTTGCTAAATGTGGTCTGTAGGTACCTGTTACCTTAGGCCCTGTCTACCCCGTAAGGGATAAAGACGTGATTTGTGTGTGTGTTTCAATTTAAAATTGAGAAAGAGATTGTCCAAACGCCAGGATAATATAAGGCTTTATTAAATTTGACAACCATGGTCTCGTTCTGTTCTGATATTGGATGCTACTTCTCTCCGTTGAAAGACATCTGTACATTTCAATATGCTAAACCCTGTCTCTTTCTTATTCAGAAATCGCCTTGATTTTCAAATAGGTATGGCATCTGTGAAAAAAAGCTATCAGAAGATGCTTTGATGCGGAGTTCCGCCAAATTATTTTCAATTTTCTACTTTATTCCTGAACGGAGACGCAATATGTGCAGCCTTTTGTGGAACATGCCAAAAGCATCGTTGAATATTGGAGGAAATATTGTCTGGCAATTTTTAAGGATAAGAATAAGTAAACTTTATTTCACCACAGAAGTTACAAAGTGCAAAACAAGCACGCATTGTTACACAGAGATAGGTAGATGACATTTTATGCGGTAAGTGAAACAGCGGCCTTCGCATTAGACTCTGGGTCTGTAGCGCGAGTGCCAAGCGAAGTAATTAAAACACAAGAATGAAAAACAAGCATAATATCCAGATGAATTCAATAGCAAATCAATATGTCAAAGCGTGTCATAAAATAGTCATACATTGTAGTAAGTTATGGCAATGAAACTTATTTATTAAAATACAAACTATTTTTTTTATTATTATGCTAGCTAGTTGAAGCTGCTGGGCAAAGGCCAAAGGCCTCCCCTTTATTCCGCCATTTAAGAACAAAGGACATTACAACATGGAAAGTTAATTAGTAAAGTATGTAACTTAAAAATAATTGAATTATAAGAATTGTATTCTCAGTTATTAGCAAACACCGGATTGACGGGTGCAAATCTGTACTAACGTTTAATAGTGCGAGGACACATTAAACTTATTTTATTAGTTGTTATCGATAAAAATGACGTACAACCGTTGTCTACCTTTAAGAATTTGAATTGAGAAGAAAACGTCATACACAAAAATAAACGTTTAATGGTTGTCAAAAGTGACTCGACTCAGTCAATGTGAGATATCGGTTGTTTATAGTTGCGATAAGTATAAAGGAAAGAGGTTTGCACGTAATTAAAAGTATAAAAATTTAGCCATTAGTTATGATAATGATGGTAAAATTTGTTTTTTATCGATGTCGATAAACTTAGTCGATTTTGAATGAATCACTAGCACTGGTACATTTTTGCCCCCGTCAATCCGGTGTTTGCAGTTATTAGGTACTAAAACTACTACTAGAGACTTAATCACGTATATTGACGTTTAATTATCTCGACATATTGGCGTACTAATCCCGAGTAGTTGTAATTAAAAACATACCTCTCTTTCTCTCCTTTTTTTAAATAAAATCCAGTGAGTAACCCTCAGTATGACACAGCACCCCAGTTAGGATTTATGAGGCATGAATATCGAAGATAGCGTGACGTCATCAGGCGTATTTCCGCCGGAAATGATCCCATGAAAACGGAAACCTCTTGAAACACTTAACGCTGCCCGGAATAAAGGTTCGTTTCCGGTAACGGTCTGGAGAAATTCGCATTACGTCCTTTGATTTTAATGGGGTGTATTTTTTATCCAAGTTTCCATTAAATTGGAGTTTTTTCTCACAATTTGAATCCCTGTTAGGGCTCTATTGTGCGTTAAAAAATGGAACACTGTCGCTTCGTTGACCGTCTGTCTCGGTGTTTGTGTCTCTCAAGACTATTTTCTCACAGGCATCAAGTTGTAAAGAAAAAACACACACTTGCTTCTTGATTCTTGGTCTTTTTTTGTGATTTGTCTCTGCTTCTTTACATTTGTACAATAAAGCATTTACTTACTTACTTGCTTCTCTTCCCGCGTAGGTTGTAAAAACCCATCGAGGGATTGAGCGAAAATCTTAAGGATCATGTTAAAAATTCGGAGACTACCCAAGTACCCACCTGCTATGGGTGGTGTAGGGGTATAGCACGCGTCACGGAATGACGAGAATCCGGGTTCGATTCCCGACCATAGCTTTACTTTTCGGAATTTTCTGTGTTCTAATTTTCACTGACATTTAGAAATTTGAAATAATTATTTCATCGCGATTTTACTGACACAAGTATATAAAGGTAGCCTATCTGGTGTTCCACTGCTGGGCAAAGGCCTACCCTTTCTCTTTCCACCCGTCTGTCTGTTGCAAAGTTTCCCCAAACTTTTTTTTTTTCCCCGCCCAAACCCCCTGTATTCCTACAGCCTCTACTTCAATTAAATCAATGATGTGACCGAACTGATTCGCTAATAGGATCGTACCCTTACCGCGTTGGTACGGTAAATCAGTAAATTTACCGGCTCGGTTCAGACAGATTAACGGAGGATCGAACGCACAGGGTTACGGGATCGAGTGACGTCACGGTTATTAGCTATTGAGTATTTTGCAGATGCGGATGTGTTTATGGATAGTAATTTTACATATTCGCTGATTCAATGCGTATTTTGGATTCATTTTTAAACCCCCGTTGTTATAAGTTTGACGTCGATGTCTCTGTGTGGGTGTGTTGCGTGTGTGTGTGTCTATCTATCTGTCGCATCGTAGCTCTCAAAGGAATAGACCGATTTGGATGCAGTTTCTTTCATTGGAAAGCCAGTTTTCTTGCGGTGGTTGTGAATGTTTAATTAAAGCAATTTTGAAGAACTTTGATGCACTGATTTCTGGCCATTGATTTTCCAGGCACGGGGGTCTCACACATCACTAATAGAATTGACCTACATGTGTATCAAGCGCTGGTCCGTTGTCACATTTCTACTCGATTAACCCTTCCGCTGCTCACAAACGGATCGGTTGATAAGAGGGAGTGTTAATTCCTTTATCTACTTAACGTCATCATTATCATCTAGCCTATATACATTTCGGACTACATTTCATTTCCGGACGTCTCGAGACCAAATCGGACGTTTCGAGACCAAATAGGAGACGTTTTGGAAAAAGGTCAGTAGGCTTATTACCTAACTCGCTCGCAATCGCCATCGTGTTCATTGTGACAGTTCTTGTATGAATGTGACAGCTAGCTGATTCCGATGCCAACTGTCAGCCCATACATGAACTGTCAAAATGAACACGATGGCGATTGCGAGCGAGTTAGGTAATAAGCCTTCAGGTCAGGAGTACCCGAAACCGACGAGCATGTATGAAGAGATTGATGAATGTGGATGAAGCGAAAGAAGTATGTCAGGATCGTAGCAAGTGGAACAAAGTAGTCTCTGCCTACCCCTGGGGGAAAGAGGCGTGACGGTATGTACGTATGTTATATACATTCCACTGCTGGGCACGAGCCTCTCGGAATAAGAAGGTTTGCACTGTATTTTAGTTTGTTTTCTTAAATGAAAACCGAAAGATTCCCCATGTTTTGCCATAGTTTCATATGCTATAAATGTATTGTTTGCCGAGCTATATTGACCATTCGCCATACTTCAATTCAATTTTTAAAAATATAGCTCCATCGATACTGTCGATCGATGATTCTGCCAATGTCGAGGTTGAAGAAGACACTACTTGTTTTTATTCAGCCGTTGTTCGGTATTTGCCATACTTCATTATTTTTATCATGATTGTTATAAAACTAACTTAACCAACTATCAAATGAATTAAGAATTTATACTTCTTGAATTTTTATGTTTACTTTTACGGTTTTACCGTTAGAAATTAGATTTCTAAACGACACTGAAAATTAGAACACAGAAAAATCCGAAAAGTAAAGCTATGGCCGGAAATCGAACCCGGATCCTCGTCGTTCCGTGACGCGTGCTATACTATACCAAGTAATAGAGTTCGAGCAAATGAATGGATTCGATTCAGAAAACTTCGGGTGTGCTAGCGCCAATTTTATTCAGAACTAGTTGTTGTCTACGACTTTGTCCGCGCAGTATTAACTATAGCTTACGACACTCACAAATAATGTTGCATTCTATTCATTTCTCTACAACGTCACAAACTCACAAACTTTATAATATTAGTATAGAAGTACGAGTATAGGTAAGCCGTGGTAGCCTAGTGGTTTGACCTGTGGCCTCTCAAGCAGAGCGTCGTGGGCTCAAATCCCGGGCGCGCACCTCTGAGTTTTTCGGAATTTATGTGCGAAAATTACATTTGAAATTTGCCATGAGCTTTTCGGTGAAGGAAAACATCGTGAGGAAACCTTGCACACATCTGCGATGAAATTCAATGGTATGTGTTAAGTTCCCAATCCGCACTGGGCGCGCGTGGGAACTATAGCCCAAACCCTCCAATACACGGAGGAGCGTGCCATTAGGCACGCCGAATTACGCGACAATTTAATAATAATAAAAAAACAACACAATAACAACAACAAAAACGGAATTGTAGCGAATTCGGAATAAAAAAGGCTATAATAATAAAAATAGGTAAAAGTAGCTTGATTCAGTTTTACAGTGAAAGCAAATATACCTATCCCTAAATCCCTTAGCATCAAGAACGCTCCCGCCCTCTAAATCTTGAGTTAAAACCCCCATTTATTCGGCGAAGCAACAGTTGCGTTGTCGCAGAAAATTTTGTTCACCGACTTTACTGTTCCTTAATATGTGAATATATTATTCAAGAGGTAGGCGGGATTAAGGGCCGTTACTGTTTGGTGTTGCCTACCAGCAGAAGCGTCGGTTTCACGCGTTAATTGCGGTTTTTCGACCATTGCGTGTATTGTCACCCCAATATAGTAGGTATACGTGTTGTTCTACCTACAGTACCTGGCCATATACTCACGGAATGATGAGGATCCGGGTTCGATTGCCGGCCATAGCTTTACTTGGGTATGTATTAAAATACATAAAGTTTAAAATGTATAATGGGTTAAAATACATAATGGTTCAAAATATATTACGCAATTTTCTGTAAAACTATTAGCTAAATGAACTTTTTTGATATCATAATCTATAGATTGGTTTAGGTTAGGTTAGGTTTGTTTTATAACAATCCTGTTAATTTGTAACTTTCTGAGAAAATCGCATTATATATTATAAACCAATATGTATTTTAACCCATTATACATTTTAAACTTTATGTATTTTAATACGTACCCCTTTACTTTTCGGTTTTCTTTGTTCTAGTATGCTTTTTTTTTTAATTTGAATGACTTTTCATTCTAATGGTTAATTCCTGCTGCAAGTAGAAGTTTATCAGTTGATATGATAGAGAATATAATTGCCGCAAGTTCTCCCTGCTAACTTAGACTCCTCTAAAGAAGCCCGAAGTTGCTAAAAACACCAAGCCGGTTATATCACCTAACCGCCACTAATAGACCTTAAACCCGCCAATTTTCAGCACCTGATAAAAATTTCAGCAGACCTTGGGTACGCTTACGACCGCAATTGACCCCCCTCTCCCCCCTCCGTACGTGATCCATGCATACGGAATTTATGCAAATAGCGCGTACGAATATAGGCCGAAACAATTTTGAAAGAAAAAGGGGCTAAATATTGGGCGATAAAGCTGTTAGTGCTTTGAAGTTCTTTTTATGGGGTTATGAGTTATAGCCTGATGACAGACAGAAAGACAGACAGGCTGACGGGCGGACAGCCAAGTCGTAATAGGGTCCCGTTTTTAATCTTTGTTTTCAAAATTTCATTTTATACAATCCTTGTCCAAACAGTAACAAACACAACTAAAAAAGAATTATCCAATTCGGTGCAGTCGTTTGGAAGTTATGAGCGTACGTTTCGACGATTCATTTTTATTTATATAATGTAGAATTTATGCATGCAAAACTGGTGACCTATATTCTTTTGAGTAGTATAGATGCGTTGCTAGATGACGCATCTATCTAGAGAGCGATCTATGGCCCCTTCCCAACATTCGCACCCTAGATTCTCATCACAAAAACGCTTTAAAAATGTGTCACAGTCATTTTCAAATCTTTTTTTGACGTCAAAGACTGACCACTTTGCGAGTGACTGTCACTTGCCTTTGTGAGGCGTAGCACAAAGCTAATGAAAACAACTAATGGCCACACTGCGAGGTTGCTAGCTCACTTAAAACATTCTATCTTTCCATCCCTTTTGCGTTCTCAAACAAATTTTCTTGTTACGATTGCATTATTCATTTACAACGGTCTGATATGGGTCGATGTGGAAAACGTACATAATGCAAAGTTTACGACAAAGTAACCTCAGAACAATAAAAATCACTACCTACATAGTAATATACCTAAGTACAACAAATTCTGATAGAACTATAATGAAAAAAGTTGCCCTAAATCGCTGCCCGGTGACATCGCGCCCAGAAGGCTGGCAACATTATTATATAGCTAACATAGACTTAATTCTCATGTATTTGTTCTTCAATATACCCTACATAGTATGAAACTAAGTCGCTTTCCGCAGCGGCTGTCTGTCGCTATGTATGCTAGATCTTAAAAACTACGCAATGGATTTTAGAGTCTATGGCAAAACCATTTATGGTGAAATGAAGCATATTTTTTAAAAGCATTGCTGGTTTATTTGCACAATATACGTACAGGAAAAATCTAATTATATACTTACTTACATGTAATTTATAAGAATGGACGACACTTTTGATACTCCGTTCCACATATACGCCCACAATCAAGCTAAACGTGGCCTTTACGTCTTGTTACCTTAGGCTCTGCCTACCCCGTAAGGGATAAAGACGTGATTTTATGCATGTATGATATACAGACAGTTTTAGTCCCAGGAAAGGACATTTTCATTTCGAATTCGGAGTCGCGGGCAACAACTAGTCTAATCGGTACATTAAGCAAAAGTTAGGATTTCTAAATGCAAAAGTATGTATTGAGCATTAATGAGTCAGGGGCCATTTTGTAGTAAAATGTGATAAAGGCATGGAAAAGAGAAAATTGGCAATCGAGTTCCCCCATGATTCTCGGGTAGATCAATGAGGCGTACTGTATGTAAATTAGGCATTTTGGTCCAAACAAATTTTATTTCTCTGCTGTCACGAGCTTTTATGTTTTATTTATTGTATTCGAAATGAAATCTAGCAGTAGCATTGGCTGAGTGAATTTTTAGGAAGCGGATCAGAATACATAAAGTTTAAAATGTATAACGGGTTAAAATACATAGTGGTTCAAAATATATAACGCAATTTTCTGTAAAACTATTAGCTAAATGAACTTTTTTGATATCGTAATCTATAGATTGGTTTAAGTTAGGTTAGGTTTGTTTTATAACAATCCTGCTGATTTGTAACTTTCTGAGAAAATCGCATTATATATTAAAAAACAATTATGTATTTTAACCCATTATACATTTTAAACTTTATGTATTTTAATACGTACCCGAATTTTTATGACAATGACATGGCGTTGGTCCTTCGTTGTGTTGACAAGATGCCCCAAGCTGTATAATTCTTATGAACGGAAGGGTCAAGTAGTGACTGTCTTTCAAGCGCAGCGATCGTAACTGAACGATGTTCGTTTAGTCTTTTTAATGCTAATAATGCATAATGTACTTAGTTTATCTTGTACCTACGTAAAATTGTATGTGCTTTTATTTTGACAAAAGGACTTTCTAGCGAGTTTCTTGCGGCGCATTCTTTTTCCAAAAACACTGGAAGTTTCAAATAACCGTGTATAAGTTTTACATTATTTTTACAAAGTTTGTAACTGACAGTTACAGTGTTACTTCCATGCTGGTCTGGGAGCAAAGGAAAAACATATAATGTACCAGTTGCTTCTCTTCCCGCGCAGATGGTAAAAGCCCATCGAGGGAATGGCCATAGAAATAATGTTATAGGCGATGCGACTAGCAACCCATCACTGTTTTGATTCCTTTTTCCTCCTATACGCCTACAATAATGCTAAACGTGGCCTTCAGGTCTTGTTACCTTAGGCTCTGTCCACCCCGTAAGGGATAAAGACGTGATTTATGTGCGTGTCTATTTATCTTTGATTTTGATATTTTAAGAATCACATAGCTAGCCTTCATCAATATCAACAAACTTGCCATAAAAGCCTAGACGCCCTTTGTTCACTCCCTTTGTCTTTCTCGGACAAAGTATACTTGTCATAAGGTGACCCTTGCGTACGTTAGTTTAGTTGAGTTCACGAGTAGTGTCTTGTAGTTTTGTCTAGCTCTTGAAATAACTCTTACGACTTTCAAAACTAAATCCTGTTGAGTTATTACGACAACATTCGTGAATGAACAAAAAATGGTAAAGTAATCCCACGTAGAGGGATCGAAACGCGTCAGTGTTTGTGTGGTGTAAGGGATAATTAAGTTTGTGGGATTTATGTGTTTTAATGTGGCAGTATTGCATGAAAAAAAATCACACAGGTTTGGTTATCTTGCACGTGAGTAGCGGAGTAGCAAGGTAAATATTTTTTGTTCGTTGAAATGGACCTCCGCAAAGTAACGCCTGGTTCAATAAAATATTATTATTATGAGCCTATTGTGTCCCACTGCTGAGCAAAAGCCCCCCAACGCTTGCACTGCTCTCGGTCTGCTGCGGTACGTGTCCAGTCCCTTAAGAAGGTGTCCAACTCGTCCCGCCATCGCCGTCTAGGTCTGCCGGGCCGCCGCTTTGAGTTAGTGGGACTCCAATTAGTGGGCCGAATGGCCAGGCCAGGTCATTAAAATAACATTCGTGAAATAATAACGGCCATTTTGGATAATAGGTAGGTAGAAGGTAGACAGGTACTAGATGCTTCGTAATTTACTGTGTGAGAATCAGTTTGTTATCTTGATCTGGCTTTCATTGAAAAAACCTTTTATCAAACGTAACATTCTAAAACTGCAAAAAAGAAATCATATTTTATAGCTACGTACAATATCCTACAACAGATCTGGATAAAATTTAGAACATAGATAGATTAAAGTCTGGAATAACACGTAGACAACTTTTTATCCCAAAAAATTGCGTAGTTCGAGCGGGATAGCGATAAACGAATTGCAACAGCTAGTTGACAATAAATTCACTGCTTAAAACTCTTATTATTTATTTATTATTATTCAAAGGTTAACTGTAAGAGATCCCTTTTAGGGATGAGTTCGCCTTTGTGCATGTGTGTTGTCCTGTGTTCATCTTTTTCTTGTGTATTATGTACAATAAAGAGACATACATACATACATACATTCATTTCTTATATCATAGGGGCAAACGAACAAGGGGGTCGTCTGATGGAAAGTAATAACCGCTGCCTATAAACACATACATAGAGCATGTTGCCTGTCCTTTAAAAAATAACCCTAGACACAAAGTTTAAGTGGCTATTAAAGAAAATGACAGTTTGGACGTAAATACCACTCCCGTTTTTTTAAATGTTGTAATGTGTATTTATTTTATTGCTTTATTTACGAAAAAGTTTATGGATTATGTAGTATATTTTATCTGTGTATCGTTTCGTGAGTCACAGACGGTTCTGGCTGAAAATCAGTGCTTCAGTTGTCTAACACCTCAGCGTAATGCTGAGCCAGCGACCGTTTCAATTTTGCAAAGACACGCACAACGCTGATGATAAATTTTTCATGTCTGTTTTTTTTCTTGTTTTTTTCTATAACGTTGTGTATATTCTCTTATATTCGTGTGTCTTGCAAAAAGGAATAGGAATAACTGTCATCTTTCTTTCTTTATTTCTTAGTCATTTATTTAGCGAAAAGACTTTTGCTACAAACGTTTGCACAAACATTGTCCTTCTACACCCCCTTAAGTATACGAATCAAGTTGATTTGTGATTCAATTAGTAGTTGTAATGTATACGGCTAAATCGTAACCGCTACCTTCGTTGTTTACACTATTAGGGGGTTTATTAGCGCCATTTACTATCTCTAGCAGCAAATAAAAATAGAAAGAAAATGCTGACACAAAACAGAATACAGACAGAGTAGTTACACGAGTGGATAACTCATGTATAAAAGTCGATTAACGTACGTTCTTTCCTATAGGTATAAGGGGCCCGATTTTTGAAAGCACAGTTGGGTTAGTATTGTAATGATATTTTTGCGGGTGATAGGGCCTTGTGCAAGGTCCGTCCGGATCGCTACCACCATCTTACTCGCTAATCCTGCCGCTAAGTAGCAGTGCTTGCACTGCTGTGTTCCGGCGCGGAGAGTAAGACAGCCGGGGAAATTACGGGCACAAGAGGCATTTCATCTTAATCCTCTAGGTTGGCAACGCATCTGCAATCCCTCCGGGGTTGCGGGTGTCTATGGGCAGTGGTGATCACTTACCATCAGGTGACCCACTTGCTCGTTTGCCTTCCTATTCACATAAAAAAAAAAATTAATGTCTAATTAAGGTCTAATGAGTTTCCATGGAATTACTTAAACACTGGTATTAAATGAAAAATGTAGCAAACAGCCAGTGGTGTGTAAACAGTTTCTCATTTAGGCGGAAGCAAACATCCTGAGGGACTAAGACCACCGAAACTAACCTTAATCTCTCTGAGGCTCCATTTCCGACGATATTAATAGAAACAAATGAATTTCGCTTCTTGGCCTACAGTCACACCGTGTTTGTTGAATCTATAAGGTGGCGACTGACTTGTAACGTTTCGGTGTTATGTAACATGATACAACCCGAGCATTACAGCAGTCAGTGCAGCGAGCCGAGCCGCTCGACGCGAGCACCGCGTGCTCCACTCAGCTGTTGGTTTTTACGCGAATCCCTTTGAGCAGTGGTTCTTAACCTTTCAGACATCAAGGACCACTTGACAAAATTTCTGTCTTGCCATGGACCACCTAGTAGTAACTACATAATATCTAACATATGGGGTCGATCGGCCTCAGTGGACGGAATGGGTCGTTCGTCAAAACAGTAATCTCATCTCAGCTTTTAGCAAAATTGACAGCTAAAGTTACAGATTCAATTAATTGTTATTGTGATATTCATTTACAATTATTTACAAACACGTTGCTACTTGATGACTAAAATAACTGCAAGGGCCTGCGAGGTATTTGTAACGACATAAGAATGTAAGAGGCCTACATATCGTTTCGTGATGATGATATTAAATATCAGGACAATAAGTAAAAAGATAAATAAATATAGGGGTCTCAGCACCGAATATAATTTTGTTCCTTTCGGTGTTGAGACCCTTGGTCCGTGGGGTCCTAGCGCTATTCTCTTCAAAGATATTTCGAAGAGGCTAATAGACGCTACGGGTGACCGCAGAGCTGGCAGCTTCCTTGGACAGCGTATTATTAGCGCTGTCCAAAGGGGGAATGCTGCCAGCGTCTGTGGAACTATGCCACGGGGGCCCCTCCTTTTTTAATTATTTTATTTTAACATTAGTTTTAGTTTAGTTTTTAATTTGTTTTTTAATTTAATAGTTTAATTTGTTCTAATTCCATTTTATATCCTATTAAATAAAGTATTATTTTTAATCTTCAAAATATAAAAATAATCGATGCCCTAAACCAGTGGTTCTTAACCTTTCAGACACGAAGGACCACTTGACAAAATTTCTGTCTTGCCATGGACCACCTAGTAGTAACTACATAATATCTAACTAATGGGGTCGATCGGCCTCAGTGGACGGAATGGGGACTATCGTTTCTTTGCTCACCAGCTGGCGCCACTGTTGACTAAGGTCCAGAGGTATAGCTGTCAAAGGCGATTTTAACATCGGTGCCGAAACAAAGTTTTAAATCTTAAATCTCATTAAGTTTATTAATTAAAAATAACATCATCATATCGAGTAGCCATGCCGCAAAAATCCGCTTTCAAAGCGTTCACATTTATCGCCAAATAATACATATTTGCGATAATTTCATGAAGGAGATCACTTTTCAACAGGTAAATGAATGAAATTATAATTTATGTCACGAGGCCTGCCACAACCAGTGAAAAGTGAATGTTATTGGACCTCACGCGACACTAGCGCCTCTGGTGGAAAATTCACACGCGATAGCCCCCATTGCACCTTCACGCGTTGTGTCTGGTTGTCACTTATTTAATTGTTTATTAGATTAGCCCCGGGGACCACTTTGGATGCTTCCAGGGACCACCAGTGGTCCGCGGACTACCGGTTAAGAACCACTGCCTTTGAGTGTTACATTACAAGTCAGTACAGATCCGACATTTTGAAACAGAATGGAGCACAGACGAACAGAGCGCTCAAGGCGAGCGTTCGCCGCGTAGCTGCAATGTCACTGTAATATAACACGATTTCCGTGAACGATACATTACAAGCAAAGGTTACTAGTCAATCGCTACCTATCCATAGAGGTTACTTACATACAAAAAATAATAGTAACAAGTGGTATTAGTAGGTAGGACAATTAAAACAATCTGTTGAACACTGTTGGAACTATCACGCGACCGACTGAGCAACGAGGCGCATCGTTTTCTTATAATTGCATAAAAATTATCCACATTGGCTGAAGCCAAACAGCCAATAAATACCAGCCAGCATGAATAAATATAGGTTATGTACTCAGAAGGTCCATTTCTCTCGCTCATATGGCTGGCTCCATTGGTCGGTCTCTGTTATTGGGTTTGTCACATCCGATGTTTTTGAACTCTCATGAGTAGATTGCCCGAGATTTTATAGAAAAAGTGCTACTAGTAGTTGTGACAATAAAAGATAAAAATAAAATACTTAAAATTTAAAATCAAAGGGTACAATATTTTTATCGATAGAAAATTTTAACTTGGACTCATAACCAGGACACAATACTTATGCTTACATTACACTTCATTTATTATTCAGCTTGCACCTACAAATAAGGGCAAAAACTTCATCAAGGAACACATAGTAATCTGCCAGGAGACGGATCCAAAAACGAACCGCAGCTCTTGACCACACGCGGAGGTAACCTGACTCGCACCCCCAGCTAAAACCTGAACTGAGTCGAAATTTACTCCCATTAACAGCCCCGCTAGCACGAGAGCGCACGAAAGTCGCGTCGCGCGCGAGTTGGACTACCCGTCTCTTTCTTGTTGGTACAGTAAGAAAAGGACGGGCAATCTATCTCGCGCGCGACGCGACTCTTGTGCGCTCTCGTGCTAGACGTGCTGGTCATGGTGAGGCCACTGAACGCCACAAAGAAAAATACAATCAAAGGCTTTCAAGAAATTAAATCCTATTAGAAATACATCGGTGTAAGTAGCATCCCAAAAATTTCCTAACCATTTTGCGCACGTCCAGGCATAACCGGGACGTCTCCAGTTGAAAGGGCGGATATCTGCCCGGTATTTAGAGGTCCAATTGGCCCGTTAAACATTTATGACGTCATTAATACTAATTCGGAATAGAATGGCGTAAGAGCCAGATAAAGATGATGTGGGTGCCGCGTGGGACGTTTTACTTACAAGTGATATTGGAATTGGAGTTCGAAAACCTTTTCGTGTGCACGTATGTCAAGGTGTAGCATTTTTCCCGTGCGTTAGTAAGCCGTCATGGTGTCGAAACAAGGCAAAAAAGCCTTGGATGGAACCTTGTATAAATAACAGTGATGTAGCAGACATTTTCAGAATTACATACCTAAGGGTGTATTAATTTAATACCAAGCTACACCCCGTTGCAAAAAAATCGGGCACCTATGGTTTTTCAGATTTTTTAGGCATTAAAGCTTAGAAAGTAAGCTTTTATGCACATAAAACACAAAAACAATGTGTGGCCGTTTTTTTTGCAAGGCGTGTATATGATAAAATCATATTTCTGGTAAACACGGAAAAAGCCGCGCGCCTCCCCTCTGTAACATAGATACTTTTACGGCATTTTTCACTTACAACCATATTGTGAAATGGTAATATGAAATGGGAAAATTCCCATTCCATATTCCACGCCTCTTGCATTCTTTTCTATTTGTCTGCTATTACTGTCGCTCTGGTATGCATGGGGCGGGAAATAAACAGCCATGATATATGATGCAGCTCAAGATATAATACAGGCTGGTCCTCGGCTTGTTTACTTTTGATTTTAACGTCAGAAGTCTAACGCTAGTTAGCTACAGCTTTTATTAAAATAACCGGTGGTAAGACACGCTTGTTCCCCGTAAATAACTATTTTACATAACCAGGACAATCTAAGGTAAAATAAAGACTATTTCTAAATTAAAACAAATATGTTCGCGGCTTAAGGGTGGCCCAAGGGCCACCCCCGCCGCACCTAAACCTCATCATCATCATCATCAGCCTATATTAGTCCACTGCTGGACATAGGCCTCCCCTAATGAGCGCCATAGCGCCCTGTCTTCAGCTTGACGCATCCAGAATCTGCCTGCAGTCTTTCGCAGATCGTCATCCCACCTGGCCGGAGGGCGTCCTACACTACGTTTGCCGAGTCGCGGTCTCCACTCAAGAACACGTTTCCCCCAGCGGTTGTCGGTTCTTCGCGAGATATGGCCGGCCCACTGCCACTTCAGCTTGCTAATTCTTTGAGCTATGTCGGTAACTCTGGTTCTCTGTCGGATGTATTCGTTACGAATCCTGTCCTTCAGAGAGACTCCGAGCATAGCTCTTTCCATAGCTCGCTGAGCGACTTTGAACTGGTGTACCAACCCTACCGTGAGTGTCCACGTCTCAGCTCCGTAGGTCATGACGGGTAGGACGCACTGATTGAATACTTTAGTTTTCAAGCATTGCGGTATGGATGACGAGAAGACTCGACGTAGTTTTCCAAACGCTGCCCACCTAAACCTAAATTAATCCAAATTAATCATCCTACATTGGTTTTACCAGTGCCGGTTATATAACTCGGTTATGTACAAGGAACAAGCTGTAAAACCGCTTGTTCCCCGTACATAACTATTTTACATTACCAGGACATTCTAAGGTAAAATAAAGACTTTTCTAAATTAAAACAAACAAGTTCGCGGCTTTTACCAGTGCCGGCTATGTAACTTGGTTATGTATAAGGAACAAGCCGTAAGACATTCATAGAAGTACATATCCTCAATTCCTTCTCAAAGTTTAGTCATTATGCAACCCAAATAAAGCGAGGCTCGTTAAAATTTCTGTTAATACAAATAAAGGCAAAGTAATTTGGCAAGTTGCGAATGTCGTATTAAAATTAATGTTTGATTACATACTGAGAGCTTCTGAGTTCAGTGTTAATGGAGGTTACATGTTGAATGATAACGGCTTTTCCTTGGCTACTTTTGTACCAAAACTGAGCGTTATCTACGTCTTGAACGAAGGAAAACTCGTGACTATCAGATGTAAGCACTTCAGTATGCTTAGTGTAAGTTTTCGGTCATAAAATACGTCTCGAACGCATTTGCATTAAAATGTCAAATACTATGTTAAGTGCTAGGGATCCCTTGTAGGGATAAGTTCGCCTTTGTGCATATATTTAAGGTCTTTTTTTGTGATTTGTCTCTGTTTCTTTATGAGATATTATATGAGAACAGTTTGTTGCCGTTTCGATCCGCAAGTGGCGCTGCCAATTATTTCATAATAATTGAGACGTTTACGTGAACGTACTCGAGGCGTTTTTATATACGAAAACTTACACTGGAGGCTCAGACCTGATGACAAATCGTGAACTGCGAAAATGAGGCCAAATTAACCTACGCCTTCGAGTGTGAAACTGTAGCGTGGCAAAAAACACATACACAAAAGTTGCACTTTGATCCCTCGCGAGCAAAGCTTACTTTTCTGAATGAGATGTGTGAAAAAACTAATATAAAACCGACACACCATTTTTTACTTACTCAAGTATCCATTTAACATTAAATCCCCTTCCAGTAAGCTCTAAGGCTAACTCAAAGGACTAAAGTAAAGTCTTTATTACTTGGAGATATTTCTTGTTTGAGTTGTCTCGCTTAGCGGCTTTTATTGGGCCGCTGGACCAAATTGGCGATACATTGCTCGTCTGGTTGTAATTGGCAATCAATGGATAAAGTGGGGGCCCAGGGCCTGTGTGTAACATGTTAGCTAACAGGAAGATACTATAAGCTATCATACGTACATACTAAGGTAACAAAACCTAAAGACCACGTTTAGCATGATTGTGGGCGTATGGATGGAAAGGGGAATCAAAACAATGATGGGTTGCTAGCCATATCACCTGTATAACATGATCCCTAAGATCTTCGCCCAATCCCTCGATGCGCTTTTACCATATGCGCGGGAAGAGAAGCAACTGGTACATTCTTTGTTTTTTCTTTGCTCCCGGACTAGCACGAAAGTAAAATCCTCAGAGACCTTGGATATGTATACACTTAGATAAGTAAGTTCCTTCCATGCTGGACTGGGGGTAAAGAAAAAACATAGAATTTACCAGTTGCTTCTCTTCTCGCGCAATTGGTAAAAGCCCATCGAGGGAATGGGCGAAAATCTTAGGAATCATGTCATAGGCGATGCGGCTAGCAAGTCATCACTGTATTGATTCCCCATTCCATTCAAACGCCCACAACCCTGCTAAACGTGGCCTTAAGGTTTTGTTAACTTAGGCTCTGTCTACCCAGTAAGGGAAAAAGACGCGATATATGTATATGTATGTAGATAAGTAATACATACATAATTTGCACTCACCGTTACACGCAGATCAGAGATCCATTTCAAACTACCCAAGTCTGTCCAAATTGTTTAGACCTCGTGTTACGGAACTTTGATCTGTCAGCGTTTGTGATAGGGTGGTAATGAGGGTTCAGGGGCGGTCGGGGTATGATTGACGGGCCAATGACGTATCCGGCTTATCCCGCCGGGTCATCGGTGATGGCTGACGGGAATTATGCCATGTACCGGGAATATAGGTTGTTAATTATTCAAATATGCAACGGCACACGAACCCTTCCTTCTTCCTCCTTTTAACCCGAGCCGAAGCACAATGTGTTAGAAATAGAAATAGAAATATTTAGTGCATAAACTGTGTGTGAATGTATTAAAACACTAGAAGTAGTTAACTCAACAAATTATGTATTACTAGCTTCTGCCCGCCACTTCGTCTGCGTAGAATTATACATGAAAACCTTCCTCTTGAATTACTCTATCTATTAAAAAAAACCGCATCAAAATCCGTTGTGTAGTTTTGAAGATATAAGGATACATGGGGATATAGGGACAGAGAAAGCGACTTTGTTTTATACTATGTAGTGATAGTGATTCTAAAAATCCCTAATCTACATAACCTAGAAACTTAATAAGGTTAGGCGGTAACTTAAAACTAGTGTTGGACGCCAGGAGGATTTTTCACGGTTCTGGCTGAAAATCAGTGCTGCAGGTGTCAAACACCTCAGCGTAATGCTGAGCCAGCGACCGTTTCACTTTTGCGAAGACACACACAACGCTCATGATCTATTTTTCTTGTCTTGATTATTTTCTATAAAATTGTGTATCTTCTCTTTTATTTGTGTGTCTTGCAAAAAGGAATAAATGTTTTCTTTCTTTCTTTCCTTCTTAGATGGACGGATGGAACCTTGCCAATCCTAATTGCCGCCGACTAGCTCTAGGCCACTAAGTACGTAGGTATGTGGTACCGATTATTGTGAAGAAGCTCTGTCTTCAACGGTACTAAAACGGGCAGTTCTTTAGGCTAAAACAAACAATATGGCATGTAGCAGCTCATAGCAAGAACAGATACTAAATAATATTGGCCTTATATTGCCCGCACTTGTGATTCCTATAACCGTTATTGCAATAATATAGAATTGTTTAACGTTTCCTTTCATACATTTAGAGAAAGTTTATATAAATTATTTTAAGTTTTTTTTCCCTTTATTTTATTTTTATTTTCCTTTTTCAAAAATTTTGCTTATGTTTTATTCAAATTAAGTATTTTTTATATTTGTTTCGCGTCCTTACGCGTCCGTCACATTCAGCTAGGAGGCTGAATTACTCAAATGTGCTATGTTAAATGTGAACACTGTTTTGTCAATGATATAAACTCTCTGTGATTTGTTTATGAGCCATGTATGACTGTTTGTGTTCCTATAAATAAATTAATCCTACTAATATTATAAATGTGAAAGTTTGTGACTTTGGATGTTTGTTACTCTTTCACGTCAGAACGGCTGGACAGATCTGGATGAAATTTGGAACATAGATAGATTATAGTCTGGAATAACACATAGGCTACTTTTTATCCCGGAAAAATGAACGGTTCCCGAGGGCTATATGATGATGATGATGATGATGAATATATTGCTACTAAGTGGGTACTATTACTACTATTACGTTGAGGTTTGTGATTGCAGGTAAGAAATCAAATTATTAGTAAAATTAGTAAAATATGTCCTACTAATATTATAAATGTGAAAGTTTGTATGGATGTTTGGATATTTGTTACTCTTTCACGCCAGAACGGCCGGACAGATCTGGATGAAATTTGGAACATAGATAGATTATAGTCTGGAATAACACATGGCTAATTTTTTTCTTTCTTATTCCGGAAAATTGCATAATTCCTCCGGGATAGCGATAAAGATAAAGCTAAAGCTATTTAGGATATATTTAAGGACAGCCCTATAGGTTAGGTTAGGTTTGTTTTATAAAAATCCTGCAATATTTAGTTTCAGAAAAATTAAGGCAGCGGGGCAATGCGTGGGGGGTTGCTTACATGTTTGCTTGAGCCCTTGCTTTGCATGCTTGATTGCATACTTGCTTTCATGCATGCTTGCATGCTTGCTTGCATGCATGCTTGCGTGCTTACTTGCATGCATGCTTGCGTGCTTGCTTGCACGCTTGCTTGCATGCTTGCTTGCCTGCTTGCATGCCTGCTTGCATGCCTGCTTGCATACTTACATGCTTGCATGCATGCTTGAAAGCTTGCAGGTTTGGTTGCTCGCTTGCTTGATTGCTTCATGTTCAGGTTCATGCATTCTCGCTGAGTGCCTGCTTGCACGCTTCCTTGCATGCTTGCTTGCATGCTTGCTTGCATGCATGCTTGCTTGCCTGCTTTCATGCCTGTTTGCATACTTACATGCTTGCATGCTTGCTTGAAAGCTTGCAGGTTCGCTTGCTCGCTTGCATGCCTGTTTGCATGCCTGCTTGCATGCCTGCTTGCATACTTACATGCTTGCATGCTTGCTTGAAAGCTTGCAGGTTCGCTTGCTCGCTTGCATGCCTGTTTGCATGCCTGCTTGCATGCCTGCTTGCATGCCTGCTTGCATACTTACATGCTTGCATGCATGCTTGAAAGCTTGCAGGTTTGGTTGCTCGCTTGCTTGATTGCTTCATGTTCAGGTTCATGCATTCTCGCTGAGTGCTTGCTTGCACGCTTGCTTGCATGCTTGCTTGCACGCTTGCTTGCATGCATGCTTGCTTGCCTGCTTACATGCCTGCTTGCATACTTACATGCTTGCTTGAAAGCTTGCAGGTTCGCTTGCTCGCTTGCATGCCTGCTTGCATGCCTGCTTGCATACTTACATGCTTGCATGCATGCTTGAAAGCTTGCAGGTTTGGTTGCTCGCTTGCTTGATTGCTTCATGTTCAGGTTCATGCATTATCGCTGAGTGCTTGCTTGCACGCTTGCTTGCATGCTTGCTTGCCTGCTGCTTGCATGCTTGCTTGAAAGCTTGCAGGTTCGCTTGCTCGCTTGCTTGATTGCTTGCTTCTTTGAAATGCTCATGGTTCACGCGTGCGAAGCCGCGGGCAAAAGCTAGTTAATAAATAAATGTTACAACTTACCCCCTTTCCAATTTCCGGAACACAAAACAAAAGTGCAACAATATCCACTGTTTACTCAGTGTTTTATTTCCACGGTAACTATATTAATTATTCTTTTTCTTCTTCTTATTTGTGGCGTGTCAAGTCGTTATAGCGACGACAACTTCGCCAATGTCAAAGTACCTAACAAAAATATAATTCAAAAATCTTGTGACAAAATTTTGGCAACGTTGTACGGTAATGGTCAAAGACCCCCTCCGCCCTGTCGGGCTCTTAACCAACGGTCAATGATATCCCTTAAACTGCAAGGAAATCATTAGCCGATGCCCAGGGTGCACCGGACCAAGCACTGCTCTTTCCACGGACGGATCCAAAAACGAACCGCAGGTCTTGACCTCACGTGGAGGTAACTTCCATACTTACAAACTTTCGCGTTTATAATATTAGTAGGATTTATTTAAGTATGTATTCATCTACATAATGTAAGTATGTTTATCCGTTGCCTGGTACCTACCCGTAGTAGGTACAAGCTTTGCTTAGTTTGGGGCTGGGTTAATTGGTGTAATTTGTCCCATGATATTTATTTATTTTTGTTACTTTGACATTGGCGAAGTTGTCCTCGCTATAATGACTTGATACGCCACAAATACGAAGAAGAAGAACTCGATCGGCTAGACCCCTTTGTTTTCGGTACTCAATAGAAAATTCACAACACGAACAATATGAAGGTTAACCAACTTAACTACTATATCAAGTCATTTTATTAGCAGCTGTCGTAATTATTTAGCTGGAAAGTTCCAAGACTTGGACCCGTGCGACCCGTTTCGTTTAAGTGATTGATAGAGGCACATGTGCCGGGAATAAACGGGTATAACCGAAGCGTAGGTGTTCATAGAATAAAGCTTAATTAAAATGTATTAGGAGCGAAATAACCCAATTTTGGAAACACCTGTGGAAATTTAATTCGTACATACATACATACATACCGTCACGCCTCTTTCCCACAGGGGTAGGCAGAGACTACTTTATTCCACTTGCTAAGGTCCTGACATATTTCTTTCGCTTCATCCACAGTCATCAATCTCTTCATACATGCTCGTCGGTTTCGGGTACTCCTGACCTGACCTTTTTCCAAAACATCTCCTATTTGGTCTCGGAACGTCCATCTAGGCCTTCCCCTCCCAACGTAACCATTCACACTCCCCATATAGATCTGTTTAGTTAGTCTACTTTCATCCATCCGCTCTACATGCCCAAACCAACTAAGCATACTTTTTCTATCCTAGTCACTATATCCTCTTTTACACCAGCACGTTCCCTTATCACACTGTTCCTTATTCTATCTTTCAGTGATACACCTTCCATACTCCTTAACGCTCTCATTTCTACTGCATTTATTCTACTTTCATGCTTCTTTTGCCATACCCAAGTTTCGCTACCGTACATTAATGTTCATATTCTACGTTACAGCAGTCATGCCTTCGGAGGCAGCTGTTTAGGTAACGACATAAAGAAACCATTGTTTCTTCCGATTCAACTTAAATTCTAAAAGTAAGTCTAAAGTAAGTTCGAATAGAAGTGATTCTGAAATTTCTGTAACTTATATTTTTATCCATGAACCCTCATTCTGAGACGGGCCTGTCCCAGTAATTGGACGCGTGTCGTAAGCTAGAGGAGTCCTGTTAAGATGGACCCAGTAGAGAGCGCAAGCAACAAGCATAGTGCCTCTTCCATTGCAAGAGTCGTCTCGCAACGGGTGTCCCAAAACTTCTGATTACCAAGTAATTCTTCCGTATTTCCTATGAAAATTTCCACGACAACCCTCGGGAGGCTTAATTAAAACTTTACCTGCTAATGGCCGAGATAAGCCAAGTCAGGTTCCGTCACTGATTAAACGTGTTTTAAAATAAAGCCAGAGGTTTAAGGCACTGGGTACTGTGTTTATTTGTTTACTGTAATTCGGATACGTGACTGTTGCTCTTCAGGCCTTATACTCCGAAGATTGAAGCTCGTTTCGTGCCGTTCTGCTCACACTAATTTGAGTTTATTTTGAATGAGAGGGACAGTATTATAAAAGTTTGAAAATCTAATTTCGGAGTAGTGTCAGGTCTGGTCGTACTTTTTACGCGGGTTTAATTATTACTTAGGCCGAAATTTACTGTACATTATAATTTTTACACGATTTTTACAGCTGGTTGTTTCAATCCATAAAACGTCCCACCACTACTGTCACATACATATTATATCACGTCTTTATCCCTTGCGGGGTAGACAGAGCCTAAGGTAACAGACGTAAAGGCTAAGTTTAGCATGATTGTGGGCGTATAGGAAAGGAGAATCAAAATAGTGATGGGTTGCTAGCGGCATCGCCTATAACATGATTCCTAAGATTTTCGCCCATTCCCTTGATGGGCTTTTCCCATCTGCGTGGGTAGACAAGCAACTGGTACATTCTATGTTTTTTGTGTAATCCCAGACCAGCGTGGAACATGTCCCATCTAGTAGTACCTAGCTATGGATCCTACTATACTTAATATAATAGCGAAAATCACTATCACGCCGAAAGGGCTGGACAGATTTGGACGAATTTTGGTTCTCTGGAATAACACAAAACTTTGCTCTAAATTGAGACAACTCTCTTTTAACGAACGAAAAAATTTGACTCTATTCAAAGTCCTTGGCTAAAATATAGATCTATTTAATATCCCTATCTTTTATCTAATAAAAATTGTCGGTTAAATGATACTCTGGTCGAAATACTTCAACCGTTCCCTTAAGTAAATAAAATACAGTTCAAGCGCGAATGGGTAATTTTCCTTTCGAACCAGCGAGTTGGATAAACTGCTGTAAATTTGAATGCGCAATTAATGCTATTCAGCGACGTTTCTCGAAGACTCGAAATTGGGACGAAAGAGGGCTTTGTATTCTGTTGGTGGAGCTACTGCACCTCTAGCACGAGAGCGCACAAGAGTCGCGTCGCGCGCGAGGTAGATTGCCCGTCCTTTTCTTACTGTACCAACAAGAAAGAGACGGGTAGTCCAACTCGCGCGCGACGCGACTTTCGTGCGCTCTCGTGCTAGCGGGGCTGCTCGGCAGTAGACTCGCGTACATAGAACTCGATTCCCACTGATTTTCCTAAATTTCCGCTTCACTTCTTAATATCGGCAAAAAGTAGCCACATTATCTTCGGCTTGTCTAAAGTTATGTCTGACGACACGCCACTGCGGCTTGGATACGACAATGCGAAACGTTAGCGTTTTCTATGTTTATTGCGCGCCAGAGATGCTCGCTTTGCCATGGCTACCTGGGCCTCTATTCGGCGCTGTAACGGCGCACTTCGTCATAGGTATGGCATAGGATTGGCATTCATGCGTCTAAAACACAAAGCCTCTGTTCGACAAACGTTGCGCTGAAATTGCCAGCCGAATAAAATGTAATGCCCCTAAAATTGGCTAAGTAAAGTTTTTGGACGAGGTGCAAATTATATTTTTTTTCGACAGTCGACGTCTTAATAATCGAGGAACTGCAGCTCTTTTATTTTTATTCCCTATCATTAATTAGAAATCATTTTTTAAATGCTCGATATGACATTTGTGAGATTTAACGGCCGATAAGCTCTGTTGGCTAGAACTAGCTTTGTAATAAAAAAAAACTACGTCAACTGTTTGACATTGTCAAAAAATAATACCGCGGTTCTGTTTATTTGCGTTTGCGTGTAATCAGTGTTAGCAGTGTGTTTTTAATAATATTTCAACGACCTCAGCACAACCTCCGGCCTTTCGATATTGCCGCACTTCTCTTCGACCTTTGCACGATATTTTGGACTACGATTTCAGCTACTTTCCACGACTTAGGCACTGCTTCTTGGACTTTTGTACTTCCACACGAGTGTAATGGATTTGGACGATCCCCAAAGCACTGCAGAGGAAATTAAGTATTACAGGGATGTACTCCAATGCTTTGTACCGTCATATAAGAAGTATAGACGGGATTTTCCAAATATTTGAGCTTAACAAAGGCTTTACAAGCGACTTGGTGCCAAGCTCTAGAAATGAACTGTCCGAAACGGAACTCATATAGTCATATGTCTGTGAGGAACATATCAATGTGAGTATATTGCAGTTAATGTTGTTGTAAGAAATTAAGATTATTGAATCTAGTAAAATGCTTTTATTATATTTACAGATTGAGGAAGATTGCTACCAAAGTAAATCTGGCTAATTACACCTAAAAAATACTGCAAACTTGATATTAACCAAAGCATACCATGAGATTGTAAGTGTCAGCTAGGTGTCTTATTTTATAATTTGTAATTTTTCTTCATTATATTAATTAACAAGGTTATTTAAATGTTCAATGTGTTATTATGAATGTAAACACAGGATATTTATCCCTTGCCATTATTGTACAGTTAACTACAAAAAGATGTGAACAATTTATTCACCTTAGTTCATTGCTACGCCTATTGTTTTCTTTGGTGAATCCTCTCCTGTCTTCTTAAGGCAAAAAATTAAGTGTAAATTGGACGCTGATATGTACTTCATTATGTGCTTATTTTTAGGAAATGTTGAATGATGAAAGCAGCCTAACACAAAAGATCTGGCTCAAAGCAGTTACTGCAACATACCCCTACCCTGGGACCGTGCCAGATTCAGAGGTAAAATTATGTACCTGTATAAAAAGAAAAATTAAGTGACAGATTGAGTGATAACAATTTTTCTATGGTAGGAACCAAAAACCCAAAATAGTAAAAATTTTGACAAAATTGTTAGTGTAAAACAATATAATAGCTAGTAGTTATTATAAAGGACTGGTTTGTAAAATTAATTTGATTCTTTTTTTCCAGTGTGATTTTTCGACTCGGACCCAAATCATATATTCAAACAATGGCTTTGTTTGAATATATGATTTTGGTGAAACCATCAGTAAAATGTGTAGCCTGTTCAGCTAATATTACTGAAAAAATCATGCCAAGCAAGCTGTCATCTTCAACTGCAAGTCGTTCATCAACACCGACGTGATATGAACCCAGAGCCCCTCATCGTCAAGCTCAACCAAGGAGACAAAAGGAAGGGAATAATATGTCAGGACGTACACGTATCTTAAGAATTATTAAGGAAACTTCAAAATGTATCTTGGTCTTCCTAAAACATATTTTTGGTTGATATGTGGACCAGGGATGTTATGGAGCTTCGACTCCGGTTCCGTTAAGTCGGAACTTCCGATTATTATTACACCTTCGGTTCCGACTTCGGCTCCGATACTTTTAAATCGAAGGTTTGAATCGGAGGTCGAAGCATAACATAGCGGCGGCGGCGGCCTGTGTCGACTGTTATGAACAGGTTCATACATGTCGCGCGGGGAATCCCCCCCCCGACTCCCACTACGTGCACTCTATCGTCAATTATCCGACCCTGCCTCCGACTCCGATTCCGACTCCGATAAAGCAAATTTAAAAACTCCGACTCCGCCTTCGGTTCCGATAAAACTACCTCCGTTACATCCCTGATGTGGATGAATCAGTTATAATGTGCCTTAGTCAATTTGCAAGGTGACATAATAAAAATACAATAATTTTTGTTTGTTTTATTTTAAAATGTACAAATTAGTCCTTATTTTTATAAATATACACTTGTTAACAAAAATATTTCTGAAAGACCTATCCAACGATACCTGATGTGATAGATTATGAAAAAAATCACCATCACAAATTGGGTGACAGACACATTGCTTTTAAAATTTTCAAAACTGTGATTATTAGTTTTAGTTGTAAAATCAAGTATCATGTCAAATGTACACCATTTTGTTAAACCATTATCATGATCTGGTAAAAATGACAAAATCAAAGTCCCCAATTTTTCTTTTTTTACATTCTTCATAAAATGCATTGAGTTTCTCCGGATCTCTTGGTCCTAGTTCTATTCCTCTTTTCTTGGGTGGAAAAATATCCTTGGAGGATATTGGCTGTGTTCCCTCATTAGCTATGGTTCTGTAGATTTTTTTTGTAACCAATATAACACCACCAATGTGTGTTTACATCCACCTGAAAGTAAAACAAATCAATGAAAATATAATCTTCAATAACCATAAATATTTACTCTATAGTGTAAGTATTTACCAGCTGATGCAGGACAAACATCACATGTTGCATCAATTATATTACTATTCGCCTCTTCTAAATGAATAGTCACAAGATAATATTTCATCCTTATTTTGTGCTCCGGAACAACTTTGGCCCTGACAAAGCATTCAGTGTTCCCTCTTTTAATTTCCACATAACCTACTGCATTATCAACATAACCACCTCTTGATGACCTAAAATGCAATGGAAAACATTATAACACAAGATCTTTCATCATCATCATCTGCCTATTTATGTCCCACTGCTGGGCACAGGCTTATTTGTAACCAAATTTAAATGATTTTGATTTAATTTGATGTACAACAATACACTATGTATGTATGTGTTAAATATTTGTAATCATGATTATTATATGTGTAGTGTATGTGCGAAAGAGAAACATACATCTGTCGTCTCCCGCACACACGTCACGCGCCAAGCACAGCGCGGCGCTGGGAGAGAGAGGAGTCTGTGGACGGCGGGCGAGCACGGAGGTCGATGCGTGATGAGAGTGAGTGACGGTGTGACGAGGAGCCGATATATCTAAGTATTACCTAAGTGTTTGGTGTAGTCTGGAGGATCATATACTACAATATGCATCAGAATGTTTGTGAAATTCGTCAGTACGTACATGAGTGTCTTCACACCTCTTATTTCAGCAACATTGTGCTTATCGTTTGTGTAGAAATATTCCAATATCATGAACATATCCATGTGTGGCAAGTTTCTTGAATCCGCTCGTACAAATTCGCTCATTTTGTGATCAATAGCGAAGCCTCAGTATTAAAAAAATCAGTCCAACAGTCAAGGCGGGGGTCGCCGTAAAGCAGAAAAACGTTGTCCAAGAAGAAGTGCCTAAGTCGTCGATAGTAGCTGAAATCGTAGTCCAAATATCGTGCAAAGGTCGAAGAGAAGTGCGGCAATATCGAAAGGCAGGAGGTTGTGCTGAGGTCGTTGAAATATTATTAAAAACACACTGCTAACACTGATTACACGCAAATGCAAATAAACAGAACCGCGGTATTATTTTTTGACAATGTCAAACGTGACAGTTGACGTAGTTTTTTTTTATTACAAGCTAGTTCTAGGCAACAGAGCTTATCGGCCGTTAAATCTCACAAATGTCATATCGAGCATTTAAAAAATTATTTCTAATTAATGATAGGAAATAAAAATAAAAGAGCTGCAGTTCCTCGATTATTAAGACGTCGACTGTCGAAAAAAAATATAATTTGCACCTCTTCCAAAAACTTTACTTAACCAATCAACCGTTTGAACTGTCACGCACGATCACTCTACTTGTCAACGCTATTTTATTTAAGACAACGCTAAAACATGTCATAAAATGTTTCTACCGCCTTTGATGATTATAAAATTCATTTAATTATCCTACGACTTTACTGTATGGGCACAAACCCCTTTGCTTTTCTAACTGACTAGCTGTCATAATTTATCTGTCTGTCATCTTCTGTCTATGACATTCCGTGCATTATGGTATAGGTACGTTATTGATATTGATTGATAAATATTTCGTTCGAACAAAGCCAATATGAGAATGTATACATTAATATGCTATTATATATCTCATATTCAATCAAAATGTTTTATGAATCATTGTCGGCATCATGAACTAAATCAACAACTATCCTTTGTTGTATTACAGGTTAGTACCGGTTATTCATCTATTTTATTATTTATTTTCTAAACATACTTTTTGGTAAGGAACTTAATTTCGTTTCGAAAAGGACTAAATTTAACTACTGGTGTCCCTGTGACTTATTAATCAATAATTGTACGTTTCTATTTCCAGATTGCAATCAAGGTACTAAATGTGCCAAAGTGAATTATTACATGAATAACAAGGATGCAACTGTCCTTCACACATCTTGAACCGTGTCACATTATGTTAAAATACTACGGATCTTAGGTTGACAGCCGAACTTAAATGAAACCTGTAGACCAATCTACGGAACTCCTAAAGTAAGTTACCTTAACCAATAATTTATTTTTATTATTGATAGTCATATAATATATTTTCTGTAACATGGTAAAGTATGTCAGACATGTACAAAAGTAGTTTCTGTTTACCCCTACGGAAATTTAGGTGTGATGGTATGTACATAAGTTAAAGAACTACTAGTCGCTGATTGTTCATTATATTTATGACTCTGTCCAAGTTGAAATTTAGCACTTATAATACCATGCAGGTTTAAATTAAAATAGACTAAACTTTTATGCCAGGAACTTACATACTCATATATAAGAATGACAACCAATTTGTATGCTGACAATGTTGCATGTTAACACTAGTATTTCAATACATCCCACTTGCAATATATATATAATCACTTAAATCATTTCTATTCATTGTTGTTTGTTACTATTTCATTGATTATCTTGTCAGACTTCAAGGGTAGTTAAATATGTATAACTAGCTTCTGCCTACGACTTTGTCTGTGTGGAATCAAATATAGCCTATGTTTTAACAGGGATAATGTAGGATTCTAATGGTGAAAGAATTATTCAAATTGGTCCAGTACTGGATCAATACCAGGTCCAGTTTCGGAGTCTATTCAATGTAAACAAACAAACAATACTTTCCTCTTTATAAATTTGTAAAACCAATGTGTTGCTAGCCTATTCACTCTAAGAATTTTCATGAACAATTATCTAGGCTGTAATTTCCTTCATGTAATAATCTCACTATAACCTGAATTTGTTTTCTGTACATCGTCTGTCTGTTGTATATAAACAAAATGAACATTTATTTTGTTTACAGATACTCCAACTGTCTGGAAGTTCGAACAGTATTGTCGGGTTTTAAATTCAATCATTGAAACATGCCTGGATGCTAAATGCACAGACGGAGTGGCGAAAAGTTACGACCATATACACATGAAGTTCTCAAGATCTGTACTGTCACCGCTTTCCCAATGTTGTCTGCCTGCGGCCTTTATGCAACTATCTTATTTCAAAATAAAATTAATATTTTGGCATGCTAGTATGCGAACTAATGTAATTAACAATCATTACTATAACTAATAAAACTTATTTGTGAGTTATTTCCTGTTACCTCCTATTACATTAAACTTATTATACTTAACCTACTGAATCTGTCTACTTATCTTGTCTGTGTTATTATTCTTTATAACTTTATTATGATAAATTAATGATATCAAACAATTATGTTACACTTAAATGCCTTTCTTTTCTAGTTTTTTTTTAAATATTTGAATTAAAACATCTTGCCAAGACAAAATGACTGCTGACAGACTTTTATTAACATTTTCTATGTCTGCTTGTTCATGCTTAGAGAATGCCATTCCAAAAAGCTAAACCGATTTTTGATATAGTTTGCCCTTTATCTCTTGTTTTGATATTCATGAAAATACTTTACTTATTTGCGCTTGAATGCATAGTTTGACTTTCTAAAACTCGAATCATCTGATTAACCATTTTGCCTGTTTACTATCACACGTTTTGAAGTTTAAAGTTGTATATACCCGTGAAGTTCTCAAGATCTGTACTGTCACCGCTTTCCCTATGTTGTCTGCCTGCGGCCTTTATGCAACTATCTTGTTTCAAAATAAAATTAATATTTTGGCATGCTCTCCATTATACATTAAGTATGCGAATTATCAATCATTACTATAGCTAATAAAAGTTCTTTGAGAGTTATTTCCTGTTACCTCCTATTACATTAAACTAACATTTGAAAACACTAAAAATAGCTAATGAATTTGCCACCTAACTGGGCTATTCTTACTTAGAAATGTATCAGTATTACAGACGGTACTGGGGCCACAATGGCCCTGCGTGGGACTCCATCCTTCCCCTATTCCCACCCTTACGCCACCAGCTAACAAAATAATCCTTCATGAAGAATCATGTTGCTGAAAAACTATGCACTAAAAATGGTGCTAATTAAAGATCTATAATACCGACACAGTTTCTACTCTAATGAACTCTCCTTTCAATAACTATTTGATTTATTATCCTTTATGGAAATGATGACTATTAATTCTATAAATCAGACCTTCAATATGTTGAGTTGATGAGAATTTTATTAATTATAAGCTAAACTTTTGGAAAATTAACATATATCCTTTATTAAATCGGAATGCAGTGTTTTTTTGTATGTACTTTAATAAATCCTATCAAAACAATATGATCTATGTACATATGTGGGGAGTGTGACTGGTAAAGTTGGGAGGGGAAGGCCTAGACGGACGTTTCGAGACCAAATAGGAGACGTGTTTTTTCCTTTGCTTTGAGGGACGAACTGATAAAAAAACTTAAAAATGGTGACCGATCTTAACACCTCATGAATAGTAGTTCAATGACCTCATCATGTTTTTATTTCACAAATTACGTAGCAATTTTAATTTTCCACATTCATGGTCTCGATTCAAAATCGCTATTTTTTTATGCTTTTTAATTGGGGATAGGTTTCGATAGAATTATTGAAAACAAATTAATTGCCCTGAGATCGCGGATTCACCTCACCTTGCACAGACCGTTTTTGTTTACCGAATTACACAACAATCTGAGTTTTCCAGATATATTTCCTCGATTCAAACTCGATATTTTTTTACGCTTAATAATTTGGGATAGCTTTCGATCGAATTAATAAAAAAATGATGTTTGCCGTGAGTAAGCCGCACGTAATATTGGAACCTTTTTCATCCACCTTTGCTCCATCCATCAGTGAGGCAATCAGTGGGCGATTTGACACATTGAATTCCAAAATTGACAGCTAGCCTGACCATGCGTTGTGCGATCTGCGATTATGTTGCAAAGGCTCGGATTACTTGGGGATTCGGGGGTTTTAGTTTTTCTTAATTATGGCTTAAATTTTGATCAATTTGATGTGATCGCACTGAATAGATAATTATTAGATAACTCGTTATAGATTTGATAGGATATGCGGTCAGAACTCCTCTTTTTTCTGACACACTTTGACAGCTGTTGAAAATCCCCAACAAAAATGACGAGGCGCCCCGAATAGCTTACTAAAAACGCATCGCATTCTCTTCGGATTGTGTTCGGCAAACTGACATTTGGGCGACCCCGAATAGCAAATTAAACGTTAGGCACTGCAAATGGTTGGTAATAGCTTGGGCGTGTCAGCGCCGAATAGAGGCCCTGGCAAGACACGCAATGAATAGAGAAATCACACGCCGTCGCTCGCCTCGTCGCCGGTACCAGTTCTAGTAGCGTAGAATATATGGCGGTTGAGAGAATACGTGACCTTATCCATAAATGCAGAGCCTGTCGCAGACTAATTACTCGTTAATCCTGCTGATAAGTTGTGCTTTCGCTGCTGTAGTCACTTGCTGGTGACTACTTATTTGCGCATAATAATGACTGCTTGCCTTTTTTTGTGAACTATTCCTTTCTGTTTCAGGTTAGCTGGAACCTTCTTAGGGATAAGTTCGCCTTTGTACTATTTTCTCTGTATTTCTGTATTTTTAAATTTTTATATGCAATAAAGAGTTTACATAGGTACTCGTACATACAAACATAATTTTACTCATAAGGTATTTTATGAGCTTGTGGACTTGTCACAATAGGGAAATCTCTTTCCTGGCAGATGATATGCCTAAGAACCGAACTCCAAAGGAAGATATTTGGAAGTTGTTTTTATGTATCCGCGTTGAGAATCTTCCTTGGCGTGATGTAGATCAGTGTGTCATTACTGGCGCTAGCTACTCGTGCGTCGTAGTAGTTATATAGTCGACGCCTAGGTGGCGCTAGGGTCACTGCAAGCTCTCTAGGCTGTCGATTAATACTATAAGTGGTCCAGTACCTCGTTTGGCACCTTATGCTATTAAAGACCATCCCATGCTTGTCTAAACCTCTTCATGGCTTTTTACTAGAAGTTTCTCATATCCTAAGTCTGCGCTGCCAATTCAACAACCTACAGTCCGGAAGCTTCTAGAACGATATTCGGGTTTGTCTTGCTGTCTCACTCACTCGGGTTTGATACTTGAATCGGCCGGTAGTACTCGAAATTTGACAAGGGCGGATCCACCGTTGTGGGCACGATGGGCATGCCCACAACCTTAATAGACTTGTGACGTCACACTTTTACTTGCATGATTGTTAATGAGCATGTTCATGCTCCGACTCGTACTTAGCCGATTTTCTAGTAGCTGTGACCACAACCTTTTTTGAGGGCTGGATCCGCGCTTGAAATTTGAATAGCATTCTAATAGCTCGCGGGCTGTACCACTTATTGGCAAGCGCTAAACAACCAACGATGAAGCCAAAAATTCCAATAACAGCAGCCAGTTTGTTCTCTAGCCAGAAATATTAGCTGATTTTAAATCGCAAAAAATGAATATTGCCGTACATATCTGTGAAATCGTTACGTTTTATGCTGCGTACCAGCGTGATTTAACGAGCAAATACAAGTCATCGTTAAAACTGGCCTCATAAAAAATTGCTAACAGGTTGTATCGTAAAATACTGAAGCACGCTTTATTATGTTGATATCTATTGTACAAATTTGATAGTATAATGAGTATAAATCTATATAGTGGGGGATAGCAATGCCGTCTTTACCATTAGGGCACACGGAGTCCATGCCCAAGGCCCCATGCTCAGGGGGCCCCGAGGAACAGATAATTTACTCTAACATTTCCAATAATAAATATAAGATAACAGCAGAAAAACGTTGACATAATTCGTTTTCTTTACTTTCCGAAAGGGGCCCCGAATTCTTGTGTGCCCAAGGGTCTCAACATAGTTTAAGACGGCCTTGGGGGATAGCGCAATACCGCGTAACTAGCACTGGTACATACTGCGTATCTACAACACCCAAGTTTATACTGGTTTGAACTGGTATATTCTAATCAGGATTTTACGTTCGTTGGCGGGAAATCTTAATTTGGCTACATTTGTTGGATACGCTGTATTTATTAACCAATGTCAGTTACGCGGATTTTCCCCATGGGTGTTGTGCAGATACGCAGTATTTACGAGTGCTAGTTACGCGGTATTGCACTATCCTCGACGATATGTGGAATCATGATCGTGATCTCGCTTTAAAACGGTAACTTCTAGAACTAGGGTTGTAGAATGAACAGTTAGAAAAAGACGGATAGTCGCTCTCGCTCACTCACGTGCTAGCCGTGCAGAAGTTAATGCTTTCATTCATAAAAAAATTAAAATGAAAATGTAATTACTTACAAGTTCACTGAAAGCTGGGAACTCTTCGATTCATTTTACATAACGATATACAATTGGCATTGTTCATTTTTTTTAAGCTGTGCTTTTAACACCTTTATTTGATAAAATGGACTATTTCAAGCAACTAATTTGAATATTATGCTTTTACGTAGCTTTGTTAATTTATAATAAATATTTTTTCGCTGTTTGATAATTCGTGAATTTAGACAGAATCCCAATCGCCTTCGTTCGGCTGGCTATAAAAAAAACGGTTTTGTCTATGGTTTTGTAGATTTGACAGTGACACGTGACAGTTGCCGTAGCCAAACTTTTTTTTTCATTTTTGTGGCAAACATTCGATGCTGGATTCTGTCTAAGAACCCGGTCGTTCGGTCAAACAAAGGTTCAAAGTACTTTTACAAAAATATCTGCAATCATAAAGTATTTTTGAAATCGGACAAGATAAATCGGATAATTGATGGTTTTCCTCGAAATGGTTTTCGAATTGGAGCATACTAAAAAAACTGAACAATGCCAATTAAGGCAAAATTTCAAAACGCTGTCTTATTTTACGTGATTTGCATTCCAATGCTTATTCAGAACGTTCTAAAAACGAACTAATGTTTGTAGAAACAGAACTTGAGTTTTCCCCGTCGGAGTTTCAAAAGGATTGCTAGCTAAATTCGTTTTAAACTACTTTTAATAATCGCACCTGAATGTTTTGCTGTATTTCCGTCTTTCCTTTAACTGACTGAAGCAAAAAAAAAAACTTGTTTTTCTTCCCGCCCTGCGCAGTTGGAATTGCTGATTGAATTTTTCTACTGTCAATGAAGTAATCAGTTGAAAGGATTTCTTGAATGTTTTTTAAAAGACTGTTTCAGATGACATTGTAAGAATTTCAATTTTTCATAGTTATCTTGGAATGACTGCGCCGTTTCTTCAGAATTTCTCGTTTGTAAAATACTTTGTTGTTTAAAGATTCTCGGTTTTTTTGTTCTAATAACCGTCTCAGATTGAAAGGGTTCTGCTGTAATTCTTAAGCGGAGCCATCGCGCAGGATGGAAGCCTTATGATTCAATTACTTAATTCTAATTAGTCGACGAATAAGTCTAAAGGTATCGCTTAGATAAATACATATCTGAAGATTTAAAGATCGGCTCTAAAAGGTGAAGATAAGAACTTGAGTTCAATTCTTAAACTTACATACATACATACAATACAATATAATACAAATACTCTTTATTGAACACCACAAATCAGTACAAAACAATAAAGAATCAAAGAACAAAGTAGACAATATACAGAGTGGTGGAGATCCCTTATAGGGTAAGTTCGCCGTTGTGCATTATATTATTAATGTTATTTTTTTTGTGAACTGTTTCTTTATAATTGTAAAATAAAGCATTTACTTACTTACCTACTTACATACATACATAAAACACGTCTTTATCCCTTACGGGGTAGACAGAGCCTAAGGTAACAAGACCTAAAGACCACGTTTAGCATGATTGTGGGCGTATGGATGGAAAGGGGAATCAAAGCAGTGATGGGTTGCTAGCCACATCGCCTATATTATGACATGATCCCTAAGATTTTCGCCCAATCCCTCGATGGGCTTTTACCATCTGCGCGGGAAGAGAAGCAACTGGTACATTCTATGTTTTTTCTTTGCTCCCAGACCAGCATGGAAGAACTTACACGTACTCGTAATAAAAAAAGATTTAATCGTCTGCATTCAAATAGCCTTTCATTTGTCGTTCGTCAAAACAGTAATCTCATCTCAGCTTTTAGCAAAATTGACAGCTAAAGTTACAGATTCAATTAATTGTTATTGTGATATTCATTTAGAATTATTTACAAACACGTTGCTACAGTTTGACAACAAAAATAATGCACCACGATGTACCTGCGCAGTATACCAATTTTAGTAGCGCGGGAAACTCTGGCGCTGTTATTGGTCGATCGATTTCGTACACCAACAATGGCAAAATCGTGTAAGCGGGACAGAGCTAAGAATGCAAAGCAAGCAATACTCTGCCAGTTGCGCTTGCAAATTAAGTTCAATATAGATTATTTACACGTTCGGCTACCATCGGAAACTAGTCTGCGCTTCTCTGCGCAAACGAATACTGCCGATGCGCATTATATTTGAAGGGGCAAGTAGATGAAGGGGGTATGTCACAAAAGCTTTATTTTGAGTAATCCGAGGTTTAGTCTTTTTAGATTATGGAAAATTAAATAGACTAGATACATTGTTCTAACTTTTACGAAATCGTGCCTAATGAAAAACCAAACACATTTATTACATTTTGTCTTGAAAATATGCATTTGGGTAGATATATTTACAAAAAAATGTACATAACACCTTCTTTCTCATTTTGCTTGTGGCGTGAATAAAAGAAGTTTAAAGTATAAAGGTGTTTAGTACAAAAGAAAATTATTTATTCTGAATTATGAAGTATTTATAAACTACTTTTAACACGAAAAAGTCGTTTTATTGATGCTCGTAGTTTCGCAAATGAACCCGTTAAAACATGGATGAATATATTATAATTTAAATATAACACCCTCTTTCAATAATAAACACCAAAAACTAGATTTTTGTGCCTTAGGCCATGGATGAGGGAGTTATGTTCGTACTTAACACTTTCTTCTGTTACACGCACCCAATATTTGTAGCCACGTCGGGGGCTATTTGCCCTTAGCGCGTTTATTCACGTCAACATTAAGATGATGCTGTACATAACACCTTTATCTTTTGAGTTTAAAGCCCTTAAAGCCCAAAAATACAAAAACTCAAAGTGTGATGCCGTGCATTAGGTCCTAACACCTTCATTTATGTCATAAAATGGAAAAACGTAAAAATGTGACATACCCCCTTCATCCAGTCACCCCTTCATTTGTTGTCAAACTGTACTTGATGACTAAAATAGTTGCAAGGGCCTGCGAGGTATTTGTAACGACAAAAGAATGTAAGAGGCCTACATATCGTTCCGGATTGTATCACCAAAGGGCTACTATGATGATGATATTAAATATCAGGACAATAAGCAAAAAGATAAATAAATATAGGTGTCTCAGCACCGAATATAACTTTGTTACTTTCGGTGTTGAGACCCTTGGTCCGTCACCTAGCGCCATTAACCTCTTCAAAGATATTTCGAAGAGGCTAATAGACGCTACAGGTGATCGCAGAGATGGCAGCTTCCTTGGACAGCGTATTGTATCGCTGACCAAATGGGGAATGCTGCCAGCGTCTGTGGAACTATGCCACGGGGGCCCCTCCTTTTTTAATTATTTTATTTTAACATTAGTTTTAGTTTAGTTTTTAATTTGTTTTTTAATTTAATAGTTTAATTTGTTCTAATTCCATTTTGTATCCTATTAAAGTACTATTTTTAATCTTCAAAATATAAAAATAATCGATGCCCTAAACATAACATCCAGTATAAGTCCATAAACAAAGACTGATACGGAAAAGGGTCTGACGTTGAGAGATATTTAACAAAGCCTGTCGGAATATCGAGTTATGACAATTCCTTTTGATTCCTTCAATTGTATGCATAACAAATTCAGTTTGTTGAGGCATTGAGAAAGTATAGAAGTGGTTGATACATAATTTACTAGTAGCAACAGTGCCAAGGAGCTCGTAGCTAAAACGTGGTAGGTATCTGGGTACCCTAGTTGATGGTACCAGTGTTGAACACTTTCAGTTGACAAGCACCAGTAATGGACACTTTACTCTGAAGTACCCGGATGACCTCGGTATTTTTTGGTACGTTTTCTAAAAATGAAAACTTGCTAAATCAATGTATCGCCCCCGAAACCCTGTATACCAAATTTCATGAAAATCTTTAGAGCCGTTTCCGAGATTCAGATTGTCGTTTAAAGTTATTAGATTAAGTACTGTCAAATGAATAAAGAATTTTTACTTCTTGATTTTTTTGTTTTACCGTCAGAAATGAAATCTAAACGACACTGAAAATTAGAACAGAAAAATCCGAAAAGTAAAGCTATGGCCGGGAATCGAACCCGGATCCTCGTTATTCCGTGACGCATGCTATACCCCTGTCACGTTGCGTGGAGTTCAGGATTTCAGGATTTAAGTTGGAGAGTAAAATAACACTTGATAGACGGTGTTTAGTTATTTTTATTTTGTAAATGAAGGCACCTAGAACAATCATAGGTACGTGTTAAGAGAGAAAGGTACAAATTATAGAAAAACTAAAGGATGGAAAATATAATGGGTGAACACTTACAAATGTGCCTTCTGCAGTAGGTATATAAACACAAAGACGTTACACAAACTGTAGTAACACTTTAAAATAATGAAGACTGATAATAATGGGCAGGCACGACTGTGCGCTGGCAGAACTGAAGAGCGAATAAGAAGGCAGCTGATTGATTGAAAACAACAAATGAATTTTGAAATTTGAAATAGGAAGTGAATACACTTAATTTAAAATATGTTTTTTTAAAAAGTTAAATAACAAAAAAGGTAAAGTTCTGTAACAGGCTATAACAGCCTCGTTACAATACCCGGTCTGCCCTGGTAGAAAAAATCCTGAGAGCCGAAGAAAGGATTTTTTCTAAAAAACACACTATCATTTTATATAAAAACAAGAACAATGGAAAATTAAGCTAAATGAATTAATGTAAGTAATGGATGAGATGGATAGCAATTTAGAAGATGATGGTGTTATTAACAATGATAATTATACAGGAGAACAATTAAAAACTTACATACAATGTTCACACAGCCATACATCATTCTAATAAAGTTTTGGTTGAACATTGGTAACAACCCAAAACGATCATACAAGAGTTTACTTTTAAATTAAAGGATAAACTCAGTTAAATGTTCTCAGCATGATAAAGGCTTATTTATTAAAATCAGTTATCAACCGCTGATATTGGATGATAGATGAGAGTATATTAATTACAAGCTCTAGTAAAGAACGGACACGCAAGTTAATGTCGCTCCATTTAGAAGTACCGGAGGAACAAAAGAGGACCTCAAGGTAAAAATAATGGTATAATACCATAAAACTAAAGCGAGATAGCTCACTGAGAAAGATAAGTAGTAAGTTATTACTAAGCAAAAGTTATAAATTGACCTAAAGCCATAATTCGATGAGTAATTCAAAAGTTTAATGAAATGAGTAATGAAATAATAGTAGAATTGTAGCTATGTACAGTAAAAATATTCGAGAAAAATAACGCTGTTGTTGCTAACAATCGAACACAACAAACAGGTAGGTAGCTATGAATGTATGTAAGTATGTATGTACGTAAGTAGGTAACTATGTACGTAAGTAGATAGTAAAATTTGATAATTCTAAAATAAGCCGAGTTGAAAACAGTAATTAATGTTAAGCCAAAGTAAACCGATGAAAATATAAGAGAAGACTAAGTTCTAATTTAGAATTTTGGAAAAAGTGAATAAATGTTGAGTAGGTAATGTCAAATTAAAGTAAGCCAATGAAAATGTAAGAGAAGACTATGTTCTATTTTAGAATTTTGGGAAGGGGTTTCATGTCCCTGATATGCCACCGTCCGAGTGACTTACCGAACATATCTGATAAGACGTAAATAAGTGGAGAGATCTTTTTTGTGACGATACATTTAGTAAATTTTGGAGCAAGTTTAGCGGAGTGGTATTTGTCTGAACAACTTAAAGTATAATTATGTTTCCAGACGTAATCACCTATGTTAAATTCTAAATTTTGACGATGTTTATTATAAGTTAAGGCGTTGGATTGATGAGCTTGCCAAAGACGTTTTTGAACTTCAGAGAATAATGGACTGAGAAGGCCTAAGTTGTCAGCATATTCGTCATGAGGTGCGAATATTATTTCATCAGTCATGTCTGTTTTGTTGTAAATGGAACCACAAGTTACTAGCTCGCGTCCGAAGACAAGAAATGCAGGAGTAAATTTAGTTGTTTCGTTGACTGAAGCATTAATAGCAAATTGAATTTTGTTTAAGTGAAGATCCCATGACCTATGGTCATTTTGGACAAAGGAAGCAATTGCTGTGATCAAAGTTTTATTGTAGCGTTCAACTGTATTAACTTGAGCACAATAGCGAGGTGTATAGTGAATTTTAGGAATATTGTAGAATTTAAATAAGTCTGTCATTTCTTGGCTTGTAAACTGGGGACCGTTATCAAGAATTACAGTCTCAGGTATACCGTATGTCATAAATACTAAATGTTCCAGAATATGTTTAATTACTGAAGAAGTTGCTCTTTTAATTGGAAATAGAAGACAATATTTTGAAAAACAGCATGTGACCACGAAAATATATTTATTGTGTTTATGGGAAGTAGGTAAGGGACCTATAAGATCGATTGATAAACATTGGAAGGGTCGCGAACAATGTTTTGGCTTGCCCATTAATCCTATAGTTAATTGATTTTGATGTTTGTATGCAAGACAAATTTCACATTTAGAGACTAAAGTGCAAACATCTCTGTACATACCTGGCCAGAAATATTTCATTTTCAACCTTTGGTAGGTTTTGAAAATTCCGAAATGTGCTGAAGTTGGTTGAGAATGATTTTCAGTAATTAGTGGTATTCTATACTCTAATGGGATAACCTCTTTCCAGTTATATTCTGATTGTAATAAAGAGTTAGTTTGTGAATATTTGTATAATTTGTTATTATTTATAATATAATCTGGGGTGGAGCTTGGGTTGCTGCTACATTTAGCATAGAGTGAATTGAACCAATCGTCATTTGTTATGGAACTGTCATAATTAATTATGCTAATGGGAATTGAGCGTGATAAAGCATCGGGAATTAGGTGATCTTTACCACGTTTATGTTTTATGTCGAAGTTGAAGGCTGATAAGCGAATGCTCCAGCGGGCTAAACGTCCTGTAACATTATCTAGGTGGAGAAACCATTGCAAGGCAGAGTGATCTGTATAGATCGTGAATTTTTGACCATTGTCTAGGTAACAACGCCAGTGTTCTAAAGCTAAGATAACGCTAAGGAGTTCTCTTTCCGTTATGGCGTAATTTCTTTGGGGGCCTGTAAGAGTTTTACTCATGTAAGCAATAGGTTTTTCAACACCGTTATGGTCTTGTGTTAGCATAGCTCCGACAGCAAAGCTAGAGGCATCACAATGGACAGCAAAGGGTTTGGTAAAGTCTGGGCAAGTAAGGACAGGAGTTGAAACTAAGGCTTCTTTAATCTTTTTAAATGCGTTATCGGATTCTGAAGACCATTTGAAAGGGGGTGCTTTTTTAGAGGTAGATGTTAGTTTAGTAAGAGGAGCGACTAGAGTGCTGAAATCTGGAATGAAACGTCTGTACCAGCTCGCTGTTCCAAGAAATTTTTTGACTTCACGAGAAGAAGATGGAGGAGGTATGTTGAGAATAGCTTGAACTTTGTCAGGGTCGGTCTGAAGGCCGTGCTCATTGACAATGTAGCCTAAATATTTGAGTTCCTTCCTAAAGAATGAACATTTTGGAAAATTCACTGTAATACCTGCGTTATTGAGTTTAGATAGGACTTTGTTCAGTAATGAAATATGCTCATCGAAAGTTTGACTGATGATAATAATGTCATCTAAATATGCGAAAACGGAATTGTTTAACTCTAAATTATCTGTGGGGAAAAGATGATCCATGAGACGTTGTTGAGAAGCAGGCGCGTTGGTAAGACCAAATGGCATTACCTTAAATTGGAACATGCCACGACCAGGCACATAAAACGCGGTTTTGGATCTATCAGAAGGGCGTAATGGTATTTCCCAGAAAGCTTTAGCTATGTCGATTGAAGATAAATATTTTGCATTTTTAAGTTTATCTAAGATATCTGAAATAAGTGGTAATTTATATGCATCTTTCCGTGTTATAGAATTTAATTTTCGGCTATCGATGAAAAATCGCCAAGTTCCATCCTTTTTGGGCGTGATTAGAACTGGATTAAGCCAGGGACTTTCACATGACTCGATAACGTCCAACTTTAACATTTCATCAACTTCTCTACAAAGGCGATACTTGCCCTAGAGACTTCATAGAAAAAATAGAAGAATTTCAGGGAGTTCAGGATTTCAGGATTTAAGTTGGAGAGTAAAATAACACTTGATAGACGGTGTTTAGTTATTTTTATTTTGTAAATGAAGGCACCTAGAACAATCATAGGTACGTGTTAAGAGAGAAAGGTACAAATTATAGAAAAACTAAAGGATGGAAAATATAATGGGTGAACACTTACAAATGTGCCTTCTGCAGTAGGTATATAAACACAAAGACGTTACACAAACTGTAGTAACACTTTAAAATAATGAAGACTGATAATAATGGGCAGGCACGACTGTGCGCTGGCAGAACTGAAGAGCGAATAAGAAGGCAGCTGATTGATTGAAAACAACAAATGAATTTTGAAATTTGAAATAGGAAGTGAATACACTTAATTTAAAATATGTTTTTTTAAAAAGTTAAATAACAAAAAAGGTAAAGTTCTGTAACAGGCTATAACAGCCTCGTTACACCCCTACACCACCCATAGCAGGTGGGTAAGCCTTCGAATTTTTCCATCCGTTACTAGCTGTCACGTGACCTTGTTACTATGCGATTTTTTGTCGCCAAAACTTATCTTTCAAAATCAGTGCTGCAGGTCTAACACCTCAGCGTAATGCTGAGCCAGCGACCGTTTCACATTTGCGAAGACACAACGCTGAGCATCTATTTTTAATGTCTGTGTTTTTTCTTGTTTTTTTTTTGCTATAAAATTGTGTATATTCTCTTATATTCGTGTGTCTTGCAAAAAGGAATAAATGTCTTCTTTCTTTCTTTCTTTCTTTGAAAAAAATTGTCTTTTGTCAAATAAATTACTATCCCTTCGTTTCTTTTAAATATTTTATTGTGCATTATTGGGCCCTTGGCCATTACTGATGCCGTTATCCTATCTATCTATCTACAGCCATTGTCCGTCCACTGCTGGACGTAGGCCTCCTTCATATTGCGCCAACTTTCGCGATCCTGGGCTTCCCTCATCCAGCCACTGCCAGCTGTCCTCCTAAGTTCATCCGTCAAACGTCGTTATCCTAGCGACATTTTAATTGTTTCTTATTTATTTAAGAAAATCTGCCACACGCAAATACCAAATTAAAAATGTTATTTACATGTTTTTAGATTCACACAATCGTGTCCATGTTTGTACGTACTTATCTTACTCTATAACTGTTGTATGTTAAAAGAAAAGTAATATTCGAGACATATACCTAAGTACATAGGAATTCCAGAATGATCAGCGCAAATCTTTAGTTTATCAGTGTTCTCACGTTTTATTTACTCAGCTATGATTGAGATAAGAAATCAATCTGTTTTTTTAACCTACGACTCAGAGAAAGTCCGTCCCGTATTCAAAATCATTTATAACTTATTAACTGTTACCGGCGACTTCGTCTACGTAGAAAAAAATATAGACTCACAAATAATGTGGCTTTTTATTGTTAAAATAATTTTCCAAATCGGTTCAGTAGATCCAGATATTACCCGTTCAACCTCACACACCTTACCTGTTTACAATGTTAGTAAAGACAATCATTGAACGGTTAACCAATAATAGACCAGGCTTTACCACGCCGTCTTAATGCGATTCAATTTCGATTCAGTTCAGGTTTTAGCTGTCATTTTTAGTATGGATCTGACAGCGAGCAAACCTAAACTGAATGGGGAATTGAATCGCATTAGGGGTGCGAGTCGGGTTACCTCCGCGTGTGGTCAAGAGCTGCGATTCGTTTTTGGATCCGTCCGAGGGCGAGCAGTGCTTGGTCGGTGCACCCTGGGCATCGGTTAATGATTTCCTGGCAGTTTCTGAGGGTTATCATTAACCGTTGGCTAAGAGCCCGACGGGGGAGGGTCTCTTGACCGCGTTCTACCGTGCAACGTTGCCGACATTTTTGTCACAAGATTTTTGAATACCGTATTTATTACTTTGACATTGGCAAAGTCATCGCATCAATCGATGGGGCCATAATACAAAACGAAGAAAAAAAATTGCATTAAGACTTCATGGTAAGGCCCTAGTATAATTATGAGATACATTGTATCATATTATGTCGAGCGAAAATCACCCGTTCTTGTGTAATTACAATCTCATTATAACTGGGGGCACGGTAGTGCCCCCGCCAAGTCGAACAAAAAAAGCGGCACGGCCGTACCATCTTTTCTCGAAGCAGTTCAGGCCATTTTCGACCCCCCTTTAACTTCGTTGTGGATAAAACTAGAAGCCTGAATTTTCTGTAACCAAGCAGGCATTGTATAAACACTGTATATTTCAAATTTCATTCAAATTGAACCAGTAGTTTAAGAATTATAACTAGTCAAAGTTAATAACTAGTCAAACAAATTGACTTGGCATTCGCATTAAACCATCAATTTAATATAATATAAAACACAATTTTTCTCACAAGTAATACACATTAGATACTTAATTGATGGGTTAATGCGAATACCAAGTCAATTTATTTATTTATAACATAAATGATTTTTAATTTTGATATGGGTATTATATGTTGTTAGATTAGCTAATTACGTATAACTTAAGACAGGAGGTCTCTTTAGTAGGGACTGAATAAATTCACCGACTTGGTATTACATGGATCTCACAACTTTTTACGGTAGAAGAACTGAGTAGCGAGACTTGGTTTTTTTACAATTCATATTTACAAAGCAAGTGTCAATTTTTTATTTCTTAGCCGAATACCTCCGTAATGTTGCCAGTATTACTCCTCGTGATCCAGCTACAATGGGATTCCTGCGAGAATGCCCCGAGATTAGACCAAATGGATTCGCCGAGAAAATGTATCCTGTGAATTGTAAAGGTTTCGCAACTAGGGACTAAGGATGGCTCGACACTACTACAGCGACTATATTGGAGGGTTATATTTCGAGATAAATGAAGATTCTTAGAAGGGTACTTATCGCACCTGTGTGATTTGTGCAAGGGCATAAATATAATTATGTACGGTCAAGTGCAAAAATATGTATCGTTACGAACTTCACAAAAATATGTCCCACGACCTTGTTTGTACATAAAACACAAGAAAAATATGAATACAGGACAACAAAAATGCAGAAAGGCGAACTTATCCCTAAAAGGGATCTCTTCCAGGAAACTTTTGAACGGTTGACAGGACAAGTATACTTAAGTAGATACTTATTTTTGAGACGTTGACTAGCTAGATACATATCATTACACTTGATAGCACGTCAAAAATATCTATACACCGACCGTTATGCCATAAACAGTAAGGCTGGTGACACATATATTTGATATGATACACATACATACATACATAAATCACGTCTTTATCCCTTATGGGGTAGACAGAGCCTAAAGTAACAAGACCTAAAGGCCACGTTGAGCATGATTGTGGGCATATAGGTGGAAAGGGGAATCAAAATATTGATGGGTTGCTAGCCGCATCACCTATAACATGATTCCTATTTTCGTCCATTCCCTCGATGGGCTTTTACCATCTGCGCGGGAAGAAAAGCAACTGGTACATTCTATGTTTGTCCTTTGCTCCCAGACCCGCATGGAAGCTTGATATGATTACTGTATCTATATTCGTGCCCTCGACTGTAATGACTGTGTCGCCCAGTGTTGCCAGGTCACTTCCCTTGAAAATTATTTTTAGCAGAAAAGTTCCATTTTCATTTAAATCTTGGGGAACGAGCTTTTTTTTTACCTCATCATAGGAATTAAGAATAATATTTGTGTTAAAAACAGAAAAATTAGTCTGTATTTTTTAGTGTGTATGTAAAGTTTTTTACCACGTATCTTTATGCCGGGACCTTAAAAGTTCCGAAAATTGTACCAAAATACAAAGTTCCTTCCAAGTTCCGCGGGGGTGTCAAAAGTTCCGCAAAACGGAAGAAACGGAACCAAACGGCAACACTGGTGTCGCCGCTCGTAGGCTACATTAGATTTACAGTTCCTAGCTTATATCTTGAGTCTGACCTCGCAGAAGCCAATTTAATGTCTCTTTGGTAAAAAGCTACATGCACGAACTTACCTTCCACGTCGCCATTCATTTTAATTTGAAGAAGATTCAATCCCGACTCAGTTCAGGCTTAGCTGTCATTTTAGTATGGATCTGACAGCGAGCGAACCTAAACTGCATCGGAATTGAATCGCGTTAAGACGTCATGATAAGGCCCCTGCTCTTCAATTTAAAATATATATTACTAGCTTTTGCCCGCGACTTCGTCCGCGCAGAAAACGTCAGTGACGACATAAAAAAAACATTTTTTTTTTTGTAAAAAGTATCCTATGTTACTTCTCCAAGAACATGTTTGTGTACAAAATTTCATAATCGGGTTTTAAGTAGTTTTCGCGTGAAACCGTAACAAACAAACTTACATTCGCATTTATAATATTAGTAGGGATGTGATAGTTATTTGAAAATGTCACGCTATTTAATTTCCTTAAAATGGCAACCCTGCTTTTTCTAACCTCTTTGATCCGTACTCGAGTAGACTCCATTCTGTTGCATGTTGCATCCAGCGGAACCGCAATGCAACACAAGTTTTTTCTCTGATAATGTGATTACTTCGGAACCAAACATTTGTAAAAATGCTTGCATACAAAATTATCGTGATATTATTTTATGTAAAATTTACATACATATCACGTCTTTATCCCTTACGGGGTAGACAGAGCCTAAGGTAACAAAACTTAAGGCCACATTTAGCGTGACTAAGGGCGTATAGGTGGAAAGGGAAATCAAAATAGTGATGGGTTGCTAGCCGTATCGCCAATAACATAATTCCTAAGACTTTCGCCCATTCCCTCGAAGGGCTTTTACCATCTGCGCGGGAAGAGAAGCAACTGGTAAATTCTATGTTTTTTCTTTACTCCCAGACCAGCATGGAAAGTTTTATTTTCCAATTTTTTGTTTATTTTTACGGTTATCCCATTAAAAATATTACCAATATCACCAAGCGTCATCTGTTTGAATGATGTGTCTACCCGCTATGGGTGGGTGTAGGGGTATAGCACGCGTCACGGAATGACGAGGATCCGGGTTCGATTCCCGGCCATAGCTTTACTTTTCGGATTTTTCTATGTTCTAATTGTCAGTGTTGTTTAGAAATACAATTATTCTTGGTAATGCAGACTCCTAAGCTTGGACTTTACAAAGCCAGTAAAGCGTATACTATAGAGCAGCCATACTCTAAGTGTGTTCCGCGGAACCCTAGGGTTCCACGATACCCCTGTAGGGGTTCCGCAAGAAATTAGAAAAAAAATCAAAACACCTCTGTCTAGTCGACCGTTCTGACGCGTTTGTTTGTTTATTTTTGTTTTATTATTGTTTTATTATAGGGTTCCATCAAGTATTTCGCTTTCCAAAAGGGTTCCGTCACCAAAAAAGATTGAGAACCGCTACTATAGAGCCTATATTAAAAGCCTTTTGCCAAAGCCCCGGCATTTCTGTAGCAGCGATTCCCATGCAAACTACCCTCTTGATTTTTAGGAACCATCGCGCCTAAATGCGTTCTGGGCTGAAAATAGCCTCATACTACATACATACATACACATATCACGTCTATATCCCTTACAGGGTACACAGAGCCCAAGGTAACAAAACTTAAAGGCCACAATCATGATTGTATGTATGTTTGTATGTAAACTCTTTATTTTGCGAAATAAACAAGACAAATACAATTGACAAACACTGAGATACATGCACAAAGGCGGACTTATCCCTTTAAGGGATCTCTTCCAGTCAACCTTTGAGTGGATGAAAGGAGTATTATATTAGGGATGGACGAATGAGTGATTGTAGGAGTATAGGTGGAAAAAGGAATCAAAATAGTAATGGGTTGTTAGCCGCATCGCCTATAACATGATTCCAGATTTTTGTCTATTCCCTCGACAGTTTTTTACGATCTGCCCGGGAAAAGAAGCATCAAAATGAATGGAAATGAAATAGAATATAGTCTACTGTTTTTCCATGCTGGTCTCGGAGTAAAGAAAAAACATAGAACTTACCAGTTGCTTCTCTTCCCGCGCAGATGGCAAAAACCCATCGAGGGAATGGGCGAAAGGCTTAGGAATCATGTTATACGCGATGCGGCTAGCAACCCATCATTATTTTGATTTCCCTTACCACCTTAATCATGCAAAACGTGGCCTTTAGGTTTTGTTACCTTAGGCTCTGTCTACCTCGTAAGGGATAAAGACGTGATATATGTATGTGTATGAATGTCTACTGTCTGTTAGGCAGTCAGCAGCGCATCCAACTTAAAATACCTCGTTGGTATTCACGTCGAGGTTTCGCTAAAAAACGTTAACTCTCCAGTACAACCAAAACGCCTGCAAATTTAATACTTTGTGTAGTCGTAGGTGTTTATAGCATAATTACGCCCCGGGGGTCGATTCTATAATCGCCATAAAAATGTTCCAAATCGCTCCATTTTACCTTTTAGGGCCCGGTCAGAGCAACAGTGCTCGCAAGAAGCGATTTTCTACTACATTTCAAGTGTCAATTATCATTTATAAGATAATTAGGTACCTACCGTAAAGCGGGGTGAGAAGGGACAGAACTAATATTTTATTTTCACTTTCTACTTAAAATTTCTGGTTGAGCTTTCTCTAAAAGTAGTTTAATTATATTGTTACATACATTCATAGATATATCACGTCTTTATCCCTTACTGGGTAGACAGAGCCTTAGGTAATAAAACCTTAAGGCCACGTTTAACATGATTAAGGGCGTATTCGTGGAAAGGGAAATTGTGATGGTTTGCTAGCCGCATCGCCTATAACATGATTCCTATGACTTTCGCCCATTCCCTCGATGGGCTTTTACCATCTGCGCGGGAAGAGAAGCAACTGGTAAATTGTGTTTTTTCTTTAGTCCCGGACCAGCATGGAAGTACATAGTACATATTTTATTTTTAGACATATTATTTCCCCTGGTAATTAGTTATCGTCATTTTTTCACTTGTTTCTTTCTATCCCTTCTGACCCCACCACGGGTTGAGTTGGGATTTGCCTATATTTTAGTGTTTTTTTTAAACTATGAAACTAAACGACAGTTAACCATTATTAAACTAAAATACCGCCTTAATAATTTAATCTATTAAAATGAACTTGCCATATGAAATATTTTTTATTGAGGTTTGAATTTATTTTATCCCTACTTACCCCATTTTACGGTGCCATCGAACAAAGTAATTCCCTAAGCAACCGTTGCACTGTAAACGTGATAAAGATTATGCTGAATTGTCAAAAAAATATTTGTGAAGTTTACTGCGAGAACGCTCTACGGGTCGGGAAACCCAATTGTTCGATAAATACATTGTAAAGTTGCAACAGTACTTTATGTAGGTATTTTGCAACAGTGAAAAGGTGTTAGTCGGCGACATTCGATCGCGACAGCTGCGATCGCCTCATAAGGTCAATGACATAGTGCAAACATGGCGTCGGTTGACCGCGTAAGCACCGAAGAGGATGGCTGACTTGTGTATACTTCTTTTTTACATTAAAGTATCCGCAAAACCGACCAACAATTTGCTACCGTAGGGGTGTTCGATAACTTATAGTCATGATGATAATGCTTAACGCTAATTGAGGAGTTAACATGACTTCTTAATGCGATTCAATTCCGATCCATTCGCTCGCTGTCAGATCCATCCTAAAAATGACATACATACATACCTACATACACAAATCACGTCTTTATCCCTTACGGGGTAGACGGAGCCTAAGGTAACAAGACCTACAGGCCACGTTTAGCAAGACACTGAGGCCGTAGAGGTGGAAAGTGGAATCAAAATAGTGATGGGTTGCTAGCCGCATCGCCTATAACGTGATTCCTATGATTTTCGCCTACTCCCTTCCATTGTTCTTTTTGTCATAGATTTGTATGTTTGTATGTATTTTTAAAATGTGTTTTTCAACAGATTATCTGTATTCTAATGTAAAAAAAGAAATGTAAAGAAAGACGAATTAGTTTGAGAGCTGCCATTGCATAAGCTGAACAAACTAATGCAAAGATGACGTTAAATAGTTGAAATTTTGAAACTAGCTCGGAAACCGTATTAGGCAGACTTAGTAACTTAATTGCCTCTTCAACAGCTGTGCGGCGCAAAGGTGTCGATAGAGCGACGAACAGACTAGCTCCTTATTCATAAACGCTCTGTAGGCTTCTGCTTACCTAGCAATCGTTTGTCCTTATTTGTCATTTTGACTTTTACCTTTCACAGATAAGGACAAACGATTGCTAAGTTAGCAGAAGCCCATAGCGTTTATGATAAGGGGGTTAGTGTCTTAGACATGTTTCAGTATATTCTAACAGACTAGCTCCTTATTCATAAACGCTCTGTAGGCTTCTGCTAACCTAGCAATCGTTTGTCCTTATCTGTCACTTTGACTTTTACCTTTCACAGATAAGGACAAACGATTGCTAAGTTAGCAGAAGCCTATAGAGCGTTTATGATAAGGGGGTTAGAGTCTTAGGCATGTTTCAGTATATTCTAACAGACTAGCTCCTTATTCATAAACGCTCTGTAGGCTTCTGCTAACCTAGCAATCGTTTGTCCTTATTTGTCATTTTGACTTTTACCTTTCACAGATAAGGGCAAACGATTGCTTAGTTAGCAGAAGCCCATAGCGTTTATGGTAAGGGGGTTAGTGTCTTAGACATGTTCCAGTATATTCTAGAAAGTTGGGTTTGTCTGATTGAATCCTATAACGGGTAAGCGGGTACAGGGGTCCTCCCGCGCCCCTGTGCTCGCGCGTGCGAGGTCTCATTAAAACGGTCGGTCTAAAGTCTCGCACATGTGTTATCTGCAGCCATCTAGCTGGCAATGCTTCTGCAACCCTCGGCTCTTCGCCACTTTCCCCCCTTTAATTAAAAAAATCGCTCGCTCGCCGTTGGTAGCGCGTAGTAGTAGCACAGCCGTTAGTTTCATAGCTCCCTGTAGGCGGGTTATGAGCACGCAGTAAACAGTTACGATCGCTACTTTTTTGTATGAAATTTTAGGTACTATTCATTAGTAAAATACGACCGGGTGCAGAGATTACGAGTGCCTGCTTGCGACGATGTTAAAAATAGACTTGTGTGCGTTGGTTCTATGATTGTCGATTTAACAGGTCGGTAAGGGCTCGATTAAAATTACAATCAAGCTCAGAACAAATAAAACGTCAAGACAAAATTCCTCGAAAGGCGTAGTTTAAGCCGGCCTCTTTAAGACGTTCGCATAACTAACTAAGGTAACAAGACCTAAAGGCCACGTTTAGCATTATTGTTGGCGTATAACCAATCAAAATCAATCTAAATTCTCCTAACTTGACAATGTCCTCATTCCAGCTGCGGGGTTCCATTACAAATCCACCCGTCGTAAGCGTTCATTCCATCGACATCATGTTGATGAATGGCAGTCTTCGACGGTGCGGTTTAATCGGTTTTTTTGCCACGAACTTGCAAAATCTGGAACGAGCTTCCCGCTGAGGTCTTCCCATCGAGTTACGACCTGGGTGCCTTTAAGAGGCGAGTGTACAATTTTCTGCAGGGCCGACAACGCACTGGCATCGCGTAAAGCGCTGCGGGTGTCTATGGACAGTGGTGATCATTTACCATCAGGTGACCCACTAGTTCGTTTGTCTGGCCTATCTAACATAAAAAAAATATGTACAATTTATGATGTAATTTTTATTGAATATCCAGTCTAATCTGATCTGGTGGAAAGGGGAATCAAAATAGTGATGAGTTGCAACTGTTGCAAGCCGCATCGCCTATAAAATGATTCCTAAGATTTTTGCCCATTCCCTGGATGGACTTGTCGGTTTATGGTGCTCCCACATTGTGTTTGAAGTGTAAAAAAGTCACTTTGGAGAGCAAAGTGACCTCCCACATGTTACAACCCCGAGTCATTGGATCTCTACTAAACTTGCTAGCTTGATTCTTTTGGTGTATCGTTTTGGTACGGTGTAAAGGTTGAACCTTTGTAATCTTATATTTGAAGACAATTTAGTTTTATTAGAAAACTATATTTAAAACTTGAATTAAAAAAACCAAAGACAAGCCACAATGGGTCAGACCGACTAGAGCTCTCGCATGGAGCGCATTGTATTATTTTATGAAAGGAAACTGAAAATATACGAACACAAATACTTTGAAAGAGTATTTTATTTGTACGCGGCGTTATTATGAAGAGCAAACCCCCATCTTATAGTATCTACGTGTGCGTTATGGTACGTACTTACGCACACACCTACAGTTGCACATGTGTATTGTTAATGTAAGACTTTCCTACTCTTGAGCTTTGTTTATAGACGCTGAATGTTTTGCTATATAAAATACCTGCTCTTTGTAATGGAGTTATTTGTCTTGTTCCAGAAAACAACAAGGAGTTGGATAGAGAGCACATTCCAGAAGAGGGATTGCAAATACTTCGTGCCAAGCGCCAAGGACGAGCATGTGTGAGTGCACTGTATTATAACACGTCTATTCTGCATTCGATAGGTATGCTAAGTGGGGTCCATTTTACACCATATCGGTACTATTCTTCTATTCTTAAGTATATTGCATTTCTTCCTATTAATTATGTCCTCTCTCTCTCTCTCTCTCTCTCTCTCTCTCTCTCTCTCTATCTCTCTTTCTCTTTCCATTCCGTTGTTTCTATTCTATAGACCGACCGCTTAAATAAGTCTTCGCCCGCGCGGTGCAGGGGCGCTGGGAGGGATGACCGCGGCCGAGAGAGGTTACTAACTTCAGCTCGCGCCTTCGTCTGCCTAGAATTATACTTATACTTAAACCTTTCTCTTTAATCACTCTATCTATTTAAAAAACCGCATCATTATCCGAGTTTTACAGATCTAAGCATACATAGGGACAGACAGACAGACAGCGGAAAGCGACTTTGTTTTATACTATGCAGTGATAGTATAGTATAGTATGATTATTATATTTAAGTTTTATATGAACTTGGAGGGACTTGTTTGTTTACAAAAGCGTTAAAATGGATTGGAACGAACTATACCTACTTAACTACGTTACGTCTCCGGATAATATCTACACGTACCGCAAAATGGCGGAGGAACTCAAAGAATATCGCTAATATTTGATCACGTTTTCCTTATACGTCGTTGGAATTTCGGAGTGTAATAGAAATGCCATTGCTTAGCATGAATAGCTGAAAGTATGTTGCCAAAAGTTATCGTAATTATATCTGAGTTAATAGACATCGAAAATAATGGGCAGTGAGATATTTTGTAAGAAGATCCCCGAGGCTGTTGGTATTTACTACACGGGTTGATTTTTATGATACTTTCAATGTTCTTATGCCTAATAATTTAGGTGAAATTTAGTTCTGCTTCTCTCGAGCAAATGGTAAAAGCCCATCGAAGGGCGTAAATCTTAGGAATCATGTTACAGGCGATGCGACTAACAACCCATCACTATTTTTGATTCCCCTTTTCACCTACACGCGCACAATCATGCTAAACGTGGCCTTTAGGTCTTGTTACCTTTGGCTCCGTCAACCCCGAAAGGGATAAATACGTGGTTCATGTACCTATGTATAAATTTTGTACATTGTTCTTTCAATTTCTTTTGATATGTGTTCTTTGGTTTCGTTGTCCTGTGACGTTCGCAGTTTAACAGAAACAGATCCATTTAAGGGTAAGTTCGCCTTTGTAGTGTATGTTCCGTCTAGAGCGTTTTTCATCCTATTAAAACAGTCGAATTGCCATTAACTTGAAGCTACAGGTGGAAGTATTCTAATCCGCACAAGTTGTACATATCAATAGCATTTAGCTAAACACAAGGCAGTAAACCACTATAATCTTCGAATCGCGTTCCGTATTACCCGCATTAACAGATGTGGAAATACATCTCCATAACTCCAACCTCAAGTGCCAAGGTGTTCGCGGAGAATAGTTCCAAGGGTCCCATCGGCACCGTTGGCACTCGCCGGCCTAAAATGAGAGATTAAATACACAATAGACGCCGCATTGTTCTGAAAACCCTCTGGGATGATATTATCTCATAGAATTTCGTTTCGGCTAAGAGGTTTCCGCGATCTCATTCCATGGACAATGTCTTGGGATTAGGCATTTGCTATTTTAGGTTTAGGGCGCTATTTAAGCGCGAAGTACGAGCGAAGCGTCTCCGGTTCAGTTTGGGCAGAATTGCTTCTTGTATCCGTTCTAACGTGGCTATACGTGATATATTCTTCGAGGCGTTTGAATGTCAATATATGCTTCCAGTAGTTCCGCTAAATCAGGCGGCTTTTCGGAAGCCTACGTCAATCCCATAAAATGTTATTCCATTCCCTTAGCGTTATCGATAGCCAAAAGTGACGGTCTAGCCACACTGTTCCCTAGAAGTCGTATTTAAACAGGTTCTTGCGAAATTTTGTGAGCAAGTTCGTTAATAATTTATTCATGGATTTGTCATGAGTGCCTATTAGTTTAAAGAAAAATTTCAAAAAAAAAAACAAAAATAGTTTATTTAACTGAAAGAGTTACATTTACACAGATTAGAAGGAACAGTGATTCCCACACTAGGCAAAGCCTGTGTCGTGGGATTCAATAACACAGACAATTACCAGACAAAGTGTGGCTTATGAAGATAATAACTATGTAGGTAGGTACATTAACTAATATTATTTAGAATTGTATTACAATACAACATTATTTAAATTGCATGTGAATGGTTAAAACATAGCTTAGTGAGACAGAACCAGAGCTTATACTTAATATAGCAAAATCAAAATCATAGAAATGATTGAATGAATGAATGAAGAAGTCTTGAATACTTAAAAAATATTTCAGCCGCTTCAGAAAATGTTCGAAAGACCCTCGACCATCGATTCGCGTCATTTTCTCATTCATCGCTGATTGTCTCTTTCCTAGTTAATATTACGCAAAAATCCGTCACGATAATACATAAATACCTACTCATTTTACACTGTCACTCCCTGAAACTGTAACTGAAACGGACGTGCATCGCTTGCTGATTCTCAACTATTCCTACCTAAATGAAAAAAATCTAGTAACAGGATAACTAATTAAAATAAAATCAAAATCGAAAAGCAAACGTAGACTAGACAGACGGAGAAAACAGAGCCTTAGTACCTAATTGCGTAAGTAACCCTACCTAAAACACTAATAACTAAGTTGAAAGTGAAACATAAGCCAACGGCACAAGGAAAATTTTTGCAGAGTAAATATTTAGTAGAACCCTCTGTTACAAATCTGTTGCCCGTCTCGGCTGACGGGTACTTTACCTTTTGGGATGATGGGGATGATGGATTGACTGGCAGTGATAGTAAGCGTTCTGAAATTAAGTGCGCTTTTATTGATATGCTATCGGTACTCGGTAGTCTCTGGAGGGGAACGGTAAAATACCCTTTTGGGGAATTCACGTGACAAAACATACGCAGTAGCTTTTGAAAAGGCGTCAGTATTTCACAACATCGGATGATTTACTTTGGTAACCCCTGACGCAAAATGAGGGGGGTTATACGTTTGACATCGATGTCTGTGTGTATCAGCCTGTGACAAGCTCTCAAGCGAATGGATCGATTTCGATGCGATTTATTCGAAAGCCAGTTTCCTTGCAGTGGTTCTTAGCTGTTTGGTAAAAATCGGTCCAGTAGTTTGAAGAGTATCAGCTCTTTTCTAAAATTATGTAAAGGCATTTGCGGCATCAAATTGAACATTTTTTTTATTTACTCGATTATTGCATGTTTTTTTAAGTTATTGTTATGTATTTGTACGACAAGGAAGGCAAGCAAGTGGGTCACTTGATTTTAAATGAACACCACCACCAATAGATACGCGCAACGACTTTTCTGTAGGTATATTGCTTTCGAAAATAATCGCTTCGCCATTAATATTCTTCAAAGCCGCCTGATTAATCTGCTATTGATGGGGTCTGTCACTAATTGCCTCTCTCTTCGAAGGGCCTCGCTTGCTCGTTTTGAGAGCATCTTAGTGTGGGAGTCGCTTAAGTTATTGTTTTGAATTATACTTAGTATTTTTTTTGTTTATCTTAACTTTGTGTGTGTGAAGTTCCCAATCCGCACTGGGCCCGCGTAGGAACTAATAGCCCATACCCACTCGTTCTGGCCTGTGCCCAGCAGTGAGATGTATAAAGGCTCAGGCGACAGCTAGCTGTAACATAGATTTTCCTACTGAGTTTACATTAACGTTTTTTCATGTATTTATTAGGGGCACGAGACGTTTTATATCCACAAAATCCCGTAAACCCTATCACCGTTTTTATTCGGTGTCTGACCCTTTTCAGGGGACAGCAATTAGCACTGAAGGTGTCAGGTGGCTTGTTGTAGGGATGGGCTAGGCGCAGGACAGTATCGATATCGATAAAATCTTATGTTTATAGAGAATGTTGATGGTAGGGATATGAAAATGTCAGGTTGGAATCGACTTGAAAATTTTGAAAACATTAAAAAAAGTTTAGGACGGATAGAAAGAAATCATTGGATTGTATTGCTTTCTGTTGAGTTTTTTACTAATAATAAGCGTTAGGATTTTTTGAAGATTATCAGTTAACAGATGAAATTTGACACAAACAGTGTTTTATAACGTAATAAATAATTACAATATATTTTGCCGCTGTGGCCGATCTTACATACTGTAAATTTTTAAGTTTTTTTGTATTACATTCCATTGCCATGAACTTGCTAACGAAAAGTACCTATGGCAGAATAATTATATATTTTTTGATGTGAAAACAATGCATTCGCATTTGAAATTTTATTGTTTATAAGCAGTGACGATCCTTAGCGGAGAATTAATTTAATTGTACCTACCTAATTGTCTTACTATTATTGTTTCTGATTTGCTCGTTTTTGTTATATTCAATTGATTTTTATCATTTAATTTTATTAGATTTTATTTACTCTTGACGATTTCAATCTAAATTCTCCTAACTTGAGTAGGTATGTACAATTTATGTAGTAATTTTTATTGAATGAATAAACAATCTAATGTAATCTAATCTAATGTTTAACAAAGTTTCCTCTTTTTTCTTGTCTTAATATTTACTGATTAAATAAATGATATCGATACTTTTAAATATCGATACTTCTGCTCCCCCACTAGTCTTGCTTTCTTGCTTCCCTTTGAAATTGGAGGTTCAACTTTTCAAGTCTCCTTCAGCAATTTATTTGAGCTAAAATTATACTTGCATTCATTCTAAAGAAAGTTTTCAAGGAGAAATGCAAATTTAATCACGAGGGAAACCGTTTGGAACTAAATGTTATTACGCAGAAGATTTTATAACGTCTCGTATTTGCATACTAAAGATGACATAACATTACAAAGATTCAAGTGACAAGTCTGTTTACTGTGATCCGGTAAGGGTTCCGCTTATAATAAACATTTATTCAATCAAATCTTGCAAGGAAATTTTGACTGACATCTGTTGGTCGGATTGACGTGAAATTTAGCACACTTATCTATGATAATACAATAATCTTTAAGTGAAATAATAAAAAATAGCATTCGTTTATTCAAACAACCATGACTCAATAGTGTTAGTATTCTTAAGACTAGGTTAGTAACAAATCGTCTATAATAATCACTTATATTTAAATTTTGAGCCAATCCTGTACCATACCCACATTTTCACACATGCGCTTTCAAAAATCGGGCCAATGCAGTCCAATCTCGGCTAGCATGATCGTACAAAGTTTTTCATCAATATAGCCATTAGTAAAATTACGTCACAAATGTAATTTGTCTGGGGATTTTGGGACCCAAACAAAATATTTTCGATATCCGCAGAAGTGGGGTCGACTGTTAAAAAAAAGGGGGGACTAAAAGTCGTATAATTGTTTGATTTTTGAGCCTGTCTTCTCATGTGAATAACTAATACTATATGATACCACACGAAACACAGACTCTGCTTGCATTGTAGTTATACACAAGGCCATTTGCAGCAAGCGTATTACAGTATTCTAAAACTTTACGAACTATTTACATAGCTACAAATTTGTATAGACCGGTTGGGGCATGACTCCAACTCCATTTGGTCATTTTAGACAGCTCATGATAACGCGATGGCTGCCCACCATTCATTAACTAAATTCAAATTCAATATTCGAATTAATTTTATTTCAGACTACATTAATGATCCACGTTCGTTAGTAACAAATTATAAAACTTATTAACTACGTTAGTAGAACATAAAAACACAGAAATACTTTATCGCGTAGCAGACATGAGACGCTCATACTGCCGCATGATAGTAAAGTAAAGTAAAGTATTGCTCGCCCACGCCCCATACAAATTTAGTGATCCCATCGATGATGGTTACTGAGGTGCCATGAACATCAATAACCTGAAAAAAATAGTGTTCATGGCCACACAGTGATTACGACGTGATCCCATTTGTGATGCTCATGGCAGCCAACGTGTAGTTCAAAACCAAGATCCTGTCTAATTATCCTTTGTTGTCACAGATGTTGGTGCGGCCTCAGTAAAACGGCGCATGGCGCGAACGTGGCCGTGGCGTCGGCCGGCGAGGCGTGGATGCCGGCCCGGCACACGCAGCCGGCTCCCACGGACGCTTACGGCACCGTCGAGTTCCAGGGTGGGCCGCATCCGACCAAAGCTCAGGTGAGACGGACGTAGAGAAGAAAGATACGGCTAATAGTTTTTGTTTTCGAACGGACTGTTGCTGTTAGCCTTAGACGGCTTTTACAGTTTACGGGAGAGAGGACGACCGCCAGACTGGCAGCTCAGTAAGGGGGTTTTAACTTAGCATGCCAAAGGGTGTTTCTATTGAGCTGACCTTGGACTTTGGACGCTAAGGGAGACTTATGCAAGCCATCAAGCGGCCAATAGCAATGAGAATTGGATGGATTCATTGGACTCTGCCGGAGCACTGTCTGGTATCTAGTAATTATCTACAATCTAGTCGTCACCGTCAGCCAGAAGACGTCTACTGTTGAACAGCACACTGTTAGAACCTCACTCTTGCGACGTCAACATTTAGTGGGAGGCGTGCTAACTCTGCACCTTCCGGTTCGTGGTCGCGCATATAGAGATACTTGGAAAAGAACATAGGGTGATAGCATGATAGCGATAACCGAGCTCTACGTGGACAAACTTTCGGAAACATCTAGTTAGTAAAATAGTTGTAAGCAGCTTCTAACTTTTTCCTACATTCCTTGTTATTAATTTAAGTAGATCTAATTTTCAGGTAGTTAATACCCAGTTTCTTTCCAGTACGTCCGGCTCGCCCACGACACACGTTCCGAGCTGATTGTCCAACTGCTGACTCGGGAGTGGGCATTGGACCGACCCAAGCTCCTCATCACCATCCAAGGAGGCAAGGCCAACTTCGATCTGCAGCCGAAGCTCAAGAAAGTGCTAAGGAAGGGCCTCCTGAAAGCTGCGAAGACCACTGGCGCTTGGATCTTCACTGGGGGAACTAATACCGGTTAGTATTGGCTTTTGAAGGAGTGATTATAATATCAATGAAACCGTCATTGTGTTTTAAATCTGAGGCGTCGTAATGCACTCTTAATTGGTTCATTCACTAACATCTCATTGGTGGGCACGTGCCTTTTCTCAGAAGAGGACTTGGGCTTGAGCGATCCCACGCGACCCCAGTGTGGATTGGGAACTTCACCCTCGCCATTGACTTCTTTCGCTTCACTGAAATGTACATAGTAAATAAAAAATGTAAGCCATCTCTTGCTTGAGAGGCCGTAAGTCAAATTATTGGGCTACCATGAACATCAGAAGAAATACTGAAGCTTATGTCCACTTCTTTACCTCCCAGGTGTCACGCGTCAAGTGGGGGACGCTCTGCAGCTAGAGAGATCACAGCGGGCAGGCAGAGTGGTCAGCATCGGGATAGCACCATGGGGGATCGTGGAAGGAGCCCACGAATTGATCGGCAGGGGGAGAGATGTACCGTACCACGCTATGGCTTCACCTAGGTATTTATGACATTGATTGTTGTTTAAAATAAGTTAAGTGCGGAAGCTTTGCAGCTAGAGAAATTCCAGTGGGCAGACAGAGCGTTGGGGACCGTGGGGGATTATTTGATCAGCAGGGGGAGAGGTGAGATACTAACTGTACGCTAGGTACACCTACAGTTCTATCATTTAATTATTTTCTCAAATCCATCTGTAGGGTCAATGCACTACCGTGTAGTGATTGAGACTTTTTTTGGTTATCCACTTTTGAGCGTTTTATATTAGACATATATACATACATAAATCTCGTCTTTATCCCTCATGGGGTGACCTAAAGGCCACATTTAGCAGGATTGTGTGCGTATAGGTGGAAAGGGGAATCAAAATAATGATGGGTTGCTAGCCGCGTCGCCTATAATATGAATCCCGGCTTTTACCATCTGCGCGGGAAGACAAGTCACTGGTACATTCTATGTTTTTCCCTTACTTCCAGACCAGCGTGGCAGAACTTATATTATTAGTGTTTAAAAATGACTAGTAACACAAAGCATGTATGAAAAGATTGATGAATGTGGATGAAGCGAAAGAAGTTCATCAGGATCGTAGCAAGTGGAACAAAGTTGTCTCTGCCTACCCCTGTGGGAAAGAGGCGTGACGGTATGTATATATGTAGGTATGTATGAAGTAGCACAATTTTTAACAAATAAACAAGTGTACTCGTAGCTCTATTGGCTGAATTGTATTAATAAAACACGCCCTTTTATAGAAAATCATTTTATTAATAAAACGTAATTCGTAGTGTCAGACGATGCCATTTCAATAGACAAATATTCTTTATTCACGTATTTGCACAAACACGATGTGAACACCTGCGGTTTTCAAGTGAACGATAGAACTCAATAAAAGGAACACGAATGCGAAACACGATTTCCCACAATTGCTAAAACGTACTGAGTTTGCGTTAAGTCCACGGAACAACCTTACACCAAAACGCGATGTTTATAGATGATAGTTATTCTTCTTTTTTTAATAGGACCTCATCGATCATAGATCAAGTAATAAATACAGTATACAAAAAACTTGTGACAAAAATGTCGGCAAAGTTGTACGGTAGAACACGGTTAAAAGATCCCCGTTCGGCTCTTAGCCAACGGATAATGATATCCGTCAGAATCTGCCAGGAAATCATTAACCGATGCCCAGGGTGCACCGGACCAAGCACTGCTCTTCCTTTCGGACGGATCCAAAAACGAACCGCAGCTCTTGACCACACGCGGAGATAGCCCGACTCGCACCCCAAGATGATAGTTGAATTTTAACTCGGTTTTGACATTCGAAACACACGACGCAAGTTTATCTTATCATCTTTTATTGTTCTTTAGGTGAAACTTAGTTATAGACCTTGTTTTTTTAGCATCTTTTTACCTACTTTATGCCTTAGTATCTTCCTCAAGCTTTTAGTGAACGGTCGGCCAATTAGCGGTCTATCATTTTTCATCCAGCTTTCTATTAAATTAAAATGTCGCTAAAGCCGAACTTTCAAGATGACAGCCACGACTTATCGACATTATATTTTCAACGTGTAACGGATTTTTAACCTTACGGTGGCCACATATTTGGCTGATAGTACTAAGCGTAAGAAAGAGCCAGAGCAATTCTAACAAGGTACCATTATTTATTGACTATTGCATTCACCATTATAGTAAGTACTTAGTTTGTAGTCTACTAGCTTCTGCCCGCAACTTCTTCCGCATAGAATAAGACTTAAGAACTGATGTTGATAGTTTATTCTTGCAATAATTATTAACGTCGCGTTTCAGTCAGCTACGGCCTTTGACATGTTTATCACTATCCCGCGGGAACTATGCAATTTTCCGAGATAAAAAGTAGCCTATGTTTTAATCTAGGGTACCAGCTATCTATCTTAGTTTCAAATTTTATCCAAATCCGTCCAGAAGTTTCAGCTTGAAGAAGGAACAAACATACACACTCACTCTCTCACATGTCAGACTTTCGCATTTATCCTACCAATATAATAAATTATCATCAGTTCTTCAGTCTAATTCTAGAGTCGCGGGCAGAAGCTAGTAGATTGAAAATGAAAATAAAAATGTATTTATTGAACATTCAGGAGTACATATGAGAAGGTTAAGGACCTCCTATTATGTATGCAAGATACCTGTATCAGAAGACCCCGCTTCTCCAATAAAAAATGCATCAAGGTCAGACATTATATTCTAAGCTATTTCTAATTCCAGTTTACTTTACATTATAAACAACTAGACGAAATGGTGACTGCCATTGCACCGTACGTTCGTTGGATACTTTGAGCAGGTGCAAAAGTCTACAGTACCTACAATAGTATGGAACTCGTAATTCATTTGAAGGGGTCCGGTGTTGATATGACGGTCGTTGAACTTAGTCCCTGCATCTGTGCTTGGAACAGCACGTCGTTTATTAGTTTTTCCGCTAATATCCTCATGTTTTGCGGTAGCGTCCGAAGTTTGGCGGCTACGTTCACACCTGGTGACAAAGAAATGCTGATTGTAGTTGTCATTAGGCGGTCCTAAGCTCTTATAATAGTCGATGGGATGTAACATTTTCACGCACACATCATTTATTTTACACAAACTGAATAGTTTGACAAACCTTTATTAACTGCAGTTTCAAATATCTATTCGCGTGGCTTATGTCAGGTTACGGTAAGTTAGGTCTACAAATTTGAAAAAGTTATTATTTTCGTATAAGCAAATGGGTATCGCATACAGGTTTGTCAATTGATGACTTTTTCATTGATGATATTTTACTTATTTTTTTAGCAAGATGATGAACCGAAGTCTATTCGCTTATCAGTTATCGAACTGACAAATGCAAAGTGCAATGTGCAAAAAACATTTACTTTGCTATTCCGTTGTCACACCGGATCAGCAAAAGGTGAATAATTCTATTAATAAAGAACCTTTCTAAAGCAAAATCTTTAATCAATCATTAACGTGTGTTGATTCAAAAACATGATCTTCACGGGATATGCCTAAACTACTAAAAAATAAAGATACCACCATAAATAATTCTTTCGTTTCGAAATCTACAACCTAACCAATTTCTCGCATCACGGCTCAATATTGACAGCTAACTTATATCCAATCTCGTTTTTACTTACTTAGTGGTTTGATTTATACGTACGTTTTTAACATAAAAGCTGATAGTACACAAATCATGATAATAATTTTCAGTGCAGATCTGGAACGAATGATACCCATCCAATTAGTGCACCCAGATTATTTTGATACTGGTTCTACAAGCGCTTTGTTAGTTAAGTAATTAAAACGACTCAACCTTCCAGAACCTTACCATGACGTCTTAATGTGATTCAATTCTGATTCAGTTCAGGTTTTAGCTGTCATTTTTAGTATGGATCTGACAGCTAGCGAACCTAAACTGAATCGCGCTATTCTGACTTAGCTAACATACCTGAAATGTCACAGCTCATTTTATATTGGATTCTTTCGTGTCGGTTTTGTGATTTGAACATAGTTTTTTTCTATTGCGTAATGACGTGAACTCATTGTGTTTTAAAAGTTGTTGATAAGAATAACGCCCTCTAGATACTTAACCTAGCATCTACCTATCCTTGTGATGCTTCTCCTGATCGTCGACTCTGTACATAAATATTGAATGACTTGGATAATGCAGAAGCAATATTTGCTTGAGAGCTTAAAGTTTGCGATGTAAGCACAAATACCAATGGATTATTATAGCTCACAAACGTTCACCGATTTGAAATTGGGTTTTTCATTTGAGTTTGCTAAGATGCTAGTTGTTCTTAGATATGTTTTATCAAAACTGGTTCAAATAATTGATTGAATCAGGCGTTATTTTGCGGAGGTATTAATCAACGAAACACATTTACCTTGCTACTCAGCTTTCAGAAAATAGGTTCAGCCGTTCATGTTCTTTTAGGGTTGTTGGGTTCTTTTCAGGCTGAAGTGGCAGCAGATATGGTAGACTAAATAGATGCTGCTTTGTTTCTTACTCACCAATGGCATCGTATTCATCATCAATCTCGCACCGCTTCTTCGGCTCGTCGTCGAAGTACCGTTTGCTGTTTTCAGTTTCTATCATGCTGGTCTCCACGTTGTACTCCGCTGCGTAGTTCTCTAGCGGCTCGTAGTTGTCATCTTCTGCCTGATCTTCTTCTGATTCCTGGGAAACATAAGCAGATTGATAACTGTAGTTGTGTTTTTTATCCCTACTAATATTATGAAAACCTACTAATATTATGAATGAGAAAGTTTGTGAGCATGGTTGTATAGGTGTTTGAATGTGTATTACAGTTTCACGCCAGAATGGTTGGGCAAATTTGGGACATAGATAGATTTTTTTATCCCTAAAAATTGCGTAGTCGCCAGGGGATAGCGATAAAAGAATCCTTTGTAGACAAAGTCGCGGGCAACAACTAATATAAGATAATTCGGATAGTCCTTATATCACTGCAATGTAGAGACTTTATTTAAAGAGACACAAAAGAATGTGACATTAGAAAGTCATCATCATAAACATGAAATCAAATTGAACATTCTTTATCTTGTGTAAGTCCTTGATTAAAATGGTAAGTACCTGTAGATTGGGTTGGCACGCATTTTACGCGTATCTACACTGAAGGTTAGATTAATGGTACGTTTTCATGCAACTTTTATGGAAAGTGACCTGTTAATTTTGCTCGTCAGTATTTGTCTGTTTCGTACTAAGAAATAGAGAAGGTATCACAGATAACTGACACTTAAGATAACTGGAACTTTACAGAGAGTGGTGAGACAGGCCCTAAGTCTCGTATTTGTCCGGGCAAGCCAAGTGTATAAGACACGAGGTATAACAAAGATTTGTTAAAAAAACCTCCTCCTTTTTTTTAAGTCGGTTAAAAATAAAGTTTAAACAAGCTTTTTTCTGTCGGTACTTATATTGCTATCACGTGACCTTGTTGTTATGCGATTTTTTGTCGCCAAGCGTCATCTGTTTGAATGATGTGTCTGTACGACGCAATTACAAACGCCCGTGGAACATTTACTGCTCACCAGGGACGAGAGAATGCGCTGTTTTTAACGCACAATCGCAGGCGCAGTAACAGATATTAAAAAAATGTACTTATATCGACAAAATCCTATAGTATGTGCACCAAATTTTAAATCAATCCACTTGCAAGATTTGACCCACACAATTTAAATGCGAGCTTGTAAAAAATGGCGGCTTGGAAGTCTTCCGCCTTCTTTTTCCTTTAGGCACTGTTGTAAACATGTTTCCTTAAAAATAATTGGACAGTTGAACTTTTAATAGCGATTGTCGATCATCGATATACATCTTCGTAATGCCAAATAATAGTAGCAGCTTATTAATCATCAGCGTTCAAGTACAATCAACGTCAAAAGTCAGCTATCATTTTAGAGCTTTGACGCTGTGACTACTGTGGCACATTCAACTGTAGTTGTACTTACTGCGACAAAGCACTAGAGTGGTGAGTTACTAAAGTTACTTTTGACGTTGACTATACCTACTAATAAAAATTTGTTTTCTACCTTCACGGAAGTGAAGTGTTAGTCAAATAAATTAAATGGAAGCTCCCAAAAAGCATCCAGTCGGTCGCGCAAATCTACTAATCGAATCTGTCGAACGAATACGTAAACTCGTTACTAGGCTCGGTACGAATCTCACGCGTTCGCAAATACGGTTTCCGTTTCGGTCTTTTACGTTTTGGTGACTAGCTTTGCTGTCGATTTCGTTTTCGCACGTGACCTGTATGTTTAGTGTAACTTTTCGGTCACAAAATACGTCTCTACCGCACACACATACACACACACAAATCACGTCTTCATCCCTTACGGGGTAGACAGGACCTAAGGTAACAGGTACCTACAGGCCACATTTAGCAAGATTGCGGGTGTAAAGGTGGAAAAAGGAATCAAAATAGTGATGGGTAGCTAGCCTCATCGCCTATAACATGATTCCTATTATAATCGCCCATTCCCTCGATGGGCTTTTACCATCTGCGCGGGTAGAGAAGCAACTGGCACATTCTATGTTTTTTCTTTGCTCCCAGACCAGCATGGAACCGCGTTAAAATGTCAAATACTATGAAGACTGTTTGTCGCAGTTTTGTTCCGCTGGAGACACTGTCAATTTGCCCATAGTGAATGAGACGAAGGGTCACCGACATAGACAAGCGAATTAGCTCGTTGAAGTGGCAATGGGCAGGCCATATAGCACGGAGAACAGGATGGTCGTTTGGCCGAAAGGTTCTCGAGTGGAGACCGCGGATCGGCGAGCGCAGCGTAGGACGTCCACCAACAAGGTGAACGTATGACCTCTTTAAAGTCGTGGGGTCACGGTGGATGCAAGCCGCTTCTAACAGATGCAACTGGAAGTCTATGAGGGAGGCCTGTGTCCAACAATGGACGTGCTATTTCTGATATGATGAATAAAACGTTAACGCAAATTCGTTGGAGACGTTTTTCATGTCTCAAACTTACGCTGGAGGCTCTGATAACGGGAACTACTAACTATTTAGTCACTTAGAGAGAACCATTTTAACAACTCCATTGTGGGTCAATATGACTCGTACTTACTGTTTGTTAAAAACATTTTTAATTAAGTAAAGCTTTCTTACTTAACTATACTTTTTTACATTAGTACCTATAGTTATAAGATGTCAATGCACATTATAGTCATTAGAGTATAGTATAGTTAACTTAGAAAGTCTCGACTTATGAGTTGAGAATTATCCGACTAGTTTCGGTCTTTGATTGAACGCATTTACCATCAACGGCCTTCCGAAAATACTAAATGCGGCTTAAAGTCGTGAGTTAACTGTCTAAATATTAATTTACATTTGGTTTAGACATAAAACAAGACTTACCGCGTTCAATCTGAAGATAATTCGTGACCGTTAGTGTCCCGGCGTAAAATTGAAATAGAAAAGACATTTTGAATTCACCAAAACATTTGCAGTAAAGAATAGCATAGCATTATGGACATCTGCTTCCTACTGTTTGTAGATTAGGGTCACTCACATCATATTTAAGAAAGAGAAGCTATATTTCCTGATGACGTAAAGTGCTGAAGTTTTCTTTTAAATTTTAATTGTGATTGTTATGTTCGTAAAAACAAAATTTTATTAATTGTACCACAGAATCATTACCGATATCTGCTTGCCTAATTACGCTCCTCCAATAGCGGTTACAAGTATCATAGAGTCAACCCCACCTACCTCACCTCACCTCCCAAACGTCATTTTTTGTACATTTCAAATGAATTAGTGCAGAAGCGCGGTAATCTACACTATCTACACTTATATTATTATAAAGAGGAAAAATTTGATTGTTTGCATTGAATAGGCAAAACTACAGGACCGATTTGAAAGATTCTTTTACTATTAGGATTCTCTTTTCCGTGATGAAATAGGCTATATATTATAATACTGCGCGAACGAAGTCGCTAGTATGGAATAATCCTATGTATAGGTAATATAATCGGGGTGTCTTTTGCAGGTCTAAACTAGCAGTGCTTAACAACAGGCACGCGTACTTCTTGCTGGTAGACAACGGATCCGTCGGTCGCTATGGCGCGGAGATTGTGCTCAGAAGAAAGCTGGAGAAGTACATCGCTGCACAAAAACTACATCCATGTAAGTGTGCTACTGAAATCTATAACAATATCTTAAAATTATTCCAGATTTCTTCAGCACCAACGAGGTGGACGGATGACCTGTAGGCTTATTATCTAACTCGCTCGCAATCGCCATCGTGTTCATTTTGACAGTTCATGTATGGGCTGACAATTGGCATCGGAATCAGCTAGCTGTCACATTCATACAAGAATTGTCAAAATGAACACGATGGCGATTGCGCCTTAAGCCTACTGGTTAAAGTCGCGGGGTCACGGTGGATGCAAGCCGCTTCTAACCGAGGCAACTAGAGATCTATGGGGATGGGGAGGCCTATGTCCAACAGTGGACGTCTTATGGATGATATGATAATGATGATGATTTCTGCAGGAGGTTGAGTATATTCGACCGAACACTCCTGTAAAGGATTTTCATTGTAATTATGGATTTGAAACTAAGTCATCAATGTCTATGAAAGCATTCGAACACACAATTGAAAAATCCTGAAAATAATTTACGAGAGTGTTCACTATGCACTCAAACTAACATAACTTCCTGCTGATGTGTTCTGGAATAGTTTTAGGAGACCTTGTTTACTAAGATCGCTTTGCCAATAGTGTAGCGACTGGAAAGAAAAATACCGTAGACCGGGTGATTTTAATTTACAGGGTGACTTTAAAAAGCATTTACAATGACGAAATCATTGATTTATTTGCGTTTACTGTTTCCAATCGTTATCTTCATCGATCGCCTTTGCGTCTACACGCCAAACATTCACCACGTATGGACAATATCGATTTTATAGCAATTTAAAAACGACCAACGATCAACCGGTTAACGGTACTAAGATCAGATTCTTAGAACAAAGTGGATGCTGTCTTAAAACCAGTAGTGGGCATTATTATTTCAATATTGTAATGCCCATAGGTATTATAAAGTGTAAGTATATTTACTACCTATCGATTATTTACTCATGCTCAATATGTCCTGTCAATCGCTTAAAAGGTTAACTTGATGAAATCCCTTTTAAGGGTAAGTTCGCATTTGTGCATTTGTGTTGTCCTATATTGAAACTATTTTGAATAACTGTCGAGATTCAACCAACGGGAACCGAACGCGAACCTATTAAATTTTGGCAATCTTACGGAATGTTATATCTATGGGTTACGTCTACGTCAGAGCGCTAAAAATATTTTTTCTATTCATTCTCATATTTCATAATGTAGCCAAGATTTTAATACTGGACTCAGAAACTATATTTCATTCGAGATGTTTAATTAGTTAATTGCCTCCTTCAAAGACGTGTTTGGGTTTACGCGCGATGTTGTTTCTTCGATAAAAATGCGTATGTAAACAGTAGTTTATTTATTACCTCGTTTTGAGCCGATTGTGCCGGCGAATGCTCCGGTTTCATCTTATAGTTGGTCCCATCTTCACCGAACACGAAGGTAAACATGTCGTAGTACCACAGATGCGGTACATACACCTGGTCAGGGCTCGTAGCTTTTTGCCGGCTCTCCTGTACCCGTTTATATTCGCGCCTCACGCACGCGCGCAAGCTTTCAATTTTCCTTAAAACATGCACTTTAGTCGCCCCCGGATCGTATTCCTGTACTAATTCAGTCAATTTAGACACGGCCTCGTGCCTTTTCTGCTTTTGTTTGTAAGCGGGGGACGTTTTATCCCATAAACAAGCCTGCTCTTTGTATAAAGTGATGAATCTTTTAAGCAATTTGCGCGGGAAGACGACGTTGTCGGCCATTTTGTTTTGGCGGGGTTTTGCGCGGGAACGCGTTCGACAACTTGCGCGGCGCGCGGGGCACTGGCGAGCAAGCGTGTTGGGTCCCCCGTCCGCGCCCGCACTCCACCCCCGCCGGGGCCTGCGTTGAATCATTATATTGGTTAGGCGAGCGAGCTGCCAACATGCTTGTATCGCACTCGATTCGACAACCTTTGCCGGTTCGTGTGTATAAGCTTATCAAGACGCGACAGCGAGTGACGGATTTGGAAGCAATGCGTGCGCTGTTTATTTATGACGTACAACTGCTTACAGTTGAATCATACATTTTAGAGATGCGCAAAACAACTCACTGAAGTGAAAATATTGATTCATGTCTTTCGCTCTTAAAGATATATATCACTCTTTTCGTTCATTTCGTTCAGTTCGCTCAGTAGATCTATTGACTCAAACTGCTCTTTCATATCATTATATCAGTACGATGTATTCAGTAGACATATAAAATAGGATTCTAATGGTGGCGATATGTTTATACACTATAAAGTTTCGCTGAAAATGGTCAGAATATAATCATCATACTTTGTCAATGTTTATTTTTTGTTTTGAAAGTGTCGTTCAAAGAGAAAGACATGAAACGGAACGCAGCAAATGAATCGTCCACTCACACCAGCACAAATGAACGAAAAGAGCGACTCACACATTCATATCTGCTCCTGTCTATACTGTAAGCTAGTGTAAGAGAGACAGGTTTATACGATAGATTTGTAGGTGCGAAAAGTGCTACCATGCATGCAACGGCTGACCACATCAGTACGAAATCCGAACGAAAGATATACTGATATAGTGAGTTACTTTATCCTTCAGTGTCAGTGAACGACTGAGCGAGTGAACGAAACGAAAAGATATAGTTCATTTGAATCTTTCACTCGCGATTGACACATCTCTAATACATTTAACAAATAAAAATAAAAATAAATAAAATTTGAATAAACACTGAGGAGTAAAATTGGCAGGTCTTCCAATTATTTAATTATTCCAAACTTCCAATACAAAGTTGCATGAAAGGTTACCCGTTGTTTTTGCTTACCAGTATACCTACTAGTTGTAGTTTCACTTTATGAAGACACTAATAAGGTAGATGTTTGAAATTTAATACAATGTTTATAACTTTTTAAACGACAGCAATAAAATAAAATGCAATACAGAGAGGGATACTACTTAGTACAATTTTCGAGACAATTTCAAGCTTTTTATCAGACTGTGTGTTTACGTCTCCAAAATTCCTAACACGCTATCAAAGGCTTTTGAGGGTAGTTTTATCTTTACGAGCTACGTAGTTTAGGAGGGTTGTTAAACAACTTTTAGTATGGATATTACGTAGTCTCTACCCGTATATTGAACTATTACGCACCTTGAGCGAAGCGAGTAAATAAGTAGCACCATTTTATTTTATTTTACTAGTAACGGAATTTTTATTCATTCAATAAAAATTACATAAATGGAAATTGATACAAATTAAACTATTAAATTAAAAACGAATTAAACACTAAACTAAAACTAATCTTAAAGTAAAATAATTAAAAAAGGATGTGGCATAGTTCCACAGACGCTGGCAGCATTCCCCCTTTGGACGGCGATACTAATACGCTGTCCAAGGAAGCTGCCAGCTCTGCGGTCACCCGTAGCGTCTATTAGCCTCTTCGAAATATCTTTGAAGAGGCTAATAGCGCTAGGACCCCACGGACCAAGGGTCTCAACACCGAAAGGGACAAAGTTGTATTCGGTGCTGAGACCCCTATTTACTAGTTACCTATTCAATTTCGATTTGCATAAAGGTGGCACGCGTGTCTCGTTCGCATGCCACTTCTACTTTTTCTCTTGTCTATGTGTTTATTCATAGTGTTGGACAACATCAAGCACAGCCATTTGGTAATCATGGTGGTAACAATTACTTCCTTACTTTACAGAGGTCATAATTTACTATTCTTCTTCGTCGTTACGTCCAGATCTTTGTCGTACGAGGAAAGACATTGCGTTAAAAACGCACGGTACTTGAGTTCCAACCATCAAGATGTTGAGGATGTCTTGTAGCTAGGGCGCCGATTCGTAAGGCAATTGGAGGAGAGCTGAAGATCGAGTTCAGTAGCGTGAGAGGCAGGGGACTGACACGGGCTGATAATAATGATGACTCTTGGCAGAGTGGTCATGGTCATCATACCTGGTGATGGCAAGGTTCACAATACGTCGCCATTCCTCCCGTACTCCGTCTCTTCTCGTGCACCGTTTACTTCACTTTGTTCAAAAGCGGATGCTTATGTTTTCCTAACAAACATAATAAACTGTTTACTGTTCCCTAATCCTGAACAGCTCAACTTTTATGGAAGTTTTACGGAGTCAAATTAACAGCGACGCTTTCAAATTAAACAAATAAATCTTATTAACTTTTTTTTTTGGTAGGTAATTATATTTATACCTCTCCATACTTACATAAATTCAGACGCCACTTTTTACAGATGCTTAGGTAGCAATAAACAGGAAAAATTAAACTATGATAAAATCTAAAAGTTAACTAAATATACAAAACTTAAAACTAAATAAATATACCTAACTATAAAAAGAAAACACCATGCTGCCATGGAAGCTGGGTAGGGCTCTGGTGTGGGACGCGACGTGTGTCGACACTTTCGCACAGTCCCACATCCAGGCAACCCGCTCACAGGCCGGGGCTGCAGCTGACCAGGCCCAAGTTCTCAAGCGCCGCAAATACTCTTCTCTTTTAAAGGATTATGAGTTTGCGGCGCTCGCAGTAGAGACAATGGGTCCCTGGTCGGCTGACATGAGGGCTTTCATGAGAGCCTTGTCGTCCCGGCTAATAGAGACCTCAGGAGACCCCAGAGCTGGCGCTTACCTCTCCCAGCGAATTTCTCTGGCTGTACAGAGAGGTAATGCCGCCAGTGTCTTGGGGTCTATGCCGCAGGAGGGCCTTTTAGATGGTGTTTTCTTTTTATAGTTAGGTATATTTATTTAGTTTTAAGTTTTGTATATTTAGTTAACTTTTAGATTTTATCATAGTTTAATTTTTCCTGTTTATTGCTACCTAAGCATCTTATTAACTGTTGTAGGTACTATCAAATGAATCAAGAAATTTTTATTTCTTGATTTTTATGTTTTACTTTTACGGTTTTACCGTTAGAAATTTAATTTCTAAATGTCTGTGAAAATCAGATTCCCGGCCATAGCTTTACTTTTCGGATTTTTCTATGTGTTCTGATTTTCACAGACATTTAGAAATTAACTGTTGTAGGATTAAATTGAACTTGAGTTAAACTTAGGCTGAATGCCGTTTACACTCACGCGCAAAGGGTCCCGAACAAATAACGACATATTTTTTAAGGGTACGCTTATCTCTCGATTTATTCCATTTTATACTTTAGATACAACTTTGCCCATAATTTTATTATTTTTAAATATTTTGAGACATTGCGCGTCGGCGGTCCTCGCGAGACTGAAAACAGCTCTCAAAGCGACTTTCAGGATCGTTTTGCCGGTACATTTTTGAGCGGCTACTGTCATAATCTTCACTACATAGTATGAAACAAAGTCACTTTCCGCTCTCTGTCTGTCTGTCCCTATGTCAAAATACGCAACGGATTTTGATGTGGTATTTTTAATAGATAGAGATGTTTATATGTACGATTCTAGGCAGATGAAGTCGCGGGCAGAAGCTAATAAAATATAAAACCAAGCATTATATTTGCATATTGCTGCAATATATGCTAAGGTTGTGTATTCTACTTTCATTAACCTATATACCATTATTCACGGAATGCATTTTCTCCACACAATACATAAAAAACGCAAGCATATTTCAACATCGAATGAATAGAATACGAGAAGAAATAAAAATGCAATCTGGCATGTCTGCGGTGATACGTGGTGTGCGATGAATCCAGTGGATTCCGTGCAAAATGAACACACACTATTCATAATCCTGAGTGTTTCCTATCACATTGTAAAGGAAATTGCAGAATGGTGTACAATCCTACTAATTATAAATGCGAAAGTTTGTGAGTGAGGATGTGAGTGAGTTGAAACGACTGGACGGATTGGAATCAAATTTGGAAAATAGATAACTGGTACCCTAGATTAAAACATAGGCTACTTTTTATGCCGGAAAATTGCATCGCGTGATAGCGATAAACCTTTTAAAGGTCGCAGCTGCCTAGATTGCCAACGTTAATAATTATTGCAGAATATATTATCAACATCAGTTCTTAATTTTAATTCTACGTGGATGCAATCGCGGGCGGGGAAGAAGCTTGTCGTAAATAAAACAAGATAACGTGAAGCTGGCTATTTTAACCATCAATCATTCTGACTCTAGAATACTTTTAAAAATAAGAAAATTGTTGGCAAAGTTGTACCTGTGTAAATATACAACATTGCCTAATTTTTTTTTAATCTGTTAACCGCTCTCGTAGCCACTTCGAGCATTGTTTTGCTGGCACATTTTGCCTTAATTATGATGATTTTACCCAGTAACTGTGCATCCTCTCCCCTTCAAAGTGAGTAACTAAATCGACGTACCTACTTAATGTTTTCCGAAACACAATACAAAAAGAATATATTTAAAAGCTGTTCACAAATTATACCTTTAAAAAGATCTTTTTCTGTTACACTTAATGAAACCAACTGTTCGTACAGTGTTACATGAAAATTGATCGCTTGTACCCCGTACATTACTATTTTACATTGCCAAGACATTTTAAGGTAAAATAAAGACTATTTCTAAATGAAAACAAACATGTTCACGGCTTAGGGATGGCCCAAGGGCCATCTCTGCCGCACCTAAACCTAAATTAATCCAAATTAATCATCCTACATTGGTTTTACCAGTGCCGGTTATGTTTGTTGGTTATTTACGGGGAACAAGCTAAATTGGTCTTCTTAAACTTGCCCAATGTCCTCTAATTTCAAACATAGTTGGGCAAATAATTTCCAAAAAAGTCAGAGGCCAGAGGTCAGAGCCCAGATTCTAACCCATGACCTTCTACTTGAGAGATCATACATAGGTTAAACCACTAAGCTGCCACGTCGTCTCTCGGCCTATATTTATTTTGACAAAAGAAATGGTAAATGAGAATATGACCTCCAGTTGAAAATGTACAGCATATTTCAAGAACCTTATAGAAAAGCCTTTGAAATACCTGAAAATTGAACTGAAAATCCTTTTCAGCCGTGTACAAGTTCTCTTAATCTCAGCTTAAGTATATTCAAGCTGCATATGCACATTTATTGCTGACGTTGGGAATTGCAAATGCTTCCAACAGCGGAAAATACCTGGTAGATTTTTCATTCGAACTGGAAATACGCGCGACTGGAAAGCTACTCTGCATGGATGTGAAATGGCGTGTTAGGTACGTATTAGGTTACTGGATCAATCGTGGATGGTAATGACGTGTAACAGCGTGGAGTTGACGAGAAAGCCATGTCGATTATAACTTTACTTTTAACAACGTTGTCCATTCTAGTGGTCTGTTTACCACACACACACACACACACAAATCACGTCTTTAGACCTACAGGGCACTATAGCAGGGCACTGTGAGCGTATAGTTGGAAAGGGGAATCAAAATAGTGATGGGTTGCAAGCCGGATCGCCTATAACTAGGGTTGCCATCCGTCCGGGTTTCCCCGGATTTGTCCTAGTTTAGAGGGCATCCGGGGAGCGTCCGGGGAAGGTTTCATTTGTAGACCGGGTTTAAAAAAATAATAATAATAAAATTTGGGCCGCCCGCGAGACACGCACTATTTCACCGCTCCCCCACCCCTCCCGTCACGATCTTGTTGACATGTCCGGCTTTCGGACTCTAAAATCCGGGGTTTTCACGCGTCTTGTCCTGTTTTCCAAATTTTAGAGATGGCAACCCTACCTATAACATAATTCCTATGATTTTCGCCCATTCCTTCGATGGGCTTTTACCATGCGCGGGAAGAGAAGCAACTGGTACATTCTATGTGTTTCTTTGCTCCCAGACCAGCATGGCAGTGTTGGCCTGTTGACCAATACAATGTAATACCAATACAATGATTTATTGAACACCACATTGTAAACAATACAGAAAACAGGTACATGGAGAAAATTACTACCTACGTTAGCAATAGGTCGCCTTATCGCTTTGTTGCCTTAAGTAAAGAATGAAGAAATGAATAGAATAAAGCCAGTTCATTTTTTCAATTTTATGTAAGCTTTTCTCTAAGCTAAGACCCAATCAATTTAACAACAAATTATCTGGGGCGCTAGAGCTACACAAAGAGCTCAGCAAGAGATTGAGAGAGGCAACAGGCGACCCTCGCGCCGGCAGCCATCTTGCGCAAAGAATCGCAATCGCAGTTCAGCGCGGGAACGCTGCCTGCGTGATGGGCACCCTGCCACGAGGCCCACCTCTCTTGTACAATTAATTTAAAAGTTTATTTAGTTATTTTAATTTAATAGTAGTTTTAGTTTTGTATTTACATTTTAAGTATCTGTTTTTTTCATTAATTTTATTAACAATGAACTACCTTCAACAAATTATCTTCTATATATTTTAAAATGAATCCCTATTTACCTTGGTCACGGCATCACGCGTGAACGGCCGAACCGATTAGGCTAATTCTTTTTTCGTAGTGTCTGGAAAAGGTTTTTATGAAATAAAATTTTAAGAAAAAGGGTGAGACAGGCGTGAAGCCACGGGTAACAGCTAGTTCGCTATAGAACAACGAAAAGCTGTACAAGAGTTTCTCCAGGAAATAACTCAGTAACTCTACGGTGTAGCCTAAAAGCGCAAATAGCAATTCCATTACTCAAGTGGATTCCCTGTAAGATATTACTTATCCGATATCTATCCAGAAGAATTCTATATTCCAGTTTGCGCTGTAAATGATGCGTACTAAACAGTTTATGGCGAGGTTGTGAGCCATATTTATTACACTTTGCAGCATTTCTTTGTAACAATTAAGCCTGTTAGTGGCCTGTTATTGGTCTTCTTCCATACCGGTCTGGGAGTAAAGAAAAAATTTAGAATGTACCAGTTGCTTCTCGATGGATGAAAACCATAGGAATCATGTTATAGGCGAACAACCCGTCACTATTCTGATTTCCCTTTCCACATATACGCCCACAATCATGCTAAACGTGCCTTTAGGTCTTGTTACCTTGTCTACGATAGACGATAGACGTGATTTATGTATGTATGAAGTATGTATGTATTGGTTCTAGTCGAAGGTTTGTAAATACGTGAGTGCGTCTATTTTCTTGATATCTCCCGGCATCATCGGTCTTCCTTTTGAGAGAGAGAGAGAGAGAGAGAGAAAAAAACATTTATTTACACACATTTTCGATTGTATTTGCATCCAAATGGTACATACGGTGGAAATAGGGCAATCATGACCATGTTCTTCTATTATGCGGCCACCAGCATCCTATGCAACTGATCGCAATCCGACAATTGTCCAAACATGAAGATTGACGAGGGACATTAAGAAGAGCAGCATTAAGAAGGCACTGCAAGGTTTCAAGCAGTTTTTCGACCACTAAGAACCAGTCTGACTAACTTGAAATTTACTATAAAACTACGTCAACAAAGGTAGTCGAGCAAACAACCAAAACATATTACATGATATTTTGTAGTTTATTTATGAATTGTTTCTTGATATTTTAAACTCGCTCTTTGTCGGTCTCTCGCTTAATGCTCCTCTCATTTACTCAAAGGTTAACTGGTAGAGATCCTTTATAGGGATAAGTTCGCCTTTGTGCATATATTTAATGTATTTTTTGTGATTTGTCTCTGTTTCTTTATATTTGTACATTAAACCATTTACTTACTTACATTAAAATCAAGTTTTCAGCGTAAAGTATTTGCTCTCATCGAAAACACTGACTTGTGGCACTCGTTGTCCATAATTTTGTTTTATTCAGTTAATCACAAAACCTCCCAAACAATCGTTTCCATTCTGCCCTCAAACGAGGGTTCCGCATTGTTTTAACCTAATAATGTAATAAAAGTGGGGAGGACAGAAATGAGAACCTTATTAGAATTTATCGCTGCCGTGACCGTATTTTAACACTGGAAGCAACAGTATCTAATTGAAGAACTAAAGAACACGGACAGAGAGTGACAGAGTGCGGAGACGAGCTTAGAAGAGGTCCGGTAACATACATACTGTCTCCTACTTATTTCTCTATCTTATTGGTTGTACTTCCACGCTGGTCTGGGAGCAAAGAAAAAACATAGAATGTACCAGCTGCATCTCTTCCCGTGCAAATGGTAAAAGCCCATCGAGGGAATAGGCGACATAGGAATCATGTTATAGGCGATGAGGCTAGCAACCCGTCACTATTTTGATGTTTTGTACTGATTTGTGGTGTTCAATAAAGAGTATTTGTATTGTATTGTATTGTATACATACATACGGACATAAATATTGGTGTAAGTAATAAGTATTGGCGGAAAGGGAAATGAAAATAGTGGTTGGTTCCTAGCCGCATCGCATATGACATAATTTCTAAGAATTTTAACCATCGATGTGCTTTTACCATCTGCGCAGTACTGTTACATTCTATAGTTTTACCTTACTCCCAGACTAGCTGGAAGGTACGGTAACATGATGAAATCCACGAAGCAAAATATGTCATTTGAAATATGCTAACGAATTTCAAAGGCAATCGAATATAAAATGACAACAAGACTCCGACACCTGTTTTATGTGCTAGGATGTAAAATAGTACGCTAAAATGCATTGTCTATTTCGCTTGTACGGCTGTTTTAAATGAATATCATGGGACAATTAAAGTAAGTCAGTTTTAGTTTTAAATCGTTTTTGCTTGCTTTATAATTTATTCGTATATTTTATAAAATGCACAACGTTATGCTGGTTCCTACTTAAGTATTTGAGTTAGTTGGCATGTTCAAAATACTGTAGCAAACAGCTTTCAACTGAATGGACCGGCCAAACCTTTCATTCTGTCAAATGTTATTCCTAAAAATGGATACGCTTTTCGCACTTGCAAGTCATCGACGCACTCGCATCAGCTATCTGGTACCTTTGTATCAGATCTTGTGAAAACACCTCGGCTTTTATCCAAGAAACCTCAAATTTCATCAGACACTCCGTTGCCTTGATACCAATATTTTTTTATTATCGCCCTCGCAGCCCTCGGTACATATTGGTATTTTTATCAATTTCATCCCACAATGGACAGAGGACCTTAAATCTCCTTTTATGGCTATTAATGCTGATACTATGTTGTCGTCAAATCCCTGAGCTTACTGGTGATATTTTCGGGAAATAAAATTGCGTTAGCTCTAAATAACACTTGGGGTGTGAGTGGATCTCTGATATCGAAACTTTCAGTTTATGAATAAAAATGATACTTTTTTTTTGTTTGTTTGCTGCGCTTCTAATTCTTATATGAGCAAGGATTAGAACTGTATTAAAATTTACATTTTAACTTAGTAACAGGAGGTGTTTTCGCATTTATCTTTCACACCACATTGTTTACCCTGATATATCCCAAGACGTTTTTTATTCTATTGTAAAACATGGAGCCATTACACGAAAACTTTGTATACAATTAAGTAAGTTAGTTTCGTTGATTCGCCTTCATAACTTTTACTAACAAAATGTAATAACGAAGCACAAGTTGGACAGTTGAACTGCCGAACAATATGATGAGGATTATTGTCTCTCAAATTAACCTTTCCAAGTAGTAACTGAGGATGGCGGCAACTAAGTTTTCCTTGCACTTTGACCTGGGAGAAGTTGAATTGCAGAAAAATTCATTATTACTCTAACGAAACGAATCTATTCTTGTGAGAAATTACTTTCTTCCTTCTCTTAGATTTACGACTTCCGCGAAGACACGAATTTCTCCGAAGGACTACTAACAGGGGAAATACTATGTACTTATTATAGTAATTGCAGACAGTCTTCTTTAAACATAATAGAGTACCTGTTAAGTTTAGCATATTTCATTAATAATAGCTAACAATGCACTGATAGTGACTTGTGAGTCAAAATTTTCAGTAGCTTCTGTGAATTTGTTAAATTGTTTTATAAATAAGTCTGATATTTGTTGCTACTATTGACTTTCTTTTTCTATTCATTTAGTCGGCGTCAATCAACCAACGTTATCGGTATAATGTTTTTAATTAATTCAAAAATTAAACTAGGTATTTCAATTAAAGGTGTAGAAAACGGAAGGTAACTAAATACTTCAATTTGTTATTACAGTGATGTATTTACTCCAATACTATGTATCGTACACTGATAATACGGAAACGCAAATAAATAGAACCGCAGTATTATTTTTTGACAATGTCAAAGGTGATAGTAGACGTAGTTTTTTTTAATTCTAAGCTAGCTCTAGGCATGAAGTTTATCAGCCCTTAAATCTCGCAAATGCCATATCGACCACTTAAAAATATTTCTAGTTAATAATAGGAAATAAAAATAAAAGAGCGTTCCTCGATTATTGAGCCGTCGACTGTTGAAAAGAATAATAATTGGCACCTCTTCAAAAAACTTTACTTAGCCAATTGTTGCCATTTGAAGAAAGTAATGCTCCCATTTAATACCTAATCTTTTATGTGGGACTCTACAAGGGGTTTGATCTCGTATTTTCGCAAATAAAAGACAATCTTTAATCCTGTTTAAGAAGTCACCCCGTCAAACGCACCTGTGTGATCTAATAAAATTTACAAAAGGTGTTTTTTCGCATCCGCCGAGTTTTACGGGAGACGGTTTACGCCCTCAGGTCCCTATAAATTTTATGCACAGTTTTTATTCGGTTTTTATGACACTTTCAAGCTATTGGACGTAGTCTAGTAGTTTAACTCGTGCTTGAAAAGTCTGAGGAATTTACTTCGAGTGTTCTGCTGGTGAAGATGACGGATCTTTTTAGGCTGAGTTTCGTAAAATTTACGACTTTTATATCACTCTCGGTAAAAGATTTGTCGTACAAGTTAATTAAGTGTCGCACGGTAGGTAAGTGTTGGCAGCTTGATAAATCATTTTCCAATTCAAATGGAACAGATTTTCCTTGTTTTACTACGTCTAATTTTATAAGCGTTTTGTTAACTTGCAATGTATGACCGATTGAGCTGAAATTTTGCACACTTGTGGAAGACGAATGACAAGACAATAATCTGATAGTAGAATTCTGGTAGCCCGGTCATGACCGTCTCCGCAGGATGAAACTCTTCAGCAGTTGGTTCGATTGACTTTAAATTTACACCTAATATGTGTTCCCTTGTAGCACGGGTGGCAATGCAAGTACAGTCAACAATGATTCCCCTTTCCACCTATACGCCCACAATCATGCTAAACGTGGCCTTTAGGTCTTGTTAGCTTAGGCTCTGTTTACCCTGTAAGGGATAAAGACGTGATCTGTGTGTGTGAGGTATATCCATCTCCATCCTGAATACCTTCTTTATTTCTGAGGTACAGCTAGCCGATTACCAATCCAAAAAATCCGAATCATTGTCCTTTTAAGGTAACATTTGTATTCGTTAGGGTCTTCCGTGCCGACCTTTGCGTGAGTGAAATACCGAAACCGGCATTAGCGAATACCTTAAAATGGATAAATCAGCCGTAATAATTTGCGACGCCGAAGAAGCGTTTGCATGCATAATGGACTCGATATTACGGAAGGTTGATTGAATTAAAGTAACCTTAATTGAACCTGTTAAAGTGATAATTAACTTATAGTAGTGAGTGCTTCGTTCTCGAATTGGCTGTCCATTGATTTTTATGTCTATTTTATCTTTACTAAACTTCTATGTCTGTGTGTTTTATCCGTGTATCGTTTCGTGAGTCACAGACGGTTCTGGCTGAAAATCAGTGCTGCAGGTGTCTAACACCTCAGCGTAATGCTGAGCCAGCGACCGTTTCACTTTTGCGAAGACACTCACAACGCTCATGATCTATTTTTCATGTCTTGATTATTTTCTATAAAATTGTGTATATTCTCTTTTATTTGTGTGTCTCGCAAAAAGGAATAATAAATGTCTTCTTTCTTTCTTTCTATGTAAATTACATCATTTCAATTCTGTACAAGAATGTATTTACAAGTCTTTCGTTAAATTGCGCCGGTTACAATTTGTACAAATTCGTTATAAACTTAGTTGTATTTAGATACAGATTAGTCAAAGATAAGCGTCCTAAAAATGGGAGATAGTTCAATTTGTAAGTACGGAAAGCTTACAGGGTTTCAAAGGTTTTCAAATGTCTTTTTAACATCGAGGCATATGCATACAATGCCTAAGGGCTTTGAAACATCTTTTGGTCTCATTTCTAATTCCATTTTACAGATTCAATGTATTCGATTCCAATTAAAAATAAGGGTTGCAAAAATTTACATTCTTTTGTGCCGAAGTGCGGACGCAAAATCTGCAAACCTTTGAAAAACCAATTGAAATGTGAAAGTTTTGCTAAGCTGTTAATGGCTCTGATCTATTGTTTTCAGCACGGTCTGGAGCGATTTAAATCTACATATCTAACGTTGTCTATTCTTAGGATTAAGTGTGGTTGGTTCACTTGCTGTCTTAATGTCTGTTTAAGGTTGGTAGGCTTATACATTTTTCATTATGAAGAAATTCATCTAAAATTACAAGTGAGTGTGAGAAATTTAAAGTAAAATTTTCCTGAATTAGGACCGCGTGGAAACCACAGCACATCTAATGCTCAAAACCTGACATTTAGCGAAGAGACCAATGATCTGAAGGCTGGATTTTTTTTTTGGACAGGGATACTTCTTGCTTAATGGAGTTAAAAGTAGCGAGTTACAGAAATTGTATTATATACGTGCTATCAGTCTGATCAAGGCGTATAGTATAAACTCAGTTTTCAGAAACCTGAATGAAGCAGGGGATGACTTTGTGTAAGGAGCACTTAAAATTCCGTTTTCTATTACATGAGAAGGAAACGTTGATAATTGCGGCACTTAAAAGCTTCTTAATTAGTTGATGTTTTATAAAAAATATTCCACTTAAATTACGAGTTACCATAGGCCAATTAATTATACACTTTTTGTTCCTGAGTTCCCGCCTAAATTCCTTTGTTTAAGACTTGTTCATTAAATTTTAATTTGGCGAAACTTCTTAAAATTTCTTTGCATAAAATTCAGTTTGGACTTTACGTGGCATTAACTTTTTTAATTTTGAACAATTGCTAAGAAAGATGACCTTCTCTGTTCAAGTGACCATCAACGAACGGATAGTGAGAAAGTCTGGAGGTTAATCTGGGGTTAACCTAACTAAAGGTTAGGTTAGAACTTGGCTACTTAGTAATTTTTTTCTTATGTATTAATTTGCCAAAAAGAATTGCCAACAGTAAAATTGTGAAAAATTATTTTATCAAATGATAGGTACCTAATGAAACATCTGAGATCCTCATCAGGGCCCCAATTTTTAAAAGCACATCACTCGAAAGTACAACTCGAAAGTGGTATAAATCTGTTTATATCTTCAAAACTACAGCTCTAATAAAAATTTTGACTAGTTCACAAGATTAATGAAAGCCGTAAGTATCTTCTAAGCTACTCGTATTTCAAATTCACCACAATTTTTCACCTTTTTCGAGTGGTATTTTCACATATGTGCTTTAAAAATCGGGCCCCCGGCTCGATTTTCATGTAGTTCTAGCAATTCTTACACCATTAATTGATCTCGTCTTTCACAGACACGCACTCATCAACACCCGTGGTCTGCCTGGTGATCGAAGGTGGCACGAACACGGTGCGTGCTGTGCTGGAATACGTCACAGACACGCCCCCGGTGCCGGTGGTGGTGTGTGATGGCAGCGGGCGGGCCGCCGACCTCATCGCTTTTGTACACAAGTAAGTATCAATTTGTCTCGAAATGATTCCAGACTATTCCAACAGGTGGTTTGGATAGTTTAATTGAATGCTCTTGTTAGAATTTTTCATTGTTTTGGATTCAAAATTAAGACATTTGAACAGCAGCCATGGAATGGAAACATTTGGCAAACATAGTTATATAATCATGAAAAACATTTAGATACACGGGAGTTGTTAAGATACGTGAGTGCGTACCTTTTTTCGGGGCTTGGGGGGAAGGAGGGAGTCGTGTAACCCAAAAGGAACTCACTCATGCATCTCCCGACGTAGTTTCTGACTGTAATCCTCCCCTCCCCCTAATTTGGGAGCTTCTGACGCATGTGCCTTTGGCTTGCAAACGCATCTGCTATAGCGCTTAAATGAGTCCTCGCCCGCGCGGCACAGGGGCGCGGGGTAGGACGACGGTGGGGAGCTCTCTCGGTGCGGGCGGGTAGTGTGCCTGCCGCCCGCACCTCTCTCGGGCCCCTTTGTCGTCCCACTCCGCGCCCGTGCACCGCGCGGGTGAGGACTCATTAAAGCGGTCGGTTTATAAGCCTGTTGCCCATCTTAGTGGGCACATTGCTCGTAGAACTGATGGCCGTTGGGATCGCAGGATTCAGGAATAGCGACCGCGTACTGGAAACGACGTGTCAGTAGGAACCGATTGACTACTTATTACACAGATAAATATAATCTAGGGCTCTACAAGGCCAGATTGAATAGGCTGTTACTGTACCAGTGAGCTAGACCGTCGGCCTCGAGTACACATCCATCAGGTGTGATAGAGTTCAATCATTGATCGGTCCTTTGTAAAAAAGATTAGGTAATTCTTGGAAAATATAGTAAGAAATTTTCTAAAGTTTTCGGAGTTTATTTCCAAGCTAAGTAAAGTACAATAAGTTATGTATCAAATCCTGCTGACGAAATAAGCTTCAGTTTAAATTACCTAAATAGATTGGATTATATAAGTATTTTTAGATTTTAGACAAGATCTTCATTAATTTGTTTTCGTAGCCGAAAATAAACGCTCTGTAAAAAACAATTAATTATCAATTAATTAATAAAAACAGCTACTGAAAAGCTTTTTTATTTATTTTCGTTAACGTTGTTACAATTAAGCTATTTCAGTACCAAATTGGACGATTTTAAATTTCAATAAATACAACAAAAAGCTGTTGGAGTCCGTATTAAAATAATGTAGCTACAATACAATACAATACAACACAAATACTCTTTACTGAACACCACAAATCAGTACAAAACAATACAGAATCAAAGAACAAAGTAGACAATAGGCGGTCTTGTCGCTTAATAGCGATTTCTACCAGACAACCAATGCGACAGAGAAATAAGTTGGAGACAGTTTAAGTAGGTGGCGGAAACAAATAGACAGGATAAACGCAGCTAGCTATTAAGCTACTAAGCTAGCTATCAGATTTACTTCATTTCTTTCATTCAGTTTTTAATACAAGCTTTTTTTGCTGACTGTACTTGCATTGTCTTCCGTCCTTCAGTATGTGTACTAAATTTCAAGTCAATCGGACTAACCGTTGAAGAGTCCCAGCTTGCGGAGACGATCCTGGCTGGACCACCAGAGCGCCACTGCCAGATTATTGTATTGTCATGTGACTTACACAAGTATGCAAAGTTTCGGCTCCATCGGGTGAAGATATCTGCTTCAAAATTGAGTCGCAAGATTCCACCCGGACAAACATACGTTGCAAGTATATAAAGCTTGTAGTAATTGCACATTCTTTGAAAATATGACAAAACAGTTTCATCCGTTTTCGTTTCCCAGTCAGCGTCCCATCCCTGTTGTTTTTATCAGTTTTCATATAACCTACGTTCTGTGCATGTCAAAAATAAATACATACATACATACATAAATCACGTCTATCCCTTACGGGGTAGACAGAGCCTAAGGTAACAAGACCTTAAGGCTACGTTTCATAGTTGTAGGCGTATAGGTGGAAAGGGGAATCAAAGGGTTGCTAGCCGCATCGCCTATAAAATGATTCCTAAGATTTTTGCCCATTCCCTCGACGTGCTTTTACCATCTACGCGGGAAGAGAAGCAACTGAAAAATTCTATGTTTTCAAAAATAAATTAACAATTAAACTTTAAATATCAAAATGCAAACAATTATTATGCATGCGTTGCAAACAGCCAATACAAATACAAACTCCGCCATATTTGAGTGTACGTTTTCTCCGACGAAGTAATATTTCATTTGTCGTTCAATATTGATTTAGTGGAACTATTCGCGCAGAAAATTAATCAGCGGGGTAAACGTAGAACGGATTCGTAGAGACGTACGACAAATATCGATTGCACAGTCATTTCCATTTACATTGAACTTGGAACAGTCAACTTCACATAGGCAGTGTCAGTGAAGGGGCCCGATTTTCGAAAACACATCACTCGAAAGTGGTATAAATCAGCTTATATCTCCAATACTACAGCTCTAATCAAAGTTTTGACTAGTTCACAAGATTAATGAGAGCTGTGATTGTTTCTTTGTTAACCGTATTTCAAATTCAGCACAATTTTAGACCACTTTCAAGTGGTATTTTCACATAATATGTGAAAATACCGCACATATTATGTGCTTTCAGAAATCGGACTCAAGGGCTTCAAATAAACTCGAAATTCATTTATTCTTCCATGCTGGTCTGGGAGTAAAGAAAAAACATACAAGGTACCAGATACATCTCTTCCCGCGAAGATGGTAAAAGCGCATCGAGGGAATGGGCGAAACTCTTAGGAATCATGTTATAGGCGATGCGGCTAGCAACCCATCATTACTTTGATACCCCTTACCACCTATTCCCCCACAATCATGCTATACGTGGCATTTAGACCTTGTTATCTTAGGCTCTGTCTACATCGTAAGGAATAACCACCACAAATATAGCGAAGCACACACGCCTTTTACTTGGTAACATTCAAATCGCCATAAGCACCGTTACACCATTTCAATTTAAAATGCGGCCAGTGAAAAGAAAACAAGGTTATACCTTTTACTACTCATAGTTATAGACATAAAGAAAGAGATGGTATTAACCCATTCATTGCCGCTGACGTCATGCTTAGGAAAACGTATCAGGTGCTCAGCAGTGAACGGGCTAAGTCAGTCGTGCGACTATCGATAAATTAGGTCGACTAGTGGACATCTCTACTTCAAAGTCAAATATGGGGATTAAGTTCTTAAAGTTTTGAACTTTATTTGGAGGGATCCGGCAAAGTTTTGACAGATACAGTCGTTTGCTAGGAAGCTAATTAAGCCAGGGTACGTTATAGTCGTATTTTCAGAGATAACAAAGTCCTTAATCAGGACTTATACCTTGGTAGTTTTAGTTACCTAATTATATAGGGTCCCTTACATTTGTTCCGTTAATATTTCAGCAGGCCCCTATTTTATCCAACTCTACAATTATCGGTCACCATTGACAATTTGAAATGCAATGAGTATTTAATACTAGCCTTCCGTTCGCAGCTTCGCCCGCGATAAATTAATTTTCCCGTAGGAAAAGGTATTTTCCCGCGGTAAAAGTAGCCTACGTCACTCAATGATAATGTAGCTTTCTAACGGCAAAAGAATTTTTGAAATCGGTCCAGTAGTTTCGGAGCCTATTCAATGCAAACAAACAAACAAACAATCAAATTTTTCCTCTTTGTAATATTAGTAGGTATAGATGAAGCCAGAGATCGTACATTCTCGTCGATTTTGTAATGTAAACATAATTGTCACTTGTCACTGGCAATAGTCGCGCTGGTGAAATAGGATGGTTGGCTTAGTTTGACTTTTAGCACTGTCAATATTTCTTAGAGTTTTTGTATCATAGTTGACAAAATGTTTCCGTACGGATCAATGTTCAAAGTGAACGGTATCAAAGACGGAACTGTAGAGCGACCGCTCAATTAGTCTTCGCCCGCGCGGGTACGGGGCAGGACGACAAAGGGGACCGAGAGAGGTGCGGGCGGGTAGTGCGCCTGCCGCAAGGACCTCTCTCGGTCCCCTTTGACGCCTACCCCGCGTCCCTGTGCCGCGCGGACGACGACTCATTTAAGCGGTCGGTCTATAAAATTAGAATCAAAAATTTTAATGATAAATATTCTGGGAAAAATATATTATAGTAGCTCAAAATGTATAGTATGCCATACTGTTAGTGTCATACATGTATAATTAGTAATTTGATAGGTACCTACTGCTATATTTCGTTTTGACTTTTGATTTAGTCACAAAAAAGGGGGAGACACTTTATTGCGATATGAATAAAGCACACATACATACCTACATACATATATCACGTCTTTAGTTATCCCTTACGAGGTAGACAGAGCCTAAAGTAACAAAACCAGAAGGCCACGTTTAGCATGATTAAGGGCATATACCTAGTTGGAAAGGGAAATCACAATAGTAATGGGTTGCTAGCCGCATCGCTTATATTAATATAACATGATTCCTAAGACTTTCACCCATTCCCTCGATGGGCTTTTACCATCTGCGCGGGAAAAGAAGCAACTGGTGAATTCCATGTTTTTTCTTTACTCCCAGACCAGCATGGAAGAAATATAGCACACAGACTAACTGAAAAGGATTATTGTAACAGTTTTCTAACAATTACTCTCTTATTTACTTTGTGCGCATACTGTGTTAAGTATCTGTGTACTGTGACTTGGCGAGATGAATTCATTCTGGCAGCAAATATTTATACAAAGAAAACTCAAGCCGTTTTAGTCGAGAAACTGTTTATCTTCTTTAAAGTTACTAGGACGTTAAAGAACGTCGTTTATATAGTTACGGGTGGTAGAACTTGGTGCATTCAGATAGTAAACACGATCTTACTCGATAATCTTGCCGCCAAGGAGCAGTGCTTGCGCTGCTATGTTCCGGCGTGGAGGTAAAAATAGCGGGTGAAATAACTGGCATATGAGGTATCTTTTTCCACTTTTAATGAGTTCAGAATTCCTTCTAAAAGCTTACTAGACCCCACATCACTTCACAAAATCTTACACACACATCACATCTGAAATCTTAGGAATCATGTTAGGCATAGGCGATCCGGCTAGCAACCTTTCACTACTTTGATTTCCCTTTCCACCTAACGCCCACAACCATGCTAAACGTGGCCTTTAGGTCTTGCTACCTTAGGCTCTGTCTACCCTGTAAAGATGTGATTTATTGTGTTAGAGAATAAATAGGATGAAAAATAAATTTTATATTTTTATATACGAAATTGTTACCAACCGTATTGTACAACACTGTGTTGTGAGGTGTGTGGTCGCGAGTAGCAAGGTATCGTCTACTCTTAAGTTCACAAACACATATATATTCATCGTGTTTGTATCCTTTAGATACAGGGTAGACAGAGCTCAGGACAACAAGACCTAAAGGCCACAAGCGCAAAGGCACTAAGCTTGATTTTAGGCGTACCTATAAGTGGAAAGGATAGTCAAAATAGTGACCGTACCGCGTTCCTCTTTTGCTCCCAGACCAGCACAGAAGCTCCCATTTAGCTTCAATTAATTTATGCGAGAGTCTACTATTATCGTTTCTTGCACAGGTATGCGTCAGAGTCTGGAGAGCAGACTGTTCTGGAGTCCATGCGGGATTACCTGATCAACACCATTCAGAAGACCTTCGAAGTAGCGGTGCAGCAAGCGGAGTGCCTGTACAGTGAACTGTTGCAATGCACCAGGAAGAAGAACTTGGTAAGCTTTAGCATTTCTTTAAGCGATATGCCTTCATTATGATAAGAAGGTTCGTGATTGTGGTGCTACTCGTGATGATGCATGCAACTGCGTGAAAACATCGGGACATCGAGAGAAATAACCAGCACGTCTGGCAAACGAAAGAGCGCATGATGCTACTACTACCCGTCTTTTTCTTTCTGATAGTTTTAGAAAGAAACGGGTAGTCTATTTCGCCGTGCAGGATATAATTTCTTTTAAAAGGTATCTTAGAATTTTTCCAGAATATTTGGGGAGGAGGTTCGATTAGTTTAATGGAAAAATCATGTTAAGATTTCTCATCGTGTTTTGGATTTTAAATTAGTCACCTCTTTGACGCTTTGACTTTGAATATCATGGAAATATTTGTGAACTATTTACGATAAAAAAACTTAAAATACATTCTACCAATAAATCATTTCAATCTATTATTGCATCTAATTTCATTTTCATCATTAGGTAAGGTTTTACTTAATGTTGTTGACGAATATTGTTTCTCTAATCTCTGAAGAGGAAGCCCACGAGGGTGGGTATAAAAAGAAACTAAAATAGCACTAAAGGCCAGCACAATGACGCGATCCGGAAATTCGTCCTTTTACGTTGACGACTTCTTTGACCGATGCAGGGACTTTATTTTTATTGCGAACAATGAAATCGTCTTCATAAATATTTTTACCTCGAGCAGAGATTCGAATAAGTAACAACATGAGATTATCATCGTTTTTGGTAAAGAGTGAATAAGGAAAACTGATAAATCACTCAACAATGCTACTGCCATCACAACTACATTTTACTAGCTCATGTAACTGGATAGCCTAGTTGTTAGAGAATAATACAATACAATACAATGCAAATATTTTTTATTGAACATCATTAATTATTACAATAACATTACAGAAATTAAAAGACAAGGTTGACAATCTGAACCTGTCTATAAAGCTTCCATCGGTTCTATATTTATTTCTAGTACTAATCTTAAAATAAAATAATTAAAAAAGGAGGGACCCCCGTGGCATAGTTCCACAGACGCTGGCAGCATTCCCCCTTTGGACAGCGATACTAATACGCTGTCCAAGGAAGCTGCCAGCTCTGCGGTCACCCGTAGCGTCTATTAGCCTCTTCGAAATATCTTTGATTGATATGCAAATATATTTTCAACGAGAAGTAAACCGCGATCACTTTTAACGAGCTCCCAATATTTTACGCATGCATCATGATCGCAGGTAGTCTGGAAGAAATAGCTATTTGTTGATATCCCGTTGATACACACGATGGAGCCAAAGGTAGCACAAGACCTAAAGGCCATGTTTAGCATGATTGCAGATGTATATGTGTGTAATAAAGGGGAATCAAAATAATTATAGAGGCTAGAGTGAATAGTGAGTGAATATTACTGAACCAGTGAGTTATACCTTTGGCCTCATCTGCACCTTCCACCAAGTGAGATAGAGGTCAATCACTGGTCAGTTCGTAGTAAAAAAAAAAAAAGACTGCTAGCCGCATCGCCTAATATGACTCCTGAGATTTTCATTTTTTTATGTCTTATGTTATTAACCGTGAATACAATGAATTCTGTTACGTTGATTACGTCACACGTAATCTACACCCTCTCCGGTTTCCCAGCCGCCTATTCTATAATTGTTTTGAAAAAATTCAAGTACCCGTGCCGTCTTTATTCCTTACACGGTAGACAGGGGCTAAGGTAACAAGACCTAAAGACCACGTTTAGCATGATTATGGGCGTAAAGGTGGAAAGGGGAATCAAAATAGTGACGGGTTACTAGCCACATCGCCTATAACATGATTCCTAAGTTTTTGCCCATTCCCTCGACGGGTTTTTACCATCAGCGCGGGAAGAGAAGCAACTGGTACATTCTATATTTTTTCTTTGCTCCCAGACCAGCATAGAACAATTTTACTGTTGGAACTGCTTAAATTCTGTAGACAATACCTCTGAAAGACAAAATGTTTATAGTCGCAAATCATACAACTTTCGCTGTATCGCTTTTATTTACACAGCAAGCTGATTTACGTTTTGCTAGTTCTCGTTTACGGATTTCTTTGTTTTTCTTCGTCCAGCTTTTGTTTGCACTCGTAATGTGAGTTTGCATTATTTAATTCTTTCTAAGCAATATTGTTACTGAAGTGGACTTTAGAAATTCAACGTCCAAGCCAAATTAAGAACATACATAAATCACGTCTTTAACTCTTACGGGGTAGACAGAGCCTATGATAACAAGACACAAAGGCCACGCTTAGTTTTGCATGAAAATGAAAATGATAATTTATTTTTGCAAATTGGCCGCCAAGGGCTCTTTTACATGTCTTTTTGAAACTACCAGCGCATTCGGAAAGACCATTGCCAAGAAGAATGCGCCGCAAAAAACTTGGCAGAAAGTCATGATAGTGGGTAGGTACATAGGAAGTGGAAAAGGGAATTAAAATAGTGACGCGTTGCTATGACCCACCGCTTAAATAAGTCCTCGCCCTCGCTGTGCAGGGGCGCGGGGTAGGACGACAAAGGGGGCCGAGAGAGGGGCGGGTTTGTCTTCTATCTATATGTATATATAAAAGAAAGTCGTGTTAGTTACACTATTTATAACTCGAGAACGGCTGAACCGATTCGGCTGAAAATTGGTAGGGAGGTAACTTAGAACCAGGAGACGGACATAGGATATTTTTTATCCCGATTTTCCCGCGGGATTGGAAAATTCCGAAATGTTGTACTAATAAAGCTACAGACATTAAATTTAGCATGCCTACACATTATTCCTTGATTAGTATAAAGATGCACTTACAAAGGAATTTTTCAAATTTAAGGCGGAACAAAGTTCGCCGGGTCGGCTAGTTATTTATATTATAAACAATATCAATTTTGCGAATTTCTGTGTGACCGTAGGTTAATCGCAATTATAAGCGAATAGGGAATATGCCCTAACCCTGGTAGTCCTGGGGGACGGTCATTAAATCGGTTAACGAGGCCCGAGGTGCAAGCCATCAATTCAACCGATTCATTATACTTCATACCTCCGGGGGAATTTCACTTCAAACGGCCCTCAATTAGACTGGCTGGTTAGCCACCGATTAAAAAGTTAAGCGCGATAAATATTTGAAATTAGAATGTTTTCAAGTTCTTTAACCCCTGGCGCAAAAAAGGGGTGTAAGTTTGACGTCGATGTCTGTGTGTTCCTATCTGTGGCATTGTAGCTCTTAAGCGGATGGACCGATTTCGATGCGGTTTTTAGAATTCGAAAGCCAGTGTTCTTGCGGTAGTTCTTAGCCATGTTGGTAAATAAGTACAGCAGTTTGAAGAGTATAAGCTCTTTTTAAAAATAGTGTAAGGCATTTTTGCAAAAAAATTTTTTTTTTATTTACGTAATATATGATTAGTACTCGATTAATGCATGGGTTTTTTTTATGTTATCATTTTAAGGGCCAGTCTCAATATAGTTGCGTTTTTAAATTGAAACAAAATTACGTTTCAACAGAAAAACTGACTTTCGATTCAAAATTAAATCTATTTTTCACGGTTAGCCGTAAAGTTATGGGTAGTAATTTTTAATTAACGGTTATACACTGACAGTCACTGCTTCTTATTAAACTACGCCCCACAATTTACGCTTTACCAAGTTTAATAAAGTCTTAACGAAACAAATTTTGATCTCGCGAACGGTCTTTGTTTTTTTCAACAATACATTTTTCATCGAACGTAATTTGAATTGCTCGTAGAACTGCAAAGGTAGTCTTATCAAACTGCCAGTTTGAAAATGACAGCTGAACGAGAAAAGTTCTTTTTTTTTGAGGCGTTCCAACTGACACTAGCCTTTTTTAAAATTGTAAAATGGAAGCGATTGCGTCACTAGTTCTCTGCACAATTTTGTAGATTAAAAATACATCCCTCTTTTGTTTGTAAGCGGATTACGCACTAAAAATAAATTAATAAACGACTTTTAAATTTTGTATTCCTCTAAAAGCATTGGCATCATCAAAAATTTGATGGAGCCATATTCCCAAACTTTGAATTGAATTGAACTTTAAAAGCAAAAGATTGGTAATACTAATTCGCTGTCCAAGTTGTATAAGTTCAGATTAATATTATGGTCGTCTGTTCAATTTTGCGATTACGGAAAACTAGAGCCCGCGAGCTTCTTTGTTTCGTTCGGAATCCGGCCTTTGATCTTTCAGATTGAGTTGAAAATCGAATTCTTCGATTTTAATCGATTTAGTTAACAATTTAATTTTAAGCTGGGGTTCAGAATTGCTTCAACATTTGATTTAACAGTGCATACTAATGCATTGTGTTACAAGCGATGCGGCTAGCAACCCATCACTATTTTGATATCCCTTTTCCACATATATGCCCACAGTTTTGCTAAACGCGGCCTCAAAGTCTTGTTACCTTAGGTTCTGTCTATCCCGTAAGATATAAAGAAAACGATTAAAAAACGGCTTTGGAATTTTATATCGCTCTACTTATAGAAGCAAATGTGGTAAAGCTATGGTTTCACCGCCGAAAATGTACAAGGCTGCATAAACACTCGAAGCCACCAACAATTCGCATCAGCATCCGCATAGGGACTGGTGTACACGTAATCCACATTACGCCGGTTGTAAATTATTCAGCCAGCATTGTTTCGCCCTGTATTTACGTGAATTGTGTTTTATAATCACTGGCCGGTTATGAAAAGGTGATATATGTTTTCTTTTTTATGGCTTGGAACACTCGGAACGCAATTTTAAATAGAGAATGCGATACTGTTTAGTTTTTATTTGTAGCTTTGAGCACTGGCCAGTTTGAACCTCGTTAAACCTACCGATTTTTTTTATTGTTCTATCAAAAAGCTGCCAATTTTTTCCGATTTCTAAAGCTACTGGCTTAGGTTAATTTTTATCAATGACCCACTTTAAAATTACAAAATTGGAATTGAACATGACATTACCATTGTCTACCTTAACTTTATTTAGTCAAATCGAACGAAATAGGTACACCGGAAGGCCAAATTGAAACCATTCCACGTTACGTGATATGCTTTTAGGGATAAATTGATTATTTATATGAAACAACCTGATATCGTTATGAAACGCTATACTCACTATTCAAACATAATGTAGGTATATATAGCTATACATTCGTGTTGTATCACAAAGAAAATAGGTACCACTCGAGATGTTTTTAAAAAGAAAGTGACGGATGTTAATCATGAATTAGCTCGCTTTATGGTAAAGATATAGTATTATTTCCTCCGCGGTCTTAGTGGAATATAAACTTTAAGATTTATGCATTGCTGCGAACTGTGTTGTTTAGCTTGCTTTAGAAACGCATCTTTAAGTTGTCATATCTGGCCACACGGTAGCGCCTTGTTCTCTTTCTTAAAAGCTATGTACGGGGGTGTGAGTCGGGTTACCTCCGCGTGTGGTCAAGAGCTGCGGTTCGTTTTTGGATCCGTCCGGGGGAAAGAGCAGTGCTTGGTCCGGTGCAACCTGGGCATCATTTTGTCACAAGATTTTTACCAACTACAATAAACTCAAAAACTTCTGAGCGGATCTTAATGTGGTTTTTACCAATAGATAGAGTGGATTCACGGAGAAAGTTTAGGTATATATTGTACAAAGGTATTGTGTTAATTAATTCAATATAGCGGAGAAAATGTTTAATTCTACGCAGACGAAGTCACGGGCAACAGCTATTACGTATATAAAGTTATTTAGTATTAAAATTATGAAGTACCTACCAAGCATTAATAGAATTATTTATTTTCTAGATCACAGTGTTCAGGATCCAAGAGCGCGCGGAAGGTGGCGAGGTCCAGGAGCTGGATCAGGTCATCCTGACGGCGCTGTTCCGCGCTCAGCACCTGTCTCCGAGCGAGCAGCTGTCCCTGGCCCTGACGTGGAACCGGGTGGACATAGCGCGCTCCGAGATCTTCGTCTACGGTCAGGAATGGCCACCGGGTACGTTTGTAATGGTGTCAAACAGACACATCATTCAAACAGATGACGTTTAACAACAAAAATTCGCATAGTAACAAGGTCACGTGACAGGGGGCGTTCAAGTATTACGTAACGCAATTTGAGGGGTAGGGGGGGGTATCGTAAAACGTTACGATGCGTTACGGGGGGGGGGGGTCTTTCTTACAACACGTATTATAGCGACTTTCTTGTACTTTGCGAAACATAAATTTTGACACTTTTGGGTAAAAATGGTCACTTTTGAGTGTTACGTAACGTTTAGAGGGGGGGGGGGGGTACAGAAAAACATTACGGCGCGTTACAAGGGGGGGAGGGAGGGTCAAAAATCTTCAATAATTGCGTTACGTAATACTTGAACGCTCCCACAGCTAGTAACAGATAGAAAAATTTGAAGGCTTACCCACCTGCTATGGGTGGTGTAGGGGTAGCACGCGTCGCGGAATGACGAGGATCCGGGTTCCATTCCCGGCTATAGCTTTACTTTTCGGATTTTTCTGTTGTAATTTTCAGCGTCGCTTAGAAATTTACAGGGATATTCAAACTAACCCTGTCACCTGCTGAAAACTTCCAGAACAATTTTAAGCGACAATTTTAGTTAATCGTCTTAGCAATTTTAATTAATAGTCTCCGCAGATAAAATCCTGGGAAATTAAAACAATGTAAGACAAAATTACACACAAACGGGATAACTCGCGTATAAAAAGTCGAGTGATGCTCGACATGTTTCGGACTATTTCGTTGTCCTTCTTCCTGGGCGCTCGCCCCGGCGGCGAAACGAACACTGCGCGCCAAATGGCAAATGGTGGAAGAAGGACTACCAAATAGTCCGAAACGTGTCGAGCATCACTCGACTTTTTATACGTGAGTTATCCGTTTATGTGTAATTATGATTAAGTCTCACGGTAGTTTCATGTTGAAGTTTAAGACAAGCTCAAAACGCTGCAAAAGCTATCTACAAATTTCCGATCATCAAAATTTTCAAGCGCTAGTTAAAATTGCACCTCTATTGGAATAGCGGTAGATACAACAAACGAAGCGGTGGGTGTTCCCGGGTTTGCGCAGCACAAACAAACAAACACATAAGCGCATAGTGGCGGAACAGGTGTTGAACTTTATAGAAATTGGAAATTTCTAAAGTAACTAACTACGATTTAATTGGGAAACGCTCAGACCACGGTTTATTCTGAAAATCTTAGTACCCTTTTCGTGATATAATTTTAGAGCTGGTCTCTTTTCCATAGTGTGTAAACCAGGGTGACTCTAAAAAGTAAGTAATTAAGTAAATGCTTTATTGTACAAATATAAAGAAACAGATACAATTAAAAAAAACATTAATACATACATACACAAATCACGTCTTTATCCCTTACGGGGTAGACAGAGCCTAAGGTGACAAGACCACGTTTAGCAAGATTGTGGGCGTATAGATGGAAAAGGAATCAAAATAGTGATGGGTTGCTAGCCTCATCGCCTATAACATGATTCCTATGTCGCCTATTCTCTCTATGGGATTTTACCATCTGCGCGGGAAGAGATGCAACTGGTACATTCTATGTTTTTTCTTTGCTCCCAGACCAGCGTGGAAGCAATTAATATATGCACAAAGGCGAACTTATCCCTATAAGGGATCTCTACTAGTTAACCTTTGAATAGACGAGAGGAGCATTAAACGAGGGACCGACAAAGAGTGAGTTTAAAATTCCAGACAGTGAAAGTAGTTATAATGACGAAATCATGAATTTTTATTTGAGTTTAATGCTTCCAATCGATTTCTTCATCGATCGCATTTGCGTCTACATGCCAAACATTGCGTCTACATGCCCCGTATGGACAATATCGATTTTAAAGCAATTTTAAAACGATTAAGGGCGTAAAGCTGGAAAAGGAAATCAAAATAGTGATAGGATGCCAGCCGCATCACAGCATCATCAAGAGAATCCGTACTTGCTTGACTTATTTCAAGAAAATCTTTCGAACTCCTACATTTCTATAAAAAACCCTTCAAACCGCAGACTGTTACAATGTAAAATGATGTTTTGCAAGTATAATATACTTGAAAACACACAACCTTTTTGCGATATTAGCCTAAATAAATATAATTTGTGTTGTCATCCGTGTTGTTCCAAGTTACTCCAAGCGTAAGTCACATGTCGCCCTCGCTCCGAATACGCCAGCTGTAAACTTTGCTAAGAGGTACTGGTTAATATTATTACAAGCTACAAGCTATTTATTAACTTGCAATTTATGTATGTAAATACGTTTGTCCGGGTGGAATCTTGCAACTCATTTTGAAGCAGATATCTTCAACCGATTGAGCTGAAATTTTGCATCTTACTCGCTAATCCTGCCGCTAAGTAGCAGTGCTTGCACTGCTGTGTTCCGGTGTGGAGAGTAAGACAGCCGGGGAAATTACGGGCACAAGAGGCGTTTCATCTTAGTCCTCTAGGTTGGCAACGCATCTGCAATCCCTCCGGGGTTGCGGGTGTCTATGGGCAGTGGTGATCACTTACCATCAGGTGACCCACTTGCTCGTTTGCCTTCCTATTCATATAAAAAAAAAAAAAAACTAATGGAAGTCGGATGACAATAGAATAATGGTAGTAGAATTCTGGTGGGCCAGCCAGGACCGTCTCCGCAGGAGGGAACTCTTCAGCGGTTGGTCATAAGTTATAAGTCATTTATTCGTCGCTTTCATGTGTACATTGGATCTTACTAGCTAATAAATTTCCCAACATCATCCGATTTTTCATGGTCCGATTGACTTGAAATTTGGTACACATGACGGCTCCCAATACAAGTACAGTCAGGAAGGAAAGCTTGTATCAAAAATGAAATATTTAGGTTAGGTATAAGAGACAATACCTTCTTTAAGAATATTCAAGGTGCCTTAGAATTATTTTAGAATGTGATTGGTTTTGTTTAAAACACTGTGAAGATTTTTCATACAATACATATTTCTGGTTCAAAATTAAGCCATCCCCTTTAAAGCGTACGCTTTGTTAACCAAAAAATATTGAATTTTGTACTGATCAGCCGTGACAGTATAAACATACCCCTTACGGGGTAGACAGAGCCTAAGGTAACAAAACCTTAAGGCCACGTTTAGCATGATTAAGGGCGTATGGCTGGAAAGGGAAATCAAAATAGTGATGGGTTGCTAGCCGCATCGCCTATAACATGATTCCTAAGACTTTCGCCCATTCCCTCGATGGCTTATAGCATCTGCGCGGGAAGAGAAGCAACTGATAAATTCTCTGTTTTTTCTTTACTCCCAGACCAGCATGGAAGACAATATTTAAACCTATGTGTTAAAAGATAATTCGGCGACCTTCTCGCTAGACTACTAGATCTGCATCTCTAGTCCCAAACCTGAATTTAAATAAAGGCATGTGCATTATTTAATCACAATATCCTCGGTGTTTAGGCCTCTACGTATTCACTTGACCACCGTAACTTTAGGCCCTCGGGATTATCTCCTTCCAGTTTTTATTATTCATTGAAATAGCCATACATGGTTGTAGCAAACCACCCACGTTTTTATGATGTACATATTTCAAACCCCACTATATTACTTTCGTATGGGTCAAAGTTACCCTCCGTTGGGTCAATCTAACCCGATCCTAAAGTATTGAAACGTTTGAATGACTGATCTACCAAAACAAAAGAAGTGGTCACGATATAGATGCCTTTATTTTAAACTTATATAAAACTAGCTGCCGCCCGCAACTTCGTCTGCATAGAATTCGCTTATCGCTATCCCGCAGAAATTACGCAGTTCGTTCTTAGAGGATGCCTACGTCATAGTAGCTTTATGCATGCAAAGTCTCAGCCCGATCGGTTTAAAATTGACAAAGTTTCATTCAAACTTTCGTCCCCTATTTTATCCCCTTGGGGGTAGAATTGATCAAAATCCTTTCTTAGCGGATGCCTACGTCATAACATCTACCTGCATGCCAAATTTCAGCCCGATCCGTCCAGTGGTTTGGGCTGTGCGTTGATGATTACTTAATATACTACTAAGCCTGCTTAACTACCTACTCGTAATACGTTTTACCAGCACGGTGGTTCAGCATCAAGTGTCGCCCCTTCCCAAAGACTTTGGTTCGGTAAAACATCGGAATCGGGGCGACGTTTGTTACGAACTTCCGTGCCAAATCGAGACCGTTTAATCACAACAATTCCTGTTACAAACAATTACGTAACAATAAATCTATAATAATATTGTAAATCATTCGTTATTTAATTATGATCGTAATCATCATTAATTTGTCACATGATATTTGTAAGGGTGGCGACCCTTATATTATACTCATAACGCGCGACGAACCGATACGCTACGAGCGCCCTTCTTAGTTAGTAGAAATGTAGGAAGAAAATGTTATTTTGTAGTTTGAAATGTTTATTGAAATGTAAAATTAATTTTATAATAAATGTTATGTTAAACTGTTGATAGGTTGAATCACTAAAAGTAACTGAACTAAATTATCGCTAAATATTTCTCAATAGAGAAAAGTCGCATGCGCTGACAGTAATATTTACTAATTTGGGTTACACGCGCAGAGCGCCTAGAATTAATGTACGCTGACCGTACAATATTCATTATTTATTATTATTATTTATTCTTCGGTGCGACAACAGATCGCAGAACCCTTCAAAGTATATGTGCTTTCACAAAACGAGCCTCTGTTAGCGGCATCAGGTGTCTCCTTAAACGAATTTACAAGTCACCCTGTCGATCACGCAAACCCGCTGTACCAAATAATAACCTTATTAGCAGCTGTGTGAATTTCAAATTACTTTGACTGATTCGCTTTTGACAAAAAACAGTCCATCAAGGTTTTATACGGACTGGTTTAAGGTTTGAAATGGTGCTATGCGTCTGTATTATGGTGAAACGGAGAAGGTAAGGGGTGTTTAACCAATATGAGGTTGCTCCGCATCGTTACGTGTTATAATGGCTTTTTATTGGGGACTACCTACATTGAAGAGCTTTGAATAAAGACATTATACTACAGTGTTTATTTGGCCTGGAAGAGGATGTTCCTTAACATTATTTTCTTTTGTTTGAGGCTGAATACTACTATTAGCATATGCCGTTATCATTGGTTATGAACGTTTTATTCAATCAGGCGTTATTTGGTGAAGGTCCATTTCAATGAACAAAAAATAGTTACCACACTCCGCTTACGTGCAAGATAACCAAGCCTGTGCGAAATATATATGTTTTACATGCAACTTCTCCCTCCGCTACTGCCACATGAAACACATATACATCCCACGAACTTAACTATCCCTTACACCACACAAACACTGACATATTTTGCAATCATTTTGGGATTCTCTTATGCTATTTTAAGTTAAGAGTCAAAATCTCAATATTATAAAAATGTTTTGTTAAACAAACGAGAACCATGCAAGTCAATACCATTTAAGTAAATACCTAACTAATGAAATAACGTAAGAAAAACCATTAAAATTTAAACCAGTGAGAGTCCTCGAGAATTCTCGAACAAAGTTTGCTTTAAACTTCCGAATTTTCATTATAAACCCGATTTTGTTAAGGACAATCGTTTAATTACTATTTTACCTCCACGAGATTAACGCGGTAACAACTTTGGCTTTGAGTTTCTAAAATTTGTTTTAAGATGTTAAGTAATGTAAGCATAAACAATTTTCTCTAGAGAAAAAGCCTTTCTGTGGGTACAATACCTAGCTAACTACCTACGCACAGTATCCTCATTAAATACCAACTGTTTTTATTAAAATATTTACAAACCTTAATGAAGACCCTTTATAATGATATGCGTATCCCATAAGGGTTACATTTTTTGTGTAAAAGTATTAAAAAACATATTTGGTAATACGTGAGACTCAACCTAAAGCTCGTACAGTAATACAGCTCAGTTTTAATAACGTTAATTTTATTATATTGCGTGCCTCGGTGACCCAATATTTTTAATTCGTGTAGAAAAAACAAAAATACCAATGTCTTAATTAAAAGGATCTGTTGCTGACCTGTAGGCTTATTACCTAACTCGCTCGCAATCGCCATCGTGTTCATTTTGACAGTTCTTGTATGAATGTGACAGCTAGCTGATTCCGATGCCAATTGTCAGCCCATACATGAACTGTCAAAATGAACAAGATGGCGATTGCGAGCGAGTTAGATATGCCTAGCGGGTCAGCTAGTTAGACATAAAATTAAATACCGATTTAAAGTTTCGAGTACCTTACTAAAAATCGGAAATAATATAAGCAAATCATTATAAGATTATGAATGTAACGTTTGTGTAGTGAACAAATTGTATTCACAATTTGAGTTAATGGCCCTTTGAAACTCCAAATCGTAATTAGAGCAATAAATCATAAACAAACTGAACCCTTATCTCGTGAACCGTAAACTTTGCATACTTTTGTAATTTTTTAATTTACGGCTGGCAACACGCGGTGGGATAATTAGAATTCGCGCAGCCAAGCAACCCACGGTCTTGAACAACTGCATTAAAGTAATTATATTCGTAATCTTGCAGGCACGTCTGCCAAACTTAGTTTCTGCGCTCTAGCCAGGGCTTGAAATACCGGTATTTTCCGGTACCGGTATTTTTCGGTACCGGTATCATGGCCTTGAACACGAAAACGGTATTTGACAGCAACCGGTTTCTCAGTAGCGGTACTAAGCTTAGGAACTGGTATAGGTTTTGATAAGGCGTCAAACGGTATTTTTGGGTTCTAGTAAAGGTATTTTTTACCGGTTCTGTGTAACCGAAACGAAGAGAATCCTATAGATACCGGTATTTTACTGGTACTTTTGGCTCTCGCGCTTAGGGCAGCTATTTTCATGTCAGTTGCTTCGTTGCTGCACAAATGAGGGAGAAAATAAAGGGTGGCATTCCATCTGTTCAATATCTTTGTCCAATTTCTATATCCAATATTTCTAAATCAAATTTTGTTTAATGGAGGCCCATTCCTCTTATCTAATAACTCGTTCCAAGTTTATATTCTATTTGTGTGCCATTTTGAGTTAAATAATATATTTAACCGACGAAATAAAATTAGAGGAGATTGTCAATTCGACACGTATATATTATCAATTGCGACTTATGAAAAATCTAGTATTGTTTTGGTTGATTAGTAAGGCTAATATTTTCCATAAGAAAGGTATCAAGCGCCTTTACATTTTTAAACATTGCCATAATTTTCCGTGATAAAAAGTAGCCTAAAAAAATTTCGCTTCATACAAACAAACTTTCGTATTTACGATTATAATTATGATCTATCTCTTAGTGGTTTAATCGATGGCTATTGGCTGTTTCCACAATGGCTCGACGAGCTTCGTCTCGGTTTCTCGGGCAATTGCTAAGTAGGACAAATTAATTGAGGCACCCGACGGTTCTATTGATAGGATGACGAGAACGTGTGACTATGCGAAATGGTATTTTGTGTCTTTGTCTATTCTTCAGTTACCTACTGCAATCATTGGTGTTATTTTTATGCGGAATTCAATTTAATTAGGGGTTTAATAGCTCAAAAGGAAAATGGAACCCTTATCGGGTTAATTTTGGCCTTCTATCTGTTAAGGCCCTTTTTCTCGGGAACGTGGGAGATATAATAATGTTGAAGTGAAGTTTAAATACTGAAGTGATTTTTATACAAATTGTTTATTTAATAGGATACGAAATGGAATTAAAACAAATTAAACTATTAAATTAAAAACTAAACTTAAACTTCTTCCATGCTGGTCTGGGAGTAAAGAAAAAACATAGAATGTACCAGTTGCTTCTCTACCCTTGCAGATGGTAAAAGCCCATCGAGGTCATGTTATAGGCGATGAAGCAACCCATCACTATTTTGATTCCATTTTCCACCTATACGCCCACAATTTTGCTAAATGTGGCCTGTAGGTCTTGTTACCTTAGGCTCTGTCTACCCCGTAAGGGATAAAGACGTGATTTGTTATTTATTTATTTATTTATTTATTTAATCTCATAATTAACACTTACAGACAAGCCACACATGCTAATTATATAACAAGAGAAAAGAATGAATACATAGAACTTATAAACTAAATTATACAGTTATATACTAAGTTACACATTTATTGAGCTATTTGTGTATGTGTATGTATGTAAACTTAAACTAATCTTAAAATAATTTAAAAAAGGATAGTGGCATAGTTTCGCAGACGCTGGCAGTATTCCCCCTTTACTCAAGTCTGTAACCCTGAATCTGAAAAAATCAAACTTTCCACTCAACGCAATGAAAATATCATTGTTGAAAACGATGTTTCCATACAAATTGCCATGAAATCAAAACTTACAGGACAGGACATTTCTAGTTACTCTAGAAACTTTAAATTTGATGTTTAAATAGCTCTTGTAGCACAATCAATAAGAAAACTCTCATTTGTTTTACTGTATATGTCTTTCGGCCTGTGTCAGTCACCAATATAAAATGACCCTACACTGCGTACATTTCGGTTCGAAGCTGGGGTCCAGGGCCTTACTATGACGTTTTAATCTGTCATTTTTAGTTTGGATCTGACAGCGAGCGAACCTAAACTGAATCGAAATTGAATCGCATTGAGACGTCCTGGAAACCCCCCTCTAGAATTTATTTCGCATGCTGAGAACGAAACTGACTTAACTTCGCCTTTGTACTTTTTTGTCTGAATCTCTGTGTTTTTTAAATTTTTATGTGCAATAAAGAGTTTACATACATACATACATACTTAACTCAAAAAACACGTTTTGTGGCAAGTCACTTTAGTATCGATAAACTAAAGCGACCCAATCACAACATGGGTCTCTTTAGAATTAAACATAATTCGGCAAACATACCGTATCAACTAATACTATTATGGACTCAATAAGTTTTAGGCCACATGCTGTCTACACCATCTGTGACGTAACACTGAAGCGGGCGTTTTCGTTCTGGCGACAGTTGATCACTCTATGCTCTTCTAACACGAAAAGGGCTGTTTTCAAGTATCCACATTGTGAAGTATGCTTTTGTGGGTCTTTCTGTTATTTTAACTCATTTATGTGAATTTTCGAATTAGGTCACTTTCGTTCTCAGCATGCGATTTATTTGACACTGAACTATTTACATAATTTGAGTCTTCTCCACAGGAGCCCTCGACGAAGCCATGATGCAAGCGTTAGAGCACGACCGCATAGACTTCGTCAAGCTACTCTTAGAGAACGGTGTCTCTATGCGCAAGTTCCTCACAATCCCTCGCCTGGAAGAGCTGTACAACACCAAGAGTGGACCCGGGAACACTCTGCAGTACATCCTGAGGGACGTCCGACCACACCTGCCGAGGGGCTACATTTACACGCTGCATGACATTGGGCTGGTGATCAATAAACTGATGGGAGGGGCTTACAGGTTAGTCCAAATGTTGATGACCTTTTTGTGCACTGTTATCTGGTTCAGTTTAATGTATACAAGCGGTTCTAGAATTGTTCAGGATTTTTTAAACAGGTGGTTGTATTATTAACATGGTAAAAGCCCATCGAGGGAATGGGCGAAAGTCTTAGGAATCATGTAGGCGATGCGGCTAGCGACCCATCATTATTTTGATTTTCCTTTCCACCTATACGCCCTTAATCATGCAAAACGTGGCCGTAAGGTTTTGTTACTTTATGCTCTGTCTCCATTCCCTCGATGGACTTTTACCATTTGCCCGTAAAGAGAAGCAACTGGTAAATTCTGTGATTTTAGCTAAACACAGCTTCATTTTAAGTGCTTGGCAGATTTAACCAATCTAGTGTTAAAAAAGTGTTGAAGTCTGTTTTTGAGCTAAATAAACAGTCTGATTTATCTAAAGCTTGCTACCCATTAGCTAGATTGTGCGGGGGAGTTGCAAAAACCCTGCTTTCAGTAGTGCTAAAGACTCGACGTGCCTAATGGACTAAGGGCTTATAGCGTGGGCAACAAGAAATAGGTTTAGTAAAGCTGAGCTCAGACTGATTGAAGCTGATAGAAAAGAAATGGTAACTTGCTTGTTTTATGTGTGTTATTGGATTTTTAAGCCACATAAGTTCTTTGATGGAAATAGACTCAGTTAGTTCATGCCAGATATAGAAAACCCTAAAAAAGGATAATGTTTAGGCGTGTACATAGGTTCTACGGGGTCCATTTGAATATTATTGTAATTAACAGAAAAATAATAGATTTATTGTGAAACGATTAATTGAGTTTTTAAATGATTGAAAACACTATATTATTATTGTAGTAATGAAGACATTCATTTAATATCTAATCAAAATTAAAAAAAAATACAATACAATAACTCTTTATGGAACACCACATTTAACAACCAAAACAGAAAAAAATGTATTCAGAATATTACAATGTAACAATAGGCGGCCCTTATTGCTACAGAGTGAATAATTAAGAATAATAATTAAGGTAATTATGTTGTAGCAACAAAACAGTTATTTTCTGTTACATAAATAACCTCTATGTATGTATATATGTATAACTCTTTATTGTACATAAAACACAAGAAAAAGATGAATACAGGACAACACACATGCACAATTAATTATATGTTAAGTCGCATACGTATATTTTATTTATATGCTAACAAGTAATGGCAACTAAAACCTACATTAGTTTTAAGCCCAGCGTAGTGTAAAAGTTTGTGGTAATGTCAAACTCAAAGAGGTTTAGCGGCTAAAACTACATTTAATTATATTGTCTAAACTTTTTAACGAAACGCAAACTTAACCGCCGTAGTCAGAACCTAACGTAACATTTCTCGTTACGTTCAAATGAAGCAAACAGCATTATACCCACGTAACGTAAGACCTCGTCGACCGATGATAACCCTCGCAAGCTGCAATAATAACTTCCCTTCTTGGAGTGAACCGACATTTACTGCCACACCAGAAAGTCGTTTTTGGTCCACATCAAAACAAGATACCAGCTTCTGAAAATTACTTATAATAATTTCTTATTTCGTAGGACTCTGTCACGGCTGTCCTATCCAGCCGGCAATTTTGACGTTTCTGATGTCGGCACATAATTTTATTATACCTACACACGTGAGACGTTTATTCATGTACCTGTTAAGTATACATATCGGCTTAGGTAATGTCATTCTCTGTCATGTTCAGACATGTTTCGCGAAGTAATATTGAAGTTAATTGGGAGAGATTGCTTTAAGCGATGTAATAAGATTTTGTTTTCACTTTTGAAGTTGTTTGTTGCGTATGTTCGTAGAACAGTTTTCCTTATAAGCAGAGAATTTTATTTTGGTGAGTGCACTGAGGCACTTTATTATACAAGTCTCTATGAGAAGTAATCTGTTATTTTTGCTCGTCAGCAATTTTGGTTTTTCATAACTGTTTCATAAAACTTTAAAAATGTTATGTAATTTTGGGTAATTTATTGCACTCAGGAAACATATTTTTTTATGTATTTTGTGTGATAGTAAAGTTGGTAGCATGTTTCGTAGCAGTGGCTACGCCGCCTACAGCGTAGCACGTGTTCGTAGCACTCGCATTCGATCTCATTCATAAGTATAGACCGACCGCCTAAATACTTTCTCGCCTGCGTGGCACAGGGGCGCGGGGTAGGCGGGCGACAAGCGTTCTACCCGCCCGCACCGCTCTCAGTCCCCTTTATCGTCCTACCCTGCACCCCTGTACCCGCGCGGGCGTGGACTCATTTAAGCGGTCGGTCTATAGTCTGGTCAATGTTTATACTGTTAAGGCGTTCAAACTCCATTGTCGTTAAACCAAATAAATCTTCGTAAAATTGACGTTTCGCCAAATTTTTGCTTCAGATTTCGGTGAAAAAAAAATTCCTTTATTTTTTAATTATTAGGTTACGCATTCAGATCTTCAAGCTTATTAAAACAAACAAATTCATACTTAGGTATAACAATTTTAATGTGATACTGTACCTACTTTTGAAAAATACCATGTCACCGTTTTTGATTTTAAAAAAATCGAGGCGAGGAGGGGGGCCGAGTTAAGGGGGTAAAGGATTGGATACCGGCATTTTTTTGGATTCAGCCTGTTCGAATTAGTAAAAAAGCCACCGTATGCTGGCATCACTGTTTAATATTCTGTAGGCTTATTACCTCACTCGCTCACAATCGCCATCGTGTTCATTTTGACAGTTCTCGTATGAATGTGACAGCTAGCTGATTCCGATGCCAATTGTCAGCCCATACATGAACTGTCAAAATGAACACGATGGCGATTGCGAGCGAGTTAGGTAATAACCCTATAGGTATAATGTAGATAGTGTCACTCCAATTAAATGTCGCTTGTACGCGTATTGATTGGTTCAGGAAACCACGGGAAGTCGTCAATGCAATTGCAATTCTAGTTAGTGCAGTTCTCAGAATTGCAAAGCAGACTATTTTGTACCAAACGAAAGCGAAGTAAAAGGAAAATCTAGTTTTCATTCTGTCGTAACGAACGCTTCTCACGTCCCGTCGTCCTGAATGTGAAGTCATTATGAATTGATACATTCCGTGCTTCGTTCTAATTTCAAAATGTCTGGTGTTCTAGTGGCTGGCATAAACATTAGGATGCGAGTCAGAATACATAAAGCTTTAAATGTATAATGGGTTAAAATACATATTGGTTCAAAATATATAATGCTATTTTCTGTGTAACTAGCTGACTACACGAAGTTTTTGGTATCGCAATCTATAGATTGGTTTAGATTAGGTTACGTTTGTTTTATAACAATCCTGTTAATTTGTCACTCTGAGAAAATCACATTATGTATTTTAAACCATTATGTATTTTAACCCATTATACATTTTAAACTTTACGTATTTTAATACGTACCCAAACATTAGATGTTCCTATACAAGTTACCGTTCAATCAAAACCAATGGGAACTTCCAGTTGTCCTAGCAACTTATTATTTGGTGCAAAGGTGAGCAATGAGCACTCGCTCGTTTGGTCTAACTTCACCTTCAGTTGTCAGCCAAAAAACTTAAATTATTATTATTGTTTTTTTTCTCTTTCTTTCATCTCATGCTTTGTTTTACTTTGACTAATAGAGACTTTATACATCTTTACTATAAACTAATATAATTTAAGGCTCCGTCAGGGATCTTATACATCCCTTTTATAAATGTATTTAATTTAAGTAGAATTTTACTATTGTAGTAGCTTAATGAACCTATTATATTTTGAAAAAATGACTTTCTGCCAAGTTTCTTGCGGTGCATTCTTCTTGGCAATGATGGTCTTTCCCAATGCGCTGGTAGTTTCAAAAAAGACATGTAAAAGAGCTCTTGGCGGCCAATTTGCAAAAATAAATTTTGAATTTTTATGTCACTTACTGCGAAAAGGTTCTAAAACGTAGGTACATCTTTTTTAAAACTACACAATCATTTTCCAACAGATGCTACTACACCCGCCGCAAGTTCCGCCCGATCTACGCGAAGGTGATGAACAAGAGCGTCAACGTCCACCGGAACAGCGCGTCGTTCACCCGCCACGCGGCCGGGGGGCTCTCGCTCATCACCGGCTTCATGCCTGTCACCACAGAGATGGCGCTGTTCGACTACCCCTTCAACGAGCTGCTGGTAATTTATTTTCAAGCACTCTATAAATATTCCCTAACAAAGTGACCTGTTTAACTCCGTGCTCCGTTCTCGAATAAATACCTCATTCGGTTTACATATTAAACAGGCAGTCACGCAATGGCGAGCTTAAAGGAAATTACAATTTAAAGAACACATAAATTTTATTGACGGCTTTAGAGCAAATAAACCACAGCACCCTGAATCACACGGATGCTTTGCCGTGTAGTGTACATTGCTGGCTGTATAGAGTTTGCCACCATATTTTACTATTTTACTAATGTTATGGAAAAGGTTGTGACAATGTGAGTGAATGAGTGTGTATATTTGTTCCTTCTTCACGCTGAAACGACTGGACAGATTTTGATTAAATTTGGAACGGAGATAGTTAGTACCATATATTAAAACATAGGCTACTTTTTATCCCGAAAAATTACATAGTTCCCGAGGGATAGCGATAAACATGTGAAAGATCGTAGCGGCCTAGAATCGCAACTAAGTCGCGGGCAGAAGCTAGTTTTATAATTATATTTAAAAACTGTGGGAGAGTCCGTGGGCTGTTAGAATGCCATTCGAATTTGTCTTGCTGTCTCACTTACTCTCATGGGTTTGATATTTCAACGGACTGTGTTTGTCCTTAGAAATATTTTTGGGGAAGACTTGTTACTAATTCTAAGGGTTTCGTACACAAAGAAGGTAATGGGACGGTATTCAGGGTCAGTCTACCGATAGAAACCGGGCTGTATCTTTTGAGATGTAAAAGGTGGACTTGAGACTTCATTGAACTTTGATAATTTGTGTCTCAGAAAAGAGAGGGAAGTCACAGTAAAGTTGCGCAAGATCGAACGAGATAGAAGGTTGTTTCATGTGGTTGTGCATAGAGAGTTTGACGTCCATTTTTACCATTAAATAAATATTTTAAGTCATGTCTTGACCATTAATATTGTAATAATTAAGTTCGACAATTGTCTGTTACAAGTGCGTGGTCAGTGAAGGCAGGCGTAGATTCTTATTGAGTTTGTAATGTAAACGGAACTGTCACCTGTCAGTCTATCGCCCGATGGTGAAATAGAGGCCTGTGGGCTTATTGTCTAACTCGCTCGCAATCGCCATCGTGTTCATTTTGACTGTTCTTGTATGAATGTGACAGCTAGCTGATTCCGATGCCAATTGTCAGCCCATACATGAACTGTCAAAATGATCACGATGGCGATTGCGAGCGAGTTAGGTAATAAGCTTACTGTTGTAAGCTACCTTGAGCACGCATTGGACATTCGTATTGTTAACACTCGATTCCAAATGGTAATACCGTATTTACACACTCCAGGCAGCCGCGGTGCTAACCCCTCTCAAACGCTGGACGTCACGGTAAAAAGCAAATATTTGTCCCTCCCAATTACCTAAGTCATCTTGAGTCTTATGCACCAGGATTCAAAGTCGAGAACGCACAGGGTTAATTAAATATCACTCGTGTAATTTTGGGATCCTAAGGTTGAAACTCACAAAGCGTTTCAGTGGTTTTGTTACATTGGATACGGGTAAGAATTAGCCGAGTACAGTCGGTGTGAAATTTCAAAAAAGCTGAAAATGGGCAAGGTAGGACGTAATAGAAATTTACTACAGAGGCCGGGAAGTAAGGGGTTGCCGGCTGACACATATAGACGGCCGAGCGCAAGCGAGGCTGGATATTTGAGGCTGGCAATCCTTTTTCCTGTCGAGCGTAAATCCAATACGAGCGAATATTTAAATGGTGGTTAGTGCAGGACCTAAGAAGTATATTTAGATATATTTTATTTATAACCACAACGTAAAAATTTGCTATACAAAATAATTCAGCCCGCAATGTAAAGTTAATATTAACGTTAAGTAAGGCTCGTTGACAGTTACTTGTCAGCTGTTTGAATATCCTGTTTTGATAGTTACATGTTTGCGTTACATTGCTGCTCAAAAATTTTTCAAGAATTAATTACAGGCTTTCAATTAAGTGTAACTTAAAATATGCCGTTAATTAATGATTACGCCACTAAACTCTTGTCTGGTTTAATTCTTTGCTCGTATTGGATACCCACGCTGTATATAAAGAATATTGCATGTTTGAAAAAAAACAATACCTATGTCAAAGAAGTGGCACCTTACAAGATAGCCCCAGGCACCCTTTTTAAATCTACTCTTTACTATCTTTATTTCGCTAAAGTCGCCAGTGCATAAGAAATAAATATAACATGTATTAAAAAGCCAAAGCCCTTTCTCTCCGAGTGGAGGCCTGTGCCCAGCAGTGGGACGTATATGGGCTGATGATGATGATGATGATGATTGTATTAAAAAATCATGGCATAATTTTAACACAGTTTGAACTTGTCCCAAACTAAGCAATACTTAAATTATGGCTACGCAGTGGAGAAGCATAATAAGTACTTACTATTACACCCAGTTTGAAATGTCTGACGTTCTAAATTTAAATCATAAAATTTCATATCTTGTAGTCTTCTAACGGCAGTCTGTAAGTAATCTGCGATTGCCTCCAGAACTTTACCTTTACTTAACCACAGTTTATTTATTACTTTTGACGGCAACTGTACTAAGGGCTTAGCGTAAAAACTTGGTCATTTATCTGCGTTTACAGCCTCATAAATACGTGATCTGGGTACCTTTCGGGCTCCGAGCTTGGTCCTTATCGGGTTTAATTTGACACGCTTGTGAATAGGGAGTTATGTATAATATTTTATTCGAATCCACAAAGGGAATACAATATTCGAACTGCATGCTTTATTACCTTTATGGTAGGTTTTCTTGCAAAATTATATACTTTATTTCTCTTTTAACTTTTCGGGAATGATGAATTTTATTTGCATAATCATATAAGTCTGGATGTATGTAGAATTTTAAATTTGCGAAGTCCTGCCAATACTAAAAAAAATGCTGGCCAGTTATAAATTTGAGTGAGGAGTAATCTCTTTTATGCGCGAAACTTTTTTGTCACTCAAAATGTACTGGTCGCTTAGAATTTTATTAGGCTTAAGAGTGTGTGCTCAGCCGAATGTTGACTGTCATTTGTTTCTTTATTAAAAAAGTTCATAAGATTTTCGACTTGTTTGTGAAGTAAGTAGTATAACTAATTGAAAAACTTGAATGATATTGAAATGTGTTTAAAAGAAAACAATGATAATAAAATAAAGTAAGATCGTTTGCTGCTTTCTGTAGATTTGTCCGTAATTACAATTGTGTATGTACAAGAATCGGATTAAAAGTAATACTTAACTTTGTAATTAAACAACATCGTGGTTATTTTAAAATCATTATTGAAGTATTTAAGTAAAATTGAGTTTAGTATAAAAGTCCTACTTAGTATATGTTTTAAGGTAAGTTTATATTAAGATTCACACTATTTTTTATTTTTTTTTAGATGTGGGCAGTTCTGACAAAGCGGCACCAAATGGCCCTGCTGATGTGGACGCACGGTGAAGAGGCTTTAGCCAAGAGTCTGGTGGCCTGCAAGCTTTATAAGGCAATGGCTCACGAGGCTGCCGAGGACGATATGGAGACAGAAGTGTACGAAGAATTAAGGCATTACGCTAAAGAATTTGAGACAAAAGGTGAGGCGAATAAATCTTAGCATCGTTATCTTAGCCATTTGGCATGTCCCACAGGGTATGCAACTGGCATATTAGACACGTCATCCCGACATCTTCTAAAAAAAAACGTTCAATTAACACAAATTAAATTAGTCCCAAATTAAATAAAGCTGTTATGGATACCGAGCTACAGATAATTTTACTTAAATTCAGATAAAGTCAACGTTATAATCTATCTCTTCTCTTTTTTAGTTCTTATTACCCTCAGTATCATTATTTTAGGGTTTGTATCATTATTCTCCACCGACTCCGGTTTTAACATTATGATAATGGATACACCACAAAGTCAAAAAACTACCTGAGAAATATCTACGCGCCTGATAGATGCATCTGGGGACCAGCGGGCTGGCAGCTATTTTGGGCAAAGAATTAACCTCTCGATTCAACGCGGCAATGCTGCCAGCCTTCTGGGTACAATGAGCAGTGACAGTGACCTGGGAGGGGTGTTTTATCTGTAGTTTAAGTTAGGCTAGGTTTAGGTTAATTTTGTACATAGTATTTAATGTACAGTTTTAATTGTAATTTTTGTTTACTAGGTACCAAAAACTACATTTGAATTGTGGTCATAAGGTTGATAAATACGTACCTAATGACAGTATTTTTACTGCTTTAACTCTTGTAAGACATTGTTTAAAATAACTAAAATAGGCTCTAGTCGTTCAGACTAGTGATTAATAAAACTCAACATTAAGGCAAAATGTTATTAGGTACTGCCATTTCAATTTGGGTCTCTCAACCCAAAGTTCCAAAAAAAGCTAGTAAAAACAACGAACCTTTTAATTAAACCGAAGTACAAATCAGGCCGTGTAAAGGGGTAAAACATCCAAGATTATCCTTTCTTACAATCCGGGTGACAGTTGTCTCGAAACTTTTAATTAAACAAAAAACCCATTAAAACTTTAAATTGCGACAACAAAACTGCCAAAGTGTCAACTGTCGAAACTTTTCAGCTTTGGAGTTGTTGGATTATTGCTATCGTCAGGATGACGATCAGGCTCAACAGTTATTGACGTGTGAGCTCCAGAACTGGTCGGGCCAGACCTGCTTGAGCTTGGCCGTGGCAGCCAACCACAGGGCTTTACTCGCTCATCCGTGCTCCCAAATAATCCTCGCGGACCTATGGATGGGAGGCTTAAGGACCAGAAAGAACACCAGCCTTAAGGTACGCATTATTCCCAGTGTTCCCCTATCTTGTTAACGCACAGACTGTCGATGGCACGCGTAGAATCAGTGTTAGAGGTTAATCTCTTAACAAATGAACGTACAATGAGCGGTTACGTGTCATGTCTGTGTGTCAATGAGCTTTATGATAATTTTCGAGATCTGCATGCGATGCATTTAGCTCAGATGCCTATTTTACGGAAACATGGTAAACTTGGCTAACTTTCATCAGTGAAGAACAGCAAATGTTTATTAAGTTTCTCATTCAGCTTTTCAGTCTCAAGGCTCCTTTTAAAATACCTACTTTAAACGTATTATCTTGCAGCGTCGTCGCTGAAAGATTTTTACTGGCTAAATAAACATTTTTGTCCGTAAAGTCGGTGTCTGACACCCTTTTAACTTAGTTAAACGTAGCATGAGCTTTAAGTAAAGTGAATCGCTAGTCGACAGCAGCGTTTCGTTTGCCACATCTTGGCTTTGTCGTGGTCTAAGGTAATTCTGAGCCTGCTGTGCCCCCTCTACATCATCTACCTCGAGTTCAAGTCCAAGGAGGAACTGCAGCTGATGCCGCAGACGGAGGAAGAGCATCTCGAGAACGAGAGCATGGAAGACGACAGAAGCACCAAGGATCCCAACGACGCGGAGGTACCGTTTACATTCTGTTGCTTCCCATCACGCTTTACAACATTCTCAGACGTATTCATTTTTACTAATCGTGTATGATACAATACAAACATCAAGTTTACGTTTCTAGCGTCTTTTATACAAAGTTTAAACGAGACAGAGGGTGTTGGGTTATCATTAATAATTCCTTTGTTTTAATGTTCATGCAGTACATAATGCAAAAGCAAAAACTATTATCATGTAAATACACGTCACTGACTTAACAATATTGGTGGTGGGTTTCTATTGCTTTAGGGTATAATGTAGTGGTTTATAAGACACTGTTGATACTGTTGCGATAGGTTGGCGTTGTGAAACGGCGAACTCTTTCTATCAAGAAGATTATTCCTCCGGGCCAGCAGAGTAAAACCAAACAGGTAGAAATGCCGGCCGTCACACTTCTATATTCTACGCGTCCGTCTATGTCTAGTCTGTATATACAAACACAACACCTCACCTCAAGTTTCTTAAGTCTAAAGTAATTAATTTTTCGCGAAGCAATCCCAAAAGAAGCGGAATGAAAATTGTATCAAATTTTTGAAATACAATCTAGTTAATTTGGATTTAAACACACATTTTGAATTTGCCAGTTGCCGGTAAACAATGAAATAAAACTCTTGCGGTAATAAAGCCTTTCAAAAACTCCATCTCCAATTACGACTGAAATAATAATCGCTCCACAAACACGTTTGGGGTAATTCAAATGATAAATTTAAATTAACTTCTCTTTTGCGAAAAAATGAATACGGGATTTATAGGGGAGCGTGGAGAACAATTCGTTGTTACGGAACAGTATACGCGTTTTGTTGTGTTGTGTTTGTATTTGTATGGACGTGAGCAAACGACGCGCTGAGCTAGCCGTGAAACGCCTTTGTTACGTCTCAATGTCTTTCTGCTCCTTTTGTAGGTCACGTTATCCGTTTATGGTTCACCTCTATAGTAAAAATCGGCCAAGTGCGAGTCGCCTTCGTGTACCGAGCCCTCCGTCCTTCGTAGGTACGGAAATAGAAAGTATGGAAAGTGAAAGTACCCAGGTTTTGATTCCGCGGCAATTTTTATGTAATGACTATCCCCCTTATCCATAAACGCTCTATAGGCTTCTGCTAACTTAGCAATCGTTTGTCCTTATCTGTCATTTTGACATTTACTTTTCAGAGATAAGGACAAACGATTGCTAAGTTAGCAGTTGCCTATAGAGCGTTTATGAATAAGGGGGTTAGTCTTTTGATTGCGTTGTCGTTGACTAAGGAGTTTGATTTTTCACTGCTCCAAGGGTTAGTTGACCAGAGTATTTGATGCTAATTTTAGCTCGTTACCTTCACGCGTTCTTAATAAAAGTAGTCTTGTCAGACGGAGGGACGGACGAACCAACGGGGGACGGAAAACAATGTGATACTGTAAGCGTTCCGTTTTTGCCGACTACGCCGCTGAACCCTGAAAATTGTGGAATATCGCCTCTTTTTACCAAAACTGAAAGCGAATATTTTTCCTTGTACGTGCTCATTTTCCATCAGCGGATAATTGCCATGGCAACTGTTTACAACTTCAAACTGAAGGTAGTTGACGCTTTGGAGAAAAAATCCGTTTTAATGTAGGTCATCACTACCACAAAATCGGTCACAGGGAAAGTATTAAAAATCATGTTGTGAATTATTTCTACCCAACTGCGAATGAAGACCAAGAGGAAGTTTATTGAAAGATGACTTAAATCATTTAATATGACTAACCGAAGATCTGTAGCAGAGAACGTTAAAACTTAACACAAAAAACGTGGCATAGAAGGTACCCTTGTTGTTAATATACAGGGATGAAGGATATAAAACTGTAACCCTTTTGTTGGCCTGATTGCCAATTTAACGCCTGGGTACTTGTAAACTGTTACTCCTTCATCAACCGTGTTGCTAAAAGCCGTACTAAAACGATCGTTAAGATAAGACCTTCAAAAGCATAGTTAAATTGTTAATTGTCCACAAGTACAGAATAAAATACACAAGGTAAATAATTCCTGTAGGCCATTTTAAACTTAACGAGATACTAAAACACCCCGTTAACGGAGATGTAATTTGGAATTCCACTCAGACGTCTAAAGGTGAATCATAAACGATGATAACTCTCTGGCTGAACTTCAAAGTATTCTTGTGGTCCGTAGTTAGGTTTGATACCGAATCGATGTCAAGCTACGCTGTCATTTCCATCTACTTCAATTTCTGCCTTTTTTTCAAATGTTTCAATTTACAATCCGAATAACTAATTTTGAACAGCTTGCATTAATTCAGCGCACTCTATGTTAAACTTACCTGGGCCCTTGCTATGACGTCTTAATGCGATTCAATTCCGATGCAGTCTTGGTTCTTTCGCTGTCAGATCCATACTAAAAATGTCAGCTAAAACCTGAACTGAGTTGGAATTGAATCGCAATAAGACGTCATGGTAAGACCCCTGTAATCTAAATACACTTACGCGCACTGGGATAAAGCTTTCTATGTGATGTATTAATCTCTCTTTACTGTTACTATGTATTGTTGTATTGGCTTTTTAATACGCTTAATACTCCCGTACATTGCATCTTTCAAATTCAAAGAAACTTCAATCAAATTTGTTTCTTCTGTACCTCGGTACGATTATGAACTATACATGATTTTGTCTGGACTCAAGCAGGCGTTGATTGGGTCAGGAGCCGAATGTGACACGAGGGTTGACCAGAACGGGAAAGTGGGTAAAATAGGCTGGGAGCCTTCGTACAGGGAGCTACCAGAATACCATGCGCCTGAAGACAAGAGGATGAGGCCGCTGAGGTTGAGGAAGAAGATCTATGAGTTCTTCACAGCGCCTATCACCAAGTTTTGGGCTGATTCGGTAAGTTTATACTGTCTTGACACATTTTTCTATCGGCAATTCATACCCACGTTTTCTCCTAGAGCCATTGTCATAATTTTGGAACCATTTAAACGCACACGTGCGTTTGCGGTACCAGAGATATCCTCAGATTTGACAGCGGTCAGCGAATGCGTTACTCTACGCTAGCGTTTTTCGAAAGTATTCTAAAAAACACATTTAGCACCTTAGTTTTATTAAAATCGTAAATTAAAAATGACATGTAATAACTATAAGTATTACGAATAAATGAGTATGAGTATGAGTATGAGTTTTCAATGGTACATAGTCAAGTTCGATTTTTGTTTAATATCGCGTGAATTACTTCTGTGTCGTAAGCTGTTTTCGATGTTGAACGTTTTCGTTTGTATCGTTATCATAAAAGCAACGCAAGTCTATACAGGTTTATTTAATTTAAAATGTGATAGGTGACTTTGCGCTACGAGAACTGTTCTGAGAAGAGGCCTGTGTCCAGCAGTGGTACTTATTTAGGCTGAAGATGATGATAATGGTGGCTTTGAAAAGTTGTGTGCCAAACTTTAATGGAAAAATAAATATACATTATGAAGCTTTGTTTAAGCTTTGAAAAGAAGTAGACATAATATTAAAAGTTTGCAGTGTCTTAACATTTATTTTGAATGTAACTGAAAATTTTAACTGTTCGTAATAAAGTTCATACATAAGTTATTTTAAAGTTCGAATGTAATTTAATGAGAAATACCCTTCAAATGCCAAAAGTTTTTATTCGTTTAAGCATATACTTTCATGGGTAAGTTAGGACAAGTTTCGTGAAAATCAATAACTGACATCAAACATGTCTGATTACATTTTGTTCAAATATTGACTGGCCTCCGAAACAATCAACTTCTTTGTTAAACACATTAAGCGTCTTTATAATCGGCTACCCAATTTTAGTTGAAGCAATAGGTAAAATATGATCACTGATCAAGTTACGATCTGGATTAGAAAATAATGAAATTCAATTTTAATAAACGTTTGAACTATTTACTTATTCCTCAGTCCCCTATCAGATTTTATGTGATTAATATCATTTTTGCACTTAAATTATTTGTCTATATTGTTTCAGATTGCCTACATATTGTTCCTATTGATGTTTACGTATACAGTATTAGTCAAGATGAGCCATACGCCGTCTTGGCCTGAGATTTATTCTATTTGTTATATAATAACGTTTTTATGTGAGAAAGTAAGGGAAATTGTTACGTCCGAACCTGTTGCTATTAGGTAAGTCAAATTGAAATTAAATAATCATAGAAAACTAGAAATATTTCAAATATCTTTAGGGGTATTAGATTACTGAGTTATGAACAGTTTAAGACCAAGTATGCAGCCTTAAGGAACCTGCTCAAATACCTTTACGTTTTTGCATATTCTCTTTTATTATGATTTGTTATTTCTGTAAAAAATATTTTTCCAAAATTGTAAATGAAAACTGAAAACGATCTCGTCAATCTCTCTCGATTCTTCGATACAACAATGACTTTTCTCTTGCTAGTTTGCTTCTAATGCTTTTGATTGTTTCCTTACAGACATAAGTTCAGTGTGTGGGCATGGAATATGTGGAACACTTACGATGCAGGTTTCATAATATTCTTCCTTGTGGGGCTAACGCTGCGTTTGCGCATCAGCTCCATGGACGTGGGCCGCGTTATATACTGCGTAGATATTATCTACTGGTACTTAAGGATACTGAACATATTAGGCGTTAATAAGTACTTAGGTAAGTCTTACTCTTAGCTCTCATTTACTGTCGACTATTAATCTGCCATTGTTTTCTTGGCTCATAACATGTCTTTAATTTCTCTGGAGCAAATGTTTTATTTATTCTTATTGTCTGTGATCTTCAGGACCTCTAGTCACAATGATGGGTAAGATGGTGAAGAATATGATATACTTTGTGGTGCTATTATTGGTGGTGCTAATGTCGTTTGGTGTTGCGAGGCAAGCAATACTCTACCCCGATAAAGAAGCTAGTTGGTACCTCATCAGAGAAGTAAGTAACAATATTAATCTCAACTTATCCCTTTATGTTGATGATTTAGTCATTATTGTCTAGATAATCCATATAAAGGGAAAACTATTGGTAATATTGATATTGGTAAAAGTTTTTAATTGCTAGGTACTATTATAAAGTCACAAAGCTTTGATGGTTTTGCATAGAACTACAATTGAACTCAAGTTTATAATTGTATGCAATAACTATAATAAATGTAGCTTTTAAAAACCTAAAGTTATGTACTACTAAAAAACTACAACGTTATCTAATAACATAGATTTCAATAGAATTTTTACTGTAATTTTAATTACTGGTTATTACTTTACTTTCACTGTCTTTTTCCGTCTTCATTAATCGCTCTTATATCCATCAGATTTATCGTCCTCATACTAACAAATCACACTCCGAAACCACTAACATTTTCAGGTGTTCTTCCAACCGTACTTCATGCTTTACGGAGAGGTATTCGCCGAACAAATGGCACCTCCTTGCGGTAGGCCTGGCCTTGAAGACTGCAGGGTGGGCCATTGGGTACCACCAGTAGTAATGAGCGTGTACCTTCTCATCGCAAACATCCTACTGGTTAACTTACTTATAGCAGTGTTCAATAACATCTTTATAGAAGTCAACGGTGTTTCGCACCAGGTTTGCGGCCATGTTATAGTAGCTGTTGATGTTGTTCGTTGGGCCTGTTGCGAGATTTGATTTACTAATAGGTTGTTAGGAGTAGAAGACTTCGTGGTATCGTTGGTAGCTAGACGTAGAAGTTTGTAAGGTTATAAACCCTGCTTGTCGGAAGTAAAAAAGTAGACTTTGATCCTCTCTTCTTTATTGCTTATGTTTTTTAATTGTAAATATTTATTTATTGCATTTAGTTAGCCTAAGTTTAGTTTATTTTGTTTTGTTGATCCCATTCCTAACTTTTTTATTTTATTTCTATTCTTTATAGATATTCTTCCAACCATACTTCATGTTATATGGCGAAGTGTTTGCCCCGGACATCGACCCCGAGTGTGGATTAGACATCAAGGATCACAAATGCGTCACGGGCCGCTGGATCACGCCCATCGTGATGACGATATACCTCCTCGTCGCCAATATCTTGCTTATAAATCTCCTTATTGCCGTCTTTAACAATATATTTAATGAAGTCAATGAAGTCTCGCATCAGGTTTTTGTTTTTATTTTGCTTCTTTTATTTTTTTTCGTAGGTTTATCAGTTTTCAAAAGTTCCAATATATATCCATGCCAAAGCATGTGTCTCAATTAAATTGTCTTAAAGTTAACATGAAACTATATTCTCCTCATTTTTGAAAATAAATTATTATTTAATGTAATTTTACATTTTTACATTTTTTTAATTTATTTTGCATTTAGCTGTGCATGTTTTGTTTGTTGTTGTTATAAATGTATTTGATTTTTTTTAATTTTGAAACCGAACTGCCTTTACAATGTAGAAATAAAATTGTTTTGAAGATGTGATAACGTAAAACAAGGATTATTGATGATTTTATAATACATCCTCACGATTTAAGATAATGTTACAACTATGTTTCAAATATATTCACCAATCCCACAGGTATGGATGTTCCAAAGGTTCACAGTGGTTATGGAGTATGAAAGAAAACCGGTGTTGCCTCCTCCAATTATAATATTCTGTCACATATATGCTACATGCAAATGGGTGACTAGAAACGTGTCCCATCAGCGGTTCCAATATGACAACGGACTAAAGTTGTTCTTAGAAAAAGAAGATATGGAGCGATTGTATGATTTTGAGGAAGAATGCGTTGAAGGTTATTTTAGGGAACAAGTAAGTTAATTCAAGTTTAATTAAAATTGCCCAAATTATAATACAACAAATTGACACTCAAAGTAGTGAAAGATTACAATGATCAAAACGACAATTAGGAAATAGTATTGGATGAATATTAAACTAAAAAATATATTTTTCAGGAAGTTAAATTATCAAATTCGATGGAAGAAAGAGTGAGAAACACAACTGATAGGGTAGAACATATCACTACTAAGATGGAAGACTTAAATCAAAAAGCTAATTGCCAAATACAGTCCGTACAGGTACGTCAAATATATGCACATAATAAAACATGAAACATGAAATAAACATAAACGAAATCAGCGAAAACTATTGATATTGAATAATTATTCGTTATTACAGAGTGTAGAGTTTAGGTTAAGGAAATTAGAAGACGTAGCTGAGCAGACAATGAACCACTTAGCTGTGATACATAGGTTCATGGCAACACATCCTTCTTTGGTAAACCGAGGATCGACAGACACACTGGGACCACCACCGCCAACTTTCCAAGCTGCTGCTGCAAGACTGAGAACGACAAGTGATAGATCTGAGGTATGACCCACAACAATACTTATAAAAAGAAAAGTGAGTGCAATAGGGCTGATAAAAGAATTATTAGATGCGCGCAATGTCAATGGTAAAGTTAAGTCATGACATTTCAACCTGAAAATCACTTGAGTCTTTAAACAGATTTATAATTTCATTAATCATTCAAATTATTGTCAAAATTTGAATTGCAAATGAAAATTAGGAATAATGCATTAGATACTTTTGGAAAAAAAAATCCCTTTTCTAGTATCTTTCTTTGAATTTTCTTCGTTACCTACGTATTAGTTTTTAACCTCTCGCGATGCTACGTTGATTGGTAAATCACCATTTAAATCCATTTCTCATCCCCATTCTACTTTATATACTGAATTCTATTCACCCTTGTAGATTTCATTCCAAGAAATATTTGTTTAACATTCGGAAATCAATACATTGTTACTGTTTACGAATGCTTTTCAGTGTTCATTTTACTAATGCAATGTTCTGTTATTCTGGCATGTCATTAACTGTCGATGTGTTGTGTTGATGCCCTATTTACTTGACATTTGTCTTATTCAATGTTCTTTATGTGTATTTGTTAAACTGTCAGAACGATTCTATTTTTAGAAAATCGACACTAAATAAGTTGTGTGTTCTTTAAAACAACGAAACGTATTGACAGTTTTTTTAGTGTCCAAAAGGCGTATTTGGTAATTTGAACAGTTAAATTTCTCGGGACATAAACTTTGAAAGAATTATTTTTAAATATTAAAAAAATCTTAAAGTAGGTGCCTAACTAAACTTTGAAAAAATTCTTACTTCTCAGCAATGAAATACTTATTCTATTCATTTTGAAGAAACTGTTTCTATTTTACCAGTACCTACAATTCAATGGTCGACAATTTTAACTTTCAACATTTTAACCTTCTAACTGCTGTAATTTACCAAGAACTTAATCCCCTTGTTTTCTTGACAATTTATTTGAGGTGAGTTGTAAAACAGCCAGCTCATTAAAATCGACAATATAAAAAAGCCTTTTATAAACCTTATAATTGCACCCGAATTTTCAAATCACCAACTACGCAACTTCTGGATGTGGTCTGTTCCGACTAGTTCCATTACATCACTTTGCGTGTCAAAAGAGAACATGTAGAACCAACTAGTGGGAACTGGTGGGAACGGAACCTGGATGTGGCTAAACGTGGCGGCAGGTACTGTCGGACAGCGACACGGGAGCTGCGCGTTTTGCCGTACGACCGGTGCAGGAGGAGGACGAGCGATCACAACCCTCCGATGTAAGCACTCCCTGACCATCTTAAGTAATATCCCAGCGAACATAAGCATCTTCTGAACGATATTGTAGGTGTGACGCTTTTTGGTATAAGCTATGGAGAGAGTGAAATTGTCAGTGTCCTGATGGGTCCCGTTTTTGTTCAATTTTGGTGCTCGTCGTTTTACTTCAGTCAATAGCCCTTGTGCAAGAATTTTGTAAAGTAAAGACTAGTTTAGACAGTAAAGTTTTCTGCCTAAATTGCTGTACCCAACACACTAAAGTTATGTTTTGTTTTAGATCTTTATTTTGCTAAATTTTGGAATCTAATTAAATCGCTTAAGTATTATGTTGTGTAGGTTTATGATTTTAGAAGAGATTATATGTTCGTTGGGATTCAGAGACAAATTTGCAACACTTAAACTTCAGACAACTTTTTAGACGGATAGCGTAAATAAAAACAAAACTAGTGCTGAAACGGCATAATGGAGCAGTAAAAGTGGTTTCATACGCATTGTGTCATGTGAGACCACTGACATCGCTCATTACTTGTTAAGTGTGCCCCTTTATTTCCCGTGCTTCGATGTCAGCTTCCTTTTTGTCTTCTCCGTACCGAGTGTCGTTAGAGATTGATGGCAAATGCTAATTTTAGTTTTTGATTACAGACATTGCAACCAACGGTAACATTTTCTTATTTACATGGCTGACTTTTACTTCATTCTTATTTTCTTACGCTTTTTCAGTACATTTTCTCGCAAAACGTCTTATAAACGATATGCTTTTGTCACTTACAAGCTTTTGTACGAATTATAAGTTTTCGATAGATCAAATCATACAATTTTTATCTATTAGCATTACTTAATTTAAAACACCAACAGTCACAAGCAAGCGTCTTCGAGAAGCGCCAACGACGGTGACAAATGAAACTTCTTGTCCCCTGTAGTTAACACCAAAATCACCTGTGCACCAGGACGAGCTTCCCCAGTCTGGGCCAGAGGCACCGATGCCAGGGGAGAAAGAGGCAGACGCGGATTCGTCATCTACATCTTCTGGAGGCAGTGCTGCTCGTGCTGAGATCACGGTGATCAGAACTCAGCCACCAGCGACACCAGCACGGCAAAGAAGCTCTGAGAGCAACAGGACTGAACCTAGTGAAGATAAGAAAGGTAAGGCTAATAGTTATTGCAAAAGCGAGGCAATGAGAAACTAATTTCAATTTATGAAATAGCTACAATGAAAGAATCAAAGAATTTTAGGAAGATCATCTCAGCACAGGGCACAGGTAGGCAAAAACGCAAATGTTTTAATAAAATTATTGTTTTCGTAGCTACTATAAGAGTAGTTAAGAAATGCTTAATTCAAATTAAATTATTTCATTCAGGAAGTTATTTAGAACATGTGAAATAAAATATGTTAAACTCATTACTAATAGTTAATAACTTTGTTCAAACAGTTCCATCGATTATTGATGACGCCTTCTTAGAAGCTAATGAGCCACCTTCGGACTTGGCAAGCTTAAGGCCCAGAACAACATCAGCGGGCACCAGAAGGACGGCTAACACTAGAAGGTATGTACGTTTAAAATGACCACCTTGATTTGTTTAAAAAGGTTTCGATTGTACATACATTCATTTAGATTTCAATTCAGTTCATTTGGTATACAAGTTTTCTGACTATAGTCCATTCCAGTCCATTTTAACGGTTTTGCAAACAAACATGTCCCACCACAAGTTCATAAAAAAATTAAATATAATAAACATTGTATGATTGTTATAAAATTTCGTGAGATGTCAAGTATGGTCCTTCAACATCCCGGTAGACGTGATTCTAATTGCATACAATGAGTGATTGTGTGTTAATTTAGATTAAATTGGTTTGTTTACAAAGACGTTGAAATGGATTTGAACGGAGAATACGACAACTTTGATACTACGTGACGTAACCCTTAATAGTTAAACGACAAACGAATTGAATTCTACGTGATTGCGGACCAAATTCCATTCCTTTTAAAATACTGGGAAAATGTGTGGAATGGTTATTTCACTAATAGAATGCGAAATCGCTGTTCACGATGCCTATAGTTTGCAAATTTTCAATTCATCTGGTATTACTGGAAGCAATTAGGTACGTCTTATCACTGGCGAAGGACTATCTTATTCTAATGACTTAAATGTAGAAAAGATGGATGCTCTTACCCTTGACAGAATTAGCCGTGCAGTTTGTCAGTTTCAAAAGGATCATACATCATTACCTGTAAATCAAGCTACGTTTGATTTATATTTTGTTAGTAGAATAATTTTAACAGTGAGAAAGTTATGAATCATTTTTATGGTCATGAAATCGTTTAACGTACATGTTTAATCTAACGCAACTGCTATAGGGACTCACTCGGCTACCGTTGCTAATATAGGACTTGTCACACTGTAGCGTCCGTCACCAGCATGATAATCAGCTGTTCCATTGGTACCATTGTCCCGTTCACCTGTATCCTCCAAGTTTATTATACCATTTATTTTAATTTACTCATAAAATTGGCAACAACTGTATTGATTTGAATGCAATCAAAAATTACCATCGTCATGATTGTTTTAATTTTAATTTTTGTTACTTGCATCTGTTAGGAGACGGTTATGGAAACAGTAAGTCAAATAGACTCATTTGGCGGTTGGCTTATTTAGCTTGTAAATATAGCAATGTAGTTAGCTGTAGTGCCTTGTACATTATACTGTGTAAACATACAAATATCATATTTAATTATAATATAGCTTACTACACACACGCTCACTTAACTGTTAACAAACTTGCACTGTCTATCGTCACTTACACATGCCAATTATTGTATCTACATTATCTATTATAATATTTGTGCTACGATTGAATACTGAAAGCATATCTGTCGTATTTTGCTCTTTATTTACGTTCTAATAGCATTTTTGAAACAAAAATGTTGATTTTGGAAAGTTTTATCAAATACCAGCTTACGACTACACAATTTTGCCTAATTTTTGAAATAACGGCTCATATAGACCATTGCACTTTACTATCAGCCTTCAACTTCCTGTAATTCGTATGTATAAAATGCATTAGCATAAAATGAACTTTTTTCTGAGTCGTAGTTAAATATCTACAAAATCTTCTACATACCTACACACACCCTAAGGTAAGCTCTATGATTTCTAAAAAATAGTTTCTTGGTTCCCTTGAATAAACACCAAAATATATCACACATTCTTACGAATCCATACAATTTTAAAAGTCACTCTTTGATTCCCTACTTAGTTTCACTTGTCCAAACACTCTTCTAACGTGCACATATCACACCTAGAAAACAATTTTGAGTTGACCCAGTCAGCGCATCCTCCTACTGATAGCACAGGAATGAAACCTTATGTGGTCACCAGGCGGTCAGAAGGTGGCAACGACTGCGGCATGGGCGGCCACTACTCGACCCAGCACTTGGCTCCCAGAAGACAACACAGTCAGACCCATTCGGAGCCGGACAACTCTGCTGTCGATGCCGGTTCAGTGCACAATTCAACTACTGGTAAATATCTAAGTTTTACACGATAGAAGTAACTTTAAAATTTAGATTTTCCCGTTTTAAGTGTAGACATTGGTCGCTAAAGTGCGAAGACTGTAAATAGACTGACATAAAACACAAACATAAATCAAGTAAAACACTATTTTCACTCCAGGTTATCTGGTTATTGATGGAACAGTCATATAATTCTTCTGATTATTAATAGGATACAAAATGGAATTAAAACAAATTAAACTATTAAATTAAAAACGAATTAAAAACAACTGAAACTAATCTTAAAATAAAATAATTAAAAAAGGAGGGCCCCCCGTGGCATAGTTCCACAGACGCTGGCAGCATTCCCCCTTTGGACAGCGATAATAATACGCTGTCCAAGGAAGCTGCCAGCTCTGCGATCACCCGTAGCGTCTATTAGCCTCTTTGAAATATCTTCTGATTGTAGGTCAGCAATCTGGTTGGGAAGCAACAGGCGGCGCAGCTGGGATGGGTTCAGGTCGCGCACGAGTTGGTGGCGCACCAAGGTCATTGCTGCTTGCCATGCATGAGTACACAAGCATCACGGATGAGTTGGAGACCGTCTACGGGCTGTTCTCGCCGCCGCATACGCCAAGGTGGAGTATTTATATGTGTTCTCATGAAATTGTAGTGTAGTATATCCCCAATAGATAGGACAATCTAATTCTATCTTTTTTTGAAATACTAGGTGCAGCAATTAAAACGTAGTCTTCATCTTGTTCGAGTTTAAAGAAGAATATGTCTGCGATCAGTAACGTAGTGAATTAATTTATTTTAGAACGTTGTAATAGTAAAGTTCGGTCTTCAAAATAATTTAATTCTTCAAGGACACCAATCCACCCATCTCGATTGCTTTCACCTGCCAGAGCCGCGTCACCCTCCGTACGACGTCGTCATGCGAGCGAAATGTCAAACCCCGAGTTCGCACTCTTCATGGAGAAGGAACATCTCCGCGGAGCTGAAGAAGACGACTACATCATCATGGAGAACCTCATTCAGCGACGGTACGTACAGGCATCGGTGGAAGGGTACATGTTCATATGCTTCTGTTACATTTTATAAATTACGTGTGCTTATCAAGTAGTCTTCACTTGCAGTGAGAATGATTCAAGCTTTTAGGTTAGAAGATCCAGAACAAACGAACACAGAAATAGGTAAATTAGGTATCTTATTATAGCTGTACGTAAGCTTTGAGTATTCATAGCAGCGGCTTCGCAACCATCAATGTGATTCGTCAATTCATCAATGATAGCGAAGAGTTAATACAACAGAAACTGTCTCAACCTACCTTAGCCTAGAAATCGAGTCTGTGCTGCACAGATACGAGGAGGAGGCGGAGGGAGATGGAGAAGGCGAAGTCGGTGGGATCAGCATCAGTGTGTGCGTCAACACCAGCGGCGAGGAGCAGCCGTCAGTGCCCCCTCAGAGCTCCGCCTTGCTCACGGTTAATGACAGGCGGCTGCCGCATCAGAGGTAGGTCGCACTTGCAAATAAGGTAAGGACTAAAAGGATTTACAAGAATGAGATTGCAGAGAACTATTGTCACTTAAGTGCTTTGATCCGCAATTAATATACCTACCTGTCTATAGTTGACAAAACCTAACAGGACAGGGTTAGCTGTTTATAATGAACTCTGAACATGAAGTGATAGTCAACATTTAAGTTTTCATCTTGGTCCAACTTTTGCTCCATCTCTCGATGTCTGGGCAGAGTAGATACAAAACGATACTTTTGTGACAGTAGCTTGGACATTGCTTCTAGTATCTCAATGTTTCTCAGCAAACTTTGTGATTCTTCAGTTAAGTCGTCAAATATGAAAAATGAAGTTTGCTAAGAAACATTAAGAAAATAGGAGCATTCTAAATCTTGTACAAACATAATATCGAACTACATTTAGCTCTCATTTGCTTCAGCGATACCTCATCACAATTTAGAGTTGCGGCTCTCATAATAGTTTGCACGATTTCAAACCCGACCAATATTTCTCGGAACGTGGTTCAAGTAAGGTTTCAAATACAGAGCTGCATGTTTATATGGAGGGTCGAGTGGACTTTTTACTGTCAAACTTTTTACGGCCAAGAGGCCAAACGCGTATCGAAATGCGAAACATTTTTAAGCAGCACTTTAGATGTATGCAATCAAGTAACAATTAACAAAGATCTTTGGCTGCAGATAAAAGCTATGGATTGGCAAGAAGAGTTAATGCTTGAATTTTAAATATACTGAAGAGGAAAATTGACGGGTCGCTTTGCATACAAATTCGTACAAGTGACCTGATATTTTTGCTCGTCAGGGTATTTTTTCATAAATAATTTATTACTCTCGGGGCGCCTATCCACTTGACTCTTCCTTTAATATCTCAGGCTTATAAATTAAATGTTTAAGGCATTCACTGAGAAGATCGTCTGCGATCGGCGGCGTGGGAGAGCTGCCGAGTCCGCTGCAACCGTTGCTGGGTGAGGACGCTTGCGGTGAAGTGTTACTTCCCGTACCAAGACAACCATCAGGTAATAGTTATCACACGATTTAAACACACACGAATCATGTATATATCCCTTCTGGGGCAGAAAAAGCCTAAAGTAACAAGGCCTAAATGCCACGTTTAGCATTATTGTGGGCGTGTAAGATGGAAAGCGAAATCAAGATAGGGATGGGTTGCTAGCCCCATTGCCTATAGCATTTTGCGCGTTCCCTCGACGGGCTTTTATCATCTGCGCGGGAAGAGAAGCAACTGGTATTTCCTATGTTGTTTCTTTGCTCCCAGACCAGCATAGACGTATTTGCAGCGAGATTTGAAGTAGTCGAAAATATGCGTCTAACAGCTTCATAACAGCTTAAAGACCTTACAGGTGAAAAACTTGCTAAATAATCTGTTGTATGTAGTATTGTACAGAACTGATATGGGACTTAAGTCATTTTTCTAATTCGGAACGTCGATTTGTTTATTCGCACACATAACTCACACATACAACAAGTCATTTACTTGAGTTTTTTACCTATACGAGTACAATGAGAATGTCCATTAGTCGTATCACTAAAATTCAAGATCTGGCGGTATATCGACATGTATTTCTACTTTATGCTTGTTTAGCGAGATATACAGAAGGATAATATAGGCTTCAGATTTTTTGTATAAAATGTGATCGTGGATATTGTAGCATTTTTGGTGCAGTGCTAGGATTGACAGTAACGGCAAGTATTATTTTTTTGAACCAAGAATCAAATAAAATTAAAGTTACATATTTATAACTAAGTAATAATGTAGAGATGGTTCGTAATGAAATAACAATTTCACCAAAAAATCCAATTCAAGTTTCAACCTCTATATTGTTTGTATTTTTAAAAACTCTAGTCTTTCATTCTGAACAACAATATACCAAATATTACATTATTTTAAACGTTATTCGTATCCTTGACAACCCTAGGTTACCGTCGTGTCATTGTGTCGTCATTGCTCGGTTGTCCACAAAATCTACGATAACCGGTAATACGAGTAAATCAGTCACAGAGTTCAGAATAAAACCTCAAACGTGACACTGCGATAGCTTCCGGCTATTAAAAAGCCATCAAAAGTTCGCAACTGTACGCAATAAGTAATTTTACAGGCAAATTGAAATCTGCACGTAATGAGGAAAAATGGCCTTTGCTGGAAATCCGAAATGACGTTGATGTGATAGCTATTAATTAAGGGAACAGAAATTCGGTGTGTAGCTTTCGTTTCGGTGGAAAATGGCAATTACTTTGTTTTTCCGTATAAAAATCTGATGACTGTAGTAACAGAGCAGAACGGATTACTTTTTGACGAAATATTGATAACTGCAAAAATCTAACCTAATATTCTACGACTGTTGCTATAGATGCCTTTCTAGACTTTTTTTTTGATGTCTAAAGATCTTTGAAATGTTTTTTTGGGTAAAGTTTTTGTTTTGTTGATTCATATGCGACTGGTTCTGAAACGTAATGATACAGCGAAGTTTTTCGTATGTAAAAACTTACGGGTTTGAGTACTTTACTCTGTTGAAATATCCTCACGCGAAGCATTACCTAGTTTAGAGTATATTGTATACATAATAAACGTAATTAAATAAATGGATTTCAACTGTCACGGTAACGCTTGAAATGTTGAGCGTTTGTAATAATTTGTAACTTTGATTCCAAAAAAGTGGCAATGTTTCTTAACCACGAGATTTTAAACACGATATTACCAAGTCATAAATATTATAGACTACAGGCCCACGTATAAAAAATGTGGGTCATATGAACCACCAGGTGACGTATATAGGACGATATAAGAGCATAAAATAATAAGATTCAGCACTATGCCGTCACTTGTAAGCTGTCCAACTGGGTGCTGGTGAGAATTTAAAAGTGCAACCCTCGATTTTTTCCCCTTGTCGCATGATTTTTGTACGGCGTTGCGGAATAATGGATTAGAAGCTGTATTGAAACAGTATGAAACTGATGCCGTACAAATGGTGCGCCACAAAGTCGGTATTTTTTTTTGATTTTCTGACCATTTCCAGGGTAAATTTGGTCATTTGATTCTGTACGGCATCAGTTTCATACTGTTTCAATACAGCTTCTAATCCATTATTCCGCAACGCCGTACAAAAATCATGCAACAAGGGGAAAAAATCGAGGGTTGCACTTTTGAATTCTCACCAGCACCCAGTTGGACAGCTTACAAGTGACGGCATAGTGCTGAATCCTATTATTTTATGCTCTTATATCGTCCTATATACGTCACCTGGTGGTTCATATGACCCACATTTTTTGTACGTGGGCCTGTAGTCTATTAGGTTAGCAAGGTTTTCTGCGACAAATTAGCTATATTATTTAAAACGGGTAATCTTTCAAAACCAAAGTAGCTCCCCGGCATCTAAGCATAGATATGTACAGTAAAGATTGCACTTCGGTCTTTGGATCGCCAGTAAGCAATTATAATCCTTAAAATTCATTGAACACTAGCTTAGACACACACATGTATCCACTTTATATCAATCGGAGTGATCGTTCCAGTTTTACTTTACACCTTTTTTCGTTCCACTTAATGCCTTTGTCCCGGTAGTCCATTACCCAATTGCTTCCACCCCATCTATCTTTGACACGTCATTAACAACGGGATACAGTGCCCAATTTACAAAGGGTTGCAACCGGAACTGAACCTTGTACTGAACATCGTGTGGTTTAACATTGTTTGCCGTGAAAATGTAACATGAACCCTTCTTAAAGCAGACACCTGTAGCTTGTGTTTCAGTGACAATGTAATGATGGGCAGGATAAGTACGAACTTGTGTTTAGGAAGCCAGTTAAATAAGTCTGAGATAAAGGAGCCATCCATCGTGTAATGGTAGGAAGTCGACTATATAATAATCTTTTTCTGTCGGTAAATTACGTACCTACTATGGCTATATAACAGTATTTTTTGACTTAGCATAGTTACTCTACATTAGGTTATAATTTTAGTATTTACAGAAAAAAAGTTTGTTGATAGCTCGTAATCATTCTACACTTATTTTTTGCAATATGTGCACTGGAAAGACAATAAATTATTCCTCATTCAACTTCTTACTACGAAGCTCTCTGGTTAGCATTATTAAAATTTATTAGCGAGTAAGACGGTGATCCTACAACCCACGGATATGATTATTTGTTGAAGACATACTTTGACGCAGTTCAAATTACTCAGCGTTAAGTCCGCGTAGTCGGTATACTGTTGCACGCCATAATACTACAAAGAACAAAGTATTTTATACAGCCTCTATACAAATGTGTACCAAGTTTTAACACGCTTTCTGTCTTCCACAACAGGCGACACCAACGCCTCCAGCGACTTGTCTTTGTCCCACATGGTGAGCGAGAACTTACCGCCGCGACCGTCCATCGTGCTGGACTCGTCGCAGCTGCCGCGCCAGCGCTCTGCCGAACAGCCGCAGCCGCAACCGCCGGGCCCCGCACGCCCAGAGACCATGTGCTAGACCGGTGAGACCCACATCACATAGCTAAAACTACAGCTACCTTGCTGTCAAAGCAGCTGTCGTGACGGCGCTCCAAGATCATGTGCCACCATGCTGTCGTAGCAGTCATGCCAGCGCTCAGACACAATGTGCTAGACCGGTAAGACCTACATCTCCATCACATAGTTAAAGCTACAGCCATCTTGCGGTCGTAGCATCTGACGTGACAGCGCTCTAAGATCATTTGCCAGACCAGTAAACCCTATGACTCTGTCACACGAGGCTGCCTCTGCCGTACCAGCGCAGGACCATGTGCTAGACCGGTGAGACTAACATTTCTGTCGTTACTGTCGTAGCAGCTGCCATGCCAGCGTTCAGTCACAATGCTTGACCGGTGAGCTCTATTACACTGGCACATGGTAAGAGCCAGCCCCTTCAGCTACCATGGTGTCGTAGCAGCTGCTACGCCAGCGCTCTGGGATTGTCTCGTGGTGATAAAGTCTCTTAAATTTAATGTCATTCCTCCTAAATCAAATTTACAATAACATGGTAAAATGCTCAAGAGTTCACCTTGTTCGTTGAAAGAAGTTCATTTGATCATTATTATTGAAAAGTTTTAATAGGTCAGAATGTGAGTTAACTTCCTTTTTTCTTTTTTTAGATCACCTCAACTACACCAACCTCAGCTGCAGAAACTAAACGTATAGAAATGTATAGAATAAAACTACAAAATGACTATTGGAAAACATAAAGCGCAAAAAGTATTAATCATAATAATAAAACACCAAAAATTACTGTTAGTGTTATAGTTAAATTTTCGAGAGGTTTTCCATTTTGCGTTGGAAGACCGTTTTGGAACCCGTTTTCGACGTTACACATTTCTTATCAATGTACTTACTCTTGACTGTCGCTGTCCTGTGTGATCTAGAATTAGACTGAAACTAACACTATTCTAAAACTAACCATATCCTTTGTGACTTCATAAATAATTGTTAGAACGTTTAATGAAATCTATAATGATATTAGCTCGCTGTACATTCGCTAGTCGCTGTATTGGTTTAGTCCCATCTGAATATGGTCCAAAGCATGTTGAATCCTACTTAAAATTCGCTACTTAATTATTATGTAAGTGTACAGATTGTATAGGCCACGTTTTAAGAACTTAAGGGAATGAATACAGACAATACGCTCACGCTAGATGTTGTGAGCCACCGAACGAACTCGGAACTGAGAATTAAGCCTAGGCTAGATTTTAGAATGTTTGAGGTTACATTTTTTTTTACTGTGGCAACTTTGGTATTGCTTCTGTCAAGTTAAATAGCTTTGGTTTGGCTCGTGCCGGTCAACACTGTTCTTGGCTAAATAGAATTGCGTAAAATTAGCCATTATACAATTTCATCATATTACAAAATTTGTTGTCATCTGTAACAACGTGAAGTATCTCGGAAGCTGGCAGGCGTCAAAAGGCATGCCACTGTATACAGCGTGTAAATCCAATACGAGCAAACATTTAAATGGTGGTTAGTACAGGACCTAAGAAGTACATAATATTTCGATAATTTTATTTAAAATTACAACGTAAAAATTTTCCATCGGTACAAAATAATTCAGCCCACAATGTGAAGCTAATATTAATGTTAAGTAAGGCTCGTTGACAGTTACTTGTCAGCTGTTTGAATATCCTGTTTTGATGGTTTCGTCATGTTTGCGTTACATTGCTGCTGGGTAATTTTTCATAAATTAATTACAGGCTTACAATTAAGTGTAACTTAAAATATGCCCTTAATTAATGATTACCCCACTAAACCCTATGTCTGATTTAATTATTTCTCGTATTGGATACCCACGCTGTATATTATCATTTATTTTTGCTAGCCTCTTTAAGGCATGGTTAGTAACGCCACAGATTTTTTCTGTTAAAATTGAGGATTAGTGATTGTAAATGTTGAAACGATTTCAAAAATGTACTTTTCGTACATAGCTAATAAAAAAACGTGAAATCGGAAAATTTAAAAGAATAACAACTTTATTTTACACATAATAGATACGTATAACTGTTGACGCATTCAAATAACTGATATTTTAAATTATTGACCAATTTAAATGTTTAAGCGCTTTCAACTGTAAAAAGAGTACTTAATTTATGAAATAGCACTAAGTTTGAATCCCCCAATAAAGGTCATCACAATGTGTTCAAATTATACCAAATATTTTGTGCAAATTTTACAGTTTTATTATATTTTCAGTACAATTGAATATGTCATCTTTGTATATAAAGTAGAATGAATCGGCGGGATGCGAATAATTTTAATATTAACAAATAGGTTATTTAATGAACATCTGTTTATATTTTTATCCTAGTTAATATTGTGAAAATAAAATGCAATAAAATGTTTGTTTTATAGATGTAATTAATGCATATCGTCATGTTAACATTATATCAAATTTATCAGAAGATATTATGAATAGAAGCAATAATATTGTTCAATAATGACAAAGATACTTGTCAAAGTCATAAACACTTAAACGGATGCTGTTAAAGTTCAAGAGGCAGAATCATTATAGTCTTTTGTCTACCCTTGTCAATATCTTTAATCAATTACTCAAATAATATTTTTGTAATAATCTGTCGGTTTTTATTTAACTTTAGACTTGATTTTAACTGAGATCGTATAGATTTGAAATAAGTATTTAACTTTTCAAAATAAATGAAATTTTTGTCATACTTTATCAAATGTATGAACACAGATTTTACGGATACTGAATGTACTTACTATTTATATTAGATCTACTTTCAATATTTACTGTTAATGCTGATTGTGTACTGTTTTAAGCTGAATTCGATCACGCTTAGACGAAATATTCATATTATATCATTTCTAGGTAACATTTGTCACTTTTTCAAATAAAAAAGCGAATAAATCAACCACACAATAAATTGTGGCTTTCCCATAAGGCAGTCAGCCTCAGTTCTACTAAAACTAGGCACATATAGGTAGTAATAATGGTTTATTTCAAACAATAGTTTCATAATGACGTTTTGGAAAATCATCTCAAAGTAATACGGGAATAATTTAACTTTAACTGAACGATATTGAAAGCCTGTTATTTTGTATTATCTTGCCTCTGGTCGGTCACAATTGGTAGTAATATAGTAAAAGCTTAATAAATCCACAGTTGGGGTAATAAAAGGCCGCGTGAACGCCCCGGCGTCACTTACACAGGCAATTAACTGCCGATAATGGTTTACCCGCCAGCGTAAGGCTTGCTGGCATATCGTTTATCGGTCCCTTTTTGCTTTAAAGGAGTGATGGGGTGTCTACAAAACGCAGAAAACACAGAACGTCATATTTTTTAATTTAAAAGCATAGTTAAACAATATAAGTACTTAAAAGAAAACAAAGGAGTTTCTCAAGTATTTCACTTTTTTGAACATGTCCAAAATGTTAGTTGGCGAAGAAAATCTGACACATAATTATTTAATGCTGTTTATGAAATCTACTTAAAGTTTAATGCAATTGTATGTAAATATTAACATTTTTTACGTCGCCCCGGGTCGTAAGTAGAAATTTACCGCCCGCTACGCGAGCGGAAATTTTCACTTCCTTGCCAGGGGAAAACGTAAAATTGTGTACGGGGGTAGTAAAGAAAGCCTCAGGTCGCCTGTTTATCGCCCTCGCCTATGGTTCGTGCGACAAATTCCTGCGATCAGCGACATTCTTTATTACACCACTCTCGGAATGTAATGTGCTAATGTTGTTATTTTGTACTGACATGTATGTTAAGGTTGACGAGTGCCGGCAAAAGCTTTCGGAGCACAACTCATTTGTACTTTATCAACTTACCTTTCAAATTTAGCACAATGTTTTAATTCAATCAATTTGTAATTATTTTACCCCTATTGGGAACTTTTATCTACATTTATTTCAAGTCATCATTCTCAGAGTGATCGTAGTTCGTCTGTGTTATGTAAACATAATGTACAATAATACAATAAATATATTTGTGATATTACGTATAGATTTTGTTTTACATTCCTTTTTTTCATACGCGTCTTTGGGAATCGGTTGGGAACTTTCAGTTCTATGTTTATAATATAGAATGTCAGCAGACGCTATTCAAAACTTATACGCCCTTCTTATACGCTCTACTTATAATATGATCCTTGTTATACCCAGTGAATCCATAACGGATGGTCGAATGATCGTTTGCTCTAATTTATCATGGCAGGTCAACTCGAGCGATGAAAAATCTCTAATATTAATATTTTTTTCGAATAGTCTTACCAATCTTGAAATTAAACGCAAGAAAAGTAAAAATGTCTTTATTACTAACAATTACAGAGTGTATCCAACAGCTGGCAACATTGCACCTGGCCTATAATTTATCTACTAAGCTCGTGTTACAAAGATAAATAGAATGGACAAAATAAACAAAAAGCGCCAATTATAGACAAATTTATCGTAACATAATTTCAAAATCGGGAAATGGTAGCTCTTTTTATGAGGTTCCCAACATGTTCCCTTTTTAATAATGGTAATTTAATTAAAAATTTAATCCATGAGAACCCGAGTAATATTTGTCGTACGTTCAAGAAACTTACATGGCTGTAAGAATACGAAAAGTGACCCGTTATTTTCATTCATCAGAGTAGTTTCAACGACGTGGTAACACTTTTATAATGGCCCGCATCACAAACATTTTAACAGGTTTACACGAGGACATCCTTAGGATGGTCGTTTTTTTTTTGTATAATATCATTTGGCCTAATTTTCAACCTGACTGAAAATATTTTAAACTGTGTAATATCTGAGGTTAGATAAAATTTATTTTATAATTTTCCTGAAATGTCGACGGTTTCATTATAAATTCAGTTTAGACCAAACGTTCAATCGATCAGACAATTATTTGACCATTTGATACATGGTAGTATAGATTTAGGCGTTAGTTTGCTTAGATCTTAGTCAAAAAATAAATGGATAACTTAACTTTGCTACTCCGCGATATAGTAAGGTCAAATCATCTAAAATAGTCACGCTCGTGGTTCTTCGACCGTTCGTCGAAGCATCAACATCCGCTGAGGATGCCTCGGAGAGGGATGAAACACGTGTCCAGAATATTCTGTGGTGGTGGTGGTTCTCATTGTCATTTCGGTTGTTTCTCCATTGATTTTTGTTTTGTGTTGTCGTTGTTTTCTCGGACATTGACTGCATGAATAAGATGCGACGGAAGCGTGACTGTTTTGCATAATTTACATACACACATACACATACACAAATCACGTCTTTATCCCTTACGAGGTAGACAGAGCCTAAGGTAACAAGACCTACAAGCTACGTTTAGCAAGACACTGAGAGCGTAGAGGTGGAAAGTGGAATCAAAATAGTGATGCGTTGCTAGCCGCATCGCCTGTAACATGACTCCTATGATTTTCGCCCATTCCCTCAATGGGTTTTTACAATTTGCGCGGGAAGAGAAGCAACTTGTACATTCTATGTTTTTTCTTTGCTCCCAGACCAGCATGGCATGGAAGTATTGCATAATTTGACCTCACTATATCGCGGAGTAGCAAAGTAAAGTTATCTGAAATATCAACCATCGAGTCACTAATCGGTAAATCCTGATTCATCACTAGCAGACAAAGCGTCATTGGAGTTGTAGTCATTTAAATCTAGTAGATAATACGGAGGAGTTGATCGTTTTTTCTTTTTTTTAGTCACTTCTTCTTCTTCTTCTTCTTCTGACACTGTGATGTCTCCAGTCGGCCACCACGCCGGGGAGGTCGTAACCGTAATGTCTGTCTCAATGCATGTGTCTAATTTATCCTCAAGACGCTGGATACACTCGCTGTATTCTTTTTCAAGTTTCCTCATTTTCAATTTCAGTCGGTAAAATTGAAGTTTTCCTCTCTCTAGCTTGTCGGCGATTGCTGTAAAAGAGATAGATGTAGAAGTAGGTGTAGCTAATTGAGGAAAACGATATTGCAGTGTTAAAACATTTCAGTGTAAAGAGCCAGACAGGCGGGTGAGTAAGTTCACGTACTTAAGGCTCGATGACTTTACTTGCCTGTGTGTCAGCCTAAGTACGCGTACTTTTAGAGTTAAGTACAAGCAAGTAAAGTCGTCGAACCGTAAGTACGCGAATGTACTCGCCCGTCTGTCACCAACTTAATAAAAAATGCGATATAATTGAAAAAGACCTTCGGTTCTGTCTTCCTGTCTCACTCACTGAATCGGGCGATGGTACCTACCCGAAAGCCGAATGTCGTTCTAAAAGAGCTCACGGAATGTATTGTTAAACCGCGATGAGAAAGGGAGAAGGTATTTTGACGTAAGTATGTGAAAGATTTTTCAATCCCTTTCTCACCTCCCCCCGGTTTAGTAATACGAGGGTACCTCCCATTTGTTCTATGGAACTGTGACGTCATAGAACTGTTAATATTTTTCTTTCCCAGCAGTTCCATGGTAGAACTATTGAAAAAATGTGCTATTTGTTCTATAGAACTAAAATCACCTCAAGTTTCCCATCACAAACTTGAGGTGTTTTTAGTTCTAGGTACCCTAATACGACAGTTGTGATTCTAATTTTAGATTATGTAATTTGAGTCACATTAATTTAAAATAAGTCAAAAGAAGAAGTTATTCAAGTAGGAAAAAAACCTCTGTAAACAATATTTACCTTTCTCGTCACTTTCAGTGACCTTCTTGGTAACATCTATAAAAACAAAACATCAGAAAATGGAAGTTATTTAAGTAGAACAAAAATTAAGTGCTGTGTAAACAATATTTACCTTTCTCGTCAGTTGTAGAGTCCTTCTCGGTAACATCTATAAAAACAAAAAAAAATCATCATAGTCAAAACATAAATGAGACCGAGACGTGTTCTCGAGGAACTGGCCAGACATAAGTGCTAACAAAACGAGTTAGAAGTCCAGAGAAGAGGTCTTTGCCCAGCAGTGGAATACTATTACGGGCCAGTGAAAAAAAAATACAAACAACTTTAGTATTTCAGTTTTAATCTAGTAGGTATGGAAGTTTTATCTAAATTTCCAAACCTATTCTAATGAAAAAATATGCCTAACCCACGATTTTAAGTATAATTTAATATTTTTCTTTTGTGATTGTGTCTGTTTCTTTATATTTGTACAATAAAGCATTTACTTCCTTATAAGTCGATATTGATCTCACCATAATAAATAATATGCATTCCGGACACAATACATAATCCTAAGTCAGCTTGTTCATATCAACTTAAAATTAAACTGCTAAGCCATGGGCGGCATTACGTTTCATCAGATGACCCCGCATGCTCGTTTACCCCTGTCACATAAAAAAAATACGATCGAAAATTGTGTAGATTTAATTTAAATATATTTTGTCTACGTCTGGCAAAGGCAAACAAGAAAATTAGGCAGAAAAATAACGACCAAACATCCTGCCGGACCATCAAGTTGGATTCCCCCGAAAGTTGGATTCCCACTAAATTGGATTCCCCGAAAGTTGGATTCCAACTAAATTGGATTCCCCCAAAAGTTGATTCCCATTAAGTTGGATTCGCCAATAGTTTGTGGCGGACTAAAGTAATAAAAATATCGTGCAATGGAAACGGGCGCCCGCTATGTACTAGGCGCGGGCGCAGGGGGGGCAGACCCCTCGATCCGAACGCGCCGACCGGCAGAGCTGCGCCCCGCCGCCGCGCCAGTCGGTTTCGATCACTCCATGCGATACGCACGCCGCTCGCGCTCTCAATATTATTACGTAGCTACTTATTGCCTACGCTTATCTCTGTTTTCTTTCTTTCTCCTTCTGTAAATTGTGGTACTAAAGTGTATCTGTAGTGTGTAACGATTACGTGCAGTAAATTTACGTTCCATCGTTATTCGGACTTATTATTTAATTGTGCACCTACTTTCCTCTAAACATCGGACAATTACCACATTGGTGACCCCTTCAGAACACCGGGAAGAAAACAAGTGAAACAAGTCAAGTTACCTACCTTAGAAAATGCGAAACGAGAACGAAGACTCAAGCTCCAAGGGCGGACCTAGCGGAAAAAATGAACAAACAACAGAGCACGTTTCCACTGAACCATCCGAAATTTGCCGGGTCGGTGTTCGCATTCCCCCATTTTGGCCAGAAGAGCCCGAAATTTGGTTCGCTCAAATCGAAGGCCAATTTAGCCTCTCCAACATCACGGCTGACGCAACCAAGTTCAACTACGTCATTAGCAATTTGGACCAGCAGTTTTGCAAGGAAGTGAAAGATATTATAATATCACCACCAGCAACGAACAAATATGAAAAACTGAAACTGGAACTCACCTCGCGCCTTACAGCTACTAAGGACAAGAAACTGCGCCAGCTGCTGATGCACGAGGAGCTTGGAGATCGAAAACCCTCACAATTTTTGCGACATTTAAGCGATCTGGGCGGCCCTACACTACCAGAAGACATACTGTTATCAATATGGAAATCTCGCCTCCCGAGTAATATTCAAACCGTTCTCACTGCACAGCCTACGGCGTCTCGAGATATCCTGGCCGACTTAGCAGACCGTGTTCACGACATAGTGCCCCAGGTACCTCAAGTCGCTTCGACGTCTACGGCAGTCCCAGGTTCAACTCTAGACACATTATCTAGAGAAATTGCAGAGCTCAGGAAGCAAATGCAAGACCTGACCGCAGGTATGGATAGATCTCGTCCCCAGTTACGATCGAAATCACGGCAGAATCGTAAACCCAGTAAGTCTGCCACTCGTTCTGCCTCTAGCTGCCGCAAGTTTCCAGTGTGCTGGTATCACGCAAAATTCGGCAAAAACGCAACCAGGTGCGACAAACCATGTGATTTCCCGTCGGAAAACTTACCGGGCAGTCAGTAATGGCGACAGACGATTGCCCGCGCCTATCAGGTCGCCTGTTTGTGGTGGATCGCAAGACAAAAACACCATTTCTTATTGACACCGGTAGTGATCTTTGCGTTTTCCCATACACTGCACTCAAACAGCGACGCCCTAAAACCAACTACCAACTTTGCGCAGCAAATGGATCAATTATAAACACATTTGGCTACACTCAACTAAACTTGGATCTCGGACTACGTCGAGACTACCCATGGCGCTTCATCGTAGCAGACGTTACCAAAGCTATCATCGGAGCCGATTTTTTAAGATACTACAATCTCATGGTCGACATTCGACATCAACAATTGGTTGACGGCACTACATCATTATCAGCCATTGGAACTTTGACGGACTCATCGGATAGCCTTTGCTCGGTGAAGATAATGTCCGACAACTCCAAATATCACAACATCCTTAAACAGTACCCAGAGATCACTCACCCTTCGGGCATTCAGAAACAAATAAAACATAACACAGTTCATTTTATACAAACTAGCCCCGGACCACCCGTGTCTTCATCCCCACGAAGGTTAGCACCTGATAAATTGTTAATCGCAAAAAGAGAGTTTGAAGCAATGCTGGCGGACGGAACGGCACGACCATCTAAAAGCCCCTGGTCATCTCCGCTACATCTAGCACCAAAGAAAGAGAATGGCTGGCGCCCCTGCGGCGATTACCGTATGCTGAACGCACGAACCATACCTGACAGGTATCCAATCCGCCATATACAAGACTTCGCCCACAATATATCAGGCTGCAAGATATTTTCAAAATTAGATTTGGTAAAGGCGTACAACCAGATACCTGTCAGCGAGGAAGATATACCAAAAACTGCAATAACGACTCCCTTTGGATTGTATGAGTTCCCGTTTATGACGTTCGGCCTTCGAAACGCGGGGCAAACGTTCCAGCGTTTTGTGGATGAGATGACTAGAGGACTAGATTTCTGTTATGCGTATCTAGACGACTTTTTGATATTTTCAAAAAATAATGAAGATCACGAAGAACACCTGCGCACAGTTTTTGATAGGCTCAAAAAATACGGCATCCTAATTAATACAACAAAATGTGTATTCGCCGTACCGCAAATTACATTCTTGGGCTATTCCATCTCCGCAGACGGGACTAAACCTCTAGACACAAAGGTTGACGCAATAAAGAGTTTCCCGGTTCCCAAAACAGTTAAGGAACTGAGGAGATTCCTAGGGATGCTGAATTTCTACAGGCGTTTCGTTCCCAACGCCGCTCAAGATCAAGGCCCATTAAACTCCCTGCTAGTCGGCTCTGTTAAAGGCTCCCACCCAGTCAACATAACCAACGAAGCACTGGAAGCATTTAACAAATGCAAAGAGAACTTGAGCCACGCCACTATGCTAGCACACCCTGATTGTCGCGCGAAGCTCGGGATAGCATGTGATGCATCGGATACAGCGATTGGAGCAGTTTTACAACAACAGACGGCTGGACTCTGGCAACCACTAGCATTCTTTTCGAGAAAACTTAACACGGCCCAACAAAAGTATTCACCGTACGACAGGGAACTACTGGCCATATATGAAGCAGTGAAATATTTTCGGCACATGGTCGAAGCCAGAAATTTCACTATATATACAGACCACAAACCCCTAAGCTTCGCGTTTCACAACCGCAAGGAAAACTGCTCACCCAGACAGTACAGGCACTTGGACTTTATATCCCAATTCACTACGGATATAAAACATATCGCGGGCAAGGACAATATCGTGGCCGATACATTGTCGCGCATAGAAGAGATCCAGAGTCCTATCAACTCTACCCAACTAGCCGAGGCACAGCAGGAAGATCCAGAATTACCTTTACTTCTCCAAAACAGCACGTCTCTGCGCCTGAGTAAAATAAAACTGCCTGGAACAGAAATTGAGGTATATTGTGACACAAGCACGCAAACCCCAAGACCATACGTAGCAGAAAAATATAGAAAAAAAATCTTCGACAATTTGCACACACTAAGTCACCCCGGTGCAAATGCCTCGGCACAGCTGGTCGCACAACGTTACGTCTGGCCCGGGATCAGAAAAAACTGCCGAGAATGGGCACGTGCATGTCTACCATGTCAGCGCGCCAAGATAACAAGGCACGTCACAGCTCCCTTGAATACCTTTCCGCTGCCACGAGCTAGATTCATGAATGTCCATATAGACCTAATCGGACCAATGCCACAATCAAACGGATACCGATATTGCCTCACAGCTGTAGACCGCTTTACGCGATGGCCAGAAGCAATACCGATCGTCGACGCCAGTGCTGAAACCGTGGCAAAAGCTCTGTTGTCAGGGTGGATAGCCAGATTCGGCTGCCCAACAAACATCGTCACAGACCGAGGGCGCCAGTTCGAATCCGCCTTATTCCAACATTTAGCAAGAATCTCCGGGTTTGAACATAGAAAGACAACAGCATACCATCCAGCTTGCAACGGTCTTGTGGAGCGTTTTCACAGGCAACTGAAGGCAGCTATCACATGCCACACCACTGAAAACTGGATCGAAGCACTACCACTGGTCCTATTAGGCATAAGAAGCGCATACAAAGAGGACCTTCAGTCATCTTCAGCTGAAGCAGTATATGGCGAAACACTTAGATTGCCAGGCGATTTTTTTGAACCCAGTACGCACGGAACGACTGATGTATCCGAGTATATTGGACGCCTTCGCACACTCACCGGAAAACTTCAACCAAAACCAGCCTCACGCCACTGCAATAAAACCATTTTCATTTACAAGGACCTAGCTACAGCCAGCCATGTATTTTTAAGAGACGACACTCTACGTGGTTCTCTACAACCTGCATACACCGGCCCACATGCCGTTCTAAAGAGAGGCGACAAGGTCTTTAAACTAACAGTGAAGGGCAAACCTGTCACGGTAACAATAGATCGCCTCAAACCGGCATATATATTAGACAGTGGTGACGGCAACAACAGCAAGGGAACCACCGAAAACACACCCGAGCACGAGCATCAAGATCATAAAAAAGAACACACCGTTACAACACGATCTGGACGCAGAGTAAGATTTCCCGCCCGACTACTATCGCCCGTAGAGACGGTCTCTAGGGGGGAGTGTTGTGGCGGACTAAAGTAATAAAAATATCGTGCAATGGAAACGGGCGCCCGCTATGTACTAGGCGCGGGCGCAGGGGGGGCAGACCCCTCGATCCGAACGCGCCGACCGGCAGAGCTGCGCCCCGCCGCCGCGCCAGTCGGTTTCGATCACTCCATGCGATACGCACGCCGCTCGCGCTCTCAATATTATTACGTAGCTACTTATTGCCTACGCTTATCTCTGTTTTCTTTCTTTCTCCTTCTGTAAATTGTGGTACTAAAGTGTATCTGTAGTGTGTAACGATTACGTGCAGTAAATTTACGTTCCATCGTTATTCGGACTTATTATTTAATTGTGCACCTACTTTCCTCTAAACATCGGACAATTACCACAAGTTGAATTCCCATTAAGTTGGATTTTAATGCGAAAGAGTCGACGGAGCTCCAATTCGCTTAGCTCCTATTTCCGCTCAGTTTGGGCTTTCGGCCCTGACATAATTCCAACCTAACCTATCCACTAAAAATCCATCTTTCATCTTCTAAAAATCTAAAAACATACATTTTAGTGTTTTAGTGAATTATGTTAAAAAGGAGCGAAAGCGGTGCTCCGTCGACTCTTTCGCATTAAAATCCAACTTAATGGAATTCAACACAATGGGAATCCAACTTTCGGGGGAATCCAACATAATGGGAATCCAACTTGATGGTCCGAGACAAACAAAAACTACACACATCAATAATTAATAAGTTAATATTTACCTTCCTCTTCACCATCTGTGGCCTCAGAAGAATCTAAAAAGACACAAAATCACACAGTAATATAACACTATAAACACACTACTAACTATATAGTAGGTATATTAACATTATAAACACTTCAGTATTATTTTACTTCTTTATTAAAATCACTAGAAGTGTTACATGTTAGTATGTTCGAGTATGTGTAATATTTAATTACACAGACATACCTAAGTTTTATTTTATTCAATTGCTTATATAATTGAAAATAATACCAACTTAATATTTATACCTGTTTTTACAGAATTTGAAGTGGCGATTCGAGGGGGGGACACGCCCTGCTCCCTCTAAAAACATGAACAGCTTGATTACGAGACACTTGTTGTGGTCAAGAAAACTATACAGTTTTTAAATTTATAATATTATTCTAAATTTATCACTCATCTTTAAAAAAAAGCTCAATAACGGAGCAAATGTAATTAGTCATTATTTTTTGAAAATTTAACAGACGTCGAAATTGAAGGACATTCACTAGCGTATAAGTCTTGCATTGTATGTGGAATTCTATCTCACTCTTACGTGAAGCGTTATAAAAATTTATGAGTAAGAGCGGGATAGAATAACATAATTATGCTCGCGTAGTCGACTTTAAATCTATCCCATACATATCATTATAAAATATTTTTTACAATTGTGTTGCACTTTTCCAAGTAAATAAAAAACACAAATGTATTATTAAATAGCTTTATTAATTAATTATTTCTGTCTGGTATAATTAAAAACAGATATAACCGACTTCAAAATAAATACTGTAGAGCCCTGAGGAAGCACTGACTCTACGACGGGACGATGTAGCTCAGATGGCACAATATACTATTTATTCCTTTAATTAAACTGCATTTCCTTGAATATAAGTTAAGTATTTTATTTATCTTTTTAGTTTATTAAATCAATACATCTGCTTCGAATGGAAGCCCTAAGCAGACTGAGTTTTCTCTTGTTTCGAATTCTATTTTATTGTTAATTTTTGTATTTAAGATTAGAATTCGACAAAAATTAAAGAAGGAGTCTTTTGCAATACATCATTGTTCCCGAACCAGTATCTACAATCTAATAACCTTCAGAATCAGAAAACGAGCATACTCTTGTCTCAAAAGGCCGACAAAATTGTTCCCTCGCCAATAACCGCTCATTATGATTTCATTAACATTCTAGGTAAGTCGGTTAACATTTGTTATAATAAAAAAATTAACCGAAACGCGCACAGTGATTTATTTCCCAATCTACGTAACTCGCTTCATCATATGTAAACTCTTTTACAGGCCATGTGTAATCAAAAATATGACCAGTGGTCCACTTAGGCCCTCCCGTAGTCACTTGGAACCCAGGGTATCCGTGTACGCATTTATCCAGCTTACTTTCCATTTGCTGCATTAATACAATGTACCTCGTAAGTGTTTTAATATCGTCTTTTCTTTTATGTGTTTCTGTTTTCAGCCTCGTCATCTTCGATATCACTTGGGCTTAAAAAAAGAAATCATTAGAACACTTGTTTGTTAATAACGTTGTTTGAAAAATGTAGGTGGTCTGGGCCCCTAACAAACTATGTTGTTTTATTTGTGATATAAGATAAGCAGACAGTGGGAAATTTTCTTTGCGGAGTAGCAAAGTTTTAGGTAATGTAATATAGAAGTAAATTTGCGTGCCTTGGTTTTAAGCGTTACTTTTAATCAGTATTATTATTATCCTTGATTCTAGTTCGACGAACAAAAAAATTTATAAAAATCGCAATTTTACCTTTAGCTTTAGACAACTTCAGTGATTTCTTCGTCAATTTGTTTTTGCCTTTTTTGGACAACTTCCGTGATTTCTTCTTATCTATAAAAAATTAAAATAATGAAACATAGTACATTACTGCAGAGGCCGTGAAGTAAGGGATTGCTGGACGAGTTTGGGGTAGGTGGCCGAGTCGAAGACGAGGCCAGATAGAACGAGTCCTGCAATCCCTGTTCCGGCCAAAGCTTGTATAGTGTTTTTCTCAAACAATGTGAGGAAATATTAAAATTAAAATAACTACTAGACAATCAAGTAAAATCTCTTTACTTTTTTCCGGTAGCATATTTTGCATAGCTAAATTTGCCTCCTCTTTTAAATGAGGCGGAGTACAGTTCATAAGTTCCCCGTCACTTTCATCACTAGAAGTCATTTTTATTTCTGTTAAATTATAATAACAATCACTACGAAATACGCATAAGCAGAAAAAAAGATTTTCGATTTGCCACCTTTTTTATTTTTTAAATGTACTAATTTGATCCAGCTATTTGAGCACCATGTTTAACCGCACATAAATATAGTACCATAGATTTTTCTTTTTTATGTCGCAATTATGCTTAGGTACAGATTGTGGTGGTGGTTGGCTGTATGTAATTTTTTCCTTTGCCAATTTAATTTTAGTATAGAAATTTAAAAAATTAGAGCAGCGGACAAAAATGGATTTTCATACTAACATTTGTGGCCTAAGCCAAGAAGTAATGTAGGGAGCCATAAACGAGAAACTTCATGTCCTCATATCGGGACATTAACGCATACATTTCCGAGCATGTTTGAGAAAAAATATTTTGCACGTTTCAGGTATGCATTTTCTACTACGTATAATATTAACTAATTCATTTTAAAACAAAATATTGTTACGTAAATATAATAAAAAATATATAAACTAATAAAATGTTAATATTTTGACTTACTTCTGGCTCTTCTTCGTAATAGCAATGGTTGGTTTAGTGTCTTGTTATCTATAAACAATGGAAAAGTATAAATCAAACATAATCCAAAATTAATTTTATATTTCAGGTATTGCACTTGCCTTGTTAGAAAAAAATATTAAAATACATTCATGAACAATGTTCACCAGAATAAAAAACAAAGTTCAAATAAACTTTGTTTAAATCGGTATTTTATTCGCTCGATTTGCGTGCCATGCTTAGATCGTGCTAAAACTATGGGATTTGTGTAAAATACTTGGAAGTATTAATATAATAAGACACTTTTTTGACTTGGTACAGATCAAAGTGAACTAATTCTAATTCCGATTTCTAAAATATAAAAATATCAATAGCCAAATTTTCATTTTTTAACATTTATCTAAACGATGTTAAGTATAAGTATTTATTATATTTATTTTTACGCTTTTACCCGATAGAAATTAAATTTCAAAACGATGCTGAAAACTAGAATACGGGAAATTCCGAAAAGTAAAGCTATGGCCGGGATTCGAACCCGGAGTCTCATCATTCCTTCATAGCAGGCACCTGTGATGGTGTAGGGGTAAAATCACGCATTGCGGAATGATGAGGATCCGGGTTCGATTCCCAGTTATGGCTTTACTTTTCGTAATTTCCTGTGTTCTAACTTTCAGTGTCGTTTAGAAATGTAATTTGTCATATTCAAATGATTTGTTCTAATCTTTGAATTTTCGATATTTTTATGTTTATGTCAGTCATGGAGGTCAACTCGCAAAATCAATATTTTTAAATACTTCTGTCAGTAATAAAAATGCAGAATGTTATTACTAAATCATGTATTGTCATAACATGTAACGTCTTACGTTACATTACATTTATTTCTTGCCGTAATCCCAGCTAAATGTAAAACGCTCCCTGGACCAGTCCCACGGGTCTGGGGTCCCAGCAGTGGCTGGGGCTGGACGTTCGTGGGCAACACATTTGTCCAGCCTGATTTCAAACTGTTCTTGCAATTGAATGTACTGCCTCAGATTTTTAATATCCCGTTTTGTTATAAAGCTCTCTCTTTGAATGTTATATATCTTCTCACGAATAATTGCTAAAAAAAGAAGAAAAAAGTTTTGTCAAATGTCATAGCGACATTTCACTTAAATATTTTAACCTTTTAAATGGGGTGCGAGCCGGGTTACCTCCGCGAGTGGTTAAGAGCTGCGGTTCGTTTTGGGATCCGTCTGGAGGGAAGAGCAGTGCTTGGTCCGGCGCACCCTGGGCATCATTATCCGTTGGCTAAGAGCCCGACAGGGGCGAGGGGTCTATTGACCCTGTTCTACCATACAACGTTGCCGGCATTTTCGTCACAAGATTTTTGATTACTGTGTTTATTACTTTGACATTGGCGAAATCATCACATCGCATCGGGGCCATATTAAAAAAAGAGGAAGTTTTTAAATTCATAGCTTTTGTAATCACTGCAAAGTTATCATTGAATTTGCACTTGAATAAGTACACAGATGCCGACTAACTTTATGAGCATTTGGCCATATGGTGCGATTATGTTTCCGTATGGGATCTCTTTTTGTTCCGGAATGTTTCAGAATAGGTTGGAACAGTTTGACTAAATAGCTCTATACATATATCAGGATTTTTGAATAATACATACGTACACACACATACGCAAATCACGTCTATTTATTTATTTATTCTATCTATATCCCTTACGGGGTAGAACCATTTTTTTTTAACGTGTGGAAAATGCGCCTTATGCATCCCCGCGCTCGGGGCAGTAACGGGGGTATGACGGGCTCTCCAGCTCGCCGCTGCCTTCCCTGTGGAAGGAGGGGAGAGGCCTTCCGTCTTAAAAAAACACACACGTTCCCTCCTGGCCATGAACTGTGGGCGTTGCGGGCGCACTATGGTGTCACCGCAACTACGGGGTAGAACCTGAGGTAAGACCTAAAGGCCACGTTTAGCATGAGTGTAGGCGTATAGGTGGAAAAAGGAATAAAAATAGTGATGGGCTGTTAGCCGCATCGCCTATAACATGCTTCCTAAGAATCCTAAGAATTTCGCCCATTCCCTGTTTTGAATAATAGTTGACGAAAATGTTTTTACTCACTGATCATTCGGGGAGCGAAACTGGTGCCAATGACGTCATTATGACGAAAAATTACATATAGCATGCTTTTTAAACAATATTGCGACACCCTACTGATTCTTAATAATGCTACCTATATCTAATAATGTTGTAAGTATAAAAATAATAATAAATAAAATATTGAATAGTACATTTATTCATTATTTTCCTCATTACAATCAAAAAAGGAAAGTTCTGCAAATACGGCTACAAAGACTCCATGGCGACTTGGCTCAACCGAAACAATGTTTCGGTGATATCATCATCATCACTACATAGTATAAAACAAAGTCGCTTTCTCTGTCCCTATGTCCCCATGTCTCTATGTCCCTATGTATGCTTATATCTTCAAAACTACAGAACGGATTTTGATGCGGTTTTTTTTAATAGATAGAGTGATTCAAAAGGAAGTTTTTTGTGTATAATTCTACGCAGACGAAGTCGCGGGCAGAAGCTAGTTTACAATATATTATAGTATTGATTTACAAGTAAATTATTGTCTCCAACAACAAACAAATATGACAATAACAGTCAATTATATTTTATAATAAGTACTGGCCATCTCAACTCAAGTGTCAATGTCTGTAAACTGATGATGTAAAATCTAGATAAAAAATCAAGAAAGTATCTAAAAATTCTTGAAAATCATTTGATAGTACCTATCATTTAAAAAACAGCGCCTTCTCTCGTCCCTGGTGAGCAGTAGATGTTCTACGGGAGTTTGTAATTGTGTAGTACAGACACATCATTCAAACAGATGACGCTTGGTACAAAAATTCGCATAGTAACATGGTCACGTGACAGCTAGAAACAGATAGAAAAATTTGAACGCTTACCCACCTGCTATCATAGCAGTGCTATGGGTGGTGTAGGGGTATAGCACGCGTCATGGAATGACGAGGATCCGGGTTCGATTGCCGGCCATGGCTTTACTTTTCGGATTTTTCTGTGTTCTAATATTCACTGTCGTTTAGAAAGTCACATGCCTGTCATCGGTACCAAAGTTTTGCTCCCTGAATTCATTTTGAATCAAAAAATTTAATTAAAAATCTTTGTAGTGGGTTCAATCAAACTAACTCAACCTGGTGAAATATTTTGGAAAAATTATGAGAACTTGTACCATACTCGAAATGGTATGACGATAACATTATTTATTATTATGAATTGACAAAAAAAGAATCCTGTGAAAATGGTTCTAGAGTGGGCATCAATCATTAGTATGATTGGACATTAAAGATAAAACAGAAAATATAATTAAAATAATGTTTAAGAGGTTGAACTCACCCTTTTTCTTGCTTCTCCTTGATAAAAACGATCGGATTACGGTCTTGTTATCTATAAAAATAGAAAAGTATACCTTGAAAGACACAAAATACACGATATAAAAGTACGCTTCACTTTCGGACCTCATAGTTAAATATTTGACACAATCAAGACACGTGGCAACTGTCCGTCTCAAGCCAAGTTCGAGAAAAAGGAACAGGCGACGCATCAGGCGTGTGTATTTTTTTTCTTCTCTTAAAATCAAAAATGTGCGAGTTACCTCCACGTGTGGTCAAGAGCTCCAAGGGGGCAGTGCTGTGCTTGGTCCGGTGCACCCTGGACATCGTCTAATGATTTCGTAGCAGATTCATAATTGACCGTTGGCTAAGAACCAGACAGGGGGGAGTGGGGTCTTTTGACCGTAGTAGTCAAAGTATAATGGCTGACAAGTTTGAAAAATGTCCGTTACTCTGGCACTAGCAAAGTTTTTCAATGGAAAACAAAATAAAAATAATCCAATATACGTGACTATACAATTATTATATTAATACAGCAACTGAGTAAATATTCATAAAAACATACAAAAAAACAAAGGATCAAAATAAAAGGATGTTTAAACAGATCTGGAAACAGTTTTGTGAGTTTCCAAAGAACAATATTAGCGTTGCAGTTACAAATGAAGGAATGAGTGACCCTTTATGTATTGCTTCACGTCAACTGTCCAGTGTTAATGCTAGTTGAGCATCTCGTTCACCACTGGGGGTCCACTTTCAAGTTCGAAATTTGAAGGTCGTATCACTACTGTCCCTTTCGCTCTACTGTTCAGAGTGAACTAAACGGCACTATAAGAACTAAAAAAGTTATCTCTTACTTTTTAGACTTTTTACATTCAAATACATCTGAAAATATACCTATCAATAGCATTTTTTTATTTAAAAGCGTTTATTCCTACTGAGCTGGCTACGTCGCATTTTTGGTGTATTTTTACGATTATTTCTCAAAAATTGAATGAAAGTTTAAAATGGAGTCATACAAGTCCTTCGTTTTTGGTGTATTCAATAAGTCCAATCGTGATTGAGTCTTATATTCGTATCTCATTTTAAAACAAAAAAAATCCAAAACGATTAATTATTCCATTGGACACATTGATACTCGAAATACAAAGAACACAACAGACGCAAATTTCAAACTTTCATTCAATTTCTGTGAAATAATCGTTAAAAAACTCCAAAAATGCGGTGTTGCCAGCTCAGTAGGAAAAAACTCTCTTAATTACGTTTAAGAAATGGAGCGGTAGAAGATAAATATAGGTAAGTCGTATAATTCGTAATGTTTTTTTTTTCTTCAAGAACACAAGTTGGCAGAATAATAAAAGGCCGAAAAATCTTCTTTTCAAATTTATTTTCTCAAATACACTTACAAGGTGCTACCTCAATATTAAAAAAAATAATGAGTTGTTGTAGTTAGTCTGTTTTTGTTTGCGTTTTATTGTTTTGTAGTAGTCTTGCGATTTTTTGGCGGCGTCTTTTTACTATACGGGATATATTGCTGTACTGTCGTTAGCTCCGTCATTGTTTTTGTCTTGCGTTTTTTCTTTGTCGTTTTAAGCTTTGCCGTCGTTAGCTTGGTGGTTCTTTTTGTCTTCCGTTTTTTCTTTGTCGTTTTAAGCTTTGCCGTCGTTAGCTTGGTCGTTCTTTTTGTCTTCCGTTTTTTCTTTGTCGTTGTAAGCTTTGCTGTCGTTAGCGCTGTCGTTGGTTTTGTCTTCCGTTTATTCTTTGTCGTTGTTAGCTTCGCTGTCGTTAGCTTGGTTGTTGTTTTTGTCTTCCGTTTCTTCTTTGTCGTTGTAAGCTTCGCTGTCTTTGTCGTTGTTTTTGTCTTCCGTTTCTTCTTTGTCGTTGTAAGCTTTGCTGTCGTTAGCTTTGTCGTTGTTTTTGTCTTCCGTTTCTTCTTTGTCGTTGTAAGCTTTGCTGTCTTTGTCGTTGTTTTTGTCTTCCGTTTCTTCTTTGTCGTTGTAAGCTTTGCTGTCGTTTGCTTTGTCGTTGTTTTTGTCTTCCGTTTCTTCTTTGTCGTTGTAAGCTTTTCTGTCGTTAGCTTGGTTGTTGTTTTTGTCTTCCGTTTCTTCTTTGTTCTTGTAAGCTTTGCTGTCGTTAGTTTGGTTGTTGTTTTTGTCTTCTGTTTCTTCTTTGTCGTTGTAAGCTTTGCTGTCGTTAGCTTTGTAGTTGTTTTTGTCTTCCGTTTCTTCTTTGTCGTTGTAAGCTTTGCTGTCGTTAGCCTGGTTGTTGTTTTTGTCTTCCGTGTCTTCTTTGTCGTTGTGAGCTTTGCTGCTGTTGGCTTTGTCGTTGGTTTTTTCGTTGTTAGTGTCGTAATTGTGGCTTTAGGTGTTGTGGTGGTAGTCTTTGGTTTTTTGGTCGTCTTTGTTGTAGTTGTTGGTTTAGGTGTCGTGGTTGTTATCGTCTGTTTTTTAATCGTTGTTGTTGGATTAGGTGTCGTGGTTATTGTTTTCGGTTTTTTTGTCGTTGTTGTTGTAGTTGTTGGTTTCTTTGTCGTGGTAGTTGTCGTTGGTTTCTTGGTTGTTGGTGTTGTAGTTGGTGGATTCTGCGTCGTGGTTATTATCGTCGGTTTTTTAACCGTCGTTGTTGTAGTTGTTGGTTTAGGTGTTGTCCTTGCTGTCGGTTGTTTTATCGTCGTTTTTGATGTAGTCGTTGGTTTCTGTGTCGTGGTTGTTGTCGATGGTTTCATGGTCGTTGTTGCTGTAGTGGTTGACTCTTTGGTCGTTTTTGTTGTCTTTAGTTCTGTGGTTGTTTTTGTTGTAGTTGTCGGATTTCGTGTCTTGGTCATTGTCGTTGGTTTTTTGGTCGTCGTAGTCGTTGTTGGTTTCTGTGTCGTTGTTGTTGTAGTTGTTAGTTTCTGTGTCGTGGTCGTTGTCGTTGGTTTTTTTGTCGTTGTTGTTGTACTTGTTGGTTTCTGTGTCGTGGTTGTTGTCGCTGGTGTCTTGGTCGTTGTTGTTGTAGTTGTTGGTTTCGTTATTGTGGTAGTAGTCGTTGGTTTTTTCGTCGTTGTTATTGTAATTGTTGGTCTCTGTGTCGTGGTTGTTGTCGTTAGTGTCTTGGTCGTTGTTGTTGTAGTTGCTGGTGTCGTTATTGTGGTAGTAGTCGTTGGTTTTTTCGTCGTTGTTGTTGTAGTTGGCGGTTTTGTCGTTGTAGTCGTAGTAGTAGTGGTAGTTGTTTGTCTCTTCCTTTTTAAGCAGTAATTTAGCGGTTTTTCTAGCCGTTCTGTCGCTTTTGTGTAGAATTGAGCAAAACGTTTTAACATCTCCGCTAAATGGGCTGATTTCGCTTTTATGGCTTTTACCTTCGCCTCAACTGCAAAAAATATGCAGGTTGTTTACACAATATTATGCTGGGATATTATTATTTTACATTTGCCAGTAGTTGCGGCGATCGATGAGTTAGTGTGTGGTGGTGCTGACACACTAGTCTTTGTTGCTAGTGAAGAACTAACGAAACGAAGAAAACATATTCAGATGTACAATTAATAGCATCGGTTGATGTATATTTGAGGTTTGGAAAGCCACAATCGAGCTAATTGCTCCGGAGAGTAAATACGCAACAATAAATTGACTAATCTAATGTATAATCTTTGCTAATGTATAATGTATAATCTGATGACCGGATAGCCTAATAGTTGGAGAACTTAACTGGAAAGATTGAGGTCTCTGGTTCGATTGGGAAATATTGCATGAAGTATTATTATTATTAAATTGAATTATTGAATTGTAACTGTAATAAGTTATTTGGTCGAACCTAACTAAAACAAGATAGAAATGAAAATGTTACATTCCTCTTTATCATAAGGGTTTTGAACATACCCAAAATTCATAATTAAATCGCTTTTTGTTAAGTTTTAATCTTATGTTGCCTGTGCCCAGCATATAAGGAAAATAATTATTAGTATTTACCTTTTTCAATATCTTTTTTGCTTCTCAAAATCAACGTAACCAAATCTGCGAATATGAAAACACAAATATATTTGAATTATTCCGATTTAAGAACAGACATCAGTCACAATAAAAAAACAGGTCCCATCAAAAAATCTTGTAGAAATGTTTGTAATTTTAAGTTTTTAAATTGTATTTTATATATCTTCATCATTCTTCAAAAATGTTAACGAATAGGTCTAAGCCTATATATTATTGCAAAAAAAATCGCAGCCAGTCAAGATTAAAAAATATTACTATAGGATATCTGGATCACTCACGTATTGTAGCCGAGGTATGTTCGACAAGATTCGTGTCCGTGTATTTTATTGATACCAAAGCAAGTTGGAAAAGTATAATTAAGTATACGTTAATACCGTTTAATTCTGGTGGACGCGATGGTTCAAATTGTGTGGTCGTGCTATTAAGTACTTGGTTGTACGTTTCTCCGCTGGCCCAGGTTTTTAGTCTAGAAACGGCATAAGATGCCACTGTTGTCATCCAATTATCCTCATTGTACAAGTTTCCTACAAAAATAACGGTGTCAATAAGAAGGCATTTTATTAACATTAATTCCGGGTAAAATGCGTGGTTACCGGTCACCTTACTCAATTTCCAGTCCATCAAATTTAAGAGGTACCGTTTGACAGCTCTGATTTGGAAGATTTGAATGAAAATTTAGTGATCTTGTGATGAAAAATGGTGTCAGAAATTTATAGTTTTAGGGAGAAAATAATGAAAAAATTGTGAGTTACATACATAAATAACGTCTCTATTCCTTATGGGACAGACAGAGCCCAAAGGCCACGTTTAGTATGATTGTGGGCGTAAAGGTGGAAAGGGGAATCAAAATATTGCTAGTCACATCCCATATAACATGACTCCTAAGATTTCCGCCTATTTCCTCGATGGTCTTTTACCATCTGCGCGCAAAGAGAAGCAACTGGTACATTCATACTGATAAGAAAAGTAAAAAAAAAAAAAAGTTTAATACTTACTTTTCAAGCGAATCCGAGTGATTGGGCCTAAAAAAAATACAAGTCTATCTCCCAAAAGTTCACTTTTACATTTACATCACAATTAAACATAAAAAGATGAAAGTCTAGTTTAAAATTAAATAAAACACAACATAAGTTATAACCAATATGACTCGCAAATATGGCAAAAGGCCAATCTGAACAAAGCTTGTACAGATTCTTATCTTAAACAGAACCTAGCAGCCTTGGGCTCTTAATTCATCACATCCTTCTTTTTTTTTAAACCTGTAATGTCTGACTTTACGGACGACAGTTTTACGTGATAACGCCGTAAAGAAACATTAATGAAAACTGCTAGCTCTGACGTCACGCGGAACGTGACAACTTGATGCTTTTTCGTACGTGCAGCCGGAGTTCATCGATTTATAAGACGTTATCATCTCAAAAATAGAATTACTCATTCAATAGTCATAAAAATATAATTTAATCCATGTTTAAAGACAGTGTAGGGCAATGTGTCCAGTCCAGTCAAAGTAAGAAAAAGATCAAGGACACTGCACTGTCAAATTAAGTCAAATACCTGGTGAAATATTAAAAAAAATTGAAAATTTACTAGCGAAATGCTTTAATGACAACATTACATTATTATTTGAATCGGCATAGAAAATTAACGCCACATTTTACTGTGAAAATAGTTGTAGGGTGGGCATCCAACAATTGGTTCGATTGAACATCACTACATACTATAAAACAAAGTCTGTCTGTCCCTATGTATGCTTAGGTCTTTAAAACTACGCAACGGATTTTGATGCGGTTTTTTTCATAGTTAGCGTGATTCAAGAGGAAGTTTTATATGTATAATTCTACGCAGCCGAAGTCGCGGGCCGAAGCTGTTTAAAGATAAAACAGAAAATATGTAAAAATAATGTCCAAGAGGTTGAACTCACCCCCCTTCTTACTTCTCCTTGATAAAAAAGATTGAATTATGGTCTTGTTATCTATAAAAATAGAAAACTATACCTTGAAAGACACAAAATGGACGAAATAAAAGTACGCTTCACTTTCGGACTTCATAATTAAATGTTTGACACGATCTAGACACGTGGCAGCTCAAGCCAAGTTCGAGGAAAAGGAACTGGCGACGCATCAGTCGTGTGTGATTATTTTCTGCTCTTAAAATTAGAAATGTGTGAGCTATCTCCGCGTGTGGTCAAGTCAAGAGCTGCAAGAGGGGGAGAGCAGTGCTTGGTCCGGTGCACCCTAAGCATCGGCTAATGATTTCCTAGCAGATTCTTAAGGGGTAACATTGACCGTTGGCTAAGAACCTGACAGGAGGGAGTGGGGTCTTTTGGCCTTAGTAGACAAAGTATAATGGCTGACAAGTTTGAAAGTGTCCTTTACTTTGGCACTGGCAAAATTGCAAAAACAAAATAAAAATAATACAGTATACGCAGTATACAGTATACTCCTGTAAAAAACTATCAGAGTGAAAGAAAAAGTCATCTTCTACTTAGAAACAGCAGATAATTTTCATTTAAAGATCTAAGCATACACAGGGACAGACAGACGGACAGAGGATATCGACTTTGTTTTTATACTATGTATTGATGGAGCGGTAGAAGATAATGTAGGTAAGTATTCATCGTATTCATAGTAGTTTTTTTTCTACAAGAACTCAAGGTGATAGTAAAATAAAGGCTGAAAATTTTTCATTTTAAATTTAATTCCTTAAATACACTTAGAAGGTGCTGCCTCAATATTAATAATAATAAGGAGGTGTTGTAGTAAGTTTTCGTTTGCGTTTCATTGTTTTCTTTGTACGCTGCTGATTATTTTGCGGCGTTAAGTTAATCGTTGTGGTTAACTTTGTCGTCGGTTTTGTCTTCCGTTTCTTCTTTGTATTTGCTATTGTTGACTTTGACGTTGGTTTTTTGGTCGTAGTTTCCGTAGTTGGTGGTTTAGGTGTCGTGGTTGTTGTGGTTGGTTCTTTGGTTGTTTTTATTGTAGTTGTTGGATTCTGTGTCGTGATTGTTACCGTTGGCTTAATGGTCGTCGTTGTCGTAGTTGTTGGTTTAGGTGTCGTGGTTGTTGTCGTTGGTTTATTGGTCGTTATTGTTGTAGTTGTTGGTGTCTGATTTGTGGCTGTTGTTGCTGGTATTTTGGTCGTTGTTATTGTAGTCGTTGGTCCCTGTATCGTGGTTATTGTCGTTGGTTTCATGGTCGTTGTTATTGTAGTTGTTGTTTTCTGTGTCGTGGTTGTTGTCGTTGGTTTTTTGGTCGTTATTGTTGTAGTTGTTGGTGTCTGATTTGTGGCTGTTATCGTTGGTTCTTTGGTCGTTGTTGTAGCAGTTGATGTGGTTGGTTTTATGGTCGTTGTTGTTGTAGTTGTTGATGTTTTGGTTGTTGTGGTTGGTTTTTTGGTCGTTGTTGTTGATGTTGTTGTTGTAGTTGTTGGTTTATTTGTCGTGGTTATTGTCGTTGGTTTTGTGGTCGTTGTCGTTGTAGTTGTTGGTTTCATTGTCGTGGTGGTCGTCGTTGGTTTCTTTGTCGTCGTTATGGTCGTTGTTGTTGTAGTAGTTGGTTTCTGTGTTGTGGTAGTGGTCGTTGTTGTTGTTGTTGTTGGTTTCTCTGTCGTGGTTGTTGTCGATGGTTTTTTGGTCGTCGTTGTTGTAGTAGTTGGTTTCTGTGTTGTGGTAGTGGTCGTTGTTGTTGTTGGTTTCTCTGTCGTGGTTGTTGTCGTTGGTTTTTTGGTCGTTGTTGTTGTAGTCGTTGGTTTCTGTGTTGTGGTAGTGGTCGTTGTTGTTGTTGGTTTCTCTGTCGTGGTTGTTGTCGTTGGTTTTTTGGTCGTTGTTGTTGTAGTCGTTGGTTTCTGTGTTGTGGTAGTGGTCGTTGTTGTTGTTGTTGTTGTTGGTTTCTCTGTCGTGGTTGTTGTTGATGGTTTTTTGGTCGTTGTTGTTGTAGTCGTTGGTTTCTGTGTTGTGGTAGTGGTCGTTGTTGTTGTTGTTGTTTTCTTTGTCGTGGTTGTTGTCGTTGGTTTTTTGGTCGTTGTTGTTGTAGTCGTTGGTTTCTGTGTCGTGGTAGTGGTCGTTGGTTTTTGAGTCGTTTTTGTTGTAGTTGTTGGTTTTGTCGTTGTAGTAGTAGTAGTGGGTTTTGTCGTAGTAGTAGTAGTGGTTGTTGTTTGTTCCTTCCTCTTTATGCAGTAATTTAGCGGTATTTCTAGCCGTTCTGTCGCTGTTGTGTAGAATTGAGAAAAACGTTTTATCTTCTCCTGTACATCAGCTATTTTAGCTTTTAAGATTTTTAGCTTCGCCCGGAGAGCTACAAAAAAAATTCAGATAGCTTACACAATTATGCTGGGACACTATTATTTTACATAGGCCAATATATTTGCGGCGATCGATGACTTGGTGTATGGTGGTGCATAGGCACTTAGTCACTGTTGCTAGTGGTAGACTAGCCATGAAAACAAAACATACTCATATATACATAGTATCGATCAATGTAGATTTGAGTCTTGGAAAGCCACATTCTAGCCATGCCTTGGACCCTACGAAGCAATAAATTGACTCTAATTTAATGTATAATATTTACTAATGTGTAACGTATAATCTAATGACCGGATAGCCTAATAGTTAGAGAACTTGACTGCGGAGATTGAGGTCGTCGGTTCGATCTCCGGTCGGGGAAATTTTTGAATTGTAATTATGTATAGTTTTTTGGTCGCATAAACTAAAACCAGAGATTTTTTTTATTTTCTTGTACGTACGTAGATACTTTAAGTATAGTTTGTTTTCGAAACGTAATTTCAAATTCCTCTAACCCTAATGATCCAAATAACATAAAACATATAAGTACTCAAAATTCATGTTATTTTAATCGCTTTTTGTTTGCAGCAGTGAAAGATATATAGGCTAGAGATGATAATCTTGATGAGACTAATATTATAATGAGGAAAGACTTGACTGTTGGTTTGTTTGTTTGTTTGTATTAAATAGGCTCCAAAACTACTGGACCGATTTGAAAAATTCATTCATCGTTGAAATCCTACATTATCCCTGCCCAGATCAACATTATGCAGTATTTAATTCTGCTTGAACGAATTCGCGGGCTAAATTACCATACACTTTTAAGAAAAATCTATAACATGCTCGCTAGCCTGACTCATTAATCGCATAATCGCGTTTTAAAAAAACAATTTTGAAAATGAGTTACCTATTTTTTTATGATCAAAAAACTTTTTTTTCCAAAATAAAATAGTACAGCTTTCATGAAAAAAGTATGAAAGTAATCTATCCTCAAAATAGGTATGTTTTTGGCTTGCGTGCTTTTTTTAAGCTGGTGTTTATTATTGTGTTTGGTTTGAATGGAAAAATAATAAGTTTTTACCCTTTTCATCATCTTCGTCTTTGCTTCTCAAAATTATGGAAACCAAATCTGGAAATGTGAAAACACAAATATTTTTAAAATATTCCGATTTAAGTACAGACTGATGTCACAAGAAATAAATAACGTAACCTAAAATTTTAATTTTAGACACGAGGTTCTTTTGCTGACTCTACTTGCATTGTCATCCGTCCTGCATATTATGTGTACCAAATTTACCCCGTAAGGGATAGACGTGATTGGTGTATGTACGTGTATGTATACATACATTCATAAATACATACATTGCAAGTTAATATAAAGTTTGTTATCTTAAAAAACACGGGTGCCATCAAAAAATATTGCAGCAGAAAAGTACAAGCCCATGGAAAACAAACACGTGAAATGAACCAGCGTAATGAAGCTTAGAAGGCTGGCTGTTACTATATCATAAAATAACTCTGAGCGCTATGCCGTCATTTCTGAGCAGTACATTTATGGAGTGTCTCAGGTACAAGTGAGGAATTACGACTAATTATTAATTTACGGCGTTTTTATAGCTTATAGATGATTAAAAATAAATGTCGAAAAACCTAATCCCGCTTTAAAGTGGCGGTGTCGGAAGTTAGTGCATTTTTTTTTATAATGTATGAGAAAAAATCTGTACCTGTAATGTGTAATCTGCATAGCGCTCAGTTATTTTATGATATAGTAACAGCCTTCTAAACTTCATTCACGCTGGTTCATTTCACAGTCATGTTTTTTTTTTGTCCATGGGCTGGTAGTCTATTGGAGTCGAGGTATGTTTGACAAAAGGCTTGGCCAGAAGGCAGTAGTAAAATCGCCCCTGGCTGAATTTGAAATATTGTTGTGCACGTTTGTTTGTTTTATTATAAGATATAATTTTACTGAATATTATGCCTTAAATGCTTGCGGTAAGCGAAAAAAATACCAAATAAAAATACTTTTTTTGTAGCCAATCTACGTTACCGATTAACTTGTCCTCCGGATATTTTGTACATATATTTAAAGAAAATCCTAGCGTTTATTTAAGTACACAATTTTGGCGGTTTTACACCTACCATATTTTGATATAATATACATTCGATTACATATATTTTTCCGGCCAGGCCCTTTCGAACAATTCCTCGTGTCCGTGTATCTAATTTTTAATATCGGTCTCACGTTAATTCGATATCAAAGCCAGTAAGTTTAAAAAGCATTATAAAGTATTCGTCAATTAATACCGTTTAGTTCTGGTGGACGCGATGGTTCAAATTGTGTGGTCGTGCTATTAAGTACTTGGTTGTACGTTTCTCCACTGGCCCAGGTTTTTAGTCTAGAAACGGCATAAGACGCCACTGTTGTCATCCAATTATCCTCATTGTACAAGTTTCCTACAAAAATAATGGTGTCAATAAGAAGGCGTTTTATTAAAATTAATTCCGGGTAAAATGCGTGGTTACCGGTCACGTTACTCAGTTTCCAGTCCATCAAATCTAAGAGGTACCGTTTGACAGTTTTAATTTGGTAGATATGAATTTAATGTATAAATAAAAATCTTGTGATAAATAAAATAGCGTCATAATAAAATTATGTGAGTTACGCATGTACAAATTGGTTTTTGGCTTGAAAAGTATGAAACGTCAAATGATATCTCTAAAATTTGTTGGAGTGTAGTGGATGTTTATCTCGTCTTAAAAACCGTCTTGCACTCGTTCGCGTATAAGTTTAGTGTCAAATAACCGAGTGTGAAAACAGTTTACTGCGGTTACGTGTAGGGGCGCTGCAACATTTCTCATAGTTACCTAACTGAGTTCAAACAAACGCGTTCAAGACGTTTTATGTCAAAAATGTACACTGGACGCCACAGTACGAGTTATTATTAAAATAAACTGTAGGTTACAGAAAAAAATGACAGTATCCAAAGAAACACACAATAGAGTATTTATTTATTCTGGCTTAGTGACCAGTTATTGGAGATTTTACCCTCTTAAAAAGGTAGTATTTAAGCAAATGCCAAATTAAGTTAATTTAAACAGAACTTTTGAATTGTATCAAGTTACGTCTAGTAGAAATTAATATACGGGCATACTGATAAGAAAAGTAAAAAAATAAAAAAAGTTTATTAGGTACTTACTTTTCAAGCGGATCCGAGTGGTTGGGCCTAAAAAAAATACAAGTCTATCTCCCAGATGGTCACTTTTATATTTTCATCACAATTAATAATAAAAACATAAACGGCTATTTTAATTAAATAAAACGTTAAGTTCGCCGTTGTAACCAATGTGGCTCGCGAATATGGCAACAGTCCAATCTGAACGAAACATATACCGATTCTTATCTTAAACAGAATAAGACCAGATTTTTATTCCTTTTAAAAAAAATGAGATTTTGTCATTTAAGAGTCACTAATGTTAAAATAATAATAATTAAATCCATATTTAAAGGCTTAAGTAGGCTAGTGTGTAGAGCCTAAGTAAGAAAAAAAACGTCTTCACTGTCTATATTAACATGGATTTTTCATGCGCTATATTCCATACCAGTAACAGTTTCCTATGAAAATATGATTAGCAACGTGAATCTACTCAAATTTTAAGTATTTAAAAGTGCAAAATTTTAAAAGAAAATGCAAACAAAGTGTAGTTTATTTTCAATGAATGACGCTCAGCTTTTGATAGATAAATGAGATTTTGCCTTGATAGCAAGAAAGAAGATAATAATCATTTAGAGCTGCCTACACTTCAGTGTTTTACCAGTAAATCATGTATCTGATGCTGTTGATTTTGGGTGGATTTGACTATATTGTTCTTAAGAGCTAGGTATTTACCATGCGATCCTAAGGCTTTCCTTTGACATTTATGACACTTATTTGATTTAGGATTAGCGTGTAGTCATTTGTAAACTTACCTAATCTGTACTCCATTAACTTGTCCGTGTCCATGTGAGCGTGTGGTAATGAAGCTGCAACAAAATATTTTTTTTGAATTTCTATTCGAAAAATTGATTAAATTTAAATGAGTTTTTCAAAAACAGTGAGTTTAATAATTACCGTCATCAGCAGAGTCATCTGTCTCTGGTGTGGCATCTGGATTGAAAAAAAGTGGGTTATGAATCTAAAAGAAAGAAAGAAAGAAAATCGTTTCTTACCAAACAATAAATAAATTTATAAAAAAACAAAGGAAGAAAAGTGTGACAAAATTAGCAAATAATACTATTGATAGAAATACGTTCTATGGACTACTTAAAAAAATCGTTATTTGCTTCGTTTACCTTTAGTTCTGGTGCCGACTCCGAACCAAGGTGACAAAAAATCTGAAGAGATGGAAAAAACTTTTTTTTTCGATTTTACTTAATATTGATTTTGATGTTTAAGAAATACAAAATAACGTCTTTGCCCCTTACGGGGTAAACGGAGCCCAAGGTGATAAGACCTAAAGGCCACGCTTAGTATGATTGTGGGGGCATAGGTGGAAAGAGGAATAAAAATAGTGATGGTTTGCCAGACACATCGCCTACAACGTGACACCTAAGACTTTCGCCCATTTCCTCGACGGGCTTTTACAATCTACATGGGAGGACAAGCAACTGGTACATTCTATGTTTTTCGTTGCTCCTAGACCAGCATAGAATAAACTTATTAAAAAATACAGGTGAAAATTATGGAAATACTTACCAAAAGTTAACCCTGAAAATAATAAAATAGTTTTAAATTCCTTGACATTTTACTAGTTTAATAAATAAATAATTCGTTACAACGTTCATAGGGTGCACTGAAAGTTTCGGGAATAGCTTATTTGTCAGTACAAAATTGGTTCCAATTTAATCTTTTTATAAGGATAGAGGTTTTGAAAACTCAGTTACAACTGGCAGTTTGCAAAAAAAAACTTTGTTTTTTTTTAAAGTTGAGTGGACGTTGCCAGAATGGCGTTTACGCAGGAAAATTTGAGGGCGATGATACTTTTTGATTTTAAAAGCGGTTTATTGCAAAAACAATCACTTGATCGGATGACTTCTGCATTTGGGGAGAATGATACATCAAAGACGATCATATATCGCTGGTTTTCTGAATTCCAACGTGGTCGTGTGATACTCAGCGGTGATACGTGAAGGTCGCCCGAAATCTGCGGCCAATGGAGAAAACGTTGACGCAGTACGACACCTAATTGAAAAAGATCGGCTTGTCACATATCGGGAAATTCAGTCATGCTTAGAGATTAGAATAAGTGAAGCTCAAACAACCTTACAAACAATTTGGGGGTAAGAAAGCTGTTTTTCCGTTGGAACCCTAACTTCTGGAGAACTAAAGGCGGCGGATCAGTTGGTGCCAAAAAAATCGGAAAAGGTTTAAACAAAGGAATGTCAAACGCAGTATACAATATCGTGACAAGTGACGAAACGTATATATATGCATACGAACTGGAAAATAGAAAATAGTTCCGAGTTTGGGTGTTAAAAAATGAGCTGAAGCTAATCAAGGTCATTCGCTCCCGAAGCAAGGTGAAAAAGACAACAAGTACATATATCACGTCTTTATCTCTTACGGGGTAGATAGAGCCTAAGGTAACAAAACCTCAAGATTGGAAAAATGCATCAATATAATACTTCGAAATTTAGTAAACGAGTATTTATTCTTTTAAACTCGCCTATTATTTCAATTCGCGAAACTCTCAGTGCAGCCCTCGTAAATACGCTTTTTTATCCGACTATGGCAAAGACAAAGGAGGAGGATTTTGATATGGGTTTATTTTTAAACACATCCTCTTGAACTTTCACCCTAAGATGATTGATCGGTATTTTTTTTGGTACATTTTCTAAAAATGAAACCTAGCTAATTAATTTATCGCCCCAGAAACTCCCTGTATACCAAATTTCATGAAATCGTTGGAGCCGTTTCCGAGATTCAGATTATATAACTATAGGTATACAAAAATTGCTCGTTTAAAGGCATTAGATAGATAGATATAGGTAGGTATCAATGTCAAGTCTAGACAACCTTTTAGACTTTGGATTATTTTCTATTCATTTGTTCCGAATCTAGTGTAAGCAATTGTTTTTAAAAAGCAAAAAAAAAATGTTCTAGAAAGTCTGTTATCATTTTTTCATCGTTTTTTTTAGTTCATCCCTATTTCTTTAAGTATGCACTTTATCCGGGAACACACTGTATTGAAAAAAGATCATACCATTTTCCCACCAAGCAGCAGAACTAGAAATCAATACTGCGATAAAAACACCGGTAGCCAAGACCCGCATTTCGATATTAAATGAAACTTTCTATAAGTCAGTTTGTTATCAATTAACGAAAATTAATCTTGTACCTACTGGCAAAAGTGAGGGTGAAATCAATTATAAGGGGCCTTGGAATGCACTTACTTTATTACATCTTATGAAGTACCTATTTCACTGTGAAATTTAATTTGTCATTTATTTATTCAAAAAAACAGGATTTGTCTCAAGCTTACATGGTCCAGCTGTTAAAAAAAATGTTGAACATTTTTATAGAAACATAAATCACGTCTTTATCCCTTAGGTACGGGGTAGACAGAGCCTAGGGTTACAAGACCTAAATGCCACGTTTAGCGTGATCGTGGGCGTATAGGTGGAAAGGGGAATCAAAATAGTGATGGGTTTGCTCTACAAGTACGTTCAAATTTTTCCGTCGCCCCGGGCCGTACGCGAGTGGAAATTCCACTTCCTGGGGCTGTTTTTAAAGCACATGTCGCACCCTTCGTGGAAGAAAGACGTAAGTCCTGTAAAGCTTTAATAGGACTTACGTCTTTCTTCCACGAAGGGTGCGATGTGTGAAAATACCACTCGAAAGTGGTGAAAAATTGTGCTGAATTTTAAATACGAGCAGCTTAGAAGATACTTAGGGCTCTCATTAATCTTGTGAACTGGTCAAAAATTTGATTAGAGCTGTAGTTTTGAAGATAAAAACAGATTTATAGCACCTTCGAGTGGTATTTTCACACATGTGTTTTCAAAAATCGAGCCTCTGGCCAGGGGAAGACTCGTGCGTCCAGTCCCTGCGATCCGAGACATTATTTGTTTCACCACCTTCGGAATTTAATATATTATAATTAGCCACCTTCACATATTACGTGCTTAAATCTCGAGAAATGGTGGTGGTGGTGGTATCTTTCTTGTCGAATGCGGACAACGCCAACACACACGACTGGGTCCTAAATTACTTATTTTTTTACTATTTTGTTGTTTAGATATGTTAGGATAGACTTTATAGGTCTACGGATTGTCTGGTTTACGAACTGGCTGGTTTTTGTTTGCGCTCAAGTTTTATAAATCGAACACCCGTTCGATTTTATTCGGTTTTTTTAAACTTGAGGGCAAGCCAGATCTGCTAGAGCTTGATAAAGCATCCTTAGTATTAACCGTAACCAATTTTATTAAGTTGATTAAACAAAGTATTAACACAGTATATATATAAGCTAAAGCAGTAAGGAACCTACGAACAAATCGGTTGAAACGAAACACGCACACAGGCGCGCGCTTTACACGGCCCCTAAGCGGACCTCGTCCACTCCGCTCAGGCTCAGGTCCCCTTAGGGGCCGTGTAATGCGCGCGCCTGTGTGCGTGTTTCGTTTCAACCGATTTGTTCGTAGGTTCCTTACTGCTTTAGCTTATATATATACTGTGGTATTAACGTAATATTTGCATTTATATTTCAAGTATTAGCCTTAAGCAACTAAAGTTTGTTTAGGACGCATTGTGATCCGTACTTGCTACACCATCCCGTTTTAGTAAGAGCTTCTCCACAGAACATACATAAGTAGCTTACTTTATCCGACACTAAAATATTTTATTAGTATCGACGTTTATGTCTTAAGTTATGACTCATAACTTCCCTTACGGCCGGAATCGGTGAAAGCAATGTCAATATCGTGACATGGAATTAAGAATTTTGCCCCATTATTATTAATTAAAACAAAACCGAACAGCGAATCGCACTTGCACATTGGTTCCATACAATTTCGTCTAGTCCCCCAAATTTGATTATCGAAGTTCGTTTTGTGTGGTTCCGCTCACACTAAGAGTCATTAATTTGAGAGCGAAAGGGACGGTATGATACTACCTTCGAAAATCGAATTTTGAAAATTTGAAAGCCGTGTTGTTGCACCTTCAAAATTTTTTAAAAACTTTGTCACAAAATTAAGACTCAGTTTAGGTCCCCTCGCTGTCAGATCCATACTAGAAATGACAGCTAAAACCTGAACTGAGTCGGAATTGAATCGCATAGACGTCATGGTAAGGCCCCAGCTCGTATTATAAATAATGTTATTAAAAATCGATTTATAATCGAATCAACAAAATGCGGCTGGTGCCTAGCCAAAATATCGAGCGAGTGATTGAAATAAAAAACAAAACCGAATCGTGAATTTGGAATAATGAATTTATTTTTCTTGTCTAGGCGGCCAGTTATGCTGCTGGCTCACCACGTCATAAGTTTCATTTTCTTATTTGAATATCTTTGTTACAACTCTCGCGGTTTTATTGGTATGGTCCTGATTGCATATGGGTTTGTAGCTTTGTATTCCCCTTTCGTTCTGGCTCTTGAGCTTCGTTTTGTTCTGCGTTCTATCGTAACTTTTCTCGCTGTGTTATCTGTTATTTTCTCTGAATCTATACTAGATTCATCATCATCGTTATCTGCAGTTGCACTTGTAATTTCTGATCTTTCTTTCGATGCACTATTAGGAGTAGTAGTTGTTATCGTATCTATTGGAGTCACTATTGTAGAATCAAGTTCATTTAATGTTAGACATAGATCTAGTTTTTCTTCTAGATGTTTCTGAAGCGCGACTAGAGTATATATCTGCAACATATCTTCTTGAATATATGCGGTCACGGTTCGCGTAAAGATAATATTATGTTCCAACCCTAAAATAAGAATAAAGAACTGTATATAATTTATTATAAGCTACATTATATTATATTAAATTACGAAGAAATTTAAATCAGACATAGAAAGAGATACCAAACTTATTAAAGATAACATATTCAAAAAGGCAACGGCAACGATGCGACTAGCAACCCATCACTATTTAGATTGCACTTTTTTATGTCTACGATGGTCATTTCTTGGCAACGATGGTGTTTCCGAACGCGCTGGTAGTTTCAAAAGAGCCATTAGCAAAATAAAAGTTTATAATTTTGATTTTTGAATACACATACATACACAAAACACGCCTTTATCCCTAACGGGGTAGACAGAGCCTAAGGTGACAAGACCTACAGGCCACGTTTAGCAAGATTATGGGCGTTTAGATGGACAATGGAATCAAAATAGTGATGGATTGCTAGCCGCATCGCCTATGATTTTCGCCCATTCCCTCGATGGGTTTTACCATCAGCGCGGGAAGAGACGCAACTGGCACATTCTATGTTTTCTCTTTGCTCCCAGACCAGTACGAAAGCAACATGGTGCATAGAGATAGAAGATAATCAGTATTAGTTTAGAAACATTAATATTTACTGGTGCGTGTTTCGTTGGAATCGTCATCATAATCCTCTGTAAAAGAAAAGAATAAGATCGTACTACAATAATCGAAATTATGTAGCATTTTTTAGGGTTCCGTACCCAAAGGGTAATAACGGGATCCTATTACTAAGACTTCTTCTGTTCGTCTGTCACCAGGCTGTATCTCATGAACCGTGATTAGACTAGACACTTGAAATTTTCACAGACGATGTATTTCTGTTGCAACTATAACAAAAAATACTAAAAACAGAATATTTTATGTCTGTGTAAGTAACCAATAGGTATAAAATAACCTCACTCTGCCTACATTTTGCTTAGAAGCCCTGGATTTTACATTCTATTGCCGAATTTGTACGGAACCGAACCCTCGGTGCGAGAGCCTGATTCGCACTTGGCCGATTTTATTCTCGAAATACTCGTCTCTACAATGTAGCGAGATTTTGCGGGAGACCGCGAAGTTGTCGCTGCGCTTGAAATTCAATCGTATCTTGACCCGTTCTTTGACAGGCATTACACCCATTCAGGGGTCACATGATGTTGGTCATGCGTTGGCCAGTTGACCAGACACATGACTCTGTATTATATCTACGAGAGAACGGGTCAATTCAACATTGGATTGGGGAGTTTTAGAGGATCTGCAAATTGACCCGGATCTTATTGTTCAGCCACAGCTCTAAAGAGAAAAGTAAAAGAAAATACATTCAATTTTATAATTACCCCACCAAGCAGCGCAATTGGATATTGAAATTATTACAAAAACACCGGTAGTCCAAACAAGCATATTGGTGATAATTGGAAATTCTCCATACTCGTCACGAGTTTGTGGCAAAATAAGAAAAATGTTTTACGTACTATTAAAACCGAGGATGAAATCAATTTAATGGTCTTCGAAATGAATTAGAAGCGGGCAGAAACCCAAAGTTTCATCATTAACATGTCATCAACAAACATTCCAAAGTCTAATAAGTATTTCAGTGCGTCTTTTTGACATTTATCAAAATGACGTATTTGTACAAATAGATTGTCCAGTGACCCTTGTCGGACACCATTATCGCATTGGAATAATTGCATAAAGAATTGCTATGTAATTAATAAGTCTAATGATCATTATTATATACAAAAACCATAGTGCTTTAGGGAAAGTTATAAAATTAACTTAACAGAATCTTACTTATAGCTCATTTACAGAACTTTTCGAAATGTTTTAAATTTCACTGAACAATCTTATGCCAGACGATTTATTAACATATATAAACTTGATCACCATGAACTGTGAAACTCATTATAGTGGTAATAAAATAAATATTGAATTTGTTTCTCTCCAGCATTGTTTTTCATTACATATAAAACAACACATACATGGTTACATTTTAATTTGTATGTTAGAGCTCGTAAACTTGTGAGGGTGTTCTAAAAAGACTAGCCTGACAGATTTGTTAAACATACAAAGGCTACTACGAAAGGTTTTAGCTGTGTGAAAACTATTGACATGTAATTCTAAGTGCATGAAAAACTTTCTATAGGTACCTAATGAAATTGCAATCTAGCCAGTTTTTTTTTAGTTATTGATGGAAGCGGGGAACGAGGAGGAGCTCTCTTATAAGGCATTTCGTACACACAGCGGCAAAACAGTGGATTTTTGAACAGGTGGCATCACATCCATCATACGCCACTAGTCTGGCCCCGTATGACTGTTTCTTATTCTCCTCCGAGATAAAAATGAGTCGTGAACTTTCATGAATTCAGACGCGGCTGCATGTAAAAAATGTTAGTCGTGTTTTTTGACCTACCGAAGAACGCGTTAAATGTTTTCAGGATTGGTTTTCGAGATTGGGGCGGCTACACATACAACAACTCTTGGAGGGTTTGTTTCGAAAATTATTTAAGTCCTTGTAAAAAAAACGAATGCCTTTCAAACAGTTAAAAACTTTTTTAGCAGCCCTAGTCATCCGGATGAAGTCTGCGGGGAAAAAAAAGGTTTGGTCTGTCAAGCTTTCATTATTATTTATTAAATTATTATTATAAAGTATGAATGAAGTTAAGTCAGCAAACGTGGAATAGACAAATGTCATAACGTGTAATAATGCCACGATACGTTGGCTTCATTAAATTTCAGTCATCTTAATTCTTGCATCGTTTCATTATTCCGGCACTGTTTCGATTGCATATGGGTTTAACGAGTAGCGTGATGTTATTTTTTTCGGACTCTTCGTTTCAACAGTTCGTCTCATAGATGGATCCTCATCTGATTCATACGAAGACGAATCAGATTCCGATTCCGAATCCAAACCCTTAGTTGTTGTTTCAATAACACATGGTGGAAGTTTTGTTGTTCTGTAAGGTATCGTCGGTCTCGTCCGTGGTTTGGTTGTGTAATATTCTGGTGGACAAGGGGTTGCTGTTGTGTAAACATCGTAATCTGTTGTCATTGTGGGACGCATTGTTTCAGTTATTTTCGTGTAGTCAGTTGTTTCTGTGGATTCAGTTACGTCCGTGTAATCAGTTATTTCTGTATATTCAACTGTTGATGTTGTTGATTTAGTTTTTGGTTTATATATAGCTGTTGTTTCAGTCGTTTCTGTGGATTCAGTTATTTTCGTGAAGTCAGTTATATCTGTATATTCAACTGTTGATGTTGTTGATTTAGTTTTTGGTTTATATATAGCTGTTGTTTCAGTCGTTTCTGTAGATTCAGTTATTTTCGTGGAGTCAGTTATGTCTGTATATTCAACTGTTGGTATTGTTGGTTTTGTTTCAGTTACTTCCGTAGACTCAGTTATTACTGGAGGTTCAGTTATTTCTGTATATTCAGTTGTTGTTGTAGTTGAATTCGATTTTTTTGCTATACATACGTCTAATTTAATTTCCAAGTTGTATTGAAGAATAATGTATTCAAGTATAACCTTTATACTCTCTTTTACAAATCTTATCCGTATTAGCATATCTCTTAACCTTCTCTCGATACCTAGGAAAAGGAACATACATATAAGTTAAGTGCTGGTGCATGCTGGTCTGGGAGCAAAGAAAGAACATAGAATGTACCAGTTGCTTCTCTTCCCGCGCAGATGGTAAAAGCCCATCGAGGGAAGTGGCGAAAATCATAGGAATCATGGTTATAGGTGATGCGGCTAGCAACCCATCATTATTTTGATTTTTGCCATCTATTCTATGCGCCTATAATCTTGCTAAACGTGGCCTGTAGGTCTGGCCATCTTATGCTCTGTCTACCCCGTAAGGGATAAAGATGTGATTTGTGTATGTATATGTATGTATGTAAGTGTACTATACTACTGTTGCAATAAAACAGAATATCAGGAGCATAGTATTAGAATATCGTGATCCAAGAATACAACGTCTGGTACTCCGGTGTACACCTCCTGATCATCACTACATAATATAATTATAAAACAAAGTCGCTTTCCGCTGTCTATCTGTCTCGTTTTTTATGTTAGAGAGGCCAGACAAACGAACTAGTGGGTCACCTGATGTTAATTGATCACCACTGTCCATAGACACCCGCAGCGCTTTACGCGCGCCCCCCCGCCCCCCCCCCCCCATGCTCGCTATATACCTATGCTAAAATGCGGTTTTTTTTAAATAGATAGAGTGATTCAAGAGGAAAGTTTATATGTAAATTCTACGTAGATGAAGTAAATAATAATACTGAGCGAGACCTTGTACGCCGAAATTTGATATCGAGTTCGTTTTTTGAAATTTCGCTCACACTAATATTCGTTATCTTGAGAGTAAAAGAGACGGTACGTACTTTGAAAATCGAACAATATGACACAGGTTTTTAGATAGCTATATTTAAGTGCGTAATTATTGGCTACTTGCTTTCTTTTTTTTCTCTCCATATGTATCAAATGTGTATAAACCTCTCTCTCTCATACATAAATAAATCACTATTCTATCCCTTACGGGGTAGACAAAGCCTAAGCAAAAATACCTAAAAGGCCACGCTTAGCATGATTGTGGGCGAATAGGTGGAAAGGGGAATCAAAATAGTGAGATTGCTAGCCGCATCGCGTATAACATGATTCATAAGATTTTCACCCATTCCCTTTGGGCTGATACCATCTGCGCTGGAAGAGAAGCAGCTGGTACATTCTATGATTTTTTTTACTCCCAGACCAACATGGAAGAGTTATTGTGTTTAATGTACGATAAAAAAGACATACATACATATTATATAAATACTGTCACATTCAAGAACGATATTTATCTTCGAGTCGTAGTCATCTGAAAAACACAAAAATTGGTGAAAATCATTGCAATTTCTAATTTCTTATTTCTTGTTACTATGCGATTTTGTCACTAAGCGTCATCTGTTAGAATGATGCGTCTGTACGACACAATTACAAAATCCCGTGGAACATCTACTGCTGAACTGAGACGAGAGATGGCGCTGTTTTTCAAATGATAGATACTATCAAATCAATCAAGAATTTTTACTTCTTTATTTTTTGTTTTTTATTCTTGTAGGTAGTCTAACAAAATCAATGTATGTGTTGTCTGTTTTAGATTCTCAAATGAGTTCCGCTACCGTACATCAAAGCCACCGAACAACGGTTAAATAAATAACAACACTGTGTTCTTCAACCTCGACATTGGCGGAATCATCGACAGTATCGATGGCGCCATTTCTTAAAAAAAAAATTTTTTTTTTTGTTTCCTTTTACATACATACATACATACATACATAAATCACGTCTTTCTCCCTTACGGGGTAGACAGAGCCTACGTTTCCTTTTACGGTATTACCGAAATCATTGTCTCATTGAATACTTTAGTAGGTATTGTAATGTACAAGATTAAAAGAACTTATAACCGGTTCATTATCATCATGTCACGAGGACGGAATACAAAACAATACGAGCGAGCGGAGCACCACATCCACACTAGGGTTTTTGGTTTTGGTTACTGTAACGTGCTACAGTTACGGTTACAAAGGCCTTACCATGACGTCTTAATACACTTCAATTCCAAGCCAAAGTTGGATAGCTCACTGTCAGATCCATACTAGAAGTGTCAGATCCATACTAGAAGTGTCAAAAATGACAGCTTAAACGTAAAATTGAATCTTAATTGAATCGCATTAAGTCGTGGTAAGTCCCCACGGCTAAGAGCCCGACAAGATATTTGAATACTGTATTTATTACTTTGACATTGGCGAAATCATCTCATCGATCGATGGAGCCATATTAAAAAAGAGGAAGAAGAAGGTTTAAAGTTATGTGTAATTTACCTATACTGAACGGCATATTAAGTGGTTTGCTGTCTCTTGAACCTTTGTGTGTGTGTCTAAGGCCTTTAAATGAATCTGAAAAAAAGAACCATGATTCGGATTTTGAAAAGCCGAGTTTTTTCGTTAAGGCAAGCAAAATGGGAAGGCAGAGCCCCAGTTATGTAATATGACTGCACTAGACTGACTGTAAAAAAATGAACATTTTACATGAACACTTAAATGACTGAATTGTCTTATTACCCAGTATATTCTTACTTAAAATAAAACAATGGTCAATTTCAATAAGCAAAACTTAACTTATTGCTAATCTATCACTTTAAGTTATTCAAGTTTCATTTGCAAAATATGACCATATTTCATTATACATACTGACACGTTAAGTTAAGTGAATTTTCAGTAAATTTTAATATATTCTATAATTTTGTTACTTGTCATACAAACGTGTTGGATCTACATGACAACGGGGAAGAACTAAGATCTCCTATCTTATAAATTTTAATTATTGTAGTTTGAATTCTATTGAAAGAACCAATAGCTCCTATCTTACATTAAGCCGAAATTACAAGATAGGAGGTTTTGGTTCTACCCCGTCGATGAACTATTGTTTGTGGGGAAAAAATTAAGTGTTACCATTTTTCAACAAGGCGTCACAATTCGATAGAAAAATTACAAATAAAACGCCGGTAGTCCAGCCACACATACTGCTAATTGACACTTGAAACTTTACAAACTATTAAAAATTCGGATGTAATCGATTTAATGGTCTTTGTAATGAACAATTATTACACCTTGATTAGGTAGTTACTGTATAATTGGACGTATTAAGCAACATTGAGCAATTATTCACACAATTACTAATTACCGTGAGTTCGTAGCAAAATACTTCCATGCTGGTCTGGGAGCAAAGAAAAAACAGAATGTACCAGCACATTAAATAAATAGAGCGGAATGGAAACTAGGCTCATTTTTTGAAATAAATAGCTACGCTCCAATAGAGCGTTAGAGTTGTCGATTTACTTTTTGTAAAATTGATAAGCTTTTTGTTTAGTTAGCGCTATCTCAGCTAGTAAGGCCTTAATTAAGAGTATTAAGGTGCGGCTCCACTGAGGTGGAGCCGAGCGGAGCGGAGAGGAGACGTGTGGGGATCGACCAATCATATTACATTCATATTACATGAAATCCACATCTCGTCTCCGATCTGTAATATGATTGGTCGATCCCCACACGTCTCCTCTCCGCTCCGCTCGTCTCCGCCTCAGTGGAGCCGCACCCTTAGGGTTGGCATCCTTAATTTCCGTAAAAAAGAAACAAACGCTTGTTTGGGTTCTATAATAATGAAATAATCTAATAAGTTAACTCGTCTATAAATAAAATAGGGTATTTGAAAAAAAAAAACATTTCAACAGTTTAAGATTTTCTTATTCGTCGGTAGGTAAGTATATATTACTTACTGAAAAATACTTTCGCCTGCTACGACACGTTCGGAAAGCTTCAATGATTAAATTTTATGGTATGATAAATTCGTATCCGAATGAATAGCTTTCTTAAATAAACTATTGGGAAACATGGACACATTGCGCAATACACTCTTGGCATGTTTAAAACAAAAAGATCGCAGACTGTCTGGGCGCACGTAACAGACGGCGACTCGTCTCAACGCGGCACTCGCGACTGACGGCACCGCGAGATCCACTTAGGGGCCTTGTAGAAGCGCTCGTCTATGTGTGCGTGCGTTTCAACCGTTTTGTTCGTAGTTTCCTTTCTGCTTTAGCTTATATAAATACTGTGGTACCAGTTAGCGCGCGGTTGAAGTTTTCGCTTCTACCGGCACTCCCGGAGTGCAACCCGTTGTTTTTTATCGGTTCACTATCGCTATTTATTCACTATTATTCCTACTGGTCTGGGAGCTGAATAAAAACATAGAATATACCAGTTGTTTCTCTTCCCACAAAGATGGTAAAAGCCAATCGAGGGAATGGGCGAAAATCATAGGCATCATGTCATAGGCGATGCGGCTAGCAACCCATCACTATTTTGATTCCACTTTCCATCTATACGCCCTCAGTGTTATGTAAGGGAAAAAGACGTGATTTGTGTATGTATGTATGTAGTCTTGAACGTGAACAATCAGAAAATGGCGAATTTATATACCTACAATTTCTTACCAAATGAATCGTAATGATGGGTTTGTGTTAAAAACTAGACGTTTGCAAAGTCTTTCACGACAATATTAGTTCATAAGAAACTGTCATTTTATTGGTATGTACAGTCGGTTCTCCAACTTATTATGTATCCTGTTTTTTTAAAGTAAGTATCAAAAGTGGATACCTACTTATTGTATTGAATCGATTGTACGTCAAACGTTTTTAGTAAGGTCATTAGTTATTTTTGACACGAATTTATTTAATAAAAATACAGATTACAAATTAAATCTTCGATGTCTATGCCCTCTATGCCTATGTTTTACAGTGAACTTTTTGACGGTCCATTTTTTCCGTTTCGTCGCCTTTGTCCGTTTTGATGTTTTTTTTGGTCTCTTTGTCGTCTTAGGGTATTTAGTAATGTGCTTCGGTGATTTGGATGTAGTAACTTTATCAGACTCTGTTAATTTATATCCTATTGTACTGGTTATCCACCATGGCTCAGTTCGTATTGAGCTCGTAATGTCGATCCACGGTTCCATAGTTGTTGTCGTTGTTTCCATCGGTATTTCTGTTGGTGGTTTTGTACGGTAGTTCGTAACATCTTCTGGATAGTCTACTATGGTTGACAAGGTTTCTTTTGATGTCTCTGTTATTTCTGGGTAATCTATAATCACAACTGGCATTTCTGTCGGTTCAAAATATTCTTCTGTTGTTGTTGTAACGTACAATCCCGTTGATTCTTTTGTTGTTTCTAGATCAGGTCTAGTTATTGGATCTTCGAATATAGTGGTCAGAGTTTTTGTTGAATTCAAGCATAAATCTAATTTTCCTTCCAAGTGTGATTGAAGCTGAATGTATTGATTTAACAGTTTAAGGTTGCTTTCAATACGACTCGTGTTTTTTTGCAATTTAATAGCTTTTTCTTTGATTTCTGAAAGCAGTAAAGAAATAAAATAACACAAAAGTAGTAGCTAAGCACTTTTCACCTTTTTCTTAATAAATAAATGAATGTCAACCTTTTTACTACCTTAAATTTTTTATCTTACCTTACAATTACAATACACAGCCACTTGGGCTTTACTATGTTTCACGATTTTCTAAATAAACTATACTCAGTGGCAAACAATTTAGCAATTTAGTTCTTCCTTGCTGGTTTGGGAGTAAAAAAACATAGAATGTACCAGTTGCTTCTCTTCCCGCGCCGATGGTAAAAGCCCATCGAGGGAATGGGCGAAAGTCTAAGGAATCATAATTATAGGCGATGCGGCTAGCAACACATCACTATTTTGAATCCCCTTTCCACATATACACTCACAATCAAGCTAAACGTGGGCTTTAGATCTTGTTACCTTAGGCTTTAACGTGATTTGTGTATGTTAAAAAAAAACATTTATTTACAAAAAGTAAAACAAATACTTGCCTTTATAATAATTAGTAAACCATCCGAGGGCTGCTTTATTTTTATAAAATTCTGTAAAATTTAAATTGTTATTGTAAAACAGGTACTTAAATAAATGACAACTCGACAGACTATCAAAAGGGTGATAGAGTTTCTCGGCTCAACTATTAGTCTGTTACAGTGATGTATTTTTAGACTGCTATTACAACAAATAGTAAAAAAGGAAGCTAAATAAGAAGGTCCCTTTCAAATAACGTGTTTTTTCTGCAGTTTTGCTCGACCCTCATAATAAAATAATCTAAAAGTAATCTGCCCCGACCGGGGATCGAATCCGGGACCTCAAGCTTCATAGTCAGGTTCTCTAAACTAGACTATAAGGTAGTCTGAACTGATTATTGACGCAGTTATAAAGCTCACGTTTATTCAAAACTCTATAAATCATGTCTTAACGCCTTACGGGGTAGACAGAGCCTACTAACTATCACAGATACTGAGGATCTAGTAATACTGTGCTTTAACGTTATTATAATTACCATTTTTCTGCTTTACATAACAAGTACATGAGCTTAAAGTAAACAAAATAATAACAGTTAAGCAACGCATTGTCCATCATACCAACTTAAGGATTTAACCATTTATTGAAATATTGACTATTTCATGCTTCCAATGCATCGATTAGTAAGTATTAGTAGTAATAAGTAATAATAATTGGCTCTTAATCGATTATAAATTTAAGTATGTGTGGAAAAATGACGAACTCAACTTTGCACTGGAGCTAATATTACCCTCAAGCCGTTTCAGTACGGAAAAATTACACCAGCTTCGATTTTTCTTTATCCACTTGAAAGCAAAAAAGACGCATATAAAAAATTGTTAGTTGAACACAAAAGGGACACATTTGAAACCTTATACAAATTACATACGTTTTTATATGCAAAAACGACTGATTTTTGAATTGTGTCCTATTTGCATTCAGTGCAATATGGAATTTATAACATTTTGACGAATGAATCCGTAGAAAGCGTCGCGCCATGGTCACGCTACCTAAGAGTGATATCACTGATATCCGTAGCTAGGACAAGTTATCACAAAAATAGATACGGACACTGATTAAAATTCAACACAGTAAGTAAGTAAACTCTTTATTGTGCAAAGTAAACATAAAAAAAATACAATTAAAAAAAATATATGTTAAGTAAGGGTCTTTGGTCTTTTAGCTTTTTAATGTGTCTTCTTCTTATTATTATTTGTGGCGTATCAAGTCTTTATAGCGCGACGACAACTTCGCCAATGTCAAAGTAACAAAAATATAATTAAAAAATCTTGTGACATAATGTATCGGCAACGTTGTACGGTAGAACACGGTCAAAAGACCCCTCCCCCCTGTCGGGTTCTTAGCCAACGGATAATGATATCCCTCAGAATCTGCCAGGAAATCATTAACCGATGCCCAGGGTGCACCGGACCAAACGAACCGCAAGCTCTTGAACACACGCGGAGGTAACCCGACTCGCACCCCAAATAAAGAGTTATACATACTATCATACAGTCGTAATATTCTAACTAAGATTTTGACTAAACAGTATATTTTCTTATTTGACCTTTTTTAGTTGCATTTCTGTCGTAGTCATTGTGCTATTAGCTACCGTGCGATTCTTTTGCGATTACCTGACCGGGCTATGGATGTCACTGCACAAAATAGTAACTCATTTCCGTACATTTCCCTACAAGATTTGTAAAGTATTTTGCGTGTCCTACGGATCCGCATATGAATTACGAAACTAGACCTTGGTTTTTAGGCAAAGTTGAATTTATCAGTCAGAAAATGGCAAATTTTCATACAATTTCTGACCTAATTAATTGTAATAATTAAATGAGTTTATGTGTAAAAAACTAGACTTTTGTCATGTATTTAATGACAACATCAGTTCATAACAAACTGTAATTTTATTGGTACAGCCGGTTCCCCAACTTATAATGTATAATGTATCCAGTTTTCTTACTGTAAGTATGAAAGTTTACTCTTTCTTAATATGCCCTCTCAATAGTTCAAAGGTTAAGTGAAAGGAATCCTTTTAATGGATAAGTTTACCTTTGTGCATTTATGTTGTCCTGTATTCATCTTCATGTTTTATGTACAATGAAGAAGTTGATACTTGTGGTATTGGTATTGGTATATGGTACTTTTGGTATTGAACCGATCGTACGTCAAACTTTTTTTGTAGTAAGGCCATTTGTTATTTTGGACACGGATTTATTTATCAAAAATACAGATTACAAATTAAATCTTCGAGTTTTACGCCCTCTAGGCCTGGTTTTCACGGTGAACTTTTTGACGGTCCATTTTCTCCATTTCGTTGGTTTAGTCCGTTTTGATGGTTTTTTTGGTCTCTTTGGCGTCTTAGGGTGTTTATTAGTCTGTCTTGGTGATTTGGATGTAGTAACTTTTTCAAACTCTGTTAATTTATGTCCTATTGTACTGGTTATCCACCATGGCTTAGTTTGTATTGAGCTCGTAGTATCGATCCACGGTTCCATAGTTGTTGTCGTTGTTTCCATCGGTATTTCTGTTGGTGGTTTTGTACGGTAGTTCGTAACATCTTCTGGATAGTCTACTATGGTTGACAAGGTCTCCGTTGATGTCTCAGTTATTTCTGGGTAATCTGTAATCACAACTGGCATTTCTGTCGGTTCAAAATATTCCCCTGTTGTCATGTCGGAGTTTTGTGTTGGTTCAAAATATTCTTCTGTTGTCATGACTGACTCTTCTGTTGGTTTAAAATATTCTCCTGTTGTCATGGCGGACTTTTCCTTTGGTTCGAAATATTCTTCTGTAGCCGTAACGAATTTTTTTGTTGGTTCAAAATATTCTTCTGTAGTTTTGATTGACTTTTCTGAGCTTATAATGGGCATTTTTGCTGATACTTCTTGTGTTTCAATATAATCTTCTGTCGTTACAACTGGTTTTTTCGTTGGTTCGATGTCTTCTTCAGTTGTTAAAGTAGATTTTGTCGGTACTTTTGTTGTTTCAAAATAATCTACGGTTATTGACACATGACCTTTTGTTTGGACGTCATCCGTTTCAACATAATCTTCCGTTGTGGTAGCAAGTATTTTTGTTGATATATTTGTTGTTTCTATAAAATCCTCTGTTGCCGTAACTGGCCTGTTCTTTGGTTCTTTTATTGTTTTTGATTTCATCCTCAAACAGAAGTCCAATTTCTCTTCAAAGCGCGCTTGAAGCCTAATATATTCGTTTACCCTAATGATATTATTTCTGGTGGTTTCTAATTTTGAGAGTACTTGATATATCTTGACTTTGATTGCTGAAACAATAGATCATGGCGATTTAGTTTTAGCTAGGCTTTTTTTCTCACGAGAGTAATACTCATTTTATTTTGATTTGCTTTAATTTGATTTCTAGGTACAATAAATAAAATGGTCTGAATATGAAATGTTTTCAATTGAAAATAAAGGTACGGACAGACGTGCTCATTAGTAGGACAAATCAACCGATGTTTTATTTTCGAGCATGCTACCCGAGACGCGGGTAGAAGGTGGGGGAGGGTTACGTTCGCAAACCATGCTTATTTATGAGTGTGCTCAAAACAAGCATGCTTATTGCTGGCTAACGTGAACAGTTACAGAGCATGCTAATTTTAAACAAGCTTATGAGCATGCTTTTTTGAGCACGTCTGTCCGTACCTAAATGCAAATGCTAAATATCTAATTACAATCTATCTCTTAATGACTTGCTTTACGTTTAAATAAATCCTTATTGCTATTAAGTCAATAAAGAATTTACATTGTTTCTTTTTAGCACGCTTCATTTTAGACCATATCTTGCTTACCGTCATCATCATCATCAACTTACGCTTACCTTGTTTTTCAAAAGACGTTCTTAAAGCTGACTTATCTTTTCGACCGACTGAAAGAAATAATCAAAAATATAATATATAGATTGTATTATTGGCCACTGCAGCTGATACTTGAAGGGTACGATAGTCTTTTATTATTTTGTAAAGCCAGAGTTTCGGACCAGCAATCAAGACTTACTAAATAATTAAATTGTTTTACCATTTCCGACTCCAGTGACGAAAGACACACTTATAACTAAAAAAGTGACAATAGTCAAGGAAACCATTGTCCATGCTCGTATAGTATCATATTAACGTTAAAAATCCACTATTTAATGAGAAAATTAACTAAGCATTGCTTGTGATTACCAGGAACGAAATTAACACCTTGTAAGAGTTTCAATTAGTTTTTAATCGATTCGAGTCCAATTAAAGTCTACGGGTAAATTTCTCACTCAGACACGTCAATTAAATTAAGCAAATTACCCAATTACAGCGTTGAAATTCAGAGAACACTTGAGCTACAATGTAAAACAATTAGAATTACGAATTTGCAGTTGTGAACATTCTAAACCTTACAGTTTGACAACAAATATAATGCGCATCGGCAGTATTCGTTTGCGCAGAGAAGCGCAGACCAGTTTCCGATGGTAGCCGAACGTGTAAATAATCTATGGCGGCATTAGCGCACGGCCCGGCCGCCATGTTGGTACGAAATCGATCGACCAATAACAGCGCCAGAGTTTAGCGCGCGTAGAATTCTATTTTATCATTGGTGTATCGTAATTTCCCGCGCTACTAAAATTGGTCTACTGCGCAGGTACATCGTGGAGCATTATTTTTGCTGTCAAACTGTACTTTGAAAAAGATCTATGATTATGATGGAACGTAATTAACCTTAAATATCAGTTTATTAGTAACTAGCTTCTGCCCGCGACTTAGTCTGCGTAGAATTATCTATACTAATATTATAAAGAGGAAAAATTTGATTGTTTGTTTGTTTGCATTGAATAGGCTCCGAAACTACTGGACCGATTTTAAAAATTCTTTTGCCGTTAGAATACATTATCACTAAGTGACATAGGCTACTTTTTACCGCGGGAAAATACCTATTCCTACGGGAAAATTAATTTATCGCGGGCGAAGCTGCGGACGGAAGGCTAGTACATTATAAACCTTCCTCTTGAATCACTTTATCTATTAAAAATCGCATCAAAATCCGTTGCGTAGTTATAAAGATCTAAGCATACAAATAGGGACAGACAGACAGACAGCGGAAAGCGACTTTGCTTTATACCATGTATTGATTCAAAAAGACAAGGGGAACATAATAACCGGCTAAGTGCGAGTTGGAGTCATGCACATAAGGTTCCGTACAGACGAATATGTAGATACATACATACTTACACAAATCACGTCTTTATCCCTTACGGGGTAGACAGAGCCTAAGGTAACAGATACCTACAGGCCACATTTAGGAAGATTGTGGGCGTATAGGTGAAAAATGAAATCAAAATAGTGATGGGTTGCTAGCCTCATCGCCTATAACATGATTCCTCTGATTTTCGCCCATTCCCTTGATGGGTTTTTACCATCTGCGCGGGTAGAGAAGCAAATGGTACATTCCACGTTTGTTCTTTGCCAGACCAGCATGGAAGAATATGTAAATGTAGTGTCAAAATGTAACGGTAAAACGGCCGTATCTAACTAGTTACGAATACTAGATCTTATACCTTTAAACGAGCAATTCTTGTACAGATATCATCATCACTACATAGTATGAAACACAATTCAATATTTTAAAAGATATAACATTCTAAATATGCCATCGTCAAGGCCATCGTCAAGTAACAATTTATTAGTTGTTTTAATTTCTATTAACTTAATAATCCAAATGTGTATGTAGTTATGTATGTAATAATCCAAACTACATTTAGGTTTGCAATACAAAAATAACAATTATATTTTCCTTGTCGTTCAGTAATGTTGTGAATAAGGTGATAAAACCACTTTAAGTTTATTCAAAACTTCATATATAATAATTCCACGAGAAATTGTCATCAACGTTCCATGGATTTTCAATGTTTTTGCACAATTTATTTTTTATTGGATACGGATTATATTCATCTGAATCATAATATGAATACCATGGAGCTGTTCGCGCTTTCGAATATTTGGTTGCATCAAGAGATTCAGAATCTGACGAATCGTCTGTCGTCTCTGTATGGTCTTCTATGGAATCATACTCTGTATCTGTTTCGCCATAATATAATGTCTCAATCGATGTCTCCGTTCCACGTATTTCATCTGATTCAATTGTCGATATCACTATCGGCACTAGTTCTGTTATCTCTCTGTTTTCTCCTAAAAAAAAACATTTATTAAAGTTATCGCACACATAACCGCTCGGCACCAGATCAACCAGGCGTCAACCATACGCAAGTTCGTAACGGAAGCGACTCGGTGCCTTCGAGAAGTCCGCGCGGCTACAGCGCGCTTACCGTGAGCCGGCGACTGGTTGACGGCTAGCGGTCAACGTCGACGGTAGGCGCTGTCAGAGAGGCAAGCGGCGGGGCCTTCGCGGGCCGCCCGCGGGGGAACCACCTGAGGTCCGCGCGCCGTCCCCGCGGCGGCGGCTCGACGTAAGCGCGGTGACAGCGAGTTGCCCACGCACTGCTAGCTTATGCCTATTGCCGTTCCGAAGCCGATAAGTGTGCGTTGCAGTATGGAGTTTCATACAAAGAATACTGTGCGGGTGCCGTGCCGGCGCGGAGCGGTTATGTGTGCGTCAACCATTAGGTACAACAATATTGACAGATAGAAGTTAAGTTGACAACAGATTAAAGACTAGAAGGCATATGCATAAGTCAAATTTATTATCTACATTTATTTGAAGCCGGACGTATGTGAATAACACTTCCGTACGATAATTAAATTGAAATAAAATATTATTCATAATTATATATTTTTTATAGTAATGGATTGAAAATGGTTGTGTTTCAGGTTCGAGTCATTTTAACCCACTTCAAAAAAGGAGGAGAATCTCGATACGGATGACTTGTTTTCCAAGCTGTAGGCTTATTACCTAACTCGCTCGCAATCGCCATCGTGTTCATTTTGACAGTTCATGTATGGGCTGACAATTGGCATCGGAATCAGCCAGCTGTCACATTCATACAAGAACTGTCACAATGAACACGATAGCGATTGCGAGCGAGTTACATAATAAGCCTACTGGTGTGAAAGTTTTTTTTAAGATAGCTTTCATACAAATACAAATGACCTCAAAATATAAAACGCTTAAAATGTCTTCTGAACCAATAAAATACTTACCAATTTCTTTATGTGGTTTAATTGCATGACTGTGTTTACCGATCATTAAAAAAATTACGATTGTAGAGTCAAATAACATTGCTGTAATCATTATAACAATTGTAATGCACCCACCGAAGAAAAAATGCTAATAACAACGACTAATGAAGCGTCTAACTGTTAACTTGTACATAATAATTGAACTCACTTTTTAATTAAGGAAAATAATTAATATTTTTACTCGCTGTAGCTTAACTGTAACTTTTTAAGAAATTTTAATAGTGGATTTTCTTATAATTATGTGTCGAATGATCAAAATAATAAAAAAATAAAAACAAATTGGCCGCCAAGGGCTCTTTTACATGTCTTTTTTGAAACTACCAGCGCATTCGGAAAGACCATCATTGCCAAGAAGAATGCGTCGCAAGAAACTTGGCAGAGAGTCATTTTTTCAAAATAAAATACAATAGGAATACTTAAATTAAATACATTTATAAAAGGGATGTACCTATAAGGTCCCCGAACCTTAAATTATATTAGTCAATAGTAGAGATGAATCAATAATAATGCAAAAAATTCCAGTAAGCATTTAAATACTCCTATAGCATTAGTCATTCACCGTTGAAGGGCAGGTTTGCTTATCGCTTTTAACTTTTCTTCCCATACGACTGCGTACTCATTAAATAAACTCACTATAGTTATTTGTGTCATAATGGAGTAAAATGATGTATTTACTGCGAGGACGCTACATTAAATCCAGAATGTAGCGAAGGATTCTACAATAGAATCCTGAGCGTAGCGAGTGATTCTAAAGTATAATCCTGAGCGAAATGAGAGATTCAAGTGTTAACGCCCAAGATGGAAATAATTTTACTCCTGAGTGGTTCATACAACTTTTCACACCGAACATTAAAAAACTTAAAGAGATAATTCTAAATATAATTAAAGAGCTAGCAGCATAGAAAATGACGTAGTTTTACAATTATCAATTTCAAAAACTTGCATTTGCAAAAAGACACTTAGAACAATTTATTGCATCACGAAATTATCAAACTTCCGCCTGATTTCTTTTTTCTGTCTGTCAGGCAATTTGCTGAAACCCGTTATTTAAAAAAAATATATAAAATAATAATGAAACGCTCCGAGTATTATAATTTTACACCACTTATAAGATAGGCGAAATGCGGTTACCTACCGAGACTTTTGAAAAATAGGTACTTGTGTAATGATATAAATATAAACAAATTCTTAAATGGTTAATCGATCTCTTTACAAATTCTCACTTCTTAAATTTATAAGATTGTTTTTAAATAAAGTGGGTAATTAATGAACTAAATGTTATCTTAGAAGTGGGTAAATAAATAAAATAAGCAAATTTTGTATTATAGCATTGTTTTATTGAACGTGTTGATGGTTATTTTTCATTTTGCAAATAGTTCTAGTCACTTTAAAATAGGTATTCAATTTACGAACAAGAACAGTATCAAGTGACCAGTTGCAAATAATCTTCAGTTTTTGTGCCTAAAAAAGCATGAATTTGGTTTTGTTTCAGTTGTGGTACTATTTAATTATATGATTATCCAATTTTGTTTCTACTCGATCTTGAAATTCCAGTATCCCTTTTAAACCCTTGATCTTCACTTTTAACGCCTTTAGCTCCGTCTCAGCCTTGTTTGCTTTGTCTATCATATCTTTCTTGTCTATGAAAATAAAACAGTTATTTATATTTAAAACGATGCTTAACCTTAAATGAGGATTAAATAGCAGATTTACGATTTTTCTGAGAGAGCTACAGGTGAATGCAAAAACACTTCAAGTATGTGTATTCCAGTCTTCGCGTAAATAAATAAATATTCGAAGTAATTAAGTATGTAAGTAAGTATTTATAGTTATTGTACAAAAATAAAGAAACAAACACAATTGACAGACAAAGAGTGAGTTTACAATTACAAAGAATGATAGTTACAATTTGAACTCTTGGCAATTTATATAACTGATGTGCGTTTCCATTTATTGGCCTTGAAGGAAGATCGGTGTGCTTACTCCAAATGATAAATATTTTTTCTGCTTTACTCCGTTTATTACTGATTAAGTACCTACACATTAATTTACAATAGCGAGCAAGAGACTACGCCGGTTCACTGATTTGAACTTTTTTTTATATGTGCTAACAAATATGCTTACAGCACTTAATGGTCCCAACGGAAGACCAGCGCTGGCTGTAAGGCCAGTATTATGCTGAGGAACCATTTCGTGACATGTATGTTCTTGTGTTTTTACTTTTTTTTTAATTTATGCTACGTAATGTCACTAATAAATGTTTTCTTCTTCTTCTACTACTGACGCTATGGGCGAGATAGCTGGCGCGTATTAGCCATATCGCAAGCAAAGCAATCCTCTATCGCTACAGTGTCTTCTTACTAGCTGTTTAAACAAATCGATTCCACCTATTTCTTACGAAGTTAAATGCTTTTTTTTAAGAAAAACTATTTTGGATCTTGTTTTAAATACTCTTAGCCCTCACATACATTCCCATCGTCCCAAGAATAAGAATGCTGATTGAATATATAGACCTCGGTAGGTAACCAAGAGAGCTAAACCTTCTAAAATAATATTCAAAATTACTCATAGATACGTTGTACTTCATGTGTACTTTATGACCAGTAGCGTGACTATAGTATGGCAGGCTCTTAGCTCTATGGGACCCCGAATGGGCTGCGCCAAGATCACAGACGACACGATGATGCACTCCATTTTAGTAAGGAAGGATCTGATGAATTTGCCACGGGCCTGATACGTTACAGTTACGCCACTGTCTCTGACTCTCTATCTATCGTTGAAATGGTTAAATATTGATCAGCAAATTAACTAAAACCTTAAAACTTACCATTTCCACTAACCAACGCTATAGCAATCAACAAAATAAAACAGATTCTTGAGAAATTCATGACTGAATTAACAGGAGAGATGTTCACTCAAAAATGGTACTTGAAAGTAAATATGCAGCCAATTTTAGCATGAAGTGGAACATTGATTATTAACTACCAGGTAGTGATTTTAATATTTTTTGACAAGCTCTGAGTTATGGATGGATTTGGCTAACAATCTACCTAAAGCTTTAAATTTATATCCCATACGCAGTAACAGACAGTTATACTTTGTATGTTTGCATGCTTCTTTGCCGGTGGTAATCTCTGGAAATATTGAACAATATCCCTTAACGGGGTAAACAGAGCCTGAGGTAATAAGACCTAAAAGCAACGTTTAGCATGATTGTGGGCGTAGGTGGAAAAGGAAATCAAAGGGGGTTATTACTTCCTCTCCTGCGCCGCGCCGTCGGTCTACTCTCCCTCCGTCTTACGAATTTTCGATCAGGTCACGTGTCCTGACGCGAGTTTAACATTTTTTACCCATCCCAAAAAAGTGCACAACGCCGCTACAGAAGTTTTCAATAGAAAAATTCTTTAATAGAAAGCCTCATCACCCCTTAACGTAGATCCATTTTACATCATATAGCAGTCCAGAATAAATAGGCTAGTTTTCATCTCAGAGGGTTGTATAATGGTATCCAATGCATGTACCTACATCCTATCTATTAGAAGCCATACAACACTGCAAATCTGGCAAAAATGACTTTCCGTTGTCAAAACAAGACACCCGAGTTGGTATAATGAATACGAAAAAAAGGTTCAGGTTTTCAAATTGTCTCCCGAGCGCAGAGGTTGCTTCACGGGCAGGTGAGTAGTGGCGGTTAGCGTCGAATCGAAACTACCTACTAGACTATACCTGTTTTAGCCGCAACCATAGCCTTCTCTACTGTCTGCTACAAGCCGTGCTATTAGGTTTGGCAACGTCGCATCTCTACGCTAGGTTCACAAGCGACGTTGCCAAACCGCTATAGCCATGTCGTAGCGGTTTGGCAACGTCGCTTGTGAACCTAAGCATAAAAATGCGTCGTTGCCAAACCTATAGCACGGCTTGTAGAAGACAATAGAGAAGGCCATGTCGAAACCAAAAATAAAAAAATAAAATCGTGGGGTACCTAGTAATGCATATTTTACAACTAGCGTTCAAATTAACTGTTGTATAATCATATTCAGCAAACTAATTCAGTCTAAAAACTCAGTTGAGGTCGTAGTTTTAGCACATTTTCTATTAACCAAAACTCCAGTTTAATAATGGAACTCGCTGAAACGAAAACCAAGCGTTCAATCGGACACTAGTGACGGTTACTCGACCAACTTTGGGATGACGGTGAGAGTGAGTAGCTTTTAATAAAATAAAAAACAACACATTTTATATTTAACTACGTTTATTAGCATGCCTACCGCCATATTTTTAATAGCTTTGCTAATAGGGCCTGATATATGAGCGAGATGATCGGAAATAAAAATCATAAAAATTAGAATATTATTAAATAGGGATGTGCTGATTGGCATATACAGTTGTCACAGTTGATGGGTTTTGAAATTTTCTTTTGCAGATTTAGGAGTATCGTAAAGACATTAGTTTTCTTCGTTGCTGCTGCGGTCGAAGCGACGGCCAGGTCGTCGCTTCTTGTGAGCATACTTGTTAAGCGATAGTTTCTTCCCTTTAGGCAGTTTATTTCCTTTAGGCTTCTTCGAGTACCTGTGCCATTTTTTATTTGATGGCTTCGCTAATTTCTTCGCTTTTAATTTACTCGGAAACATTTTTACCAAGATCAAGTCTAGTTTTCGTTCTATCCGCATGTGGTTGTCTATCACGCTCCTGAGCGAAGTTACGTCAATCTCGATTTCACGCAAATCGTCTAGAGCATTGTCCAGGTATCGGTTGGCCTCTAAAAAAAAATTTTATTGAAAAAAAAACAAAAGAACACTAAACTAAGGGCCTGTTTCACCACTGTCTGTTAAGTTCCAGTTATCTATGTTGACATCTCTGTCTGTTTCGGAGTAATAAATAGAGACGGAATCATAGATAACCGACACTTACAATTGCAGGGTCTCAAGAGAGAGTAGTAAGACAGGCTCTAAATATACAAAATGTTGTGTCGGACGTTGATAAGGTCGCAGTACACAAGGGTTAACGTGCGTCCGCTTAGCAAAATTATCACGAAGCTTGCACGTATGAAATTTTCTTGCAATGGCATGGCTTACAGGTATATTTATACTTTTTATCCTGGAAAATGGCGAAGTTCTTGCGGAATAGCGATTCATTCCTCACAGTCACCGTCATGTATAACAACTACATAACAATACAATATACTATGTTCGGTTACCTTTAACGCTGCATGCTAGAAATCAAAACGTCATATTTTTTATAAAAATATAATTTTTAGTAAAAAGTTTTTGTTGACTGTACTTGCAATGTCCTACAACGTACATAGTGTATGTAGGTACACCCCATTTCAAGCCAATCCAGCCACTAAAATAGGTTAAAAATATTTTGCAATTTATTAAACATACAACTAACACATTCAAAGCTACGAGAGTAATTTTATTGCATATCCTGTTTCTTCTCTCTGGCAATGGCAAACTTCAAAGTGCCACATACAATACAGTATGCTTAGTGTTGGTTTTCGGTCACAAAATCCGTCTCGAACGCGTTATAGTTTGGTGCCGTCTCGATCAGCAAGCGGCGCTGCCAATTATTCCATAGTAATTGAAACGTTTACGTGAACGCGTTTGAGACGTTTTTTATATGCGAGAACTTACACTGGAGGCTCAGATAAGTGGTTTAGAATGCGGGCAACTTTTTATTAGAAAGGAGAACATATATTTTTTAATAAAATAATTATTTACCATTACTGAGAGAGACACATGCAATCAATAATGTGAGACAGAACTTATAGTAACGCATGGTTGCTGAAATAAATAGGATTTAGCCGTTAAACCGCTTTTTATACGAATGCGAAATGAGTCGTGTTCAAATAAATGACCATTGATTGCTTGGAGCAAAGAAAATGTTCGTAATTATGAATGGGCAATACAAATATGTAAAGTATACAATTTACCTACAATAATAATTAATAATTATAATCCGGGTTATTTACTTCCCACAGGTGGGAACAAGAACACGAGAAGTTTTAAAATTAGTTATCTTAAAGTTTTTTTGTTCCGAAGATGTAAGGTTATCTTTTAATTAGAAATGAAAGAAAAAATCTCGTCTAAAACAAAATTACACGTGTAATAAAATTATTAATTACTAGCTTCTGCCCGCGACTTCGTCTGCGTTGAATTATACATATAAACCTACCTCTTGTATCACTCTATTTATTAAAAAAACAGCATCAAAATCCGTTGCGTAGTTTAAAAGATATAAGCATACATAAACACAGACAGACAGACAGACAGCCAGCGGAAAGCGACTTTGTTTTATACTATGTAGTGATATAATAAATTCTTAGTAATGTAAAAATAATTATTGTAGAACAATTGACAACATTTGACCTAGTCCCAAACTGAACTAAGCTCGTACTAGGCAACAGATAAACGTACTTTTGTATGTACGAGTACATAAATACATACATACATTCAAAACTTGGGCGTATTCGTATTCTCCATACATAATTATGCTTTATCCGGGAATCGAGCCCGGGACGTCAAGCTGAGTAGTCGGGTTCTCTAACCACTAGGCTATCCGGTCATCACCATTTTTACCCGACTTTACCGAAGCCCAAAACGAGAGTTATTATATACCAACTACTATCTTTTTTATTACATGCATACAATATATCACGTCTTTATCCCTTACGGGGTAGACAGAGCCTAAAGTAACTAAACCTTAAGGGCGTAAAGCTGATGATAATAATCATGACATATCTTTCAATTACAATCGGGTACCCAATCGCAGTTATATCAAAGAGGAAGAGATTTTTGACAATAAAAAAACTACGAAACTATTATTTAATCATTTATTTGTTGAGTCGCTTTTACACTGCCCGTTTGTCTTTTACTTAGCTTTTTGGAAGTTCCAGTTTAATTGGCTGGATAAATGTGATCGTAGCTAAAACATGGCAAATAGATTGAATGGAGAGGGAAAATGGTAAAATAATTGAAACTGGCAATGACATTATATTTTTGTATACTAGTGGACCGTTCCTCGAAGCCACAAGTTACAATTTTCCAAGTGTAAACTTGAAACATCGGTCAAAAACTCAACCATCAATTGGTTGATAAAACTTGACTTGTAAACTTGTAAGTTTTAGTTCGATAAACGAGCCAATGTACCATTTCTAGTGTGATATACTACCGTCCAAAGGAAAAATGCAGTAAGTCAGCATGCAGCTCATATGTACATACTGCGTTTTTCCTTAGGAGGGCAGTATAACTGAAATATTAAATAGCAGACATTACTTTTCCTCACTGCTGACATCAAAACGGCGGTCAAGTCGTTGATTTTTATAATACTTTTTAGTGAGTAACAATATTTTCTTTCCCGGCCTCCTTGTGAACCTTGGCCTCCCTGGCTTTGCTTGACTTCCGAATTTCGGATTTCGTTTTCCTTTTAATGATTCCGCTTCAGATTTCCCCAGGCACAGGTCTAGCTTTCGTTCGATGCGTTCGTGGTTGGCCATAACAGCTATCAGGGCAGCTACGTCTAGGTCGATCTCACGCATCTCCGCGAGAGCCTCATCAAGATGGCGGATGGCCTCTTGAAACAAAAAGAAACAAAAGAAGGTTGATTGTAAAGAGTACAATTTGCACCAATTTGCTATTGCTCCATCATCAGTCAAAATTTCGGTGCAATGCCCGTGGTCCAACTAATTGGTTCAACCCGGAAAGAATGTTGCCATTATTTTGAATCACTTAATAATATTTTAATACAAAAATAGGTAGGTTAGTTCAGGTAGGGAATGCAAAGTTCGGCGATGACCGATGATTGAGATGTGATGACACACTTTCAGAACAGAGGACAGTGGTTTCAAATCTTTGCTCACTTATCAATTTCAATGATATTTAAATCAGTTTGAGTTCGATTTTTAAAAATACTTAATAACAATCGATTCTTCGTTTACCTTTGGGTTTGCAGGCTAGAAATAAAAATAAACAGAGTTCAGAATTATTGTTGTTTACACGGTATTAGCATCGTCGGATTATTTTAGATTCACTACCATATGGCATTATATCAGCGCTTAATGTTGTCCAAAACTCTTTCCCTCAACAAAGTGAGGCTCCAATCTGCTGCTAAGCAGTGACTCCACACGATTCTTAGTAGGCCATTCATGCAAACACACATCTAAAAGGCGATTCAGTGCAGACTTGAGGTATTGTAACGAAACGCGTTTGATTTAGTTTTAGAGAAACAAAATTAATCTGTAGAAATTTAAAAATAGTTTATTTTTAAAATTAACTATTTACCTACCATCACCAAGGGAAGCATATACAATCAAAAAAGTAAGACATATCTCACAGTAACGCATGACTACTGAATTAAAACGAAATTTACTGTTAAGCCGCTTTTTATACGAAGGCGTAACGAGTCGTGTTCAAACAAATTACCAAATTGATTACTTAGGACCAAAGAAATTCAAATAAAATCATTTACAAACTAGCCAAGTCTACAAAAAAAAAACCAATCAAAATTTTCTAATGTTTTCACTGAAAAATGTAATGCAATCGCAACTTTAGAACCAAATTTGGTTTCGCCAGGCATTCTCGCTTTCACCCCCGGAGCTAGCCGGGTTCGCCTTTGACGGGTACATCAAGGTGGACAGGTTGTTTTTTTTTTTTTTTTTTTTTTTTATATGAATAGGAAGGCAAACGAGCAAGTGGGTCACCTGATGGTAAGTGATCACCACTGCCCATAGACACCCGCAACCCCGGAGGGATTGCAGATGCGTTGCCAACCTAGAGGACTAAGATGAAATGCCTCTTGTGCCCGTAATTTCCCCGGCTGTCTTACTCTCCACACCGGAACACAGCAGTGCAAGCACTGCTACTTAGCGGCAGGATTAGCGAGTAAGATGGTGGTAGCAATCCGGACGGACCTTGCACAAGGCCCTACCACCCGCTAAATTTGATGATGGTTGATGATGAGAGTAGCGAGGTTTTATGATGCCTAGTCAGGGGAAGTCAGTACGAAAGCACCTATAAAATATCGCTTATAATTAGCTAAGGACTGTATCAAATTCTGACTAGGTATGACTGACTGGTCTGACTAATTTTGGCGACTTGGCATATTTTCGAATTTTAACAATTCGTCATTTAATTTTGTGTTTTAAACTTGGCCGTTTTATCCCACTTGTTCGTGCCTGTTTTTTATTTAAGTAAGTACAGAACTGTGAATGTGATAATTGAAAAATTAATTTAAATAACACCCATACAACTTCAATTACACTTCACGTCATTGTGTGCCCAATTAATTAACCACACACAACATATGCACGGCACAGAACATCGAACGATCGAACAAATTGATAGCCCCTGAACTGTTGTGAAACCTTTTCACAGTAACTGTACATTGAATAGACAAGGTAAATTACTATCACGTTTACTGCTAGAACGCTCTGTAATAGGTCAAGTGTTTTTATATCATCTTAACCAATCCCACAATCAGACGCAATGATTTTTCTGTTAATATAATGCCTAATGTTATCTTTCTAACAGGCCGGTAGTATGCCCACATAGCCTTCGACCAAATCTTGGCCGCCACACTTCGTAACTATCTTTGACCATCTGGTGTGGGTCCGTCTTGTCAAGTGTTTCTCCTTTCTCCACTCCATGTGCAAGTGTTCAGTTGGGAACAGAAAATGTATGAAATTTCGAAATATATCATAGTTTTCAAAACCACGACTATAAGCAGCAGCACAAGTACAAATTTTAGATTTCCTGTGACTCGAAAATTTAGAAACACGCTTTGGAAAAAAAATAGACCTTGGCGGATTCATAAGTTAATTTCCGTTAGCATTCGAAATAACTACTTCATGAACTTTACCATCAAGTGATTCCCCACTACGGTAAGTAGATTGAATTTCGCACTAAGTATATGTTTTATTTGTACTTTTTGTTATGGATACCATAATATTACTAAAATGAAAACTGAGCCCTTTAGGACAAAACCCCAAATACAGACGAACAGAAAGATGGACGGCACGGTACGAATTAGAAAAGATTTACTTTATGACACTACAAATACTATATTAATATTAAAATAAACTATCTATAAAACATAGCTATTAATTAAAAATGCCTTTAACAACAAGAACTGCAACTGCACGAAGTTCCAGATTCAGAACTATATGGCGTCCTAACCCTTATTTTAGGCCTTCTGGTAGCCATGACCAAATTCTTCCTGACGGCAGTCTTACCAACCGTTGTCCTTATACGTTTCTCCTCGTTAATTATGAGTTGATTCTTCACAACTGGCATTATATTGGTACGTTTAATCTGCTTGGCAGGTTTGGTAACGTTCGCGATTATTTCAATGGCTTTGCTCTTGGCAAGTCTTTGAAGTGGTATACGCTTTGGCAAGATAAGACTCCATATCTTCCTTCTCCTCTTTGGGGCCGGTTCGCCGCTTCCACCTGCTTCGGTATTTGCTTGTGGTTTGTTAGTTTCAGAAGCATCTGCATCAGGGTTTTTGGTTTGGGAAGCCTCGTTGTGCAAAGCCAGTATATCGCTAATTCTTCTGATCTCTTTGTCGATAGCCTGCGATTCGTTCTCTTCCTGTATATTATCCATTGTAAACATTAAAATAGAAAAATTCTGTTAGTTTTCAAGTAAACGCAGATAAAATATGAGAAATATTTTGACTGTTCGTGTTTTTCTTTTTTGTTGACGTTGCGGCTATAAGTACCAGTTTTATTTCTATTGGGTTACAAGAAAAGAGTTTAACAATGTCTACGCTTTACAAAAACTGTCGGGCATTAGAGGGTGTTTTAATTGAAAGAATTTGAAGTTAGAAATATGAAAATTAGTTCACAGATTAATGTTAAATACGGAACCGGGGCTTTTTATCCTTCCACAGAAGCAAGCAACCTTCCATGCTGGTCTGGGAGCAAATAAAAAACATAGAATGTACCAGTTGCTTCTCTACCCGCGCAGATGGTAAAAGCCCATCGAGGGAATGGGCGAAAATATTAGGAATCATGTCATAGGCGATGAGGCTAGCAACCCATCACTATTTTGATTCCATTTTCCACCTATACGCCCACTATCTTGCTAAATGTGGCCTGTAGGTACCTGTTACCTTAGGCTCTATCTACCCTGTAAGGGATAAAGACATGATTTGTGTAAGTACAGAAGCAAAGCTGTGGGCAAAGCCAAATAATAAAAAAAACAGTTATTGAAAAAGCCAATATAAAAAGGTACTGATTTAGAACCGATTTTTCATCCTCAGATATGCACTTACCTGGCAGATACCTTTAGAGTTATTAGTCGAATACGGCCTATCTGAAGATCGGAAAATCGTTCCTCAGATTTTTAAAGGCCCTAAAGTTAGACCAAGCTTATACGAGTTCGTAACCTGTGTATCCGCTCACACAAACAGTTATCAATATGAAAGTGAAAGAGACGGATGGTACGACCTTCTAGTTTGGATTTTTGAGTAGCCCCATAGACTAGGCTAGGCTCTACGCTTGCTACGATATCCTCTCGATCTTATTTCTTATGATTATGAGCATATTTGGCGATCTCGAAGTGTTTAGCCAAATCAAATAATAAGCAGTTACCTTTCATTGAAAAATATAATCTTTTTTAAATATTAATCTAAACATTAAGTTTCTTACAAACTAACACAAGACTTACATTTTTCTGTTCTTGCCTAACCTGTCTACGTATTACATTTAGTTTTTAAATTCATACAAAATGATGTACCTATTCATAACATAATTCCAAATATTGCACTGGGATGAATTAATAGTACATTACACCCCGAGGGCGGTGAAACAAAGAATGTTGCTAGTTACGGCCCGGGGTGACGTAAATCATTTTTCCGGAAAAAATACTAAAAGTTTAACCGGAAAGTGTAGCATATACATTAATTGGCATTATGTGGTTGCTACAGACATGAATATTCACTTTTTTGAATGGTCATAGCAGGCAAGGTTTCAATATGTTTTTCTAATACAAGCTCTTTATGCTGAATCCACTTTTTTTCACTGTACTTACATTTTAATTCATTTATACACTATGTACTGTATACAATCGACATATAACAAATTATTATGTTTAACTATCTATTGTCAATATTTATAAGCGTCACTTACTGTATTTTATAAAATTCGATACTGTGATTGCCAAACGTTGAAGTTAAAACATTTTTATTTGTATTCGAAAATCTACATATAACACAGTAATAATATTTTTTACTAGAGATATACAAAGTCGTGGTCCACCTCAAACTTTTCGTGAAGTCGTTGCGGCAACTCTGATGCTATATTCGTTGGTATTTTATCTGCAAATAAAAGTTGTTTTAAAAAAACATAATTTACACGTTCTATTATTTTTGATGCAAATATCATTAAAAGATGACAGAAAGTGAAATTAAGTGAAATACGGAAAATATAAGTTTTAAACTACTAATTAGTCAGCGATTAGAAAGAGACATCCGTTATGACCTCTGACGTCATTTTGACATAGAGACTAATCTTTAATAGCTTATTATGTCGGTTGTTTTTATAGTTATTTGATAAATATTTTTTTATATTGTTTATTTCATAAATGAGCGTTTAATGACAGCCATGAAAAAATCATGAATATTCTCTATTCTACGCATACTAGGATGCGAGCAAAATTTCATAAAATTATGATCTCGACAAAATACTTTTAGATGAAGCAGCTGAAGTACTTAATATCCGTTCGTATGAAATTAAACGTCAAATACCATTTTAAACACGCTGCTTTACGAGTATATTAAATAACAAACCTACTATAGAAACAGCTAAAATAAATGGAAGTAAAAGAAAAATACTCCAGGATTATCCTAGAATTAAGTTAAACTTTTCATTTCGGCCGTATATTAGTTTCTCTCGGGCATTAACTTCCGATATGCCTAAACTAAAAGTTTACGCATTTACTATATTGTTCTAACTGGTAGAGATAAGTTTGTCTTCGTGCATATATCTTGTCTTTTTGGCAATTGTGTATGTTTCTTTATTTTTGTAGAATAAAGCATCTATTACTACTATTATTTTCTCTAATCAGTTTTCTACAACTTACCGTTACATCTGTACACCAGATTGGACCAAATGATCATTTCTTGTGAGAAGCAGAAGACGCCAAGTCGGCCTCCCTTCAGGGTCAAATCGTACACGTTCCCGGAGTCAGCTACCAGTTCGTTCCGCTCGTATATCTTCAGTCTGATGAGACCTATCTTGGGCCGGTGGATGAGACTCCAGCGGTACGCGGTCTTTTCGTCCCAACCCTTGTTTCGGGAATCCTTCCATAGCAATTCGACCTGAAAAGGATGGTTAAGATGCCATTTAAGAAACACATACTTTTATGAACCTCTGTCTTGATTAGCAACCCTGGCGCCACCTAGTTGTTGACTACATCAACGACGTGCGAATAGCTAGCGCCGGTGACGTCACACATGTTCTGCATTGCGCCAACGCTGTTTCTGAATGCGGATGCATAAATACAACTTCCAACTTTCTTTCTTCGGACTTCAGTCCCCAGGCATGACATCTGCCTGGAGAGATCTGTCTATTGTGACCTCTCCCCATACTTGCATCAAATGCAAATAGAAAGTTGGCATACTGCATGGTTCATGCTTCTGCGAGGTCCTGGCGGATTGCTTTTATCATCTGACTAATCATGCCACCAATCACAGTATTTGCACTGCTCTATTCAGGCATGGAGAGTAAAAGACTCTGTGAAATTAGAGGCATACTCAGATATATCTGGCAACACAATTAGAATCCTTTAATGTTGCAAGTAAGTGGTAATGTCCACTCAGTGTAAGATGACCCACCTAGCTCCTTTGCCATCCTCCAGAATAAAAATATAATAAAAGAGTTACCTGATCAGGAGTAGATTCCGTGTTCCACAGAGCATTCCTCAAGGTCTTTCCAGGACCGGTCTTGGAGTTGACCAGCTTCAGTTGGATGCCTGGCTCGGCCACGGCGCGGAAAGGCGTGGTCTGCCAGTACGTCTGGGTCTTCCTCTTCCACATTACCACGTAGAACCTTTTGTTGTTCTGATAGCTGAGAACAGTATAGTTTAAGAAGGTTACAACTCCAGCAGAAAAAGAAGGTCAATATTTCACAACATCAGGTTACACCACTTTAGTAAAATTTTGTCTACCAATTTAAGAAAGTCCGCATATAAAATATATTAACAGATGCAAACACCTACATACCTTAGTCATGGAATGTAATAACTTTCTCTATTGAAGAACTGAGTGATCAGGTGGAGGGTTTCAGAAATTTCTATTAGATTCGTCCAGCAGAATTTGGTGAAATTTAAATGTGTCCACATTGAAAACAATATACCCACTTTTCATTTCAAAAAGTAACAAAGTTTGAGAGCTGTCCACATTTTTTAATCGGTTAAAAGTATTAAGTGAATCTTTCCTCTGTCTGTCTTTCTGTCCCTATGTATGTTTAGATCTTAAAAATAACGCAACGGATTTTGATGCGGTTTTTTTAATAGAGTGATTCTAGCCGGATTCAAGAGGATGGTTTATATGTATAATTCTACGCAGACGAAGTCGTGGGCAAAAGCTAGAAGCTTACAATAAAATGGACCAGGCTCTCTACACGGACCTAGGAGCTTCACGGGATCGAAATCCATCCCAAGAAAACCTGTTTTATTAGCAGTAACTTACCCAAAAATGAATCCAACATAGTCATCGTCGATTTGCGTATCAACGAACAGGGTGCCTTCGAAGTCGACCCCACCAAAGCTTTCAAAGCCCACCGCCAGCCCAGGGTCTGAGTTGAGTGTCTGGATAATCTCAGCCCCTTCGTTGTTCACCACCCAGTTGGGGTCCTGCTGGGACTCGCCTTCCGGATCCAAAAGGACTATAGCGAAGTCCCTAAAAATAAAAATATTTTTAGGTCAAAATCGTGACAGTTTGATTTCAACCATGCTAAACGTGGCCTGGTCTTGTTTCTTTGGGTTCTGTCTACGCCGTAGGGAATAAAGACGTGATTTATATATTATGTTGATTTAATTTCTACTGTGTACAGTTACATAAGTAGTTAGTTAATTCACCTGAAGTCAGTACGGTAGATCTTCGAATTATTAGGGCAGTTATCTTTCTCGTTGATGACTTTATCACCATCGTAGTCATTCTCACACACGTCGCCAATTCCGTTTCCTGAAATAATCAAAATTTTTACATACTTAAAATTACCAGATCACATAAAGTCGACTTCGCCTTGAATGACTGAAGAACCCTTAAGAGACACCACTGTCGTGAGTGAACCAATTTTGCCTAATCTTTCTTTGTATTTCTGACCTCTTTACGCACACAATATTTTTTTTTTAAATACGAACAACATTTTTCTCATTTCCTTAAACAAAACGACTGCAATATGTTTTTGAAATGATGAATTCTTTCAAATCAAACCTTCAATGCCTTGATCTATTCAATTAAGTTACAGACAACTCCGGCAGCTTTGATATGATAATGACTAGACTCATTCAACGAGTAAACAGTTATTTCTTTCTTTCTCTCTCTTAGATACTCACGGTTAGCATCCAATTGGTCTCTATTAGGTATGAGCGGGCAGTTGTCATCGATGTCGCGGATACCGTCGTTGTCGTCGTCGTCATCGCATGCATTGCCCTTGCCGTCGCTGTCGGTGTCCTGCTGGTCACTGTTGGGCAAGTTGGGACAGTTGTCCAAACCGTCTTGCCAACCATCGCTGAAATACAAGTGATAAGTTACCACAAACAGGCTCTTGCTGTAGAGACAGAGTTAAAGATTATTTAAAAAATCTAAATATCATCACGTCGTAAAAATTACTTAACAGACTACTTATTAGCAAGCTTACGTCTATGTGACTGAAAGCCTTCGGGATTTTTGAAGACATGAATTAGATGGTAGTAAGCAATATTTAGATAATTTTACTCACAAGTCTCTATCCACATCGCTGTCACAAGCATCGCCTACGCTGTCTTTGTCAGTGTCTTCTTGCGTTGGGTTCCGTACCCGAGGACAATTGTCACAAGCGTCTCCGATTTCATCTTGGTCCAAGTCTTCTTGGTGAGGGTTGTACTTTCGAGGGCAATTGTCCACTTGGTTCGGTATTCCTAGAAGTTAATTTATACTCGTAGTTATAAATGCTATAGTGGCATGCATTGGTCTAGAGGCAGATATTTTAAACAATCAAAATATCGACTTCTTTTTAAATTATTTTTCTATCTCCGTCCTCTCTTTCTCAATCTCTCTTTCTCTTTTTCAGCCTATTAAACTCTAAGAGCATGCTCTGCAGTGTCTTATATTATTATGTAGATACATGTTACAATTTCATCAGTAGGGAACTTACATGACCTTTTCGTAAAAACAGTAAAATATGTCCTTACAATACCAATTCTCTTACCGTCATTGTCAATATCAGGGTCGCACAAATCTCCGACTCCGTCACGATCAGTATCTTCTTGATCAGGATTGTACAGTCTCGGACAGTTGTCGCAGGCGTCACCAAACTGGTCGCTTCTGTCATCGTCGCGGTTCATCTGATCCGGGTTGTACTTGAGGGGACAGTTATCCTGCAGAAAGTAAAAATCTTCGAGGGCAAAGTCAATCACCACCACTTAACTACTTTGCTCGCAATGGAAGCCTTGGTGTGATTCCGCGTGGAGGGTAACACAGATAGGCGGGTCAGTGACTCGAGACTGTACAATGCTATTTACCTTATTTGTAGGTTTGGTAGAACATCTGTTATACCTATGGGTGTAGATAACTGATAGGAAGCGGTCTGATCCTAAAGATCTGCTGGACTGTTATCAGTACTAAGCGGAGAAGATCGGAGCAATGTAACGGTCAATTGGAGAATCATGTTATATCACGAGAAAATCACATTATACTTGTGCTTATACAAGTTGTTGAAAATGCTGTCATCGGCGCTCTCTCAGTCCATCGTTTGTATCTGTTTGTCCCGAACTGGACCAACTATTCTAGGTTCCCAGCTCTGCAATGAGGGTTTCGGTCTACTTGTACTTACAGGATTGTTGGAAATTCCGTCGCCATCAGCATCAGAGTCACAAGAGTCTCCCAGTCCATCCCCATCTGCGTCCTCTTGTCCCGAGTTGGATACGTTAGGGCAGTTGTCAGCCTTGCATTGTGGGTCGGGGCAGTTCACTGCCTGGTCAGGGAATCCATCCAGGTCTGTATCACGCCCACATACTGTGCCGTTACCAGCAAAGCCCACCTGGATAGGGAAAAAGGCATAAAAACATTAGATTTTTTATGGTTGAGAAGATTCAAAGGATGTGAAAAATTAAATGAGTATGGGTAGAGCATAAACACAAATTTATAACCTAACCTCGACTGATTAAGTTGTCCTAGAAGCAGTGGTGTAACTATAGGGTGGCAGGAGTGGCAAAATGCCACGGGCCACTAGCTCTAGGGGGCCCCAAACTAGCTTGGTTTAGAGCACATAAGGGAAGCTGATGCACTACTTTATATTGAGGAAGGAGCCCCATATGACGAATTTGCCGCGGGCTCCAGACGTTATAGTTACGCCACTGCCTAGAAGTGAGGAATACAAGAAGCATTGTTTAATGTAATTCCACTATAATCCAGTAAATTAATGTTACTCACAGCACAGACACACTTCTGCCCATACCCGCAGACAGCGTTAAATTGCCTGCAGTAGTTGATGTCACACCGCTGGATGAGGTAATCTGAGTCGTAGCAAGAACTCGTAGTATTAACATAGTAGTTTCCTCCACAGGGTACGCAAGTGAAAGATCCCTGAAAGAAATAAAACAAATAAGGGACGGTCTATTTGAAAAATAGGGAGCTACTCTTGTCCCAACACGTTAAATCTCCAGTACAGTACGAATGTTTATATTGAGAATAATTCTTAATTTACTACTACTTTTTACTAACGTCTTGGTCAGTAAAATAGTGTGCGAAATAATTATGACTCACAGGGGTGTTGACACATAGCCGTCCTCTCTGGCAGTTGGACCTGCCTTCAGCGCACTCATCAATATCGACGCAAGCCTCTGCCCTTCTGTCGTTGCCGGCGCCCCTCCAGCCCTTGCCACCAGTGTACCCGTACGGACAAGGCCCGCACTCGAAACCACCGTCGAAGTTACGACAAGACACCAGTTCATCACATGGACGGATCAGGTCACATTCGTCCATGTCGACGCAAGTATGGCCTGAAAGGGAAAATTAGAGTCGCATGGGAACTAATTCCTATATTTTTCCTGTAGTGTCTTTTTGGATGGTAGACTAGATTTAGAAGATATTGCGATAGGAATAGATAACGGAGGTAGACTAGGAAATATTGGAGCGGATCATATAGATGCTTCAGATGATCCTTAAGCTCACCCATTCTTTTCTATAAAAATATTCTTTTATAAAATAAATATCTAAATGACTGTAAATGAACATAGGGCACACCATTCAACTGATTCCAGTAAAATGCCAAATGCGAGAATTGGTATGCAAGAAATCAGCTAACATAGGCTCCGATTATGTTGGAGGTAGTTATAAGAAAAAAAAAAAAAAAAAAAAATGCCGAGTGTATCTCAATCACTGATATGATGCTTATTGGCTTACCATTCCACTGGTAACCTTTCTGACAGCTCTCGCACTCATAGAATGGATGACTGCTGATGGGAGTGCATCGTCTCTCGCCACAGGGTCTGCGGGAATCACAGAAGTGCTGGCAGCGCTGTCCATCGCCCGTGTAGCCGTCAGGACATGGGCCACATCGGGGGCCTGACGATGTCACTTGACACTGGACGTCTGAAATGAAAATGAAATAAAATTATTCATTTCGCAAGAACATATAGATGTTATAAATTTTACCTACACATGTCAGAAGAATTTTTAGGTACATGTCCGGTATTCTCTCTCTGTCACAATTTGGCATGCAATTCTATATTTAGTTCCCGGTAGAATGGGTTGACCTCAGTTATCTAAATTAGTTCGTGTTTGTTACTTTTACCAGGTGACTCCAGAAATTTACAGTAAAAAACTCCATACTGTTTAGTAGCCCGGAACATAAAGCATCTTCAGTAAAACTAAAATGTTTTTATTGGCAGAGTGCAAAGCGGGTGGAGGGGGTAGCCTAAACGATCACAGCGCTCGCTATGGCTAAAATTGACATTTTTGTCGCTGACTTGAGCTGTCAAATCCATATTGCAGTAAACATTTTCTAATCGTTTTTGAGATAAAAATATGGTCCTGGTAAGATGTGTTGTTGTGAATTGTAATAACACCAAGAATAATAGCGACTGTAAATTTTACCAATTTCCAAGACCATGGTGGAAACGAGACCAAAGAAATAAGTGGATATTTGCCGTAAGAAAAAAAAAGTAAGTTACCTAACCTCTAAAATTTCACTGAAAACAACAATTTTAATATTATTGGCAATAATGTTACGGACTACCGTTGTCCAAAATTGTGTAATATAGTAAAATAACACAAGATTTCATTAATATTTTTCACAATATTTACTTACTTCTTGTTTGACAGCGGTGACAATATTGTCCATAATGGCCGCCTATCACGTGGCGCTGTCGTCGCGCACGGTCCCAATACCATAAAGATCGCAAACGGGCAAATAGTAACTGTCACCTTATGGTAAGTGGAATCCCATGAACCCCGCACCACTAGAGAATTGCCAGCCTAGAGGGCTAAGATAGAATAATTAATATTTCAGCTATTTCACCGGCTGTCTTATTCGCCACGCCGGAACACAGCAGCGCAAGCACTGCTACTTGGCGGCAGGATTAGCAATTAAGACGGTGGTAACAATTCGGATGGACCCTGCACTAGGTGAATTAAAAAAGGCATATCTACATTTTACTTTTTTTTCGAATATAAAGCTTATGGCTAGAACGTTTCAGCATTCAGCTTCTGCCGGCAGTTCCCGAGCTACGTGATTCGCACCTACCAAATGGCGAGCCTTAAAAAATATACTTGTTATAAAACTGACTTTGGTAGCAAGTGATTTGTGAGCAGGAGACCCGATGGCATTCTTCTCCGTTGCCGTAGAAGCCAGGCGGGCACTGGCCGCAACGGTAGCCGCCGTCCGGCAAATCCTGACACTGCACACCTATCAACAAGCTAGGATTAACTTTCAACCATTACAAGCAATGAGTGTGGTGGTCGATCCTCATCTTTATTACCGCTTTTCAAAGTAAATGTTAATTTAATATTATTTAACGTATGACGTACTTCAGGATGAGGAAATGAAGTTGCCGCTAGTTGCCACCTCATCTAGCGGCAACTTCACTTCTTCATCTGATGCTATCAGTGATTGAATAGTTGCTATAAATTTTATCAATGACAAGAGTTGCCTGTGTATATCTTTGTACTTCATGTTTTTGATCACTTGATACAGTGGCTACCACAAACTATAGTGCTTAAAGTTCGAGTCAAGACTCTTGTTATAACTACTCGTAATATTTTCTAATGCTGTCGGAATCACATATCGCATGCATCGTTTATTTTCTGTCAAACAGCGAATGCCAATCAATATAGGTTTACAAAATTAAAAGGAAAAGAAAAGCAACTAAATTGTTAATCTCGCAGTTTCTAGAGCATTTACAGACAAATCATCGTCCATCATCAAATCATTTTGAAATCATGAAGCCTTTGCACTACTACCTAGTAGGTGAGCCAAAATAGGACAAAGGTTTTTTATAAAATGCTGAGTGTAACCAGACAGCGATAAGTTGTTCTTGTTAGATGTTGCATTCAAAAGATCTTGTTCAAATATATAGATGACATACGGCCTCCAAAGCAAGGGTTGGCGCTGCAGGCCGATCGGCAGGTCTGGCCGTCGCTGGTCTGCCGGCCTGGACACCGCGCGCAACGGAATCCTTCCGCGGTGTCTACACAGTACTCCACTGGCAGGACAAAAGGTAAAGTCTTTAGATCTTATAAGAGTGACACTACATTTTATTGGCCGTGTACAGTGCTTTATTCTAACATCATCTCCATCATCTCATTATCAGCCAAAAGTTGTCCATTGCTGGACAGAGGCCTCCCATAAAGAGCACCACTTGCGCGGCTCTCATTGAGCGGACTCCTAATGCTTTACCAAGTCATCAGTCCGTCTTATGGTGGGCCATCCTACACTTGATCTTTGGGTACATTGTCGCCAGTCCGACTTAAGAACCTTCCGGCTCTATCGGCCATGGGTACTATCCTAACATAATGCTAATTAAACTGTCCCTATCGCGTCAATGATTTCTGGCACCGCGGATGGCGAGTGTTGAATAATCATCATCATCGTCATCGCCAGCCAAAAGACGTCCACTGCTGAAAACAAGCTTCCCTCAAAGAACGCCATAAAGACCGGTCTTTCGCGACCCACAGGTCATTAGTCCATCTTGTGGAGGGTCTTCTGGTACGTGGTCGAGAGAACCTTCTGCTTCCGTCAGCCGTCGTGTTTGATAATAGTGCACTATACTACGTTACTTACCAGATGAACATGGCCGGCGGCTGCAAGTAATTGGCCGGCAGCGGCGACCATCACCTTCGGTTCCCCGAGGACACGGGCCGCAGGAGACGCCGGTAGCAGTATTTCGACATTCCACGCCTATTACATACATTCTATGAAAGTATTTAAAAATAACCAAATCTTTAAATATGCCGCTGGATGTAGACATTCTGAGGGCCGAAGTTACATTGGCTTGAATACCCTAGTTGTTTTTATTTCGCTCATGGGTAGGTCATAATCAGTTTCATAGTGGGTTACGGTTTACTTGGTTTAACTATATTAGGTACCTTGGATTTCAGTTATTGAGCCTTTGGATAGAGCCTGCCTTACCACGACGTCTTAACGCGATTCAATTCCGACTCAGTTCAGGTTTTAGCTGTCATTTTTAGTATGGATCTGACAGCGAGCTAGCCTAAACTGAATGAACCGGCCCCTGTTGTCTGTAGTCTCGTGTAGAAGTAAGTAAATATGTCTATGGATGGCTTGAAGTTGTCCAAGAGAAGAATTACGCAGTCATTTTTTATATTTTGTCGTTGGCTGACACGTTTGTACGATTATTGTAATATCATCCTTGAGTTTAATAAAGTTCGAACAGTCGGAATCATTTGCAAAGACAAAGTTAACGAAACTAGACTTATCCACCATAACTTCCTAAAGCTAAATACGATTACTCGGTTCAAAACAATCACTTCATATTTAATTAATTGTGACCAAAACAATTTGAGGCCGCAATTTGAAGGGACAAAATTCAAATTTGCCTACGGAGTTACCGGCCCCCACTATATTTGTAAGCAATTACATATTCATGGACTCAATCCATTCAACTCAGGCTAACCAAGCAACTTTACTTTCAAATTATTCGTAAACAATTTACGTGGGCAAGCGTAACTCTGTAGGCTGAATTGGAATCGTTTAAAGGTGAAATAAAACGCGATGCACTTATCGAAATGTTTAATAAAGACCCACACAGTAAGTTGCTTGATTTACCTTAAGATTAGAAGCTTACGCGCGATGGTACAAACCTTAAAATAAAGAAGTAAATAAAATTAAAACACTACACCAATTAAGATTAAAGTACAAATCCAGAAAAATCTGTGAGGAAGTATGATGAAAATGAATTAAGTTCTTTACATCATAGCAGAATACTTAAAGTAAAAAAGGCGAAATAAATGACTGTTCGAAACAAAACTCTAGTAAAAGTTAAAACTTCAAGAATTATTCATATAACTTTGGCAGTGAAGACGAAAGTATCGAAACAATAAAGCCACAAATACTTAGATTGATATTGACGATAAAATCATGGATAATCAATAAACAAGACAGCCTTTAACAATCAAATATGATATTGAAGATACATCTCTCACAGTTGATGGTAATGACTCTTTTCAAAGCTCTCTAAGCATGTTAGATGCCTCCAAATCTTTTATTTCACAGAAGTTTTCTAATTGTACGACTATAATATCAAATTTTAAAAAGTTTAATAACCACGATAGCAGGTGGAGCCAGTGCAGCGCTCCACGATCGGTGCTGGTGGTTCCCTCTTGCAGCACTCCCGCAGTTGACCATTCAGATGATCTATGGTGACTTTCTGATCTGCAATCTCACGGCGAAGCTTCTCAATAGTTTGACTCAAGATTTGAAGCTGGCGGAAGACTTTTTCTGGAAACGAATTTCAAGCACTTTTAAAAAAGATATTGACCAGGTACTGATAATGATCGCATTATTATTTTTTCTAAAAATTCTAGTTATTGATAAAGAGTGACTTTAAATGATGATTGATTGATTATAAAATGTTTAATGTACAGGAAACAGAACTTGGATTCGTGTAACTGTAAGTTAAATCTAACAAAAAACGTTTATAGTGACCGTAGATACAATTGCATAAAGCATGCTTTTACTGCCATTTATATGTACTCGTATACATAGTTTCTTACCATCACAATCAATGTCAGTAGATGGTATATCTCCTCTCGCTGGAGGTGGTGTGGGTAGAACTCCATTCGAGTCAATGAAGTTAGCCCTATAGTCGTCTCCTTGCATTTCTTCTTCACGTTTTTCTCTTTCGTCAATATGCTTGACGTCAACCATATCACTATTGTCAACACTGACGAGAGTAGCTTTGATGTCTTGTTCTATTTCACAGCTCAGGGAATCGAGAGCTGCTCTTTCGTTGCCGTAGATTTCTACTGGAGAATTTTCTTCATGATACTGGAGAAGAAATGAAACTACTGTTAGTATTGTGCCTACCATTTGATCTTCTATATTGGTTTAAATATAGGAGCGGACAAAAGCAATCAAAATAAGATTACAAATCTAAATAATTAGTGAAATGTACGTGTGTGATTCATAGATGACTTCTTTGTTCTTAATTATTATCGCTTTATTAGAATTCTGAAAGTAGTTGAAGATAAATGACAACTTTTGCAAAAATAAAAATAGAGTACTGGTGAAAAAAACTACTCCTAACGAGAATAGTAGGATGGTAACTAAGTATTAAAATTGGTCTTACAAGAGATCCCAAGGCAATCGTACGAGAAACATTCATCTTGAAACTTACCAATCTTAACTTTTCATTTGTCAGCAGAGTCAGTAGATCATAGCGGCCTGGTAACGCGTGGTAATGCAATGGTTTGCAACCGACGTAGAGCTTCACCCGATTGGATGAAACTACTAGAGTCAGGGCTCCTCTAGTGTCTGACCCAAGACCCCAGGAAACTGACTTAAGGTGACCGCTGTACATACTCTCCAGCGATACTGTGAATTAGACAAAACAAAAATGTTAGACAGAATAAGATCAAGGGCCTATTTAACCATATTCTGGTAAGTTCCAAATAGCCTAAGTGTCAGTCAAATACAGTGCTCACTCTATTTATAACTGTAAAATAGACTGAAACATCATCAAAGATATCTGACACTTAGACAGATATCAGGAGCTTAACAGAGATTGGTGAAACCGGCTCTTTGACAATGATTATTGGTGAACTAGTAACACACATAGTTTTATATGATATCCATACGAGTCCTGACGGGCTCAAAGAAGAATGAGTAATTTACCAAAAAAAAATGCGCTAAAATTTACAATAATCGATTCATCAGATATGTTATGTACTTGTAGCAGTAGCAGAAGAAAAGACTGGTTTTATACAACCATCGCATACTGAGCTGTAAGTTGTACCCAATCCAAATATTTATTTAGCTCAACCAACTTAGTTCTAAGTATCTCATTCACCTTTATGACTCTTTCTATTGTAAAAGAGCGAGACGGAATCATCATCTGTGCCCTTGACGTGAAGCAGTTCCGTCCTCCTCGTGCCTTTGGCGTGTGGACGAACCACGATAGCGACTTCACCCTCGTTCTGTGCTGACTGTGCAGCTGCTATCACGTCGTTTGTGGCTTCTGAAATGCAACAACATTAACTTCTTAATCTCACTGCGAGTAATCTATTCTTCTGATCTAATCTAATCTATCTGACTTAATCTATTATTTTTTTCATTTTGCACTAAATTTTGCCTGATAGAGATCGTTCTGAAGCAATAAGTAGTAGCATTGTAAAGTATGTTTTGTACGCGTAAGGTAGTTTCCTAAATTCTAATATTCCAGCTAACGCACAGGATAAAAACCTGTCAGGAATATCAGTTCCGCCGTCATAAATAGTACAGACAGACACTAAAGATTTGGATCTCAAATCATTTTGGCAAATCTGATCATTGTTTATTGATCACAGCTTTAAAGACTATCATGAATCAATCCACAACCAAACGTCTACAGGGTGGATTACAAGCAATTATACATGTATGCGCATCCGTAGCTTGACAAGTATAGCTTCCTGAGGGTTACCACAATCCCTTAATGCGGGCCAAGTTCTGTTCAGCGTAAGGGACAGAGCTATATAGCTACATAACTGTATCCCTTGCGCTGAATAGAGCAGACACTGACTGAGCGAAGATTTGCGAGGCAGCCACTTGAGGCATGGCATTTTATACCTTCAAACGTCACTTGTTGTGCTAAAGTTGCTTTACATTGCGGTGTTCAATCGATGACTTATGATTTGTCAACACCAGGGACTGGCAAGTAAATGCATCCTGCAAATTTTTTACGCATTCATTTATTTATGTATTATTTTATTTTATTTACTTAGAGCTATGTATTATATTTATGTTAGTATTGTTATTTTTATTATCCTTGCGTTTCTCCTGTCTATTTGTTTCCGCCACCTACTTAAACTGTCTTCGACTTATTAGGTATTTCTTTCTTTTATTGGTTGTTTGGTAGAGATTGCTATTAAGCGACAAGAACGTCTATTGTCTACCTTGTTCGTTGTTTCTGTATTGTTTTGTACTGACTTGTGGTGTTCAATAAAGAGTATTTGTATTGTATTGTATTGTATGCTTAAGATTCAAAACCACGGCAAGAACGGTTGACTCACGAGACGAATACGCTGAGTCAGAGCCCAACTCCACTGCTCACGTTTTATTTTGGCAAACAAACCATATCGAGGCACAAATAGCATTGGCTATAAAAAATAGTAACTTAACTGAATCTTTAGTTAGGTTATGAAAGTTCGAAACATCATCGAATAATTGCAGATATTCAGTTAATTCACTTCTACTATGTTGTGAAATATTAACTGTCGGTTGTGATTTCGTTACATCGCAATAAAACTCATGGTCTGGTCATTGAACTGACTAAATCGGGAATAGGCACTTGGTATAATCGTTAAATTTGTAAACAATCTTCGAACTGAATATCAATATGTTAAGCGGTTTTATTACTTAGTAACGAAAGACGGGTATACTTAATACTGCCCAGTGTAACCATGCTTTTAACTGGTTATTGAACTTAGGTGTACGAATAAAATGGTATTTTCCAGGTTCATTAGATAATTAGGTTTCTTCATTAGGAACTTTGTAAGAATTGACTATACTCCTAAAAAAAACTGTCGAGTCAATTTTTTAGGTTCCCCATTATTCTATTCCAATAAAAAATAAAGAACATCGCCAACTAAAAGCTACAATGAACGAACTTGACGTCGACTGCTCTTGCCAAATGGCCACGACTTGAAACGAATTGCTACTCACTTCTCAAGATGCTATTCCATTTGTAACCAATTTGGTATTTTTTTAAATTTCTAAGCGACACTGAAAATTAGAACACAGAAAAATCCGAAAAGTAAAGCTCTGGCTGGAAATCGAACCCGAATCCTCGTCATTCCGTGACGCGTGCTCCCCTACACTACCCATAGCTGATGGGTAAAGCCTTCGATTTTTTCTATCTGATACTAGCTGTCACGTGACCAGGCTGCTATGTTGTAATTGTGTCGTACAGGCACATTATTCAAACAAAAGACGCTTGGCGACAAAAATTCGCATAGTAACAAGGTCACGTGACGGCTAGTAACGAGTAGAATAATTCGAAGACTACCCACCTGCTATGAGTGGTGTAGGGGTATAGCACGCGTCACGGAATGGCGAGGATCTGGGTTCGAGTCCCGGCCATAGCTTTACTTTTCGGATTTTTGTGTGTTTTAATTTTCAGTGACATTTAGAAATTTCATTTGATACCTACTAGGTACCTATGATTTGGTATTTATTTACTTATCGCTTGACTGTCCGCAAAATGAACACAGTTATTATTCTCATTTGCTATGTCGGATCTATTGGAAGTAAAATTATAATACGTAATTAATTAATTATCAATCAACTCAATAAAGATTGATGACCTTGTATGTTACGTAGCACTGTATTCTTCAAACTTGCCCAAAGATAAGAGTATTTTAACCCATTGAACCGAGATGATAATGCTCTTGCTAAATTATTTGGCAGCTTCTTTGGCTCAACTGTATAATAGTATTTTATGATTTACGTGGGATTCCCGAAGAGTGGGTGAACTTCGTAGATAGAGAGCCAATGAAACTTGCATGATTTGTGAATGAAACGAAATGCAGTAGGAACACACATGTTAGAGAATTTTAATAAATGAAGTTGAGCACTCATTACGCAAGAGTTTTCCAATCCCGATTTTTGAAAGCACATGTGTAAAAATAGCACTCGGAAGTGGTGAAAAATTGTGCTGAATTTGAAATACGAGTAACACAGAAGACAATCACAGCTCTCATTAATCTTGAACTAGTCAAAACTTTGATTAGAGCTGTAGTTTGGGAGATATAAGCTGATTTATACTTTTTATACCACTTTCGATTGGTACTTTCGAGTGATGTGTTTTCAAAAATCAGGCTCCTGGTCCAATAAAGTTACGATATAACAAATAACATTGACTCTAAATACTGACTGCTTCTAATTATATTATTAATATGTAGGTATCTAATTTGATAGTTTAATAGCAACTAACACTAGTGCACCGTGTTAGACTTGTGAAGCTTTCTCGGTTTCGATTCTCTATTTAAAATTCATCTGTATACAACACATTTTCTGATGTGGATTTGTGTTGCTTCTAGCATAAGATTACTACAAGATCTCAGCGAGGAAGCTAAGCCGAGCTTAAAATGGAAATGCGTCTCCCAAAGAGGCGGTATAAACAAGCTATACCTACATTGTTATTATTTCCGCTGCTTATACCTGTTTTAAAATGAATCTGAAATATTTCAGCGGGTCATGGAATACTTTAACTCAGCGTCTGTCAATGATTTCCATCATCATCGTCCCTTGGTAAGCAGTAGATGTTCCACGGTAGTTTGTAATTGTGTCGTACAGACACATAATTCAAACAAATGAAGCTTGGCGACAAAAAAACGCGTAGTAACAAGGTCACGTGACAGCTAGTAACAGATGAAAAAATTCGAAGGCTTACCCACCTGCTATGGGTGGTGTAGGGTGCACGCGTCACGGAATGACGAAATCCGAGTTCGACCCCGGCCATAGCTTTACTTTTAGGATTTTTCTGTGTCGTTTAGAATTTTTTTTTAGTACTTCTACCTTCGATATACGGACCACAGAAGCCTTTCCATTGATACATCATTAATGGCAGTTTAGTACTGGGACATAATGACGGTAACACACGGCGAGGATCGCCAGAGCAGGAAGGCCTTAGAAGGAGGGCCGAGTTTTTACAACGCACCGTTACGACATCGGACGGGGGCGTACCAACCGTAGACAGCTTGCTTACAAAACAAACTTCAACTTTGTATTAAGATACATACATACACAAATTACGGCTTTATCCCTTACGGAGTAGACTGAGCCTAAGGTGGCTAGACCCATAGGCCACGTTTAGCAAGATTGTGGGCGTACAAATGGCAAAAAAAGGAATCAAAATAGTGATGGGTTGCTAGCCGCATCGCCTATAACATAAATCCTATGATTTTCGCCCATTCACTCAGTGGGCTTTTATCATCCACGCGGGAAGTGAAGCAGCTGGTACATTCTATGTTTTTCCTTTGCTCCCAGACCAGCATGGAATTTAAGTTTGTATAAAGATGGTACGCTGTATTGCGGCTTTCACAAATTGTAACTTAAAAACCACTCTTTGTCTTATTAGTTTAATGCTCCTCTCATCTACTTAAAGGTTAGCTGGTAGAGATGCCTTGTAGAAATAAGTTCGCCTTTGTACACATCTTATCTTTATTTTTGTACAATGCATGTGTGTATGCGTCTGAAGAGAAGCGAGCTGTGACTTAACGTAACGGTGGATTGGGAATGTGACAGTGCGGTTGGTGTGACCCCCATCGGCGCACGCCGCTAATTAAACGTTACGGGATTTAAGAGTTACATGTTTGTTTCATCCTAGTCCTGTATTGCACACGTACAACGGTCACACACGCGTGATCAATCTGAAGTTTTATCTCACGATCGCGTGCAGGCCAGAGAGAGAAATAATCTGGTTATAATACCTACCTTTAAATGCGAAAGTTTATGAACGAATTAAAATGAAGTGTGAATGAAGTGCATTTGTTTTTTACGTAAAATTGGGTAGCAAATGAGCGAATATGTCACGTGCCTTACAATGACGTATTAATGCGATTCAATTCCGAACCAGTTGGGTCGCTCGCTGTCAGATCCATACTAGAAGTGTCAAAAATTGTATATTACATATAACAGATATATTGCCAGCTTAGTAAAATGTTGTTTTCGGATATCGTCAAGCAAGTTCTACGCTTACAAAGGTAACAACTATACTGACGAGCAAAAATAAAGGTTAATTTTGTATGAAACCATGTACATATAAAATTCGCGTTATGTTTGCTCGTCATTGTAATTTGACTCCCGAATATACTAAATCTTACTAATCAATGTCGTTTTTACTTCTCACCTCTGTATATTTTTCTGCCGTCATATAATTCTGACAATATCGTCATAATCATAAGCTCGAAGCTCCATATAAAGCGTCGAAAGAATAAGTAAGGAAAAACGTGATACGCGTGGGCTAACCCCACCAAATACAGTATCACGCCTTGCACCAGGCTTAATTATACAGTCATTTGAATAAGAATATCGTATTCAGTTAAATAAAGTTTTTATTTGTTACCAGCAAAAACTTATACGTGGATCGCACTCTCACACCTAATTACCCTATTACCACCATGCCAAAATATGAGGACTAATTATTAATAGTATCAATATACTATAATTATTAATAGTATAATATATTGACGACCGGATAGCATAGTGGTTAGTGACCCTGACTATGAAGCTAGAGGTCCCGGGTTCGAATCTCGGTAGGGGCAGACAGTTGTATGATGAATGCGAATGTTTGTGCCCGAGTCATGGATGTTGTATGTATTTATCTACATTATATAAGTATGTTCATCCGTTGCCTGGTACCCATAGTACAAGCTTTGCTTAGTTTGGGGCTGGGTCAATTGGTGTAATTTGTCCCAACATATTTATTATTATTATTATTAATATTGGGGATGACATCTTTCTTAGTTCGAATGTTATCGTTATGAATATCCAACAATATCCATAGACGGTAGTGGTTGTTTTATTTCAGGTCACCCGCCATTTCCATGTCCAGCCCATATAATATCTATTGGTGGGCGCAACAGTTCCCACGCGGGCACAGACCGGATTGGGAACTTCAGACACTGCAAGCATACATCATAAATTTCAAACAAGATTTCGCGCATAAATTTCGTAAAACTTAAAAGTGCTAGCTCGGGTTCGAACCCACGACCCTCTGCTTGAGACGCCCGTCAAGCCACACTAGGCTACCGCGGCCTTTTAGTACACGTTCGTAACATTTATCCAGTAATAGGGCTTCAACGCCACATGTGACTGATACTCAATATCCCGAGACCTACATCCGTCTTCTATCATCGCAACATGGCACAAAGAAACCACACGCATACAAATCTATGTTCAGCTAAAAGCTAATTTCTCAGCTCCGTCAAACCAGAGGCGAACCCTGGAATGAAGCTACATTAAATGGATATGGCCACTCTTAATGAACAAATCCCGAAGTTTCGAGAATTTGCTTTTTCATGCTCAAAGGATCACCAAATCCGTAAATTGCTGATTGAAACAGTTTTTGTCTGTCTATTAAAAGCAAATCTCAAAATAGACACGAGAGTTTATGAATGAAGGAGTAAGATGGCAACTGGGTAGGAGTAGGCAGGAAGAAGCCGGGCAGCTCTCCAAAAAACCTCTGTCCTACCTAATGCGACAGCCCCGAAAGCCACTTGGACTTGAAGGCCAGTCTTGACTCTGTTTGGCAAGAAATCGGGTAAACCTTGTGAAACCCAGGAATCTAAGACGTCATGGTCAGTTCCCCGAAATTCGAATTAGTTCGAGATAATTTTAACAGTGTTATTTGAATTGAAGGATATTTCAATGCAAAAGGTAGAGCACAATTTAAACTTATTCCTCGACTGACTAAGAGTGACGCTTTGCTGAATATCTCTTTATGCTGAAGCGAAGTTAAATTGACACCTTAATCAAAGTTGGCTGGCAGCTGTTAGGCTTAGAAACTGGACAAGTGGCCAAGTAATATCGGAAATAATTCAATTATCAAGTAGGACTTATCTACTGTCGAGAAAATCCTTACGCAAACTTATAGTTATCAAAGAGACTTAAAATGCTCGTTTTTCTAGCAAAGCACGGTTCTAAACGTATTTTTAATATGGCCGCCGGATGAACTGGGTTCAAGATACCTACACATGATGTGATTATACATATATTACGACTATGAAAAAATTCTTCCATGCTGGTCTGGGAGCAAAAAAAACATAGAATGTACCAGTTGCTTCTCTTCCCGCGCAAATAAATAAATAAAATAAATAAATAAAATAGTAAAAGTCCATCGAGGGAGTGAGTGAATATCTTAGGAATCATGTTATAGGCGATGTGGCTAGCAAGCCATTACTATTTTTATTCCCCTTTCCGCCTATGCGCCCACAATCATGCTAAACGTGGCCTTTAGGTTTTGTTACCTTAGGGTCTGTCTAACCCGTAAGGGATAATGTCGTGATTTATGCACGTATGTATGTGTGAAAAGATTCGTGTACTTGAAAAATAAAAACGGGTAAAAAGCTACACAAATCTCAAGGGAATATGACCCGTTTGAGTTGGTCTTGACTGTTATTCCAAATGGTGTGTAACTGTACCGACATATCGCAGATCAATTAACAATTATTTAAAACACAATGCGGTCTTTTATGTACGTTTAGTACATGCTAATAAAGTGATATCGTGTACTAATTCTATGTTAGGTCACCACTTATAGCGAAGGCGATCTTGGGAATAGACTTCTGTAGGCTTATTACCTAACTCGCTCGCAATCGCCATCGTATTCAATTTGACAGTTCATGTATGGGCTGACAATTGGCATCGGAATCAGCTAGCTGTCACATTCATACAAGAACTGTCAAAATGAACACGATGGCGGTTGCGAGCGAGTTAGGTATTAAGCCTACTGAACTCAATTTGAATATCTACCTATAGCTGCATTACACGGACTCGCCCCTCAACTGTGCGAGAAGAACTATCGCTGAATCAAGCGAAAGTATGGTTCTACGTTTTATTCATTCAAAAGACTAAAGTTGAAATATTATGACCATAATTTTTCAAGATTTTGTAAAAAATTAAGCCGACACACGCTTTCATCGAAAATACTGTCTTATCTACATTGCACCCGTGCAAAGCCTGGACATATCGCTAGTTAAAATAAATCAATACAAGACCCAGTTTGCTCATAAAGTCCTACCTTAATAAGCCCTTTGCTGTTGTAAATTCGATGCGTGGGCGCCGACCGCAATGATCCAATGATGTCATAGTGCAATAATGTATGAAATACTTACTTATACAGGTTTTGCATGACACAATTTTCTTGTTAATTTAGCGGACTCATTCTTTTATATTGCAGACGGTGTAAATCGTAAACAACAAATAACAAATAACATGACTTAAAAATAAACGTATTTAATATTCCGCGTTTTTTCAAGCGTTTTTGGACATATGGGTAGGTACAATCATTAATTATACCAGAAAATAAAGCAGTTGTCGGAGGACTGGAATGGCTGGCGATAACTCTACCGACAGGAGCGAGGATATTAAGTACAGAAAGAGTGAGACAATTATATTAAAGGATGTATATGAGAAAGGACGCTCAGGTAAAAAGTTGCAGAAAAAGTCATCCCATTAAAAATTAAGTAGGTATTTGGTCACCGCGTCGTATAGTGACAGTATCCATTGTTCGAACAAAAATATTGTCCCGTGGTAGGTTCCAAGAATATTTTATAATGGTAACTGTAAATCTAATACAAAATTTTACTACCATCTAGTGTCTTGTTAAAATAATTACAGCATCTGCTGAAACCATTAGTTTTTTAATCTCGTCTGTGCCTTAAATTGGTAGAACAATCAAGGATTAATTTAGTTTGTTATGATCACTAAAGTACAAGTTATCCAGATGTTATTTCATTAGTAGGAGACTGCAGACTGTTGGAGTAATGAACTTGTTTATAGAGAAGCATTATTATATTTCTGCATTATATTATTATGTATATACATCTGACATTTTAGATAAATTATCACGTAACTTATCTGATCTAGTGTGAGTAGATCTGGCAGCTGAAATTCTGGAATGATACTGATAGAAGTTTATAAAAAATCCATCGAAGACTTCATTTACTCTGGCGTAGTCGAATATGCTTTTAAAACTGTATGCCTCTAGACTTATTCGTAGCAGTTTAGATTTCGCAATTTGTTTATGCATAAATATCGATCCCGTGGGAATACAGGGATAGACAGGAGATTCAGCTGTGTAACATCTCGAGTTTTATCCAAATCCAACCGAAGGTGAAATTGTAACAAACAGACGCACAGGCTGACAAACATACTCACCAATTTTACATTTATAATAAATAAAGGTAAAGATGTTTCAGGTGAATGAATAATATTCAGTTCCTCCCTCCCTAAACTTTTGAAAAGACGCATGAAAGGTACGAGTAAGAATCATTAATTTGTTTTTTTGCGTATTTCTTATTCGCCTCATTATATTATTCAATAATGATAAATATTTTTGAAGTGAAAACTTCCTTAGCGGCGTTGTGCACTTTTTGGGATGGGCAAAAATGTTACACTCGAGTCAGGTCACGTGACCTGGTCGAAAATTCGTAAGATGGAGCGAGAGTTGCTGCTGGGTCGTTTAAGCGGCGCTGGGCGCTTGCGCGAATGTGCGTGTGTGTAGTTTTCACTTCTCCCGGCACTCCCGGAGTGCAACCCGTTTTTTTTTAAATCGTAACAGATTTAAAGATATGGGTTACGTAAGAACCAGTGGCTAAGCTAAAAAGACCGCTTTTGACTTTGATGGATTTCAAACGAGAGACAGGATAAGCAAAACCGAATGTTAATTTATCCCTAAAATGTAATTTCCGACTTAACGTTTGCCTCTTTCGTCATATATATTTTTTAGTGTATTTATTGCGTATAAATTCCTCTCCGCTAACAGCGATGCGCTTGCGCAACCGATGTCACTTGCCCAATACGGTGACAGGACCATCTGTCGGCTGACCCACTGGTTTGATATGGCGTCAGTTATCAAAGGACTGATGTACGAAGAACTTGAACTAAATATAATTGGACCCAATTGTTATTAAAATGTTCGTTTGTAGGTCATTTTGTGAGGCAAAACAACAACTGTATCACATGAAAAACTTAGATAATTATCCTACATTTTATATTTTTTTAAAACATTTCACAAACACTAATCCTAAAAACCACATATCTATGCTAAAAATAACTATAAAAAACCTATATTTACAAATAAGAAAAGTTATAAAAAGAAAACCCCGTCTTATCCTACTAATATTATAAACGCGAAAGTTTGTAAGTACGGATGGATTAATGGATGTTTGTTACTCTTTCACATAAAAACTACCGAATGGATTTGGATAAAATTAGGCACGGAGATAGCTGATACCCTAGATTAACACATAGGCTATTTTTTATCCTGGAAAATTGTCTATTTCCCGCATGATAGCGAAAAACTTAATTTTTTGCAGACGAAGTCGCGGGCAGCAGCTAGCTGGATTATATTTAAAAAATTATAGGTTTGTCAAATACGTGTTCTTGAATACTATTTATTTTAAATGTTTACGACTCGTTTAGTACCTATCACAATGATGGATAGCAAAATGATCAAACGTATCCTAAGTTTTGTATATGATCCCTTATAGGGATAAGTTCGCCTTTGTGCATATATTTAAGGTCTTTTTTGTGATTTGTCTATGCTTCTTTATATTTGTACAATAAAGCATTTACTTACTTACTTACTTACAAAACCATGCTGCTAAAACTGCTTCTACTCCTTCTACTTATTAAGTAGGAAAGTACCCTTATCCTTACTAATCCTTACTAATATTATAAATGCGAAAGTAACTCTGTCTGTCTGTCTGTCTGTCTGTCTGTTACCTTTTCACGCTTAAACCGCTAGGCCGATTTAGTTGAAATTTGGTATACAAATAGTTTGAGTCCCGGGAAAGGACATAGGATAGTTTTTATCCCGGAAAATTGCGTAGTTCCCGCGGGATAGCACAGCCCAAACCACTGGACTTAGAGACTTGAAATTTTGCACATAGATAGATACCTTATACAATGTAGGCATTTTTTTTTTTTTACTACGAACTGACCAGTGATTGGCCTCTATCTCACTTGGTGGAAGGTGCAGATGAGGGCAAAGGTGTAACTCACTGGTTCAGTAACAGCCAATTCACTCTATCTAGCCTTGAAGAGCCCCAGATTGTATCTGTCCGGAAATACAGACGATGGGAGCGAATTCCATTCCCTAGCAGTTCGCATTAGGAAGGATGAAGCAAACCGCCTCGTGCGAGTCAATGGTATGTTGACAACAAATGGGTGAAAACGCTCCCCCCGCCTGGAAGTCCGTTGGCGAGAAATCCACCAAGGAGGCATCCACTAAGGAAGGATTTTTGGAAATTCCCACGGGATAAGGAAAAAACGGGAGTTATATATTCGATTCCGAGTTACGCTATCTCAGTAACTATAATAACTAGACTCTTCAAATTTGATACAAAAGTAGGTGATTATAAAACTAAGAAACTAATTTCAGAATTTTTGGAAATTCCCACGGCATAAGGAAAAAAACGGGATTTATCTACGCGGACGAAGTCGCGGGCATAAGCTAGTACCTTCATAATTTTTAACTACAAAAAGAATTAAATAAAGTTTCCATCAAACAAGCTTTGTTTTCAAATGTTATTGTTATTACATTCGAAATGCAGCATCCAAGTAAGCATTAAAATTTCCATGTGCTCCACAACTCAAACTACGTTTCAAGATTTACGTTGGTCTTAACTAGGGTTGCCATCCGTCCGGGTGTCCCCGGATTTGTCCTAGTTTAGAGGGCATCCGGGGAGCGTCCGGGGAAGGTTTCATTTGTAGACCGGGTTTTAAAAAATAAAAAAAAATTGGGCCGCCCGCGAGACACGCACTATGCTCGCACACCACGATCAACCGACGAACCAAGTATATTCACCGTTACCCCACCCCTCCCGTCACGATCTTGTTGACATGACCGGCTTTCGGACTCTAAAATCCGGGGTTTTCACGCGTCTTGTCCTGTTTTCCAAATTTTAGAGATGGCAACCCTAATCTTAACCGTAATTTATAGAGCGCCATTACACTGACTTAGCTAAGCTCCATTCAGCATGAATTCATAAATTCTCATTTTGTTTTCGTTAGTGAAAGGTTTACATATTCTTTCGTTGCGTGATCAAAAAGTCACAAGTAATTTCTAAGTAAATTACGCCTTTATTCGTGACTAAATGTGACCCGCGACTTCACCCGCATAGAATTAAAATATACTCAGGAATTACGCTAGCAATCTAATAGTTTTTTTTTTTTTCTTATCGTGAGAGAAATTTTAAAATCAAGCATAGAGTTGCATTAAACTTTTGAATACTTTCCTAAATGGTTCAAGACGTTTTTCACGTTTTCAACCCCCGTGGCCATTTTGAAAAAGTGAACTGGTAGAAATAAACCGTGTCGTAATTACCGAAACTACTCGCAAAATTTCCCGAGAATCGGTTAACAAATGCGACCTTTGGAAGCCACACGAAAGCATTTGTTAGCCCAGCTAAAACGGAGATGGAGAAGCTTCGCTTAGCCCTCGCTCTGTCAATTGCGATTCCATTGTTTTGTCCTTGCCAATGGCACATCAAGCAACCAGGCTTTATTTCCCATTATTTACCTTACATACTCATTTACACTTCATTTATCTAGCAAATCGCATTACCCAAAGCCTAGTAGCTTCTATGCTGGTCTGGGAGCAAAGAAAAGCATATAATGTACCAGTTGCTTCTCTTCCCGCGCGGATGATATAAAAGCTCATCGAGAGAATGCAAATTTTCGGAATCATGTTCTAGGCTCCGAGGTTCTAGGCGATGCGGCTAGCAACCCATCGCTATTCTGATTTCCCTTTCCCCCTGTACGCCCACAATCATGCTAAACGTGGCATTTACGTCTTGTTACCTTAGATAGAGATAAAGACGTATCCTACTAATGTTATAAAAGCGAGAGTTTGTGAGCTTGAATGGATGGATGTGACGATGTGAGTGTGTATGTTTGTTCCTTCTTAACGCTGAAACGACTGGACGGATTTGTAAAAAATTTGGAACAGAGATAGCCGGTACCCTAGATTAACGCCTAGGCTACATTTTATCCCGGAAAATTGCGTAGTTCCTGCGGGATAGCGATGAACATGTCAAAGGTCGTAGCGGCCTCATGTAAGCTAATTCTACGCGGGCAGACGCTAGCATGAATGCAGTAGAAGCTTCATGAACCCTATATAATTGTGTTCTATACGTCACAGGAACTGTGTGTCAACTAACCGTGGCAAATAGAATATCGCTGGTTGGCTGAGCGAGGTTAAGCAAATTCAGGCAGTGATTAGGTCGAGCATTGTGACGAGGGTAACGTTGATTGGTAGTTAACATGTTACAGTAGTTTCCAAGGCAAGTGTCCGAAAAGTATTCATTCATAAGACGAACATAAAATGCACCAATTGCTTCTCTTCCCGTGCATATAGTAAAATCCGAAGAAGAGCGCCTATGTACAGGGTTTAAAGATTTATAATAATTTACCCGAGTATATAAAATCTTTAGACGGTAATAGATTTAAAAATAAACTTAAGGATTTTTTACTTTGTATGTGCTTTTATAATTTAAATGAATACTTTTGTACGAATAATTAAAATATAGATAGAAATATTTTAATAATAATAAATAGTTACCTACCTAAATATTGTACGTTCGAAATGGACAAACTGTTGAAACTTATAAAAATCATGTTATCAATTTTGTACACGATTTTATTAAATAAACGTTTCTTGTTTCTTATTTCCCATCGAGGGAATGTGCGAAAATGTTAGGACACTTGTTATAGGCGATGCGGCGAGCAACCCATCACTATTTTGTTTCCCCGGTCCACCTATACGTCCCAGCATCATGCTACGTGGCCTTTTAGTCTGTTACTAGGTTCGGTCTACCCCTGTACAGGATAAAGACGTGATTTATGTACGTATGTAAGACGAAATAATGAGTGCATCAAATATAGCGATATGCAGAATAATTCTGCCACATGTGAAGCAAAGTTTAGTCAAACACATCGTTAAATTACAAGTTAAAACTTTAGATATCATCATCACCATACTGAAACTACATGAGAATCCAAACTGAGGGCCCTTTTTCACCATTCTCTTTAAAATTCCGGTTTCTTGAGTATACATACAATCCAATGGGAAAACTAAAAAGAGCAGAAACTACCAACATCACAGAATGGCAAGCGAGCATAGCTCTGCTTCCGTTTGTCCACAGTTCACAGTAATCCTGTCTATTTCCGGCCGCGTTGCAACACCTCACTAATGACTACATAAATAGCGACTTAAATGAGGGATTCAGGAATACGGACGGACAGAGAGGATAGCGTGGACTGCTCTACCAGTGCTAGTGTAGCAAATAGGTTGAGAATCACCACCTTATTCAAAGAAGTTAAAGAACAACTGCCCGTTTCTTCTTGTTCAGACCTCAACCTCTGATTGGTTGGTTGGGCCAATGTTGCTAGGTTAGAAGTCTAAACTAAAATTTAAGTGCTAAACGTGACCTGGTCTTGTTACCTCAGGCTCTGTCTACCCCGTAAGAGATAAAAGACGTGGTTTATATGTGTAAACTAAAATTTGCAACAATTAGTCTATTCAACCAATCCATATTTGCATTTTTCATTTTCTTCCTAAGATGAAATTTGACACAATGTTACTTTGAATATTTTTTTTATCTTTAATAGTTAAAATAATTATTTATTTACACAATATTCTATGAAATTAAATATACATTAGAAAGTAGTAACATTTTTTTTTCTTTATTTATAAGCTTGGATCATTTAAGAATTCAGCTTTAAAGGCGGTTATTCTGAACATTACGAAATAAAATAGGGTAAATTTATGCCATTCCGTGGGATAGCGATAAAACAAACTCTTCGTCGGCGAATTTGTGGCCAACAGCTACTTGTTGAATCATGCATATAAATGTACATACATAAACTTGTAATTACTTAAGTATTTGCATAGAACGAAACAAAGAAGATTTGCCCAAACATATACCATTTTTTTTTATTCCGAGGAAAAATGCTGTTACGCACTATCCACCGTGCCGTTGGGACGACACGGCGGGGTGTATAGGACTCTCCTCCTCCATTCCTTCCCTCCTATATTTTATGGGAGTGAAGGAATGGAGGAGGCATACCGATTAAAAGCCTCCGGTATTCCCTCAACTGCCAGACAGCGGGTGCTATGGGAGCATAGTGTGAACCACGGCATCCGCTGGCCGGCCCAGCCACCCAAGCTGGACCTTCTCTCCGAGAGGGGGGGGAGCGGGAACACGTGATCCCCCCTAGCACTGCGGGCCCTTAAGGCTGCTAGGGGATTCCAAGGCCCCTAACAACAGGCACCACTAGGGGGGAAGCGCGGCGAGATTTTGTCGCTTCTGTGAAATGATATTTTCACAGAAGGAGGAGACTGCCTCCCACGACGTCTCGCTCTCCAGCATCTTACGAACGACGCGCCCAAACATAACCCTGTCTTTTCTCTAATTTATTTACCAAGTTTAGACGGAAAGCAACATAATAAAAACTTGTACAGCAAAAGAACTAAGAATTCAACTTAAGACTTGTATAAAGGCTTTCGTTTGAAAACTTCCCTCAAAGGTAGCTTCGATAGTCTACATGAATACGTTCGACTATCGAGTCTACATGAACGTAATTTCATTTAAAGTTTCAGATCATTGAATCAATTGTAACACACTAGCCCAGTGTTTTTCAAACTTTTTCACAACACGACCCCCTAGTATGAAAAAAATGTTTCGCGACCCCCCTCCCCTTCTTCTTCATGTAGTAATTTTATTTATGTTACAAATATTCAATTAATACGACACCTTTATGCATTTGCTTAGTGAGCAACTTTTTTTTGATGAGGTTTCTGCGACCTCTCGCGACCCCCTTGTCGAGGCTTTGCGACCCCCCAGGGGGTCGCGACCCACAGTTTGAAAAACACTGCACTAGCCTTTCGAAGTAACTTAAACAAAGCTACTAGTTTCAAATTACATTATAAACAATTAAATTGCTCTTAACAAAATAATTATAAAACTGTTAGTTTTTCCATGCTGGTCTGGGAGTAAAGAAAAAACATGGAATGTACCAGTTGCTTTTCTTCCCGCGTAGATGGTAAAAGCCCATCGAGGGAATGGGCGAAAATCTTAGGAATCATATAATATAGGCGATGCGGCTAGCAACCCATCACTATTTTTGATTCCCCTTTCCACCTATACGCCCACAATCATGCTAAACGTACCGAACGTAGGTCTTATGTTACCTTAGGCTCTGTCTATTGCGTAAAGGATAAAGACGTGGCTTGTGTGTGTGTGTGTGTGTGTGTGTTATTTATGAGACGTTTCAATCCATTTTTATAAGCAGTTTCTTTAAATTATTAATTTAGGATTATGAAAAACCTTATTGCAGGAAAAAAAATGGTAAATAAATAAAGACAGAATGCTAGTACATACTATACCTATTATTTATTTATGCTTCTTTAGGTAATATTTCACCAAAGCACTTACAACATTTGACTTTGGAATCACTTGAAAAGTTATACCTACATAACGCAGATTGGGTGACAATTCAAACAAGTACAGTCAACAAAAAAAAATTCAGCAAAAAGGCTTGAAATAAAAAAAAATACCTATTAAAAACGATTCTCTTAATTTGGATTTTATCCTTCAGGGTTATAAGTTCTTAAAGTAAGAAACTCACCCTGATCCATAGTGAGGGTCTGTGCGGCCACCACCAGGCCAACGAGCATGAGAATCCTCATACTCATGGCTGAATCCATGATTACCTGTTAAAAAAATGGTAAAAAATAGTAACATTGTATACAGCCCAACTAACATTAGGCGCTAATATAAGAGTTAGAATAGAAATATAAAAGAGCTCAAAAAGATCCTTAGGTCATTAGTTGGGAAGCCATCGTAGCATCGTATATGTAGAAGCCTTTCTTCTTCTTTTTAGACTAGTTTTAGACCAATTAAAAACTCAAGATGGAGTCCTGTGCCTATGAACGGTGAATTGAGGCTGGATTAAACTACACAAGCGCGAAACTTTGCCAAACAAATTGTTTGAAACACGCACACGCGCACATGAAAGGCGTAGTTTCAACCGGTGAAAAGTACATCCAAGCTCGCACGTTATAAGATGTGGTCTGTTCCCGGCATTGGGATGTATAAAGGCTGGAGGTGAAGTAGGTAAACAAAGAAGAGCTACTGCCCTAACTAGTCAGCCTGTTGAATTATTTCATCACTAGTCTGTTACCATATCTCTACGGTCCAACCAGAGGCGTAACTATACCATCTGGGGCCCGTGGCAAATTCTTTTGATGGGGCTCTATCAGTAAAAATTGTCACGTTGTACTCAGTTTAATTTTAATATTTTTGAGCTCGCGGCCTCTTGGGCCGGGGCCCTCTTGGGTCGGGGGCCCCTGGCATTTTGCCAGTCCCGCCACCCTATTGTTACGCCACTGGGTCCAACGCTGACGTACGTAAGCTTCCCTCATAAGTAAGCTTAGGCTTTTTAGTTGCATTGGGGTCTACTTGTCTTACAATTCGTTTCTTCATTTTTCACAAGCCAATTGTAAAATTACCAGCCACTGGAGCTAAAGAATTGAACTGTGGCAGACATTATACCTCAAGTATCATAGCTTTATCAAATGCTTTAGTATAAAAAAATGAGTTTTTTAAGAAAATCGCGTAGTGATAAAAAAATTCAAGCTACACATCCGAACTCTTTGTATTGCTCTTATACTTATACCCTTTCGCGTCGTGTGTGTGTGTGTCGGTCTGGCAGTTTGAAGACTAGATACTAATACTCTTTTCAAGGCAATTTCGGCATATATATATTTTTTTTTTTGCCATTTAAGAGTTGTTTCTTAAAGTACCATAAGTCTTTTTGCGTGGGTTTTTTTTTTAATAGTTACGGAGGCGAAGTTGTCAAGTAATTGTAAGCCAGTTAAGTTTAGTATACTTAAATTTCCTTAAGTGTATCCAACGAGTTCGTAATCTCGTATCTAAGCGGTTCTCGCTTACCTACTGACCTTTGCAAACTGTACAGTGAACTTTTAAAAATAATCAAGCCGCCTGTTATCAAAATAAACTAATTTTACTATCGCATAAAATTCACGCTCCAGATTTAGCCACAAACTTATTTCGTCCATCATAATGAAATTACTGAATGAATTATTTTTTACTAATTAGTTAAGTTAAAGGAAAACGAGAATAGGACCAAAAAGTAATCATTCTATACAATTAATAACAATAGAATTTTAAAATAGCTTTTTCATTGGAACCATAATTTAAAAAATATGTATTGCCGCTTTAAAACACACCTACGCATATACATTTTAAATTCCTTTAACTTGAGAAACAAATAACCCGTACCTACTTTAGTAACTAAACCTAACTTATTATTTTCTTTTTCTGGCACCTATTTTCAATATTTGTATATTTAATAAAACTTTTAAAATAATTTCCATTGCCAACAGCCGCGTGCAACTTACCCAATTTAAAAAAAGCGGGCACTCTTTTCCCGCGCAAAGTTCACTAGACTCTCATGGACGCGGCGCGTACGCAGCCGGCGCTTCACGACTGACCACTGACATAAGCAGCCGGGTTATTATTGGTTCGCACTCATAAGAGGGATCACTAACCGAGTGCAGAAAAAGGATCATTGTCTTTCTAACTTGTGAAGATATTTCGGCATCAATGTCAAAATAAACTAATGTTAAACAACGATGTAAACCCGTGGGCATGATTGTCTAACGCGCTCCAGCCAGCTGTAACTTTATAATTACCAAATTCGATCTATTTTAAATTGGGTAAGTATAAAAAACTTGCGCAGTTCCAGCGATTTTTTAAAAATTAAATAGGTACAATTTATAACAAATGTACTCACGGTGTCAAATTGTTGTACATAATTTTCTTATTTCACATCATTATTATTTCTAGCCTCGGTTTCTAGTCACGGGACCTTTTTAACAAATTTAGCTAATTTTAAGGTGAGTTTGTGGGTCAAGTCTAGATAGCTTAAGATGAGCGGTAATAATATATGTAAAGAAATCTTAAATGTAATGTATAATCAGATCAAAAGTAAAATTACTTATTAAACTTATATTATGGCATCCTATGAAAACGCAAAACAACTTTCGCCTAATATAAATTCGAACATGGCGCGCAAAGTTCTATCACAGCACAAGTTGCCAGTGTTAAAATATATTTGTTTTATTTTAGTAGATCATACATTTTAAAATATACTTATTAATATAATATAAATAGAATAAAGTTTGTCAGTAAATATACATATATTTGTAATAAATTAAAATTGTTAAGCATTTTAGAATATAATGTCTATGGTTTTCTAGTCTTCCCTTTTTAATGACCCAGCAACAAAGTTCTATATTGGCTATAGTTGTTGTTTTTTTTAATTTTGATTGAGTGATTTGTCTGCATTCGTAAATGTCATAGCATTTTTGAGCTCATTATTACACTAGAATGGCAGAAAATAGAGAAGAAATTTTGGCAAACTTTCAGGTTAATACAACAATATTCTATTACCACGCAACGAAAAGTTCTTTTGATTAACGATTTACGATTTGTTCAGGTTATGTGATGAACAACAACAGTGACTGTGAATTCTTCTTTATCTCTTTGTACTTCACGCATTTCTCAATAATTTGTCCATTTAAAAAATAAAATCAAGAATGTGATATAGCCACCCCCTCGAGGGGATATATTTGGTGGTCAAGTTAGATAATGTCTGCAGAATATTTCTATTTGTTTCTGTTTTCTGTTATCTTTCAGTAAAAACTTGGTAACTAGTAAACTGCACAAGGTTGACTTGGTGCAAACTGCGTATCGTAATTGTTGTTAGCTTATAGTGAAGGAAATTTAATGATTTGGTTTATTTCCTATAACCTTCCTTTGTCTTCTTTGTTTTGTATAAATACTGATTTGTTTTCAGGGCATTACTGCAATAGAAGATGTTGCAGAGGCAATTTTTCACTTAGAAGAGGCAAACTGGGACTTGCTAGTAAGTGTATCATTGTTTTACAATTTATTATTGTGTTAAACATATTCAAATGTTTTATTCTGTCATTTTTTCTACTATTTCGTCATAAAAATTACCAATAAGTAAATATATTACAACTGAATGCAGCTTTGCTGTGTGTATAACAGTGATTCTTAATGTTACTTTGTGTGCCAAAACATGGCAAAGGAAAACAATGGTTCATACATCCATAAAAACCATGGTAGCCTAGTGGTTTGACCTGTGGGCTCTCAAACAGAGGGTTGTGGGTTTGAATCCTGGGTTCGCACCTCTGAGTTTTTCGGAATGTATGTGCGAAATTACATTTGAAATTTGCCATGAGCTTTTCGTTGAAGGAAAACATCATTAGGAAACCTGTACACCTCAGCAAAGCAATTCAATGGTCATTTCTGCATGCATAGTCATAAAACCTGGAAATAAATAAATAAATAAATATTTTGGGACAAATTACACCAATTGACCCAGCCCCAAACTAAGCAAAGTTTGTACTATGGGTACCAGGCACCAGGTAAACATACTTATATAATGTAGATAAATACATACTTAAATGCATGCAACATCCATGACTCCGGCACAAACATTTGAATTCATCATACAACTGTGTGCCCCTAGCGGGATTCGAACCCAGGACTTCTAGCTTCATAGTCAGTCACTAACCACTAGTGACACCACTCAATCAATGCCTAAATCATGGTGCAATTATTCAGAAATGTTGAAACAATAGCATTATTTGACTTTAATGATAATGACCATGTTTGATAGGTTAACAATAACTAGTCCATTAGTAAACAATTTCTACACTACTTAATTGATTATTAGGTTATTATGTAAAAACCTAACGAGATAAAAATAAATATACAGAATAATAATAATAAAATACATTTCCATGTTAAATTCAGTATTTGTATTTAGAACTATAGTATCTGTCTTCTTAGACGAAATACTTCTTTCAAATAATAATTAATACTGGCTGCATGCCTGTCATAAAATATTAAGAAGGTAAATGATTAAGCATATATTGTACGGTAAATCCTTTGTCTTGCAGAATAGAGTCCCCTTTGTTTTTTGTCTTCTAACTAAAATTATAAAAGTAGATTTTGTTTACATCCTAAAAAATCTTTTACTAGTGCAAATCTGATGATTGTCTCGCAGTAGCGTGGCATCAAGTATACCAGAAGGCAACCTGAAGGGCATTTAACTAGCCTTCTACTCTAATCCTGTGCAATAAAAGTGCCCAACTGCCTTAAAATAGGCAAGCCAGTGGGCATCGAATTCTATGGACGCCACGCCACTAGTGTCTGGTGCCACTCCGCACTATTTGCTTTTGTAAATACAAAAACTACTCAAATTATTTCAGACTTCCAATTGTGACTTGAGTTTGTTTTATTTTTCGTCATAACTAACAAAGATGTTTTTTAATTACAGTCCGCCATCAACAGAGTGATGCCACAAGACCGTTCCACTGCACAAGCCATTGACACCAACGATGTAGATGTTGAAATGATAGATGATGACATTTCAGTAATAACGCCAAAAACACGCCCACCTGGTGAGCATATTTTACAATACTCTCTTCTCTCTTCTTCCTCGTTCCCTTACTGCTGAGGTTCGCGACCACATGCGATAAGCTTCCACCACCCTGTAAGTGACCTTCCCCGCGCATGTCTACAATACTACAAGAAACATTTTTTTATATGAATAGGAAGGCAAACGAGCAAGTGGGTCTCCTGGGGCTGTGGGTGGGTGGGTATTCCTGAATGTCTAGCACGAGACTCACAAGAGTCGCATCGTGCGCGAGATAGATTCCCTGTCTTTTTCTTACTGTTCATCCTAGAAAGGGACGGGTAGTCTATTTGTCGCGCTCTCGTACTAGCCGGGCAGGCATTCAATAATTCCTAAACTACAAATTTCACCACAGATCTACTTTTGTGCACTTACTACCCTGATATTGGTAATTAGTTAATTATGATGATGAGGTGATGGTTAACTGGTGCCAAATCTAATCTGTAAACGATTTAAACTAGTTTCAGGTCTATGACCCTCTAAATTCGAACAGTATGTTTCAAGTGCATACTTTTTTATACATTCATAAATATATCACGTCTTTATCCCTTACGGTTTAGACAGAGCCTAAGGTAACAAAACGTTAAGGCCACGTTTAGCATGATTGTTGGTGTATAGGTGGAAAGGGGAATCAAAAATAGTGATGGGTTGCTAGCCGCATCGCCTATAACATGATTCCTAAGATTTTCGCCCATTCCTTAGATGGGCTTTTACCATCTGCGCGGGAAGAAAAGCAACTGGTACATTCCATGTTTTTTCTTTACTCCCAGACCAGCATGGAAGAATTATGTAAATGTAGTGTCAAAATGTAACGGTAAAACGGCCGTATCCAACTAGTTACGAATACTAGATCTTATACCTTTAAACGAGCAATTCTTGTACAGATAACATCATCACTACAATCATTTATTTTCTCGATGACAGCTCCCGTAGAATGTAAATGCGCTTTTTACATCGCCTCGCCTATAACATGATGCCTAAATATTTCACAATTCCCTCTATGGGCTTTTACTATCTGCGCCGGACGAGAAGCAACTGACAACTTTTTTTATCATTGAATTTAATTGTTTTCAGATCGGGAAGACAGTAATCAAGCTTCAACCTCTTCACCTAGAAATAGTAGTAGTTCAATAGAGCTACAAGTTCATTGTAATAATAAAATCCATGAAATTAAGATATCTGCGGCTGCCACAGTCAGTAAGTAATCAGCTGAATTCACACTGAGCGGTCTGGCTCATGAGGCGGCCATTTTTACAAGCTTTTATTTAACTTGCAACATATGTATGTATGTTTGTCCGTGCGGAATGTTGCTACTCAATTTTGAAGCACATATCTTCAACCGATTGGGCTTAAATTTTGCATACTTGTGTAACTCGAATGACAAGACAATAATCTGGTTGTGGATTTCTGATGAGCCAGCCAGGATCGTCTCCGTAGCAGGGAACTCATTAACGGTTGGTCCGATTGACTTGAAATTTGGTACAGATGTGTACGACGGTTGACTATGCAAGTACAGTCAGTAAGTAAAGCTTGTATTAAAAATGAGATTTTTGGCAGAGACTAATCTGAGTTGAGAGCCTGTGCCAAATTAAATCCTGTATCAAACTACCTTGGCGTGGCTGCTCCTGCTGGTAAAGGCTTTCCAGTTAATCAATAACCGTGTTTACTGAGCTCTCTGCACATAACAACTTACCGCACGATCGTAGCATAGTGAATTATGTATAACTAGCGCTTGCCCACGATTGCCTACGACTCCGTCTGCGCACAATTTGCTTATCGCTATCCCGCGAGGATAATGCGATTTTCAAAGATAAAAACTATCCTAAGTCCTTCCCTGGAACTGAAACCATCTCAGTAGCGAATTTCATTAAAATCGGTTCAGTGGTTTAGGCGTGAAAGCGTAACAAACGGACAGCTACTTTCGCATCTAGACATATAATGAATCGGTAGAAAGTTCGTGTCTGTACATTAAATAAATTCATCAAAAATAGAGTACTAACGATCAGAGAAGACCAATAAAACACAAAAAAGTAGATTTTATAATTTATGTCTGTATGTATGTATGGATGTGTTCATTGATGTCTGTATTCGCTAATCTCCAGAACTACGCAACGGATTTTATTGCGGTTTTCACAAATAGGTAAAACTTATATCATGGCGTATTAGGCTTTAATTTATTGAAATATAATGTCAGCTTAAACATTTATCGTCATTTTAAAGTTTAGTGTTAAGCGCTAATGTGATTCCCAGTGACATTTGATCTTTTGAACAGTCGCAGCGTTAGATACATAAATTACGGCTTTATCCCTTATGGGGTAGAAGTTACCCACAATATTAATTTTACGTAGACGAAGTCGCGGGCAAAAGCTAGTCTATACTAATATAAAGAGGAAAAATTTGATTGTTTGTTTGTTTGTATTGAATAGGCTCTGAAACTACTGGACCGATTTTAAAAATTCTTTTGCCGTTAGAAAACTACATTATCACTGAGTGATATAGGCTACTTTTTACCGCGGGAAAATAACTATTCCTAAGGGAAAATTAATTTATCGCGGGCGAAGCTGCGCCCGGAAGGGTAGTTTATAATATAAATAAGGATTGTTGTGTGGAAAATTTATACTAATGAAAAAGACTAACTGATCTTTCCAAGTAAACTCATTAGCAACTGTTACTTGTTTATTTACTACACTGATAATGGTAATTGCATTTTATCTTAAGTTTTAGGTCAAATTTTATTTCAACAATACTTTATTATTTTATGGCCAATAATGTCTAACAAATTTCAAGTTGATTCAACCATGAAATACACGAAAAAGCGATACCAATGTAGCAATTTGACTACGATCAATTTAACGCCCGCATATGAACCCTAGTTAGAACCTTTTCACAGCCAAGCATCTCTTGTGTCACTCGCAACAGTCAACTTTATCTTGTAAAAAAGAAGGTGCATTTTACACTGCATGTACTGATTTCATATAGAGTCAAAGGCTGCGAAAAAAAAATTAGGGGTGCGAGTCGGGTTAGCTCCGCGTGTGGTCAAGAGCTGCGGTTTGTTTTTGGATCCGTCCGAGGGGAAGAGCAGTGCTTGGTCCGGTGCACCCTGGGCATCGGTTAATGATTTCCTGGCAGATTCTGAGGGATATCATTATCCGTTGGCTAAGAGCCCAACAGGGGGGAGGGGTCTTTTGACCGTGTGCCATCGTACAACGTTGCCGAAATTTTTGTCACAAGATTTTAAAATACTGTATTTATTACTTTGACATTCGCGAAATCATCGCATCGATCGACGGGCCCATATTAAAAAAAGAAGGTTGCGAAAAGGTTAATCATAATTAAATTTAACCTCTGTCATTCCAGGTGACTTGAAGAAGCGGTTAGAGACAGTTTGTGGTGTGCCTGTGTGTCGGCAGCAGATATCCGGTCTCGGGGGCTCCAGGGCCACGTCGGGCGCCGCTCTGGGCAGCCTCGGGCTCCAGCCCAACTCAGTACTCCGACTAAAGGCTGCTGATGAAATAATGGTTGATGACGAGTGAGTTTTCACTGCTTGTTTCAATAGAAGTACATTTTAGCCAAATTGTTTTCATTGTTGTTTATTCTTTCCTCTTTTTGTTCTACCTATAAACCGACCGCTTAAATGAGTCCTCGCCTGCGCGGCAAAGTACGGTAGGACGACAAAGGGGACCGAGAGAGGTGCGGGCGGGCAGTGGGCCTGCCGCCCGCACCTCTCTCGGCCCCCGCGGTCGTCCCGCCCCGCGCCCTTGCACCGCGCGGCGGTCGGTCTATAATTATTTGCTTCTTTTCGTGAACGTCGAGGTAATATACGTATAGACTACAAGCCCATGGAAAAAAAACATGTGAAATGAACCAGCGTGAATGAAGCTTAGAAGGCTGTTACTATATCATAAAATAACTGAGCGGTACAGGTATGGAATTTCTCAGGTACAAGTGAGGAATTACGACTAATTATTAATTGATGGCGTTTTTATAGCTTATAGATGATTAAAAATAAATGTCGAAAAACCTAGTGCCGCTTTAAAGTGCCGAGAGTTAGTGCAATTTTTTTTTTTTTATGTATGAGTAAAAATCTGTACCGCTCAGAAATGACGGCATAGCGCTCAGAGTTATTTTATGATATAGTAACAGCCTTGTAAGCGTTATTCACGCTGGTTCATTTCACATGGTTTTTTTTTCCACGGTCTTATAGTCTAGTACAGGGGTCTGATTCTCAATGTGACCTGTTCTCTGGCTGGATACCGAGGCAAGACTTATGTCGTTGGTCATGCGAGACCAATTCACCAGACATAATATCTATGACAGAACAGGTCAAGTTATGATTGAATTTCAAGCGTTCACTTCGCTGGTGATATTAATGTCCTGTTTCACCATTCTTTGTTAAGTTCCAGTTATCTCAAGTGTCAGTTGTCTATGATTCCGTATCTGATTATTACTACGAAACAGACGGACGTCATAGATAACTAGCTCTTAAAATAACTGGAACTTAACAGTGAGTGGTGAAACAGCTCCTAAATGGAGTGTAATACTGTTGGCCAACAGCAGTGCTTATAATTTTTATCAAAATAAGAGCAAATGTTTCTTTGGTTTTTTTTAGTAATGAAAACAAAAGCAGTTTTAGCTCTCCTCCTATTAAAGTTCGATCTAAGCATCTTGATAACTTTGTTGATCAAATAAATGTTTATTTAGTTAACAAGTTGACTGTCCAAAGTTCGACCCTCCACTGTCTCGTGTTACTGATCTTTGTGAGTCAACTTTTCCCCACCGACATGTTTATTTTAGTGATGTAACGAATATTCGCATTCGCATTCGCGGATATTCGCATAATTTTAGATATTCGTATTTGCATTCGCATCCGCAAAATTTCTGCGAATGTTTTGCGAATATGAATATCAGAAAAAAAACAATTTGAAGATAATGGTAAGTCAATAAAATCAAAACCCATTCATTTCTTATGCAAGAAAAAGTAAATTCACTTGTTTTGTTTACGAAAAGACCGGCGCGAGCGGAATGACAATTCAGTCGGATGAATTCGTATCAACTCGGCAATTCTCGGAACAAAATACAAACGGAACGCACCTCGTAACTGCCAGCAAATCCATTGACAATTGGCGCCAAATTTGAACACTTCTACATTCGCATCCGCGAATGTTTAAAAAATGACATTCGTTACATCACTAGTTTATTTATTTTAGTTTAACAAAACCTAACCTTCAATTTCAGAACGGCGGAGCGACTGACAGCCACATACGTCCTTCACGTGACGCACGAGGAAAAGGATTACACGCTCAAATATCCTGGCACAAAGACCGTGCAAGAAGTCAAGAATGACATATTCTCCCTCACCGATATACCTGTCAGACATCAAGTAAGTCTATCTTTGTCTAACTAAAGGACTATAACAACTATACCGTACCACAATGTTGTGATGCAATAAAGCCTTTTTTTTATATAAGAGGAGGCAAACGAGCAGACGGGTCACCTGATGGAAAGTAATCACCATCGCCCAGGGACACCTGCAAGACTTTGGTCAAGATAAGATGGATTTGGGTGGATCAATTTTTTCTTGCAACAAAAAGTTCCAATGTCTTTGGCGTCTAGATAAGCGTTGCCAGATGATGGAATTGTTCCCCGTTTAAAGGATATCCAATATTTTCAAAATTTCCCCTATTTCGAATTTACCCCAATGTTATGTAACATTATTTTATAAAAAAACTTATTTTTGTTTTCGCAAAACTTTTTTTTTTTAAATTAAAAACTGACCAGAGATTGACGCCTATATCAGCTGATGTGAAGTGCTGATGAGGCCGAAGATGTAGCTCGGTTCAGCTGTCTTAAAAATGTTCTCCATGAAGCTTTGTCATGTGTATGGCGTTATTTTGCAGGCGTGGACGGGCTGGCCGACCGTGACGGGGTTGGACGACACGGTGCTCGCGATGGTTGGACTGGACACGCCGCAGCACGAGTTGGCTGTCAAACGCGCGCCCGCCAAGCAGAAGGAGTATAAGAGGGTATGTATATAAAAACTTCACAAGTTTCACCACTTCGCTCTCGTGAATCGACCTGTACAGTCAAGGGTAATCTATATCTATACTAATATTATAAAGAGGAAAGATTTGTACCTATTTTTGTATGTTTGTAATGAATAGGCTCAAAAAGTACTGGGCCGATCTGGATGAAATTTGGAACATAGATAGATTATAGTCTGGAATAACACATAGGCTACTTTTTATTCCGGAAAATTGCGTGATTCCCGCGGGATAGTGATATATATGCAAGTAATGTGAAAGAAAATAAGTAATCATATAAAGTTAAAAAGATATATACTCATTCCTCAGCCCTCCTTGAACGACGCCACGGAGGCAGAAAGTAAAGTAAAGTAAAGTATTTACTTGCTTACGACAAAATTTTCCATGATGTAATATCGAACCTGCTTAAAAATTCGTGAGAATCGACTTGGAAATGCGACCTGCGACCAGTTTCTTGAAGCTACAAGTTACAGTTTTACAAAAATTAACAACATTGGCCAAATCAATCGAGTGGTTTAGGATTACGAAAATAATTTTGCCCAAGGTGAAACGGAGAATCTTCGCGCTCTCTCGATCATAGTCGTGAGTTTGACTGATGAAACTCTGCACTCTCTGATAGATAGACAGATTAGATATATTATTTATTCATTCAATATAAAATGACATCATAAATTGTACAATGTCAAGTTACGAGAACTTATATTGAAATCGTCAAAAATTATACATCCCTACTAATATTATAAATGTGAAAGTAACTCTGTCTGTCTGTCACCTTTTCACGCTTAAACCGTTCGACACATTTGGTTGAAATTTGGTATATAGATAGTTTGAGTCCCGAGGAAGGACATAGGATAGTTTTTGTCCCAGAAAATTGCATAGTTCCCTCAAGATAGCGATAAGCGAATTCTGCGCAGACAAGGTCGCGGGCAACAGCTAATATAAAATAATAATTGAAAATTAATTGAATGTCACAAAATTTTGAAATTGCATAAAATAATAAAGAAGCAACAAATAATTACATTTACATAGATTCTCCACTCAGGATCGTCGTAGCTATATGGATGTCACCAAACAAGGATCCAATTAAAATACATAAAATAAATAAAAGAACAATGTCCAGTAAAATAAGAATTAATATCAAGAGTTCGAGTCTGTTCGCTCTGTAGCGATAAGATCGCCTATTGTTACCTTGTAATATTATGTTTACCTTTTTTCTGTTTTGGTTGTTATATGTGGTGTTCAATAAAGAGTTATTGTATTGTATGAAATCGAATTAGTTTTCTTTTGCCTGCAGATAATAGTGGAGAGTTCAGATAGCGAGAACAGTTCTGTGGAGGAGATTGAGGACAGCGGGGACGGCTTCACGTGCGAGGACGACATGTTTGTCGAGCTGGTCAACTCGGAGCGGCTGCGCCCGCTGAGTGAGTTAACGTTGATGATGATCAGAGCTCGGACAAGTCATAGCAAAAACAGATATGGAAATAGAACAATACTCAATGGAGTCGATACTTAAGATTATAAATTATAATATCTAAAGAGGATATTATCGTAATTTAACATTAAACCTTATTTAGTTGCATATCTGGCATCAGGGTTGACATGATTTAAATCACTTGATTTAAATCAGTGATTTAAATCGTGATTTTAATCAAGGGATTTTTTCAAAAACATCATTGATTTAAATCATAAAATTTTTACTATAACCAAATCGCCCCAAAATTGTTTGGGGAATTCCCCGGACCACTACGGCACGCACACATGTGCAAGCGAGTCATAGCGTAACAGTTTCGGGGAAACCCCGAAACTATAGTACGTGACGCATGGTACCAAAACGGTTCCAGGATACCCCGAAACTAAAACACGAGACGCATTTCGCTTTTCGCCCGGTCATTCGTAATTGACTAGTGAAAGAGTGAATACAACAAAAAGATGTCTGGAAGAAAAAAAGATGCTGTGTGGGTTTATTTCGATGAAAAATGGCTATTTAAAAAAAGACAAGAAAATGAAAAATAAAAAAAAAACTGATTTTAATCAAATAAATCCGATTTAAATCAAATTAATCGGATTATTATGATTTTTTTATAATAATCATGATTTTTATCAACCCTGTCTGTCATGGTTGTATTGGTAAAGTAGCATTCTTGAAACAGTTTTGTGGTGACAATTTAAATTTGTAAAATATTTATGTATTGTGTTCTAGTGTCGGAGCACGTGGAGGACGAGGCGTTGGGCTGCATCGAGTTCGCGGAGCGCTTCCGCGCGCGCTACGGGCCCAACACGCCGCAGTTCTTCGAGGGGACCCTGCAGGACGCCATCAAGGAGTCCTGTCTACAGCCCGCCCGAGAGGTAACAACGAATGGGTTCCTAACGTTGGGGTAATTACCCCCTTTGGGATAAAATTGGCTTTTCCTTCTCTCCTAAGGGAATATACAAGTTGGAAAAATTATGGGCCCCAGAGGGAAACGTAACTTAGGCTGCGTTTCCACCAGAGCTGTGCGTGGGTGCGATTCTTTCATGTACTTGAATTTTTTTGATGTACCGATAGAAACGGTTTATTTGGTCTTTGCTCAGCACAACTCTAGTTTGTATAGGTATACGAAACAAGGAAAAAATGCGTTGCAAGAGATTTATTTATTTACTAGCTGTTCCCGCAACTTCGTCTGCATAGAATTTGTTTATCGCTATCCCGCAGAAATTATGCAATTTTCCGGGATAAAAAGTAGCCTATGTGTATAGACTATAATCTATCTATGTTCCAAATTTCATCCAGATTTGTCCAGCCGTTCTGGCCGTTCTGTAGCTTTATTGGTACAACATTTCGGGATTTTCCAATCCCGCGGGAAAATCAGGATAAAAAGTATCCTATGTCCGTCTCCTGGTTTTAAGCTACCTCCCTACCAATTTTCAGCCAAATCGTTTCAGCCGTTCTTGAGTTATAAATAGTGTAACTAACACGGCTTTCTTTTATATATAGACTAGCTTCTGTCCGCGACTTCGTCTGCGTAGAATTATACATAAAAACCTTCCTCTTGAATCACTATCTATTAAAAAAACCGCATCACAATCCGTTGTGTAGTTTTGAAGATATAAGCATACATAGGGATATAGGGACAGAGAAAGCGACTTTGTTTTATACTATGTAGTGATTTATTTACTAATACTACCTGACCCGGCGAACTTTGTTCCGCCTTAAATTTGAAAAATTCCTTTGTAAGTGCATCTTTACACTAATCAAGGAATAATATGTAAATTTAATGTCTGTAGCTTTATTAAATAAATAAATAAATAAAATAAAATAAAATCCATTTATTTCGTGTAACTAAGTGACACATACAACAACACACAACAGTTATTAGTACAACATTTCGGAATTTTCCAATCCCGTGTGAAAAAGTATCCTATGTCCGTCTCCTGGTTCTAAGCTACCGCCCTACCAATTTTCAGCCAAATCGGTTCAGCCGTTCTTGAGTTATAAATAGTGTAACTAACACGACTTTCTTTTATATATATAGATTACGTTTGTTGACAGAGGAAACTCCTGGGCGTGTATTTGCACCACGAGCAGTCGGTGCTGGCGAACGTGTTCTGCGCTCAACTGCTTGGCTGCGAAACTGTTCTACACACATTGAACCATAACTTCGTGCTCTACGGATGGGATCTCACTGACCCCAACAATAACAATATGTAAGTACCTACTAGCAGGGATGTAACGGAGGTAGTTTTATCGGAACCGAAGGCGGAGTCGGAGTTTTTAAATTTGCTCTATCGGAGTCGGAGGCAGGGTCGGATAATTGACGATAGAGTGCACGTAGTGGGAGTCGGGGGGATTCCCCGCGCGACATGTATGAACCTGTTCATAACAGTCGACACAGGCCGCCGCCGCCGCTATGTTATGCTTCGACCTCCGATTAAACCTTCGATTTAAAAGTGTCGGAGCCGAAGTCGGAACCGGAGGTGTAATAATAATCGGAAGTTCCGACTTAACGGAACCGGAGTCGAAGCTCCGTAATATCCCTGCCTACTAGACCGATTTCCACCGGCTTCCTTTATCAAACTTCCCTCTCGCTCTTTCTTCACGGATGGAAACAATTCTTGCATGCTTTCTTTTCTTCTTCCTAAGAATTTTGCCCGTTCCCTCGATGGGTTTTTACCATCTGCGCGGGACGAGAAGCAACTAGTACATTCTATGTTTTTCCTTTGCTCCCAGACCGGCATGGAAGTTTACTTTTTAGGATTAGAATAAATATCCCCCTTATTCGTAAACGCTATGTAGGCTTCTGCTAACTTAGCAACCGTTTGTCCTTATCTGTCCCTTTGACATTCACCTTTCACAGATAAGGACAAACGATCGCTAAGTTAGCAGAAGCCTATAGAGCGTTTATGAATAAGGGCGTAAATGTATTACTCAAAAGCACTTAAAAAATGCTAGTAGGAAAGTCATGACAGTAAACGGGTGTGGTTTTGACAGGTTGTTGAACTCGGTGGCGGTGGCGCTGGGCCCGGTGGCCAGCATGACGGTGCGCAGCATCCCGGTGGAGCGCCTGCCCGCGCTGCTCATCATCATGCGCGTGCGCTCCAACACCGAGATCTACTCCGTCATCAACGGTGAGCCCGAGCCCGAGCCGCTGCGACCCACGGATCACTGATTACCAGAGCCCGGATTTTTCATGGCAAAACAAAACACTATCGTACTCTGGCTAGTGATAGAAACATCATTTTCATCTCTCATACTCGGAAAGTAAGGCAAATCATATCTGATACACGGGAGGATAACTATTATTTTCTTCCCAAGGGTAGAAATGAATTAAAAAAAATAAAAGCATTGGCTGTCAAAGGAACACATACGCATTCAGCCAAGCATTACGGTATATCCATGTTTTTTTCTTAATTAATAATATTATAAATTTTATAATGCTAATCAAATATTATTTTTATTAATTTATTTATATTCCTTTCTTATACATACGTAGAATTAATGCAAAGTTTTAGAAAAACAATTAAGAAAAAAAAAACATTGTAAATGATAATGGTATAATGGGCCCACAGCCTATCTCTCTATTTCCTTGTAGTCGAAATGAAAAGTAGAGTGTTTAACTCGGGAAAAACACCAATATCACACTCGAAATATTGGCACCCTCGCAAGGCTCGGGTGCCAAGTTACCTCGTGTGATATTGGTTCTTTTCCTCCCTTGTTGAACAATCTACTATTTATCATTTCTCGCACCGATAGCAAGTTCAACAGGGAATTACGAGACTGATTGCAACATCAGCCTTTTCTATCGTTCGTATTAAAGAAACTTTTTCGTTGCACAAAGTCTTCCTTTTACTCTCCATGTTAACTGTTCAGAAAGGAAGCAACTGAAAATAACAAAGATAACCCGTAGCAATAAGAGGGCAGTAGAAAGTACAGGAAGTAAACATGTGCTAGACTATTATAACAAACTGATGTACACATTTCTAAGAATTCCATGGTACGTTTGAAATATTTACGACTCTATATCCGTATTGTATTTAAAAATCAGTGAAGTCTTCTTGTTGCCTACCACGGTTTTGTTGTGTTACCATTGAGATACGGTGTCATCCTACTAATATTATAAATGTGAAAGTTTGTGAGTATGTTTGGATGTTTGTTACTCTTTCACGCCGGTACGGCTGGACAGATCTGGATGAAATTTGGAACATAGATAGATTATAGTCTGGAATAACACATAGGTTACTTTTTATCCCGGAAAATTGCGTGATTTCTGCGGGATAGCGATAAACTAATTCTATGCAGACGAAGTTGCGGGCAACAGCTAGTATTTTCATATTTTGGCGCAATTCCACTGGTAAAGAGCCTTTAAAGCCCAAAAACGTTATTTAGTTGTTTATAACTAACTATAAATAACTATAAGGTTCGAGAGCAATGTGTAACCTGAGAATATCTGAAAGTTGCTCGTCTTATTATAAATCATTCGGAATTCTCTCCCTGCCGTGTCTGTACGTTTTAGAAATTTCATTGTTTGTTAAATGTAATCCAGCATTGTTTAATAGATTTACAGACATCCGCAGACTGCCTACACGTTCTCAATATTTACATATGGTGCGAACCAAAGAATGCAAAAACTGCACTAACACTTTTTTTTTTACGTGACATTGATATTTGTATGCTGGACTGGCAAAACATAGTGATACCTACTATTTTTATTATTTTTGTTTTGCACCTGTATTTTTTATATATATATCACGTCTATCTCTCACGGGGTAGACAGAGCCTAAGGTAACAAGACTTAAGGGCCGGGTTTAGCATGATTGTGGGTAATTGCTGTTCGCAATAATCAACTTGTGTTAATGATTTTTTGTTGCAGGCAACGTCGGCGTATCAGAATTGGTTGGCGGGCTCGTAGAGGCGCTGGAGCGGTTCGCGGCGCAGCGAGACGAGGACGCACGACTGGAGAGGGAGCGAGACGCAAGACAGCGCGTCAAGCTGGAACAGGACGAGGCTTACCAGCAGAGCCTTGAGGCTGACAGGTAGAAAAAAAAAATTAAAATTTAAACTGTTTATTTCGAAAAAAAAAAACAATACATTTACACAGCTTTACTACTTCACTTTGTCGTTACTACTTACGTAATGGATTGTGTAAAAAAAATTAACAGCGAGTAGAGAAACATGCAAAGATTTATTGAATAGAATCCTTTTATGTGTGCCTATGTTATGTTCCATCAGAACCGGAACTAAGCTTCGATAATACGAACGTTGAATTACAGGGCCAAAGAACAGGTGAAGCGGCAACAGGAGCTCGAAAAGAATCAGGAGCTGGAAAGAGCGGAGTCGGAGAGGCAGCTCGAAGAGGCGAAGAAAGCGGTAAGCTCGACAACCTTGACATTTATAGAGCGACCGCTTAAATGAGTCCTCGCGGGCGCGGCTGCGGGGCGCGGGGTGGGGCGACCGCGGTCGTCCGTAAGGCTTAGCACGCACTGCGGTTTTTTTCTTGCGGTTGCGGTCTGGCCGAAAACGCCGAACCGCGGAGGAACTCGCACTGCGGTTGCGTTTCCGCGGTTTTCACGTTCAGTATGACAATGGATTTCCTCAGAGCAGTATGTGTTGTGGCCTTAGTTTTAAGAAATAAAAAAAATAGAAAACGTCGTCGCCAACATAAGTACTGGGTGCATCCTCTAACAGATCAAAGATATTTGAAGGGATATTTTTGTAAAATGTACAGTGATGTACGAAACAACAAAGACAATTTTTTTAACTACTACAGGCGCTTTGAGTTGGCAATACAACGAAAAAACCGCTTTTTACGAACCGCAATGGGGGCGCTGCCGTACATGAAGTATGGGATACATAAAAACGCGCGGTTGCAAACCGCGAATCAAAATGTAGCAAGCTGCGTTTTTAAAATCAGTCACTGAAATAAATCGCAAGCGCGTGCGCTTATAAATAATGCCGTACGTTACATTTTTTGCGGTAGCGGAACCGCTTTTTAAAAACCGCAGTGCGTGCTAAGCCTAACCCCCCGCGCCCCGCAGCCGCGCGGGTGATGACTCAAGCGGTCAATGTATAAAAACATTTGGTAGTTTTGCCGTGCGACCCCATAGTCAGATTTAGGGCCTGTCTCCTCACACTGTAAAGTCCCGGTTATTTTAAGTGTCAGTTTATGATTCCCTCTGTCTTACTACGAAACAAGACAGAGACGACATCATAGATAACTGACTAAGGTAACCGCAACTTTACAGAGAGTGATGAGACAGGCGCTTAGTATAGTTATCAACATTTTTGTGCCACAATTTAATTTGACTTTAAAATTCGAGGACGATTACACCGATTTGGATAAATATTCTGTTACATATAAACTGCAATTCAATTCAAATTTTATGGAAAGCGAATTATTGCGATTCGATTCTGCAAGCCTTGTAATAGTGTACAATATCAAAGGTTCTATTTTCCATTCCATTTTCCATTTGACACTGTCACTGTAAATTAAATTGAAATCTGTACATTCGCAGTCGGAGCGTGCCCGCGCGCAGGCCCGAGTGCCGGCGGAGCCAGCCGAAGGCGCCGCCGAAGTTTCCCGAATCAGGGTGCGTCTGCCGCCGCCGCACGACGACAGCCTCGAGCGACGCTTCCACGCCGAAGACACGCTCACGGTACGTGCACATACATAAATCACGTTTATCCCTTACGGAGTAGACAGGGCCTAAGGTAACAAGACCTAAAGGCCACATGGCCAATGGGCGTATAGATAGAAATGGGATTCAAAATAGTGATGGGTTGCAAGCCGCATCATGGTACGTCAACACACAACGTTTACTCGCCGAGTCTGCCCCAGTGCCGGCGGAAACGGCCTAGCGCTGCCGAAGTTTAGTCAACCAGTTTTTTTTAAACACGAGTTACGTGGACCATCGCCTCATAAATTGTTAATTGACACTTGTAGTGACATCTATCGGTAACTTTTGTACTTAAGTACACATGGTCTGTCCTGCTCTATTTCGTCCATACTACGATTTACGATTTTATAGGTCTAAGCTTAAGACCGACCGATTAAATGAGTTCTCGCGGGCGCGGGCATCGGCGCGGGGGCGTCTCTGTGCGGGGGCAGGCGCGCTGCCCGCCCGCACCGACAGCTCCCCGCCGTCGTCCTACCCCGCGCCCCGCAGCCGCCCCCGCGAGGACTCGTTTAAGCGGTCGTTCTATAACAATATTGGCCTTAAACTCAACCATTGATTTTAGATTAAAAAAAATTGTAAGCTGTAGCTTCGAGAAAAGAACGTCAGGTTTCTTTTTTTTTATAAACGATGAGGAAGGTAAACGAACAAGATGGTCAGCTGAAGAAGTGACCACCACTATCCTTGGTCACCCGCAATACTAAAGGGTTGCAGATACTTTTGCCAGCCTAGAGGGCTAAAATGATTTAATACTGAAATATCTCGTGTGCCAGTATCTTCTCTGGAAATATTTTTATAAGTTCAAGTCCACTTTTTATGAAAAAAACCCTCTTCACCCAATCCTCTAATAGTTTAGTTTTATGAACTGTAACTAATAATATAGCTTCCAATATTTTCTTTTTCAGGGTTTATTTGACTTCCTCGCATCAAAAGGTTTTCCAAAAGAAAACTACAAGGTGATCTCTAGCTGGCCTAGGAGAGACGTGAGTGTCAGATTTTGTTTTTTTAATTTTTATCGGTAACTATCCCGAACATGACTATACTAGAAAGGTTTAGGTAATTAACTAAATGTAAACAGTCTTGATATGTACACTATAAAAATCTTACCCTCTTATTCATAAACGCTCTATAGGCTTCTGCTAACTTAGCAATCGTTTGTCCTTATCTGTGAGAGGTTAATGTCAAAGTGACAGATAAGGACAAACGAGTGCTAAGTTAGCAGAGGCCTACAGAGCGTTTATGAATAAGAGGGTAAATATTTATTTATTAAATCATGTCTTTATCCCTTACGGGTTAGATTAGACGGAGCCTAAGGTAGCAAGACCTAGGCCACCCACGTTTAGCAAGATTGTGGGCGAATAGGCAAAAAAAATGGAATCAAAATAGTGATGGGTTGCTAGCCGCATCGCCTATGACATGATTCCTATGATTTTCGCCCATTCCCTCGGTGGGCTTTTACCATCTGCGCGGGAAGAGGAGCAACTGGTTATTGTGTGTTTGTTTGTTATTGTCCCATGCTTGTATATTTATTATTATTCTTTTTCGACAGTTAACGGCGGAATCTCACAATTGCACACTTAAGGCTTTAAAGCTTTACCCCCAAGAGACGCTCATGCTGGAGGAGCGGTGAACAGTCGCCGCCGGAGACGCGTCTAGTTAGATTATAACTAATCATTTCAAACGAACTTAATAAATACTTTAACAGTCTAAACATTGTTATACTTTGTATTATGGGGCCCGTCTGATAAAGAAACAGTTGAATGCCGACATTGTATTCTCCGTAACAATCTGTTTTAAAACATTTTTAAACAAAAAAAAACATCTTGTTTCCCACAGAATCACTCATTGTATTTAGCATCACATCCACCGGTGAAGTATCGTGCTTTATACCTCACGACATTTTATATCTATGATTATTATATTTAAATTTTATATGAACTGTCGGTACTTGTTTGTTTGCGAAAGCGTTAAAATTGTTTGGAAAGTACACGTCCAGGAATGTACAGCTTGTAATGTTCGACCTAATAATGTAGGGGAGACCGAGGCGAGTTGAGACAGAGGTGAGTTGATACAAAGCCGAAATCTCTGAACTGTGATAGTTTATCGGGCTGGTAACTTCGCTAATTCTTTGCTCTTTCTACACTCCACAGTTTGTGTGAAGTTGTGACCTCGCTAACTGTCATAGGTGCAGAGAAAAAGGCTTTGTATCAACTCACCTCTGTCTCAACTCGCCTCGGTCTCCCCTACGCCCTGTAATTCGGGTCCTCTGTACGAGGTATATGGGGGACACGAATTACGGCGCGTACGTTATCATCTCGAGTATTCCAAGTTGTACATTCTGGGATGTATAAAGGCCCCTACAGTTTTTCGGATGCCTCAGCAGTGTGTATTGGGATCATAGATATATATTAATGTTAGATTAGATTGGCGCTGATATATTACTAAATCGCGATGAGAATATAAATGAAACTGACATATTCTATATACAGATATTATAGATACTTACGTCAAAATATATATGAAACAATAATAGACTACAGGCCCACGTACAAAAAATGTGGGTCATATGAACCCCCAGGTGACGTATATAGGACGATATAAGAGCATAAAATAATAAGATTCAGCATCACCCCCCGGACCACGGAAAGAGAGGGGGTGTTGCAACCCTCGATTTTGTCCCCTTGTCGCACAATTTTTGTACGGCGTTGCGGAATAATGGATTAGAAGCTGTATTGAAACTGTATGAAACTGATGCCGTACAGAATCAAATGACCAAATTTACCCTGGAAATCGTCAGAAAATCAAAAAAGAATACCGACTTTGTGGCGCACCATTTTTTTACGGCACTGCGCGCTTTCTTATTATTTTTCATGGATCTATCGATGGTAAAAATGCCGTACAGACCAAAATGTACTCACTCTACCTGCACTTTTGAATTCTCACCAGCACCCAGTTGGACAGCTTACAAGTGACGGCATAGTGCTGAATCTTATTATTTTATGCTCTTATATCGTCCTATATACGTCACCTGGTGGTTCATATGACCCACATTTTTTGTACGTGGGCCTGTAGTCTATAATGACAGATTTGTCAATACTATTCTGTGGCCCGTCTCCCGAAGCTACAAGTTATAATTTTACAAGTGTAAGTGCGTGTTTCACTTCTGTTAAGTTACAGTTATCTTAATTTTTCGAATTCATCACAGTTATCACTAAAGCAGGCCCTAAACTAGCAACATTGGTCAAAAACTGAATCATGATTGGTAGATTAAGACTAATGTTGCTAGTTTAGCTGTTTCACCACTTTCTGTTAAGTTCCAGTTATCTATAATTCCGTCTCTACTTATTACTAAGACACAGAGACATCATAAATAACTGACACTTAAGATAACTGTAACTTAACAGAGCGTGGTGAAGCAGGCCCTTACACTTGTAAAATTGTAACATGTAGCTTCGAGAAATGCGGCATTGATCGCGATTTAGTGATAACTGTGACGAGATCGAAAAAATTAACAGCTGTCAACGCGTGTTAAAAGAAAAGAAGCATTATATCTTTCAATTAGGAGTTTCACTGGGTTGTCTCGGACTAACGGCGTGTGAGAGAGATGGTATCGTCTATCTCGCTCGTTCTCTTGCGTGGCCGATCCATTACTATGTTCTATATCTATGGTCGGAATGACGTAGTTGACTGAGGTATTTTTTATGAGTTGTCAAAATGTGACTGCTCCATGCCTTTTGTAGCTATTGCAAGCTGTGACGTCACTACATGCCGACTCGACCGACGATTTATTTATTACCAAGCAATTTGATCAGATTTTATTTAGAATTATTCTAGTTTTCAGGGCTAAAATTGTGTTATATGTTATTAGAGTTGTCCTCGAATTGATTGATGTTGTCAACTGTTCCTGTAAAAATGTTAGATTAAAGGCAAGCCTATACATACCTTGTTTCTAATAATAATTAGTGAAGTGCATATACTACTCAAAAGAATGTAGGGGCCACAATAAAAGGCACAATACAGATAATTCGCCTGAAAGCATTAAATACATAAATTACGTCTTTATCCATTACGGGGTAGACAGAGCCTACGGTAACAAGACCTAAAGGCCACGTTTAGCGTGATTCGGGCGTATAGGTGGAAAGGGGAGTGAGTATAGTGATGGGTTGCTAGCCGCATCGCCTATAACATGATTCCTAAGATTTTCTTAGTCAAAATTGTCAATAATACAACATAGTCCCATCTGTAAACCTAATCGGTCTAAAAAAAGTTTAAATGTCTTTTAAGTAACGAAATTGACCGTTTGTGCATTTTATTACATTAAATTCAATAGTATACATGCATATATAACGTGGCCTTAAAGTTTTGTTACCTTAGGCTCTGTCTGCCCCGTATGGGATAAAGACGTGATATAATGTACGTATGTAAGAAATACACGTATTTATTTGCATCTTAATTGTACCTATGAACAAGTGGTCCCTACTTTCATTTAAGTAGTTTATGTGGTCTGCTTGCTGACTTAAGTATCCAGTTTTGTGAACAGCAAGTACCTAAGAGGAAATGGATACATTATGTTAGGACACCGAACACACCCATGTCACTGTAACATTTTCTGCGGCAAGGTTCCACAGTGGTTCACTTTGACCTGTAATGCTACAACTACAAACAGCCATAAGTAGGAGCATACAAAGATGTACTTCGAAAATATTAGGCTAGAAAAAAAAAGACAATGTCTATACCTCGGCAAACGGGGTAAAGGCACTCTTTATGGCATTATTTGCTAGGAGCTTCACACTGTCCCCAATCGCTCATGAATAGCTGCTTTAGATTAGATGTCAAATCTACGTGTATTTTTCTGACGAGAAACTTATCACTATCATATAGTTTAGCCTATTTATATGTTCAATCCGTTATTAAAGCATTTAGATAAGTATTTACTTGCTAAAAACCTGAAACGCTTAGCTTCAGATACCAAAACCTGAAAATATTTTTTGCAGTTTACTATTTTAGCATAAATAAATAGCAATAACTGTTTATTTAATACTGTATGAGTATGTATTTGGACGTCTGAGAGTGTTCCTTGGTCGTCCAATTGGGTGATTTAGAAGTATAGAGTTGTACATTTTAATTTTTTATGGTTTATGTAGTGCTTTCTCGCTCGCACGCGATTACAGAATTGAAAGATCAAGGAGCACCCTCAACTTTGTCTTGAGCATAAAACTGATTTAGTAATAATACTGTTTTTTTTTTCTTAAATAAACCTGAATACCTGAACAAAATGCTTCAAAGATAGGCTGGGTACCTGCGAGTTGTGACCAGGGCTTAAAATATCGTTAAAAAGTTGGTATCGTTACCACTTTGAGACAGATTTAACTTTAACGTTAAATAATTAAATTTAAATAGTGTTACTATGGTAACGTTATAATAATCCCACCAGAAACATAAATGTAAAAAAGGAGAGCCAAGTTCAATACAAAAATTATGCTTGACTGTGGGCTTCGCCGCAAAAAGAATGGAGATCTAAATGAGTGCCAAGTTCTATGCAGAATCCAAATATGTATTTATAGGAACAAAATAACATTATGAACAAGTATTAAACTCTATTTCTTTGCTTTATTGGATACCTATAACAATTGCTGTTATTTAAAATGTGAGATTTTAAAGTAGGTTAAATTTGACTTGGCCAGTTTTTATTACATCAGTCATTTTATAAAGTTATTCAACATAATATACATTTTTTTAATTCTGATAAAAACTGGCAAAGTCAAGTTCCACCTATATATACGTTTAGCATACGTAGAGCGTATAATAGGTGGAAAGGCGAATCAAAATAGTGATTGGTTGCTAGCCTCATCGCCTATAATATGATTCCTATGAATTTCGCCCATTACCTCGATTTTACCATCTGCGCGGGTAGAGAAGCAACTGGTACACTCTGTGTTTTTTCTTTGCTCCCAGACCAGCATGGAAGAAAACACCAACACCTCTGAAATTGATCTTCGTAATAGACTTGGCTTGTCTAGAATGCTGCTTTCGCCTGATTCTCGCGAATACCTATTGTGAAAAATTGCGGTTGTCCTTCTACAGTATTTATAAATGCCTGGTCAGTCGAATGAAAAGGCAATACTAAGAGGAACTTAATTCTAAGAGGAATCTGCATTATGAATGAAAGTTGTTGCAAAATCAAACATGCTTCAGTGCGCGATAATGTTTATTGTACGTAGGTACCTGGATACTACACACACACACACACACAAATCACGTCTTTATCCCTTACGGGTCGAACATTTTTTGAAAGCACATGTGTGAAAGTACCACTCGAAAGTGGTGAAAAATTGTGCTGAATTTGAAACACGAGTAGCGTAGAAGAAAATCACAGCTCTCATTAATCTTGTGAACTAGTCAAAACTTTGATTACAGCTGTAGTTTTAGAGATATAAGCTGATTTATACCACTTTCGAGTGATGTGGTTTCGAAAATCGGGCCCCTGTTCTGCAATGCGATGCAAGATCAATGCGTGAACTGTATCTTCCCATAGTTGTGCACTTTGAACATGACAAGTTCGCCAACAAACAACAGAACAGCGATCACCATGCCGACAAAGAGCAGCAAAAGCGGTGTTGAGAACTCTCGTAGTGTAACTGTGAAGATGCTCGAGTCAGGAGTCCTCACGCAGGGGGGCTTCTTCTCGTCCCAGATGGACTTGAGCCGCTGCATCAGACCGGCTTCGTACATCTTGCGTATTCTGAAAGAATTAGGTTTGGAGGAGAAATATGTCGATTGGAAATATTGGTAGGAACGGTCAACCGAATGGAACCCGGGGGCCTGTGTAACCTTATCGCAGTAAGTGTTCGGCTTGTTATTTGTGTCTATCAGTGTCAAAGTAGTTGATTGCGAAAAGGTACTACAGTGACTAGATACTGCCTAAGTATTCGACATTTAACTACATTGGTATCTACGGTCGGCCAAATAAGAGGTCTAAAGTCTCATCCAACTTCCCATCAAATGAAAATGTCGCTAAAGTGACAGTCCTATCTTATCGGTATTATATTTAGCGACGTGCAAACATCGTGCAAAGGATTGTCTAGCTTAAGGTGGCAGATATTTGGCACATGGTACTTAGGTACTTAGCAGAGCCCGGAATTTTAGCGGCAAAACAAAAAGCAGTCGCCCTAGATTCTGTTAGAAACATTTTTTGTGCTCATGATGATCTCATCGAGTCCTTATCCAAGGTCCATCTACATTTTGTCCCCCTAGTTTTCGAAGGAGCTCCGCTTGGGCCCGTTTTCTCGGTTATGGGTCGTGGTTCGTGGTCCACCTGGTTTTCGACGGATCTACGTACCTACCTACCTATTTTTGTATTGAAATAATAATCAGATTCGAAATAATGACAGCATTTTTTCCAAGCGGACCATGAACCATAGCCTCTTTTTCTGGGTATTTTGCCCTTCGGGCAACTGAGGATTCTAACTAACCTAACCTACCTATTTTTGTATTAAAATATTGAGTGATTCGACATATTAGCAGCATCTTTTCCGTGTGGCCAAATTAGTAGGACCACGGATAAGTGTGTTTCTCACCCATAGCTAAAATGCTTCCTATAAGGCGACCCCTTCCTCATAACAGCGAATAAGTACTGCGGCGGGTACAGCTCCACCTCCTGCAGTTCACAGTTCTCGCGCTCAGTGAACGTTCGTTTGATGATGGGGTAGGCGAACGCTGGGTCCACGTGGAAGGCGAATCCTCCGCGCTTGACGAGCGACATGCCTTCCTCGGGGGGGAAGAAGTTGGAAAGGGGGGAGCCTGCGATCTTCTTAGCGTACATCTCCAGGGCTATTGGGTCCGTGGTGCGCTGGAAGAGTGGATATTTTACTAATTTACCACTTTCGAGTGATGTCGTCTTCAGCCTACTTACGTCTGCTGAGAATGAGAGCCCTTGGGCTATTAGTTTCCACACGGGCCCAGAGTTTATTTGGAACTTCAAACATACCATTAAATTGCTTCGCAAACGTGCGAGTGATCTTTTTCTTCACCAAAAAGCTCAAGGTAAACTTCAATGTAAATTTGCCCATAAATTCTGATAAATTCGTTGGTGCCCGTGCCCGAACCCACAACTCTCTGCTTGAGAGACCACTGGTCAAACCATTGGGCTAAGAAGCAACTTTTTTTTAAATTGATACATACATACATACATAAATCATGTCTTTATCCCTTACAGGGTTTACAGAGCCTAAGGTGGTAGCATCTGCGCGGGAAGAGAAGCAACTGGTACATTCTATGTTTCAATTGATGTGCTTTCAAAAATCGCATCCCAGGCTTCTTGACAGGTATCGTTTACGAAGCGTTCTTTTTTACAAGTTTTTATCTAACACACCGTATGTATGTATGTATTATGTTTGGTTGTCCGGGTGGAACCATGCGACTTAATTTTGAAGCAGATACCCGATTGAGTTGAAATTTTGCATACTTGAGTAAGTCGGATGACAATACTAAAATCTGGAGTTCTGGTGAACCAGCCAGGATCGTCTCTGCAGGTGGGACCTCTTCAACGGTTGGTATGATTGACTTGAAATTTGGTACATATAATGTAGGACTGATGACAATACAAGTACAGACAGCAAAGACTAGCCTTCTAAAAGTCAGGAGCACTAACCCTGAAATAATCCTTATTATACAGTGCGTCCTCTACTCCTGCCTTCAACCTGCTTTGGAGCAAGTCTTTCAGAGTCCGTATGGTGACGGGAGGCGCTCGGAGCAACGTGGAAACCACCACAGCATTGTAGTACTGGTATACCGTCAGTGTGAAGAGGAAGGAGCTGAAGAGAACCAACTTGACGGCTGTCGAGTGGCGGTTGACCGTTATACCTGGGAAAAGTGGGGAAGCAGTCTCTCATATAGTGCAGAGGCGTCTTTGAGTTTATGCTAACGAGCACTCTGACTGCAAAGTTACAAGCTCAGCCTAATTTGGAGTCTGATCTGAAAGTTCAAGTGTTAAACTTGTTTAGGTAAGCCAACTATTTGTATTTGTATTTCGCGGTGTGGAGCAGTGCCATCTGTTGTTAAGTAGCTAATACTGGTGTAATTCACTTACTCGACGAAAGGTGGCGCCATGAAAATTAACTCATACAAATTAAAATAGGCAGGTAGGTACTAAGTTAATTTTCCTGAAGATAAGTCGCTACAGATCGAAAAGCAAAAGCAATCTAGGTACTTAACCTATGACGCTTATTAATTTTAAAAAATGTTCAAAATAACGCTATGTTATTTTCGTAACGTCTAAACAAACCTACCCCTAGATTTTCGTCGAAATCAAGAGCCGTTTGCAAGGTCATCGTAGCATATTAGATACAAGAATAGCTCGTATATTTATAACATAAGCCTATGTTACGGACTTTTATAAAATAAATGAACGATATGATTAACTTACCCTGTTGGCACACAGCGCTCCATACAGAGAGCAATGCGAGGCTCGCTGATAAATCTGCCGGCCCATCCTCCATCCGCACAACCCTGACCCTAAGGATACCGCAGAGAAGCAAGCCCGCGGCAAGGAGGAGGGCCAGTATGCACCACCACACCTCGTCAGAGAGTGGTCGCGTGTAGATAGTGATAAAGCCCCCAGGATGCTTGGGGTGACGGAATATGAAGCAGGGGCTATAAACAATCAGAATAAAATTGAACCCATTTTTGTTAGGCCATACATAATTTAAACGAACAAGAAAACGTTTACCTTGCTAAGTAAGTACTCCACTAAATTACGTGCAAGATAGTGAAGTCTGTGTGAAATATGTTGTTTTTAAGTAGCTGCAGTCAAGGGCATAAATATATATTACTAGCGACTCGCCCCGGCTTCGCACGATATATTATGCATGTATTATACATATAAACCTTCCTCTTGAATCACTATCTATTAAAAAAACCGCATGAAAATCCGTTGTGTAGTTTTGAAGATATAAGCATACATCGGGACATGAGGACAGAAAAAGCGACTTTATTTTATACTTTGTAGTGATGTAGATACGTTACCAAGACGTCAAAACTATCTACATCTGCTGTCAAACAAGATAAATGTTTCTTGTTCGTTGAAATGGACCTCCGCAAAGTGACGCCTGATTCAATGAAATATTAAAAAATCAATACATATTATAAATTGTTACTTTTACCTATTTTAGAGGAAATCGAAAATAAAAAGTTTGTTGTTACATACTTGGACGGCCACGTTGCCGAGACATAGTCGATGTATCTCGCTCGGTCCGGCCTGATGAAGACAGGGCTGCCGGCCACGTCGGTCTCGCGCCGCTGCAGCGTGCCCACCAGCCCGTCAAAGCTGCCGTTCCTCAGGTAGCCCCACGAATTGGTACGGACCAGCACGAAGCTGGAAGACACAACTTTAAGACGTCGGGCCATCTGCGAGCTATAACCGTAACTGTTGCACGTTGCAGTAACCGAAGATCCGACTGTCCCTTTGGACCCACCATACCCCTGGCACTAACCCTAGGGGTAGGGTAGGACTGAACCATACCAGCATAGTAGTGCTGGAATTTGAGAAATTGAAAAAAAAAACAACGGAGCCTCGCTATCCAGGGTGGTTTGCCCTTCGGGCATTAGGAGCTACCTAACTGACCTGACCTACCGAATACCCGCAGCTTACAGCACTACGGTGGTATGGTTTAGTCCCAACCTACCCCCAGGGGTAGTTCCGGGGTATGGTGGGTCTTAACTCCTGTGGACGTGGCTCAGTCCACACTGGGTTTCTTTTTTTGTTATTCTAACCTGCAACAGTTGTCGTTGCAGCTCGCAGATGAGTACCCGGCTTAACAGACAGATAGTTACCGAGGATGTGCACTATGTGCAGATGTTTTTTCGCTATAAGGGTCAAAATTAGAGTCATTCGGGGTGATACGATGTGGCTAAGAGACCGCGAGAGTGCACCGTTCTCCGGCGGGAACGGGGTGAAGCGAGGTGTGCGTTTGAAGGATTTATAGTCGCTTGCGTCGCCATTTCGAAACCAAGTGCGGCGCAGACGCAGTGCGGATCGAAATAAGAAGAGAAGGCAAATCAACATGGTCCTTACCTAAAATTAAACATTTCCCGCCAGTACATCAATAAAGTAAAATACTTTAGTTTGTGTAGAGAATCTACTTCAAGTTTAGACCGAGTCATGTATTCCTCAAATGTTTGATTTACGATGCCATGCGTCACCACGACAGCGCTTTTCAGCACGACGCCGCTAAAGTCCGTCCTCTTGTGCTTCTTCAACACTAATGATGAACACCAATATCCAACTGGTTGCACATGAAAACGGCCATTTGAAAAAAAACCCGTGTTATAGACCTCATAAAAATTAAAGATGCTCCCCGTTTTATGAATAACTGTCACATCCGAATTTACTTCAATAGGATGAGCTGATAAGTTTTCGGTAGTAGACGAGACATCATCACTAAATATTAGCCAGGAGTAAAGAGAACTGTCAAATAATTTTGAATCAAAATCGTCAAATATCTGCGTCCAATTTTCACATGTTTTCATTACCATCCCAACTTTGTGCTGTTTCTTTTGCTTCTGTAACAATGTAACATCGTTACCAATGATGAAACTTGACACACGAAGTTGATTATTGTTCAAGAATTTGTGATTTTTTATTGCATTTTCAGAATGTTTGCAGTGAAGTACTGTTCCAAAGTGCAAGGCTTTATTTTTAAACACATCCCTAACAACTCGAATTTCAGTAGCCGAGAGTAACGTTAACAGAACACCATATCCTGCCAAGTCCATGGTCAAAGTATGAGCAATGACAGTATTTCTTCGATATGCAAATTGCTCAAATTTGTAACCATCATTACTGTCAACACATTTGAATACGAAATGAGGGCTGTCTAGTTATGGGTTGAGTCTGATTAGTGCAATTTAAAATGAAAAGCTTATTTGGATCAAACTTTTAATAAATAATAACATTCACATAACACAATAGGGAGTCTTACAAACTTACTTAATTCACAGAAATTTGGTAGTCAGAGAATACATCCTGGAAGGGGAATTGGGCTTTATCAGGTACAAGAAGATCAGCTAAGAAACAAACGGTGCCAGCTGTGCCCTCATACAAGGTTTCCGGGTTATCTGGGACTCTCGAGTCAGCAAGGAACATTTCCGTATTCATGAAATCAGCAAAAGACTTTGCTTGATACAAATATTTCTCATTACCGGTCAGCCTATACAGCAGAAGGAATACATATGCATTACCTGCAATACCATGGCAAATTCCGGGACCCTTTAGAAGCAGGCCTTTATTCCATACCACCTCCCCAGCCCTTATACATGCATCAATATACTTCTGCTCATTGTAGACGAGGTAAGCTTTAGCCATGAGATATATGGTGCCAGGGGCTCCATGACACCAGTGGACGAGCTTGTGGTCCCTGTACCCTAGCTCTTCCATGCAACAAGGCCAATTACCCTCTTCAGTTTGAAGGGAAACCAAATAATCTATAGTCGCTTTAATGTCCTTGCTGGCTGAAGAATTGTTTTGTATGTACCCAGGAACTGTCAGAAGCATCTGCAGTATAAAGCTTATGCCATGAGCGGCACCCAGGTACTCCGTGTTGTAGTAGTGATACATTAAAGGACAGGGGCTGGTATGCTTCTTGGAATATTCTTTCCCTGAGGCCACAATCAAATCACAGATTTTGTACATTTCTGCTTTTGTAAATATTGGCATTTGCATCTCACGACCCATCCACAAAGCTCCAGCCAGGTATCCAGAACGACCAACAAAATATTCATCCCCACCACATTTTAGAAATTTGGGATTCAAGTAGTTATTATACAACTGTTTGTAGCTAGCGAGCGAGTCAGTGAAGCTGTCGTCCCCGAGCTCTTTCTTTATTACAGCAGTGAGTGCATATGTGCCGGCGTCCCCCAGTAAAAAGGAAGTTTTATCACCTGCAGAAGTTTCTTGCATAGCTTTCATGTAATCCCGGCATCTGTCGAGGTACATGGACTTGTTCTCGGATAGCAGCGGGTTTTTCGTCAAGTAATAGAACATGTACGCGACACCGGCGATTCCGACGTACAGCCCTCCCTCCACATGTTTGCGCGATGGCTGCAGCCGCTTCAGAATGATCTTGATGTGGTCATCTATTTGCGGACTTATCTCCTCCTTGGAAACGGCCAAACATGAGCCCGGTTTGTATTCCTCGAAATTGTTAGGAAAGTATCGTACCATCTTTACGCCAAATGGAGACGTGCTATAAAGTAACTTCTTAAAATATTTTTTGGGATTAAAGAATTTCAACACTTTTATGAAACTCATGCAGTGGAAGCTTTACTATTTTTTACTGTTTTGATGTTCTCTGCTTTCAATTTTTCTTGCTATTTGTGCTTGTGCCGTCGTGTTTTGTTTTGTTTTTGATATTTTTTGACATTTCTTTCGTCGCGCTGTTTAAGCCACAAATAAAAACGGTTTTTAGTGAAAGCAAAACAATTTTTTTAAGACGTTTTGTCATAATTTTTTTTTAAAATACTATTTTTTTCTATTCATTCTACAATATTGTATTATTCCTAAAGTATAAACAAGTTTTTACTAAGTAAGTAGTGCATTAGGGAAACCCTATCTGCCCTGCATATCCCAATCACACTCTGAATATCGAAATACCTACAAAGAATTGCACACAGAACACAGAAATAAAAATCTGTATTCTGTCTGGGGTACTAGAAAATAAGTTCTAACTCACGCTCACACCTGAGACCTGACTCGTACCTACAAGCTCGTATCTTTACTCGGTTAGGTAGCTAGAGACAGTTTAGATAGATAGGTACATTATAATACGGCATGGTAGGTAAGTACACAATGTCTACATGTTTATCACATCATGGCACTCGCAAACTTCGTATTTTATTGCAACTCATCGAAATTCAATGGAAATTCGTTAAAATCGATTCAAGGTCGTTGATACTGTAACCAAGCAACGAGTTGATATTTAATGTTGATAAAAATGGACCAAAAATGCCTTTTCGTACAGACTTATTTTACTCAATGGGGCCAATTTATTATGTAGTCCTGTCTAACTGTTTGAAGTCTAGTTATTAAATATATTTTTAAGTCTAATGCCTATTACATTCAGCCGTGGAAACGTAAGTCTTTATTATTTCAAAGTAAACGTGTAGTGAGCGCAAAAGTTACATAAAATACCTATTTATTTACTGTTTCCCAGCATTTTCTAATTTGCTTTTTTCTTGTCTGTAACATTATGTATTATGAAAGCTTCGTTAGGTATGTAAATATGATCAAAAACTTGCAGTTTTAGTGAAAGGGCTCTAATTCATAAAGCTGTAACAGAAAACAGAAGCGCATACTCTGTGTAGGCATCAAAGTTCTCTTTGTGTTAATCCGATGGTCGCGTTTCTCAGGCGTTAGTGTAACGTTACATTGGAACAAACAGGCAACTAGTTGCAACTTTTGGATTTTGTAAGTATGGGGATAATCATCACCAATTAAGTGCCTAGGCACTTACTACAAGCAAAAACGCACTAGGGAACTACAATCTCATACAGTGGCGTAACTATAGGGTGGCAGGGATGCCAGTGGGCGTCGCGGTAACACCTAGTGCTCCCGTAACGCTCACAGTTCATGGCAGGGAACGTGTGTGTTTTTAGACGGTAGGCCTCTCCCCTCTTTCCATTAGGGAAGGCAGCGGCGAACTGGAGAGCCCGTCATACAACCGTTGCTGCCTCGAGCGCGGGAATGCATAAGGTGCATTTTCCACACGTTAAAAAAAAGGGGTGGCAGGGGTGGCAAAATGCCAGGGGCCCCTAGCTCTACGGGGCCCCGAACTGGCTTGGTTTAGAGCACAGAAGGGACGCTGATGCACTTGTGTATATAGAGGAAGGAAGGAGCCCCATCTGACGAATTTGCCACGGGCCCCAGACACTATAGTTACGCCACTGTTCTCATAATTAACATGGATTGTTAAAACGTCAGTTTCCGCTGCAATCTTAATACTTAGGGCCAGTTTCACCACTCTCTGTTAAGTTCCAGTTATCTTAAGTATTTATTACGTGTCGATAAACCTCTTTTTATTCGAAGATACGGAAGATAGCGTTTCGTACGAGAGGACGATCAGCACAGTCTCTCGATGCCGGGCCTCGTGCGGAGCCCGCGGCATGCGGAGACGGCCGGTTGTTCTTGCAGATTAGGCCTGCACTCGCGGATCCGAGGGCTCCAGTCATACACCGCTCAAACACCATACTTACAGGGTAATCCGGATTGCTATTTTACTTATTAATTAATAAGTTAATAATAATAATAACTTTGTTTTGCTTTCTTTTTTTATTTCTACCTGTAGGCCTATTTCCTACCTCGGTCGCAATCGCCATCGTGTTCATTTTGACAGTTCATGTATGGGCTGACGATTGGCATCGGAATCAGCTAGCTGTCACATTCATACAAGAACTGTCAAAATGAACACGATGGCGATTGCGAGCGAGTTAGGTAATAAGCCTGCATCACTCACTTTTTAAGATAAGGTGGTAAACGAGCGAGTCGGTTACCTTCTCGTGGTAAGTGAACCTGTACACCCGCAACACCAGAGTTGTAGATTCGTTGCCAGCGTTAAGGCTAAGAAGGAATACCTCACGTGGCATAGTAGGTAATTTCACCGGTTCTCTCCCCACTGTAAGCAGGTTTCCTACCACCCAATAACTTTCGCAAAATTCACTTGGTCAACTGTACTGTATACTAACCTCGCTTGGGGTCTTCGACTACTACTATACCTAGAGATTAAGTACTAGTACACTCCGTGAACTATTAGAATGCAAATCGGGTTTGGGTACCATTGGCCGATTCAAGTATCAAACCCATAACACTGAATAAGACAGCAAGAGAGACCCGAATGTGGTTCTAGGAGGTCACGGACTGTATATCTGTATTTATTGGTTGCAGAAGTGATTGTGGCATTAAAGAGGATTCAAAGGATGACACAGTTAACCTTCAGGCGGTGGGGGAGGGCAAGGTTCAGCTCTTTCGGACTCCACAGGAGAAAGATCGGCTGCCAGACCGGATCAGTCTTGACAGGTACACTTAGCAGTTCCGAAGGCTTCCATTTCAACGTCTGCTTTCTATTCGGCTACAAATGTAACAAATTTTAGGTTTTTAAATGTCATTCGAAAATTCATCGATTTTCATATTTCAGACGGGGTCTGTCGTCCATCCCGCACATAGTTGGAGAGCCTGGACTGAGACTTCTCTCATTACAGCACAACCTGATCAACAGCCTCTCTGGCTTGGCTCCTCTAGAATTAGGAAAACTTGTGTTCCTTGATGTGTATGACAACCAAATCGACAAGATAACTTCCTTGGAAAGACTTTTTAGCTTAAGAGTTCTGCTGATGGGCAAAAATAGGCAAGTATTAACCCCTAAATTTGAAGTAAAACCGAAAAGAGTCTAGTCCACCACTGGACGGTGTAGGTGGTGGAAGTGGAGATCATGAAGCCACTGATGGTGGCGACAAGTTTATAGTATTTAGGTATACCTGCAAAAACTCCGCAGATTTTGTATTTTAAGATAAGTGCGGTTTAAAGTTAAAGTTACTCAAGCCTTTAATAACTATTACAATTTCAGGATAAAGAAAATAGAGGGACTTGTTAATCTCATAAAACTAGAAGTGTTAGATTTACACGGAAATAGGATAAGTAAAGTAAGCGGATTGTCGACCTTAATTGAGCTGAAAGTGCTCAATCTGGCCGGCAATCAAATAAAATGTATAGGACAGACTGATTTCCAGGGTTTAGTGTCTTTGCGAGAGCTAAACCTGAAACGGAACCGACTGAGGAAGCTTCTAGGTTTTCAGCACACGCCAAAACTGCAAAAGCTTTATCTTGGCAACAATGATTTACAAAGGTAAAGGAACTAAAGTAAGAATTAATTTGTATGCAAGGCAATCGATGTAATTTTGTAAGCAAATTTTAACTATCAATTTCAGTGTGGAAGACGTTTCATCATTAGCGGAAACCACGACTCTTATTGAAGTGTCTTTGGATGGGAATCCAGTAGCTCTAGGCGGCGACTGCACGCCATTTCTTGTGTCTTATCTTCCAAATCTTTTAACATTGACCAACATGCACGTCACTGAACAAGTAAGTGCAAATGTGCAAAAAAATATATAAATAGGTCCAAAACCGTAGAAAGTCGTACGAAAAGCGACCCGGTTCTTTTGCTCCCGAGTAACTATAGTTCCGGACTTTTCATAATATAGCAGACTTCAAAGATTCACTTTTATTTGTTTCTTTTAATTCTTTTAAGACTTTGCGTTTCTAATTAAGGTTAGAAGGGCTGCTATGGCTTGGAGAACAAATAAAGAGGCAGCTCACGCGGCCTACTGCGCCCTCGGCGGGTCGGCCCAGCAGGCGGCGCGACGCGACCAGATTATCAACAACGCCCGTACCAACTGGGAATTACTCAGGTTTGGTCGATAAATTCCCCTGGCATAATTAATATCCCATTAGAGGTAATTAGAGCACCCGAAACACGTTGGCATGCACGCAATTTCAGTAGTATCAGCCTACAGCAGTTACAAAAAGGGCGCACATAAAACTCATTATTTATCAATTCCAGGTCGGAAAACAAATGCTTTACTAGCGTCGCGAGTCCAACAAAGAACGTTGATCTAGAAAAAGAGTTTATATTGGAAGCATCAGCAGCGACCATCATTCAGAACGAAGCTACTCAGACTATGAATATGGCTGCGTTACCGGATGTTGTAGTATTGCTACAACAAGGTGAAACTGAAGACTCTGACTCCAAAAACCATAGCAGCGACACAAATGTAAAAACCACCACAGACAACCCTCTCAAGTCACCATCGGTAATAAGAAAATTACAAAGAAGCTCAACAGCGCGAAAACCTTCCGAGAAACGCGTTAATTTCTCAGATAGAAGCGCTTCCCAGGATACAGATGCATCTCATTCTACTTCGACAAGCAGTGACTTACGGCTTCCACCAATACTGCTGCCTATCATTTCATCTTTAGAAAACGTAAGACTGAGCGATGGTACCGAGCCCGTTCTAAAGAGGTGGGAAAGTATATCTAGCGTGGATCCGGTCATTGATTCTTCATTTAGTTCACTGCCATCATCGTCCAGTGAGACTGATGAAGACACCAATAAAAGACAAATCAAAAGAATGCCTACAGCCGTACGCCGACGAGCAAATTTTGGCACAATGAGGTCCAAGTCTGTATGCGACCCAGAAAGCCGTAGAATAAAAGCAACCGCAAAGAACTCGGACATGTGTGAAAACGCAAGTAATATATCCAGCAGCACTAATCTTGGCTCGGTTGGCTCTACGTCAGGAAGCGAGCAGAACAGTAAAATCTTAAGGCGAGAGGGTTCCGTAAATAGCAGGTTAAGCAACAGAACAGTCAGGAGTGCTACGTTAACGAGAAGGAGTGAAAGGGCTTCATCTGCCAATAGAGCGTCGACTGCCCGAGTAAAATCAGGAAAGAGTTTGGCTACTTTGAAATCATCTGAGCCGGTACCAAAGCCAATGCCGGCTTCGAAGGATAGAGAGCAAGGTGAGTGAAAAAACTCATTTCTATAAGGGTCGAACTTATTGGCAAATACCTTGTGGTCGCCTCAATACAGTGACAGAGTATTGCAAGAAGAAGACAAGAGTATTGCAATTAACTGTAGGAGTACCCTACAGGCACGGGATATGATTATGTTCTGTGCCAAGGCATTTCTAAGTAGATTATCAAGAATGGCCTGCTTAAATGAAACAAAAGACAATTTAATTTGTAATACTTACATACCTACATATGAATGATTTTGCAGGAGTGGATTACCTGGTAGAGGTGGGGGACGGCGTGGTGAGCGCGTGGGGCGCCGGGGCGGTCCGTCGTCTGGCGAGAGACTGGGACTGGGAAAGAGCGCGAACAGTCACTAGAGCTGCGTTCCACTATGTTCATTTCAACGCAGTCTCACAGTCGCTGCCCGAATTGAAGACAAAGTAAGATAATAACTATACCTATGCTGTTACATTTTTTAAGTGATGGCGCAAGTGTCAATTCTCATCTGACTAGTAGGTACACGGGAAACCGATACTGGCACTTAATTATTCCAACCCAAGATACAACACAGTCAACCCGAGACTACCGAAATGGGGTAAACTGACTGAAGCATCGTTTCTCTGTCTGTTCTTTGGTTTATAGGTGTGGGTCGAAATAGCTACAATAAAATTCGAACACAAGATGCGCCTTTAATGGATTGTGATGTAATTATGGCTTGAACGCTGCCATCACAGTACACATCGTTTGTATCAACTACATAATTTGTTTTTGGGGGTTAAGGCCGGGTATTCCTGCGAAAGTAGGCATTTGGCGCTGTCAAGACCGCGCGTCAAATACATCGCGCGGGCTCAGCGGCTGTGAACTCTCATGACCCGGCAGCGTCACAGTAAAGAAATAAAACTTTATTTTGACTTTAGTAACGCATTTATTATGATCAATTTTTAGTAACTACCTAATTAATATGAATTTGAATAAATAGGTAATAAAAGAATAATTAATAGTCAAACTTACAGTAGAATGCATTATAATTAAAACCGCAGAATTACAAAAACCCTGAAAAATCCTTATTTAATTAGATATTTTGTTACTATGGGCCTCAAATGCCTGAAATAATTGGTAGGTACATTATTATTTATCTATGAAACAACCAATATTGAACTAAAGAAACATGTGTCTCAATACATACCTAGGGTGCTTTGGGGTAATTGCGAAATTGGGTATATTCCGAAAGTTTATAATAAATACCAAACGCCGCGATATTCTCTTACTGGCTACATTGCTTTAAACGCCATTGTCGCCGATAGGCCTTGATGCTCCAATCGCCGTTCGTCGCTGCTAGCGTGTGTGAGCAACGTGTCATCTCGACAGACAAGTGGTTTTCGCGCCTTTTTGGGTGATTCGCAATAACCCCAACACTCTTTTCTCGGAACCCAGGTAAGTTATTAAAATAATTGTTTTTTAGTATTATAGATTATGGTTTTTTACTAATGATTGCAGGGAACACGAAGTCCGAGTGATGTTTTTTATTTAGTTTCGGAAATACCCCTCTGGGGTTATTACGATATACATATAACCCAATCTAATATTTTCATAGAAATGGCCAGTGGTTCTCAAACTAGGTATTTAGGACAAAGAAATATTAAAATATGTCAGGTCCATATTTTCTTGCAATATTCAATCTTAAGGTGTTAAAATGACAATTCAAATTTTCTTCTATGCACTGTGTTAAAATCGTCGGTATTCTCATTCATTCTTTCAACTTAATCCATCCATCCATACGTAATAGTAGGGCATTTCACATTAAGGTCACTTAGGCGAATGCCAAATTTAGTGTATAATATTGTACCAAATTAATCACCAGCGGCTTCTTTTTCAGAGTCATTGTGCCTCGAATGTATGCCAGAAAAAGAATAAAAATATAAACGTCTCAAGATTTGGCTACAGCCGTGGTTCTATTACGTTTAAGTTTTTTGTAAAACATTAAAGTTATTTCTCAGTTTAATGAGATTTTTTACAAGTTTAAATAATACATATCTGTATTAAATGTTGAGAATCACTTCCTTGTACCGGGGTAAATCCGAAGTAATCTATCCGAAATGACCGTAAAAGCGAAACTATTACAAAGTTACAAATATTACAGTAAGGGGCAATTACAAATGAAAAATAATTATAAACCATCAGTTTATAAGTGTTGTAAAGTCTACTTTTCAACTTTTTCGGAATTACCCGGCCATATCTCGTATTTCCGCCAAATGTTCGAAAACGGGACACATTACAATAAATATGCATAAACAACACACAACAGCGTATTTCTGTGTGTAATGTCTACTAACCATAAGTATTTTCAAGAGTTACGAAAATAAAGGCAGCAAAATTGATGTCGTATACTCAACTTGTCAAAATTTCTATCGTAATTACCCCAATGCACCTTATTTAGTTCATTACGGTGAAACTAAAGCACACACGTACGGGTAACAATAATTCGAATAACAAACTTAGAGTACCTACATAAGTTGCGCGCAAAACTAGATCTAGGGTTTGTCTTCGTCATCTACACCCTGTATAAATATAACACAAATTAGATAGAAATTAGCATGATCTCTTAAACAAATCGAGTAAGGTGCATTGGGGTAATTACGATAGAAATTTTGACGAGTTTAGTACACGACATCATTTCAGTGAAAAAATCATTCTATTTTTAAATTTTCTGCCTTTATTTTCGTAACTTGAAAATTGGTGAACAAAAAAAATTCGCTCTTGTTTCTTTTTTATGCATATTTATTGTCATGTCTCCCGTTTTTGGACATTTGGGGGAAATACGAAATATGGCCGGGTAATTCCGAAATAGTTGAAAAGTAGACATTACTACTTATAAACTGATGGTTTATACTTATTTTTCATTTTGTAATTACCCCTTACTTGTAATATTTGTAACTTTGTTAATAGTTTCGCTTTTACGGTTATTTCGAATAGATTACTTCGGATTTACCCCGGTAAAAGGAAGTGGTTCTCAACATTTCGTACAGATACGTATTATTTTAAGTAATAAAAAAACTCATTTAACTGAGAAATAACTTTATTGTTTTACAAAAAACTTAAACGTAATAGAACCACGGCCGTAGCCAAATCTTGAGACGTATATATAATTATAATAATAATAATATAGCCTTTTTATTCCGAATTCGCTACAATTTCATTTTTTTTTGTTGTTGTTTTATTATTAAATTGTCGCGTAATTCGGCGTGCCTCATGGCATAGGCCTCCTCCGTGTATTGGAGGGTTTGGGCTATAGTTCCCACGCGCGCCCAGTGCGGATTGGGAACTTAGCACACGCCATTTAATTTCTTCGCTGATGTGTGCAAGGTTTCCTCACGATGTTTTCCTTCACCGAAAAGCTCATAGCAAATTTCAAATGTAATTTTCGCACATAAATTCCGAAAAACTCAGAGGTGCGCGCCCGGGATTTGAACCCACGACACTCTGCTTGAGAGGCCACAGGTTAAACCACTAGGCTAACACGACGTATATATATTGTTATTCTATTTGTGACATACATTCGAGGCATAATGACCCTGAAAAAGAAGCCGCTGGTGATTAATTTGGTACAATATTATACACTAAATTTAGCCCGCGCATTCGCCTATGTGACTTTATGTGAAATGTCCTACTATTATGTATGGATGGATTAAGTTGAAAGAATGAATGAGAATAACGACGATTTTAATACAGTACTATGTACATAGAAGAAAATTTAAATTGTCATTATAATACCTTAAGATTGAATATTGCTAGAAAATATGGACCTCACATATTGAAATATTTCTTTATCCTAAATACCTAGTTCGAGAACCACTGGCCATTTCTATGAAAATATTAGGTTGGGTTATATGTGTATCGTAATAACCCCAGAGGGGTATTTCCGAAACTAAATAAAAAACATCACTCGACTTCGTGTTCCCTGCAATCAATAGTAAAAAACGATAATCTATAATACCTACTAAAAAACTATTATTTTTATAACTTACCTGGGTTCCAAGAAAAGAGTGTTGGGGTTATTGCGAATCACCCAAAAAGGCGCGAAAATCACTTGTCTATCGAGATGGCATGTCGGTCACACACGTTAGCAGCGACGAACGGCGATTGGAGCATCAAAGCCAATCGGCGACAATGGCGTTTAAACCAATGTAGCCAGTAAGAGAATATCGCGGCGTTTGGTATTTATTATTATAAACTTTCGGAATATACCCAATTTCGCAATTACCTACCCCAAAGCACCCTATATCGTTTCAGTCTTCGTCATCGCGTTAAATATACCTACCCGGTATATTTGGGTTGTTTATTACAGCGGCAATGTCCTTGTCTGTTTCTTGAGGTTGCCCCAGTGACCTACACTAAAAAGTAAATGGAGTAATTGTATTTACTTACATAGTTACTTTACGTTTTCAAACGGCAGGCAGAGGTACCGATAGAGACAAAATATGCATTGTCAAAAATCGTAGCGATCTTCAGTTGTTATACTGATATTTTTATACTATGGCACTATGACCGTAATTTTAAGCATAATATTTTTATAAATTATCTACCAATCAGAAATGGAGATAAAATGAAATATAATTTAACTTATTCAATTTCGATATGTTGTCGACAAAATTATATTAATATTTACTTCGTCACATAATCTTTGGAGTGCATTCTTTTTATTTGTTATTTTTATAGCTTTGCACGACTTTTTTCGTTTGCGTTGTTTATTGCCCATCATAAATAACTTTCAACAATTATATAAATTCGTCAAAAACTGCGTCTTTGGTGCACGAAACTGTCGCGGATAAAACTGACACAGGTCCGTCGTCCGCAAGCGCCAGCGCGCGACTGATCGGGCTTGCCGAGGCTCCGCGCTCGCACATTTTGTAGGTATTTGGACATAGTAATTAAGATAATCATTTTATCTGTTCAAACTCTGCGATTTTGTCTACAAATATGTAATGGCTTTAGTTTAGTACAAAATTTTAATTAAAAATGTCAATAGTTTAGTCATAATATTGAAAATGCTTTACGAAAAGAGGTAACTTTGGATTTTTTTTCTATCGAGTCAAGTTCATTAGATCGTGTAACGGAATGCGACTTTGTCTATACTATATCCTTAAGTAATACATATATTTTTTTCAGATTTTTAAACCCTATTTTCTACGTCTGAGATGGTTTTTAAAAACTCTAAAACGCGGCCTCTGTTGGACTACCTAGCCTTAAAGCACTGAAAGTTTTTGGTGACGTTTTCCAGGTTTCCAAACGTGACTCACGTGTCGGTCCGAGCGACAGGCTTGCAATGGCTCGGGCAGCTCCATGCATTAGCCGAATTAAGGGGACTCACCGGCTTGACTGTCTTGCCGGAAGGAAACCCCATCCACGGGAAGATTTGGCGGGACTACGCGATATACAGACTGGGTCACTGGGGCCTGAAGGAAATCAACGATGAGGCGGTAAGAAATCTTTAGGACTGTGGAAGCCAGCAATCAATTGTCGTAGGGGTAATTCAGGTGGCAGGTGCTTTCTCGAATAAAGAAGAGCACTAAATGAAGAAAGTGACTGAGACAATTTGCATGGGTCTTGTTGATGTCTTTCGAAACATATATTTGATGCTTTGAACCTGATCCACCAGTTTGTTAAGTACCTGATATCTTAAATTTAAGATATATCAGGTATCTATGACACCGTCCGTCTGTTTTTGTAGTAATAAATAGAGATACCATGTATCAGGAGCTTTTAAAACTAGATATGGTGGAACAGGCCCTTATTATCATGTTTCGAGCAGGTGACTGACGAAGAAGTAAAGGCTGCAAATCAGACGTATAACGGCCTCAGTGACATGGTTCTTCGAGCCCTCCCGGACGCCCCGTTGCAGCCGTTGCTGGTCAGGCTTGGAAGGAGCGGCAACAGCACTGTTAGTGCCAAAGCCTGGCTCAGAGCAGCCGATCCTGCTTTAAGAGATGTCATAGCGAAGGAAGCTTTGCAGTTCAAGAAAGGCCACGTTTCACAGGTGAATTATATTGATTGGATTAGTTTAGGTGGAAGTGGATAAACAACGATTTAACCATTTCTTTTGAAATCCGTTAATTATTTTGAGGAACCCAAGTAAACAGTTTATAAGTGTAATTAATTAGTCAGTGATGAGTAAACACATAAAAATTTACACGCTACAGAGCCCAAAATATTTTCTTACAACTGACAATATAAATTGGACTTGCATGTGTTAATATCATCACACTATGAAACAAGCATTCTGGTAAGTCCTTGCTACGATGATCTACGAGCTCTAACGATTTCGAAGAATATCTTTTGTTCCAAGTTTTTGGATTAAGAAATCGACCTGTCGAGGGCTTGTATGAAGATTAAAGTAGTTTTTTTTGTATTGTTCGGTGTTGCCACCGCTTGTTGAGTAACAATAGCTAGACTTATGGCGCCATCTACCGAATCGGTCAATTACCCTATTAACAGAGCAGCTAGCTACATGATAACAGACAGCACTGCACCGTAATAGCAGAATTAAGAAATAAACACTCAACAACGCTGAGCCAAAACTCTTCGAAATTCAAATGCCGTTATTTTATCATTGAGTTTTACTAAGGAGGACACGAGCTGGCGGGTGCGCGGGCGCGGGCAACTGTCTCACGCGATCGAGCTGGCGTGCGGCGCGGCGCAGCGTCTGCGCGCCCTCGAGCTTCAGTGGCCCGGCATCCTCGTAGAGATGATCGAGGACGCGCTCACGGACTTCGCCAACATGGAAGCGCATGTCAAAGAACAGATGCGCATGATCATGGACACTTTGTGAAACGTTAACACTAGAAATTCAAGTTTTGGTGATACTTGGCGTTTGCCCCCATAAGTGGTCCGCCAGTACGCTAAGTTCATGTTTACGTGATTTCAGCATGATTTATGCTGCCGGGAAAGAAGGCTTTTGGTCACTGGGCAATATGCACGCATTTTACAAAGGTTAAAAATGGAGTAGGTACTTAAGGAAGACTACTTATAGACAGAGCGCAATTCGTTTGGATTGGAGACAGGTATCAAACAAACGATTTTCTGCAGTGATTAGCCGCTTTTAATAATTAGCACACACAGTAGTACGTGACACAAAAACAACTTGATCATAACTTTGTCTCCGTCGTGCCAAACTTCACGACGTTACGTTGAGATGAGGCGTGATATCGGAATAAACAGTTAAATAGAACCACGCGTGTTTATTAGATACGAAATACTGATACATGATTAAGTAGGTACATCTAAGGTATTAGGTATTTATGTAATCGTTCTATTACGCTTAGGATGATCCCTATGCGGAGTGGGGTGGATGAGTGTGGAACTGGCCAGTAGCATTACTTGAAATGTTGAAATCATCAACAGTAGGTAGTCTCGTCAAGTGACAGTGTAGGTAGTTTTAGTAAAAACAACGAATCACAGTGTAACACTTGGGGGTGTGAATGGCTGGGGACAAACCGCGGATAACTGGGCATAAAATGCTGCGAAATAGCCCGGGCTTTAGACCGCACATCGGCATGTTTGGACCGTTACAATAGGGGAGCCAAATGTACGAAAAACCTTTTTGAAATGTATTACTGTTGATGACTTTTTGTACGGGAAGTTACCGGTTAAGGACGATCACGAAAATACAAACGCGCTTTTTTTATGAATGTTACCTACCACTACATTAATGTTCTAGTGTTCTAGTCTAGCGCTGTTAGGTAATAGGTAATATGTAACTAGGTCAATTTAGTATTTAGATCCTTTTGAGGGATCATTCTCGATAGTTCCTTTGGATGTTCCTTCGAATAAACTATAGCGTTTATTTTCGGACTAGTTCCTTCACAAGAGATAAGAACGTAGGTACTGCGGCCTTTTTTTCGCCTTTGTTCCTTTGCAGAAACTGAACTGAAGGTACTACTGCGACTTTTCCTTCGCTTTTGCTCCTTAACAAAAGCTGAAGGAACAACAAAGACCTGTAGGCTTATTGTCTAACTCACTCGCAATCGCCATCGTCTTCATTTTGACAGTTCTTGTATGAATGTGACAGCTAGCTGATTCCGACGCAAATTGTCAGCCCATACATGAACTGTCAAAATGAACACGATGGCGATTGCGAGCGAGTTAGATAATAAGCCTGTTTTTCGCATTAGTAGTTCCTTTGCAAGAAATGAAGGCACTACTGCGACTGCGGTAATTTGAAGGAACTAGTCTAGTGCGAATAAAAAATCTCAGTTGTTTCTTTACCTCTTGTAAAGAAAGAAAAGCTAAGGAAATGTAGCAGAAGTACCTTCAGTTTTTGCAAAGGAACAAAGGCGAAAAACTGGTCGCAGTACGTCCTTCGTCTTTTGTGAAGTAACTGGTGCGATAAAAACGCAATACTTCATTCGAAGGAACATCCAAAGGAACTGCCGCGAATAATCCGTTTTGAGAACTGAATTGTCGAATATTCCGACACTGCTCACAATTTACAAATCGTAAACTTGCTATAGTCTTTAGCATAGAACAAAAAAATATGTTCTGTGGTCTTTTTAGATTGTCACTTGTCACACACGTAGTACCGACTGTCTCATTTTAAATATATACATATTACACTAATTATAAAAAAGCGTGTAATGCCCAGAAGGCCCGACAGAGGTACATACCTAGAGATCATCTTATTCCATTGGCGCAAAGTAGCAGTCTCAAAGTAGGTTAGGTAGGTACTGTAGAAATGATCTTGTCAATCGGGTCTTCGGATTGGAAACAATGGGACCACCAAGCGGGTGTCGCCGAGAATATATTACTTTATATTGGGTTCATTATTAATTTGAATTGCGACAAAATAATTTATTTTGATTTCAGGCAAACCAGTAAACAAAAGCATTTCACTTTTCAACTAGGAATGTGTACCTTACGTACTCGCATTCCTTTTCAGCAACGGAACCCTCAGGCTCCTTCGGAGGGCCTCCCAATTTCCCTTATAGTCCATACCAAATCACCACGAGCCTGGCACTTCGACTCAATTCAATATTCAATTCACTTGATATTTCATTGTGTGCCATTTCAGTTTCTTTCAATTACACTTTACATGCTTTGTATTCTGATTTCCCTATTTTCATTATAACTCAAATTACTCACAGATTTCAGGTGATGTACTGTTGCACACCCAGAAGTACTTCATACTCACCGGTTTCAGGAAAAACGTTTTGCTTACTTTGTTTCATTATTCTTCGTTGATAACTGCGTCACCGTACCAACATTCAGCCCGAACTGAACGGGGTTACTAGTACAAAAAATTATTAAGATGCGTTTCTACTTACGGATTTGACGTTCTCGCGACAGTTCGCGACAGCGGGCTTACACCCATACGTTAAAGCTTTAAGTCTGCAATTGCTGTAGACCACCTGTCACTGGCAAAATGACTTATGAAAACTTAAAAAAAAAACTTTTATTTCAATGACCACCTGTGAGACGATGCGGCGTAATGTATGTGGGTACTTATAGCTCTTTATTATTGTACATATAACACATGAAACAGATGAATACAGTACTACACAAATGCACAAAGGCAACCTTATTGTAAAGGAATTTCTTCCAGTTAACCTTTGAACGATTGACAGGACATAGGTATAAGAAGCAAGAGCAGACAGAAAAAGTAAAAGAACTGATCGAAACCTAAAATAATCATGCGGCAAGTTGTTTGAAACTGAAGTTGCTATCGAGCGAAGTAGGTATTTGACTAAGTAATCATACTTATAAAATAATATTTGTAATACTAGAACTAAACCAACACTCAAATTTAATGTTGCATGCACACTGGATCAACAAAGGCTAAATGAGCTAGGTTATCATTGAATTTCGGTAATTCAGTCTGGAAGATTTTACGCCATTGAGCTCCATACAAACACACAGAGTCAACAAAGATTAGTTTGTTGCATTATTGTTGCCATGAATTTGTCTAATCAAGAGTAAAGTCTAGTTGGGGTTCTTACGTGTTCTTACCCTCAACTGTGCCTATCTATGTAAGGACGTTCTCCACAAGATTTTTTTGAAATAATACCTGAATGTTACATTTACAATTAAATAGTTTTATGTAATAAAAGAATTCTTTTTATCTGTTATTTTAATTGTAGTTTTAGAGTGAAAATTTAAACAAATCTACCTTACACAGTAAGCAGGCACCTACTTAAGTGACCATAAAGTATAATTATATCCTTTTTATTTCCCTTGGCACTACTGAGTGGCACACACTCAGTAGCTAGTCCGTACCGTCCAAAGATTTCTATTTCAAAGTCAAGTTTAAAATATTCGACGGAGCTCCTATTTCTGAGTATTTTTTGGCCCTTCGGGCCTGCTCAAGATCTAACATAACCTAAACCTACCTCCCATTCATTATAATTTATTTTGGTCAGTAGTACCATGGGTAATACGCCAATTATATTACCCGAGATTGGAATTTAGCCTTTTGCTAGTAAAATGAAAGTAAATAAAATTCAACAAAAACTGAACTGCGAACATTCAAGTACACTGCAATAGAATTTTGATTTAATATAATATACCTAATGAATTAAATTTATGAATGAAAAAAATTACACTTAATTGTTTGTGATTAGTATTTGCAGTTTTTAACGCGTTTGGTTTGATGAGGGCAGCCGAATGCGGGGCACAAAAGAATTCAAAGCACATTGGCCCTCTCTTGCGTCACGCAGTTCAATAAAATTTGTCGCAAAACGGGCACAACAATGAGCCAATTGTCATTGCTCCACAATCTCAGTTCGCGTCTGTACTTTTTACAAAAAAAAAAAATACAAAATACAAATTACAAAATAGTTTATTTCACCTAAAACCATCATTTTACAATATCATCTTCTATCTATCAGAGACCAAACTAGGCTGAGCCTGTATCTTGGCCGTCTGCGAGTGCGGTTGACAAAGTTAGATAATTCTATTATATACCTAAACGTAATTAACAAATTAATAATATAATAATAATAATATAGCCTTTTTATTCCGAATTCGCTACAATTTAATTTCTTTTTGCTGTTGTTTTTTTTTATTATTTTTATTAAATTGTCGCGTAATTCGGCGTGCCTCATGGCATAGGCCTCCTCCGTGTATTGGAGGGTTTGGGCCATAGTTCCCACGCGCGCCCAGTGCGGATTGGGAACTTAACACATACCGTTGAATTTCTTCGCAGATGTGTGCAAGGTTTCCTCACGATGTTTTCCTTCACCGAAAAGCTCATGGCAAATTTCAAATGTAATTTTCGCACATAAATTCCGAAAAACTCAGAGGTGCGCGCCCGGGATTTGAACCCACGACACTCTGCTTGAGAGGCCACAGGTCAAACCACTAGGCTACCACGGCTTTTACAAATTAATATACATACACAAATCAGGTCTATGTCCCTTACGGGGTAGACAGATCCTGAGGTAACAAGACTTAAAAGGCCACGTTTAGCACGATTATTTGAAATATTGAATTAAGTAGTCCTACAAATTAAAGGTGTACATTAAGTTTAATAAAAACTATACTAATTCATACTTGTTCGTTTGAATGTGTGATTGCGTCTGTAAGAGTGGGTGTGTGTGTATAAATGAGTGTGTGTGTGTGTAGGAGTGTTTACGATTTCAATTAAATTTAATTGAAGAATTTTATTGCAATGGATTTGATAATGTCCTCAACGCCGCTGTAACTTTAGTGAATAACCACATTTTTACAATTCATTCTATGATGGCAACTGATTGGCGTTTAATGTTGCAAAGGTTGCAGATGTATTTGTATATGCCGCAATGGGAATAGGCAGGCCATCTTCTGGCGAGAGCGGATTCATATCGAGGGAGCGGCAATCTGTAACGACGCCTCCTAAGGATTTTTTCTTGAAGATCAGTACCGAGGATGCTACTATAAGTATAGTTTCATTTGATAGCGAAAATGCAATTAACGCGGGATTTTACAACTTCTTTTGTTGCTGAATATTTATTTTTTTATATGAATAGGAAGGAAAACGAGCAAGTGGGTCACCTGATGGTAAGTGATCACCACTGCCCATAGACACCCGCAACCCCGGAGCGATTGCAGATGCGTTGCCAACCTAGAGGGCTAAGATGAAATGCCTCTTGTGCCCGTAATTTCCCCAGCTGTCTTACTGTCCACACCGGAACACAGCAGTGCAAGCAATATGAAAGGAAAAGATAACAAAGAGACGTAATAAAACTGACCGAAGTATGGCACGTGTACTGGAGTAGCTCAACCCTTCTTGATTTTTCAAATGAAAGATTAAAAGACTACGAAATAGTCCAAAACATGTCGAGCATCACTCGACTTTTTATACGTGAGTTATCCGTTTATGTGTAATTACTACTGTATGTATATTATTACTGTGTGTGTGTGTGTGTGTGTGTGTGTGTGTGTGTGTGTGTGTGTGTGTGTGTGTGTGTGTGTGTGTGTGTGTGTGTGTGTGTGTGTGTGTGTGTGTGTGTGTGTGTGTGTGTGTGTGTATTATTACTGTGTATATTATCTTATATTTGTGTGTCTTGCAAAAAGGAATAAATGCCTTCTTTCTTTCTTTCTTTCTTTTAATTATAATCTAAAGAATATATTGAAACTAGCTATTAATGCTCTAAAATTCTGCCCAAGAACAACTTTCATCCATCTGTTATGTTGCTATAGGATTCCCTACTACAATTAGTAGTCGTCATCAGTGCTAGTATCTTCAGTTTTCGGGTCAATTATTTTAATTCCCTTTTTCAATTTATAAGCTTTGTCAACAATCTTGCTTGGAACTACATGCAAAATTTCATATGTTAATTCTGGAATAACATTTAAACAGGCAAAATCCAGTAGATCATACAATGTTTCTGGTGTAACAGAGTCCACCAGCTTACCAATGCATCTTGTCTTCAGATTCCGAATCATGTAACGTTCAGCCACCAGCAGGAGAGGCTGCAATCCTTCATCTGGTATGATGTCCAAATACATGTAATCTTTTAAGTGGTCAAGGCACTCCCGAGTAGTTCCAGTTACTTCAATCTGGCCCTCCATGGTCTCCTTCCACTCACCATTCAACATTGCCTTAAACACATCACTATGAGACGCCAGGACTACTTTATGCACGGCAACATTGCCATTCATGCTACTCAAGCAGAAGTCGGTAAAATCAGCATCTAGGTAGATATTTTCAAAAAATTTTGACTTTTCTGTCTTTCTCACAGACACATTAATTTCTACATTATAGACATCTACTGCGTTATTAACAGCAATTCCATTATGTAAAGTACCTATTTCGTGCCACTCTGACCAATATTCTTTACAAATAAATTTTTTATTATATTCTGGAATCTCACACGAAACACTTATGACAATCTTCACATCGTCTTCCTCATCTATTTTCTTGTATGCTATAAAACATTTTATGTGGCGTCTATTCGGATACTCTACTTGAGTCTTAATTACAGCTAAGTTGTCAATAACAGTTTCTTCACTTATTTCTTTTCCAGATCTGAAGATGAATGTATAATTTAGCAGGACTGATGAACCACGCCACTTTTCAATTAAGTTTCTGTAACATGAAATAGAAATCAGTCATGTTTTAAGCCAATAGCAAAAAGATATACCTACCATGTGCAACATTCAACTGACAATATTTACATACATACATAAATCGCATCTTTATCCCTTATGGGGTTGACAGAGTCTAAGGTAAGAAGTCCTAGAGGCCATGTTTAGCATAATTGTGGCAATATTTCATGCACACATTAGGCCCTTACTTCATAAACGTAATAAGCGACAGGTCAGGATAATGTCATTTTGCTATACATTTCATAGCCGATGTGAAACCTGGATCAACACAAGAGGGGTTACTCCGAAATTCAATTTTCGAAGTGTGTATCATGCCATCCCTCTCACTTTCAAATTAATGAATATAACTGTGACCAGAAAAGCATAAAACGAATTTCGAAAATCGAATTTCGGAGCACAAGGCCTGAATGTTTCAAGTCCAATTTAATTTGAGTTGTCTTAGTAACTTGTCTGCCACATTTATGAAATAGGGGCCAGCTTAGTTAATCTGGATGTGGACACTTCTGCCAAGTTTCAGTCTAGTTGCAGCTTTGAAAAAAATATGAATGACATGAATACAGAGAATGTACAAATGAAATGCATGTAAACATTTCTTAGATAGTAAAGTGGGTCGAATTTGAATCACAAGATTTGACCCAAGGCAAAGAACATACATTGCAAGCTTGTAAAAATCAGACAGAGGGCCTGAGAGCTCACTTTAACTAATAATAGCCTAGCTTATCTGACGAACAAAATGATTCATACATCTTTCTGTGAAAACAGTGACCCATTGTTTTTGCTAATCAGTCAGTAGCGTATTTTTACGAAAATGCGCACTGAAAACTTATTTTTAAACTTCAGTGAAATCTTTTCTTTTTCTGTCTAACGTGTTATTTATGCCAGTAGAATAATGGAACTGAAAAGATACTTACACGGGCATCGTTTACAATTTCTTTCTGTAGGCACTTATAAATTATAATAATAATTGTTTTATTCACAATTCAGTTAATGCCTAATAAAAGCTGTTTCTTTTCTTTATTACAATTCGCACTTTTAGATTAACCGAATACTGACTGAGTTAAATGCTGAACTGAATTGAGTGGTTGTTTGTTTTATGAAATAAAATAGGTTAGATTCGAACTTTTTTTTATTTCAGGCCAATGGATTGGATACAGAATAAAATATTATAATAAAAGTACCGGTGTTGCTAACCTTAATTTTAGAAATTCTGTAAATCAATACATAGTAAATATAAAACATTAGATCTTTAAAACTACGCAACGGATTTTGATATGTTTTTTTAATAGATAGAGTGAATCAAGAGGAAGGGTTATATGTATAATTCTACGCAGACGAAGTCGCGGGCAGAGGCTAGTAAAATCATAAAATTTGATTACATTTCTACAGATTTAAAAAAAAAACGAAATAACAGTTAATCAAAAAACGTATCTGTCAATTCCCAAAAAAAAACTCAAATATTATATCCTTCGGAGGAATCTCTTCGACAATTTTACTCTTAAAACGACTGTTAACGAATACCTACACTTTACAGTGACCATAATGTTATTATACCTTTGTTTTATGGTGTGGAAAATGCGCCTTATGCATCCGCCCTGTACGGGTTTACCGGAGGTATGTGGGGCTCTCCCGCGACGGCAGGCATACCCATTAAAAACCACACGGATTCCCTATTCGGTCGTATGTGAGGCGTTACGGGAGCACTCGGTGCAGTGGCGTAACTATACCATCTGGGGCCCGTGGCAAATTCTTTTGATGGGGCCCTATCAGTAAAAATCGTCATGTTGTACTCAGTTTAATTTTAATATTTTTGAGCTCGCGGCCTCTTGGGTCGGGGGCCCCTGACATTTTGCCAGTCCTGCCAGCCTATTGTTACGCCACTGACTCGGTGTCACCGCGACGCCCCACGACCACCCCTTATGCATTCCCGCGTTCGGGGCAGCAAAGGGGGGGGGGGGGGGGGTTATGACGGGCTCTCCAACTCGCCGCTGCCTTCCCTGTGGAAGGAGGGGAGAGGCCAACCGTCTAAAAACACACACGTTCCCTCCTGGCAATGAACTGTGGGCGTTACGGGAGCACTAGGTGTCACCGCGACGCCCAATTATTATACCTTCCGTCCAGTTCCGTATCTTCGCCTGTATTTTAACTCTTTTTCCAAAATATCTTTCAAATTTGAAAGAATTTGAGTCCATTGTCGCAAAAAAACGTTTTTTGGTACTCCTGGCTATCAGTATAAATGATTAAAGCTTTGAATTTCATTCGTTAACTTGGTAATAAAATGGCCCCAAAGGCAATAGGCGAAGTATGGGTATTTTTCCCTATCTTCGCCTATGGCATGCCTTACCGCTAAAAATAAACTTTTCCATGACTTACACATGTTAGTCTTATCTACTTGGACTGTGTTAATATAATATGAAGCTTAACTACACCAGACTATGCATATTTTAAAGAAAATGTGTGGTAGGCGAAGATTGGCTGCAGTTTGAAGTTGTTTCATACATTTTCTAAAACGATGCTAGGGCTGCCAAAAATTACCCAACATGGCAAACAAAGGGGAGTAATGGTTTACAATAAAAAAAAACAACTTTTTTATTACTTAAACAAAACATATCTTTTTCTGCTTATGATATGTTTTTGATTGACATCCAATCAACCTTTGCCTATAAAATATTTAGTATATAATTTAATCTACTTATTAACTTTCCTCCAAATCGTTAAAGCCATTTCCGTAAAACAAAACAAAATAAAATATTTAAATTGGCAAACAAGTAATATCATCCACTAATAATGTGCTACAATAAATTTGACAACCCTAGGGGCAGGCGAAATTTGGCAACAAGCTGAACGACAAATACCCTTCCCAACGTTTCATCTAATTGTGATTTCTAGACGTAAGTTAGCCATTAAATACTAGTTTCACATGAAATAGAAATAGTTATAGGATATAATCATGTAAAAAGTTCAACATTATATGGTCTGTATCACTGTTTAAAACCAAAGTTAAAACGCTGGTAAAAAAAAACACGTGGTCGGCGTCGCGAAAAAATCTCACTGAACATCAACTATGAGAGTTAGCCGCAGATCGTTCGAAGAATGTTGACCGTCATGAAAAATACTTTGTATTTAGCAGTTTTACGTAAGGCTAGCACTAGACACATTTCGGTAGTACTTATGTCAAATTGGGCGAAGATAGGTAGCACAGGCGAAGATACGCAACTGGACGGTACCTTAAATCCCTTTTATTCCTTATCCCGTGGGAATTTTGAAAAATCCATTTTTAATGCATATTTTATAATACTTACTCAATGAATACATAGGTACTAAAAGCCCATCGAGGGAATGGGCGAAAATCTTAGGAATCATGTTGTAGGCGATACGGCTAGCAACCCATCACTATTTTGATTCCCTTTTCCACCTACCTATACGCCCATAATCATTGATGCTAAACGTGCACTTTAGGTGTTCTTAGGCTCTGTCTACCCCGTAAGGGATAAATTCGTGATTTATGTATGTACAGTCAAGTGTAATATGTATTCAGTCAATGTTAAAAAAATAAGTATCATACGCTCTTTCACCGGTGCAATAAGATCATGGGACATATTTTTGACAAGTTCATATCGATACTTAATTTTGCACTTGACCGTTCATAATATGTATGTAAGAACTATAAATGTATAGTTAGGGAGGTACTTATATTGAGTCTGGCAAATTTCAAGTCTATTGCTTTAATAGTGGTATTAGTGATCTGTGTATTTGTCCAACACTCAAATTTAATGTTGCATGTACACTGGATCAACAAAGGTTAAATGAATAACGATAACTATCGTTGAATTTCGGTAATCTAGTCTGGAAGATTTTACGCCATTGAGCTCCATACAAACACACAGAGTCAACAAAGATTCGTTTGTTGCATTATTGTTGTCATGAATTTGTCTAATCAAGAGTAGTCTAGTTGGGGTTCTTACGTGTTCTTACCCTCAAGTGTGCCTATCTATGTAAGGATGTTCTCCACAAGATTTTTTTGAAATAATACCTGAATGTTACATTTACAATTAAATGGGTACTTTTATGTAATAAAAGAATTCTTTTTATCTGTTATTTTAATTGTATTTCTAGAGTGAAAATTTAAACAAATCTACCTTACACAGTCAAGCAGGTACCTACTTAAGTGACCATAAAGTATAATTATATCCTTTATTTCCCGTGGCACTACTGAGTGGTACCTACCGTCCAAAGATTTCTATTTCAAAATCAAGTTAAACAAAGTCGACGGAGCTCCGCGGCAGCGGGCTATTTCTGGGTATTTTTGGCCCTTCGGGCCTGCTGATGATCTAACATAACCTAAACCTACCTCCCATTCATTATATTTATTTTGGTCAGTAGTGTGGCTAATTACCAATGATATTACCTGAGATTGGAATTTAGCCATTTGCTAGTAAAATGAAAAGTAAATAAAATTCAACAAAAACTCAACTGCGAACATTTAAGTAGACTGCAATAGAATTTTGATTTGATAAAATATAATGAATTAAATAAAAATTTCACTTTCTTAATTTTTTGTGATTAATATTTGCAATTTTTAAGCGATTGCCAAAATCAGCTCACGCGTTTGGTTTGATGAGGGCAGCCGAATAAGGGGCACAAAAGAATTCAAAACACATTGGCCCTCTCTTGCGTCACGCAGTTCAATAAAATTTGTCGCAAAACAGGCTCAACAATGAGCCACTTGTCATTGCTCCACAATCCCAGTTCGCGTCTGTACTTTTTACAAAAAAAAAATACAAAATACAAATTACAAAATAGCTTATTTCACCAAAAACCATCATTTTACAATATTATCTTCTATCTATCTGAGACTAAACTAGGCTGAGCCTTTATCTTGGCCGTCTGCGAGTGTGGTTGACAAAGTTAGATATATATACCTAAACTTAATTAACGAATTAATATACATACACATATCAGGTCACACCTACATCATCTCTCCACTAGATACATCCACCCATCCATGAATTCACTTTAAAATCAAAATGTTTCCTTTCCAAAGAATATATTGAAACTAGCTATTAATGCTCTAAGATCCTGCCCAAGAACAACTTTTATCCATCTGTTATGTTGCTATAGGATTCGCTACTAGTCTTAATTTTCCGGGACAATTGTTTTAATTCCCTTTTTCATTTTATAAGCTTTGTCAACAATCTTGCTTGGAACTACATGCAAAATTTCATGTGTTAATTCTGGAATAACATTTAAACAGGCAAAATCCAGTAGATCATACAAAGTTTCTGGTGTAACGGAGTCCACCAGCTTACCAATGCATCTTGTCTTCAGATTCTGAATCACGTAACGTTCAGCCACCAGCAGGAGAGGCCGCAATCCTTCATCTGGTATGATGTCCAAATACATGTAATATTTTAAGTGGTCGAGGCACTCCCGAGTAGTTCCAGCTACTTCAATCCGGCCCTCCATGGTCTCCTTCCACTCACCATTCAGCATTGCCTTAAACACATCACTATGAGACGCCAGGACTACTTTATGCACGGCAACATTGCCATTCATGCTACTCAAGCAGAAGTCGGTAAAACCAGCATCTAGGTACATATTTTCAAAAAATTTTGACTTTTCTATCTTTCTCACAGACACATTCATTTCTAAATTATTGACATTACCAGCAGTATTACCAGCAGTGGCAGAAATTGGACCTTGTAAAGCACATATTTCGCGCCAACCTGACCAATTTTCTGTACAAATAAATTTTTCATCATATTCTGGATTCTCGCAGGAAACACTTATGACAATCTTCACATCGTCTTCCTTATTTATCTTCTTGTATTGTATAAAATATCCTAACATGGGATTTACTTTAGTCCTAACTACAGCTAAGTTTTCAATAACAGTTCCTTTACTTATTTCTTCTCTACCTCCGTGGATGAATGAATAATTTAGCAGGACTGATGAACCACGCCACTTTTCAATTAAGTTTCTGTAACATGAAATATAAAATCAGTCATGTTTTAAGCCAATAGCCAAAAGATACACCTACAATGTGCAACATTCAACTGACAATATTTACATACATACATAAATCGCATCTTTATCCCTTACGGGGTTGACAGAGCCTAAGGTAAGAAGTCCTAGAGGCCATATTTAGCATAATTGTGGCAATATTTCATGCACATAACAGGCCCTTACTTCATAAACATAATAAGCGACAGGTCAGGATAATGTCATATTGCTATACATTTCATAGCCGATGTGAAACCTGGATCAACACAGAAGGGTTACTCCGAAATTCAATTTTCGAAGTCTGTATCATGCCATCCCTCTCACTTTCAAATTAATGAATATAACTGTGACCGGAATGGCACGAAACGAACTTCGAAAAATCGAATTTCGGAGCACAAGGCCTGAATGTTTCAAGTCCTATGTAATTTGAGTTGTCTTAGTAACTTGTCTGCCACATTTATGAAATAGGTGCCAGCTTAGTTAATCTGAATGTGGACACTTCTGCCAAGTTTCAGTCTAGTTGCAATTTTGAAAAAAATATGAATGACATGAATACAGAGAATGTACAAATGAAATGCATGTAAACATTAACATTTCTTAGATAGTAAAGTGGGTTGAATTTGAATCACAAGGTTTAACCCAAGGCAAAGAACATAGATTGCAAGCTTGTAAAAATCAGACAAGGGCCTGAGAGCTTAGTTTAACTAATCATAGCCTAGCCTATCTGACGAACAAAATGAATGGGTTCATTTTCATACAACTTTGTGTGAAAACAGTGACCCGTTGTTTTTGCTAATCAGTAGTTTGCTAATCGGTAGTGTAATAGTTTTACGAAAATGCATACTGGAAACTTCAGTTCAAACTTCTTCTTATTTGTGGAGTGTCAAGTCGTTATAGCGACGACAACTTCGCCAATGTGAAAGTAACATAAATATAAAATTAAAAAATCTTGTGACTAAATGTCGGCAACGTTGTACGGTAATGGTCAAAGACCCCCCTCCCCCCCAGTCGGGCTCTAAGCCAACGGTCAATGATATCCCTCAGAAACTGCCAGGAAATCATCATTTCAAACTTCAGTGGAATCATCTTTTTCCGTCTGACGTGTTATTTATGCCAATAGAATAGTGGAACTGAAAAGATACTTACAATGGCATCGTTTACAATTTCTTTCTGTAGGTACTTATAAAATTATAATAATTGTTTTATTCACAATTCAGTTGATGCCTAATAAAGCTGTTTCTTTGCTTTATTACAATTCGCACTTTTAGTTTAAACGAACACTGACTGAGCTGAATGCTGAACTTACTATGCTGAATGTGCGTAGCATTTAGCATTGCATTGAGTGGTTTTTTTTTTATGAAATAAAATAGATTAGATTCGAACTTTTTTTTATTTCAGGCCAATGGGTACAGAATAAATATAATGAAGTACCGGTGTTGCTTACCTTAATTTTAGAAATTCTGTAAATCACTACATATAAGCTAATGAGAATATAAAACAGTCGCTTTCCGCTGTCTGTCTGTCTGTCTGTCCCTATTTATGCTTAGATCTTTAAAACTACGCAACGGATTTTGATATGGTTTTTTTAATAGATAGAGTGATTCAAGTGGAAGGTTTATGTGTATAATTCTACGCAGACGAAGTCGCGGGCAGAGAGGCTAGTAAAATCATATATAATTTAAAACGAAAAATTTATTAATATATCGCTATAGTTGATTCAACATCTCAATCATCTCAAAGCATCTCATTCGCATCTCAAGTGGCTCCCTATCCGATTTCGCCGTAACACTCATATTCTTTCTCTTTTGTACCGTATTCTTTTTAATCCTACAACTCCCCGTTATCTCCAAGAGCGTTTTAAATTCTTGACTTCTCTCCGGTCTGCGCAAAATCTCCTCCTTGCTGTTCCTGCTTCTTTCTCTAAGTTCTATTATGACTCCTTTAATATGACCTCTATCCGTCTGTGGAATTTCCTTCCTGTAGACCTACGACGAGCTAAAACTCCTATTTTTAAAAACCAACTCAAATCTCACTATTTATCACTAATTTAATCCACTATCTGTCTTTAGTACCTTATCTTTTCTTTTTTTTTTTTTTACTACGAACTGACCAGTGATTGACCTCTATGTCACTTGGTGGAAGGTGCAGATGAGGCCAGAGGTGTAACTCACTGGTTCAGTAATAGCCTATTGACTCTAGCCTTGAAGAGCCCTAGGTTGTATCTGTCCGGAAATACAGATGATGGGAGCAAATTCCATTCCCTAGCAGTTCGCATTAGGAAGGATGAAGCAAACCGCCTCGTACGGGCCAATGGTATGTTGACAACAAATGAGTGAAAACGCTCCCCCCGCCTGGAAGTCCGTTGGCGAAACGGAGATGGAACTATAAGGTCGTGCAATTCCTGCGTACACTCACCAAAATGTATCCGATAAAAAACAGACAGACATGCAACTCTTCGACGGTGTTCGAGACTCTGCAGCCTGTTCTCGATTAACAAAAAGCATCACCAATGAGCCTACGGGCTCGCCGCTCTACCGAGTCCAGCGCGGCCAACTGATACTTGGCAGACCCGTCCCAAAGGTGGCAGCAGTACTTCATACACGATTGAACCTGTGCTTTGTATAGAGTAAGAAGCTGTTCCGGCGTGTAGTACCGCCTCACCTTATATAGGACACCAAGCTTTTTAGCAGCAGTTTTCGCCCTGGACTCGATAGCCGCGCCGAAGTTCAGATTGGATTGAAGATCCAATCCGAGAAGCTCAAGGTGGTCTGTCGGGGGCAAGGGAACATTTTGGAAAGAAGGAGCCAAGGTGAATGGACTCCTCTTTGCGGTGAACAGAAACGCCTGTGTTTTGGATGCATTGAACTGGAGGACCAAGTTGGCAGTGCCCCAGTCGGACACGGCTTCCAAGGTCATATTCGTTCGCTGGACCACTGCCTCCCTGAGAGACCTGATCTCGTCACTACCGGCTCGGCCATTAGCTAGGTACCTCTCCGCAACTGTGCTGTCATCGGCATACCCAAAGATACCTGGTATGAGCAAATCGTTGATATGCAGCAGAAAAAGAGTGGCAGAGAGAACCGATCCCTGAGGCACCCCGGCATTAATTGCCATGAGATCAGACGAGCACCCGTTAATGACGACTCGAATAGATCGGTGCCGCAGGAAGTCCGCGATCCAGCCGCACAGGCCGGCAGGAATCCCATACGCGGAGAGCTTACCAAGAAGGCCCCCGTGCCAGACCCTGTCGAATGCCTTGGAAATGTCAAGAGACACAGCAAGAGCCTCGCCATGCTTCTCAACAGCTTCGCCCCAAAGGTGAGTGGCATACACCAGAAGGTCCCCAGTAGACCGATTTCGGCGGAACCCGTACTGTCGGTCACTGAGGAGATCGTTACCTTCAAGGTACGCCAGGAGCTTAGTGTTCAATACACGCTCCATAACCTTACAGAGTATGGAGGTGATTGCGATAGGTCGATAATTCGAAGGGTCGGCATTTGTTTTTGCTTCTGATCAAATCCTTTTCTGTTGTATGGCCTTCTTATTTTTCATTGTTACATTCTCACATTTATTTTATCTTAAGTATTTTACAGTACCTAATGTTATGTGTGTATGTATGTATTATTTTATTTATTTAGCTATGTATTATATTTATGATGGTATTGTTGTTTTTATTATCCCTGCGTTTATCCTGTCTATTTGTTTCCGCCACCTATTTAAACTGTCTCCAACTTATTTCTCTTATTGGTTGTCTGGTAGAGATCGCTATTAAGCGATAAGACCGCCTATTGTCTACTTTGTTCTTTGTTTCTGTATTGTTTTGTACTGATTTGTGGTGTTCAATAAAGAGTATTTGTATTGTATTGTATTGATTACATTTCTACAGATCAAAAAATTAAACACGTAATAACTGTTAATCAAAAAAACGTATCTGTCAATTCCCAAAAAAAACTAAAATAACGATCGACAGAGATAAGTATACTAAACCAAATTATCCTTCGGAGGAATCTCTTCGACAATTTTACTCTTAAAACGTATGTTAACTGACCCATCAGTGTCTTTTTTGAAGTGAAAACTTCTTTAGCGGCGCTGTGCACTTCTTTGGGATGGGTAAAAAATATAATTCACATCAGGGTCACGTGACCCTGATTGAAAATGCGTAGGACGGAAGGAGAGTTGCTGCTGGGCTGCGGCGCTGGGCGCTTGCGCGAGTATGTGTAGTTTTCACTTCTACTGTCGCTCCCGGAATGCAACCTGCGGCTTTTTTTTACGTGTTTATAAAAACAATAAGATATGGGCTTTTATCAGTGCCTTTCATTTTAAAATACCTATAAATGGCTAGAGAAAGTTCTCCACAAAACCATAGACCAACGAAAAGAGAGCAAAGCAGATTACAATATTTTTTTTACAGTTATACGAATAAGAATAACTAACTACATCCATTACTTACTTCACAACCAAAAAATAATAATGGTAATGATCTTACCACTCTGTATTGATAATTGTAATTGTAATTAAATATTGTAATGGGATTAATGCCTAAATAAATAAATATATTATTGTTATTATTATTATTAAATTGAAATGTGAGAAATATTGCATAACTTGGATTTTGCCAAGCAATAAACATAAACCGACTTAAGTAATGGCTGTGATGATGAGTAAACTAATTTTTATCTTATTTTTCAAATCCTCGAATTATATACTAAAATAAAATGATACATGCGAAGTGTTTAAAATAAACTGACCCTGGTAATAAATATATGGTCATTCCAGAAGTAGTTAGGTGATGTTACAATCTACGGTAATTTCGTTGTATGTGGAAACACTGCTCGACAATTTCGGTGCTTTCCGAACACAAAAAAAAAAATTGCCATTTTAGAGGTTTATGGACGGGGTATTTGGGATTTTCACAAAGCAATTTTAGATTAAATTATATGAGCCTACTAAATAAACGAATACTGTAAGTGAATGTGCAAATTAAAATTTGGTTGATTTTGTTAATAATTATCTGTCCCGATGTTTTTTGGTCGATTGGATATTAACGATGTCTGTGGCATGTTCTTTATTTTGTTTCACCTATTATTAGTAAGTTGTGGTCGTAAAGCACATTATCGCATTACGGAAGGCATGAGAAGCTTACAGGTCAGGACTAGGACAAATTATAGCGAATGTGATTGTGAGAAAACTCATTTATTAATTAATTCACTTTTGCAAAGACACACAACGCTGATGATCTATTTTTCATATGCTTAATATGCTTTTTCTTGTTTTTTTTTTTTATAAAATTGTGTTTATTCTCATACATTTGTGTGTCTTGCAAAAAGGAATCAATGTCTCCTTCCTTTAGTTAAATAAATTACCTGCGTTAGCTGTATAAGCTTAATTCCTGTTGCTTTTAGGGCATGAAAAAAGGTACGTTCTTGTCAATGTCAAATGTCAACGTCAAGTAACGTAACGCTAACCACGGGGTGGAAACAGCCATACATTTGTACCGACCGTAGAGATGCCATATTTTTGACAAATGAAATATCAAACTTATGCACTTGTCATAGAGTTCTTAGTGGTTTGAAAGGTTGAGATTGCGTAGGCCATGACAGAAAGTTTTTTTTTTAAATCACCACAGGCTATAGAGATATCACAATTTTAGAATCGAACGATCGATAAAAAATCATTAATTGATTATGAATTTACAATAATTTGAGTTTAGAATGTTTAAATTAATTATTAATGAGTTCTATTTAGGTAAAACAAAAATTAGCTCAATATTCACATTTTAGATAATAATAAAAAAAAACCGTTCATTTTCGGTTCACTTTTGAATAAGTGTTTACTTACATTTCATTTTCTGATTGAATGTTTCTCTTGCGCTTCGTGAGAGGAATATTTACTTTACTGCGAAAAACTACTAACGAGTCATTATTTTGTTGCAGAACCAGAAACAACAAGCGACTGGCTGCTTACGTTACGAAAATTGTATTTAATTAATTTCTGTTTGTGTTTTGTGTGTTTGCTTTTGTGTTTTCAGGCATGTCTCCTGTAAGAAAGTGCCTCGTCAACGGCTGCGCATCCACGTTGGGAACAGCAAGGGTGTGTTGGTGGCCCCGCAACAAGCAACTGGAACGAGTGTGGATCGACCTTTTGGCGCCTCGCAGCTCAAGATTAACGTCGTCGCTTATACACCGGGACCGCGTTGATCGCAATTTTTGTGTGAGTTATTTGTTATTTGAACTATAGGAGCGGTCTTCGTCGTTAAGCGTCGGTCAGCCGCAGATAAATGTAAACAAACTTTCATGCAACAAAGGTTACTTCGCAGCCGACTGTATGCGTTTACCATGTTTAGTACAGCTGTTCTAAGGTTGACACTACAGACAAAATCTTTGTAAATTTCAGGTTTGCAAACTTCATTTTGAGGAGAAATTCTTCAACGGTGAAAAGAGAGTTCCATTTTCATGGCCTACCTTATTCACCGAAGAGGAAATCTTGACTCGGAAGCCCACGGTTCCTGTTACTGTCTGTAAGTATTTATTCTTTGAACTTGATCCTGAATTTAAGTGTTGGAAAAAATTGGTGTGGAAATTTATTGTAAATTAATTGAGAACTTGAAATGACAAAAGTCGGTCACCATGTACTTAACACTTTTTACACACCTGCACATTCATGTAACTGAACTGAAAGGCCAAAGAACCCATATAAGATCACTTTGTTGTCCGTCTGTCTGTCTGTCTGTCAAAACTCTTTTTCTCAGGAAAGCATGAAGGTATCAACACAATCAAAAGATATGGCTGTTTATGCTCCATTTAGACGACCGGATAGCCTAGTGGTTAGTGACTATGAAGCTAGAGGTTCTGGGTTCGAATCCCAGTAGGGGCATTCATTTGTATGATAAATATGAATGTTTGTATCTGAGTCATATACAAACATAGGAATCCAGGGGCCAAAATTTTATGACAGGTCGGGAGTTCCTATATCGATAAATTGGGAATGGATGATTATTTTAAAAGTGCTTGGTGATTTTTCTATTGATAGGAATAACCATCTTTAGCTACGGAAAAATGTTACAGATGAAATTTTGTCCCCCTGGATTCCTATAGTCATGTATGTATGTTTATCTGTTGTCTAGTACCCATAGTAGTATTTGCTTCGTTTGGGACTAGATCAATTGGTGTAGTGTCCCACAATATTGATTTATTTATAAAATTAAAAAAATATATTCATGCCACATATTTTGAGAATGAGAATTGTTTATTTAGCTCACAAAAATTTAATACTGATACACATGCAAATTACACAGCTAAAATGATTGCCACTCTGCTTTGTGCGACGAAAAGAACTGGGGATCATTTCATGACGCCGGTTTTGAAACTCAAGAAGAAGCAAGCAAGAAGCAAGGTCTCACAGCATTGTACCTATACCACAACAATAATTTAACGATTTCGGACTTTTTACTTTATTTGTGCTGTGAAACATTGCTTGTACAAATATATTATGTGGTACGGAGCCCTTGGTGGATGAGTTCGGCCCGCACACACACACAGTCGGTGTCTATTTATTATATCTGTAGGATTTAAAGAGTATTTTTAATACATTTCAGCAGTTCAGACAGTAACAGATCATTCATATGCTGTCGCAGTACAGACAAATGCAGACTTGGTACACCAAAAAAGAAAATGGTCCGAGGCAGACGGTAGGTTTATTTCATTTTACAATTAATACCTACTAATAATTACAGTAAATAACTTTTGCACAGACAAACTTAAAAAAAGGACGAGCAATAAAACTCATAGCAACGCATGCCGGGCACAGCTAGTAGGCACAAAAATTAAAACTTGGTTTGTTCGTCTGCTATGTGCTCCTCCTAAACCACTGATCTAATTGTGATGAAACTTTTGGAAGTTGTTGACAGAACTCCCACAATAGTTTCTGTGTGGAAAGAAACAGGCAAGCAGAATAGCGGTAGGGCAGCAATTTGTTTGTCCCTAAACCAATCTCTGATTGATATGGAACTTTGGTTATTTGTTGATGGTTTTTGAGGTGGTGAAGATTAAGATTGTTCAAGATCTGATGATGGGATCAACAGAGGAATCAACAGAACTCCCAAATCTCAAAAGGAAAAATATCCCTTATATGTATCACAGAATAAATAATAGTAATAACGTACAGAAGCTTCTCTCTGCAAACCCATTAAAAGCTACAAACCGGTTTTCGGCGTCGTACAGCACCTATCAATCGGGCTCGCAGATAGAAGAGTCGAGAAATACGCGATAGAAAGAGAGGCAACTAGGGCTGCCGGTAAATTAGCGCTGTGCCACAGATTAGATAATTGTTACTACGTGTTTGGCACTGTGCGACCCGAATAGCGCTTTATTGTGTGGTAGGTAGCAAGCGTCGCTATTTATTTAATCTTAAATGCGGAGGTGAACTGAACAGTCATGCTTATAATGTACAATTAAGACTTTCATTGTATAATAACTATGTTAGTCCCATTTTAATGATACTACTTTAATATTTTTAATTACCTTTGCAGTTGAGATAGCAGTCAATGTAAAAAGCATAAATCATGACCACAGTTATGCGTTTAATCCCAACAAAACCATGAAACTTAATAGTCAATCTGGTAATCCTGGTCAAATTAGTAGGAAATTAATTTAGACTTAGATAGATATAAAATATTTAGAGATTGCCTGCGCACTTTTATTTTTCATGTAATTTGGAATATAGTTGGTAGACTTTTTTGTTTTTAAGAATTTTAAAATAGTTTCGTAGTTTTTATTTATTTAAGAAAATTGCCCCCCCCCCCCCCCCCCCCCCTAATAACATAAATATAATAATACGTATTATTGTAGATTTTGCAGTATGCCTGGTAGATTTTTAGAATTGTTGTAGTAATAAATGCCTAAGAAGGTAAATACAGAGGGTGGGGCAAAAGTTATCACCCTATTGGAAGACGCTATAACTTTTGCAAATGGCGGCAAACGTTAATTCTATTTTGAAATTTGTGAAGTACCTAATACACATCAACAAACCATGGAAAGCTATTACTCCTCAAGAACGAGGAATAACAAAAATGTAAGGAAACTTTAGGCTCTTGAAGCCCTTAAAGAGAAAATTCGACAAGAATGCGAGAACCTATCGCCCAAAGTGATGAAAAATGCCATAAAACAAGCGCGTATGGTCATCAATGCTGTTGGCGCCACTTGACCGATATCATTTTCTCGACTTGATGATAAAAATTCTAATTCATTAAATAAATATATTCCACAAGTAGAACCAACATTTTTCATTCCTAAATAAATAACAGCAAAATTGATTACTTTTGCCCTACCCTGTATATAGTGAGCTTGTTAAAATATTTAAATAAACTTTTTTTTCGCTTATTAGCCAGTACTTTGTAGTCCGATGAGCAATATTTAGATTTATCTGGATCATTTTTACAGAATCTTGATTTAGAGTTGTGTAAATATTTTTCAGAAATTCCAACTAGCACTGGATTTAAAGTTGGTGGATCAAGAATTTCTGCAGAAAATCTTGGTATGTATTGGCCATTGGTTCATATTTCGAGCTTAAAAAAATATTATAATGTTTTTAATTTTATCATCAATCATCAATATATATATATAACTCTTATATATATAAAACTTGTTTTAAGTAACCTGACTTAATAGGTTCTACAGAATGGCTTTTTAAAATTAAAAATCCTGAGAATTGTATTGTTTCAGAAATAATTCCTTTTGATAAATCCATATTAAGATAATAAATGCGAGAGTAACTGTCTGTCTGTTTGTTACCTCTTCACGGTCAAAGGGCTGGACGGATTTAAATGAAATTTGGCACACAGATAGTTTATAACCTAGCTTAACATACAGGATACTTTTAATTCCGCAAAGTTCCCGCGGGATAGCGATAAACGAGTTCTTCGCAGACGAAGTCGCGGGCAACAAGCTAGTACATAAATAAATTTGAAACATTCAATATTTTAATAAATTTGATGTTCGTTGATTATGTTCGATATTGAAATATGGAACCATGACTACGAAATGTGTGATGTTAGTCTGTCAGCAGCCATTTATCTGAAGTAGAGATTTTGAATAAAAGACAAAACATTCAGTTCCTTAGCCCCAATTGAACATGTTTCCATCTGAACTTTAGTCACCAAGAATATCAATTTGCAATTGCAGGTCCTTCCAGCACAATTGAGCCAGGAGTAACACTGGGTGGCGCCGCTGTGTCCGGGGTAGCCGCTGCAGAGCGCGAGCGCGAGGCGGCCCCGCCGGGACCGGGACTCCCAGACCCTGCCCCCGCCCACAACGCATCTGGAGCACCAGTTGTGACCCAGGAGGCAACTAATCGCCCCAGTAAGTCGCTTTTAAACGACGAATTTAAAAATATTATACGTCGGTAGCTTGGCACCAGTGACTAAGTAGTCTTAATATCTCCTTCAATATTAAATTGATCGCACAGAATCATTTGATCCTTGATAGTAAAATTATTATTTAACTTTTCGTGAGACATTATAATACAAATACAATTAACGGTTAAACTCAGGATTATAAGTCGAGAACAGTCCATCTTTTCGGAAAATCTTCATCAAGGTTGAATGCGTTCACGACGGCGGCACTCACCTCACTGCCCGGCAGTTGTTGCAATTAGGTACTCCCACGATGGGTTCTGAGTAGATAAACATGCAAGTGGCACAACGAGAGGGCGGCAATTCGTATTCCTAAACCATTTGATTGCGATTAAACTTTGGTGTGTTGTTGTGTCCACGCCCGAGATGGTTTCTGAGAGGGTAAACGGGGAAGCAGCAACCCATTTGCCCGAAACCGAATTGGTAATTTATGTATAATATGTTATATATTTCAGGGCAACGAATTGTGAGGAGTATTGAGAAATTGACACCCAAGTGCAGAAAAATGTATTCAAAATGCACCAAAATATTAAAATCGAAGCGTCGCATTATTTTTGACTACGCAGATAGAATTGAAAAAGCTGAACGACTTGCTGAAACTAATTCCTTTAAAGCGGTAGTAGAACGTATGACACCTTGTGCCCAAAAATTGTTTGCAATCCAAGCAAATAATGCGAATAAGCATGTAAAAAAAAGGCGATTTTCCACTGTGGAGAAAATGATGGCTTTGTCTTTATTAAAGCGTAGTCCGAAGGGTTATAAACTATTACAAAAGATGTTTATACTCCCAACCAGAAGGACTTTAAATACCTTTTGTCAACATATAGTTGTAAAACCTGGAATAAACAAGAATGTTATGGCTTCTTTGAAAGAAAGAGTAAAAACGTGGGACCTAAAGAAGAAATTTTGCTCCATCGTTTTTGATGAGGTGCAGCTAATGCCACATTTGACATTTGTGGAGTGTGAAGACCACATTGACGGCTTCGTGAATTTCGGTCAACAAGCCGAAAAAAAACTGTGTGACCACGCCCTCGTCTTCATGATCCGAGGAATTTGTTCAGCTTGGCGGCAAAGCATAGCATTTTATCTTTGTGAAGGTGCTACCCCAGCATCGACGCTGAAACATATTCTTAAGGTAATGAATGATTGAATATCACAAAAATATTAGATTCATCAGTCTCATTTTCCAGTTTCTTATTATTTATTATATTTTGTACGTTATTCGGATTACTGGAAAGGGTCTTTTGACCATGATTCCAGATTTGGCAGGTCAGGTTATTACATTGAAGCGACTGTCATCTGTCTGACCTCTGTAACACCTATACCAGGGAAACGTGTTTATTATTTCTTGTATAATTGTGCATGTTTTCTCACGATGTTGACACCTGACACCGTAAGCCCGTTGGTTTCTACAGTGATCATGAGTCCACCTACTGGCCACGCGGGCACCAACTATGCTATTTTATTTTTACAAACAAACAAATTGTTACAGGATATTGTGGAAGCTGTAGCAGATACGGGGCTAATTCCAAAAGCGTTAATATGTGACCAGGGGGGCACGTTTCAGCGTTGCATCAAAGAAATACAGCAAGAAACAAGAATTCACATGGTCCAGAACGCGCAAACAGGTATACTATAGTTACTACAGCTCACAAATATATGTGTGACAATGATTCTATGAAAGAAAGGTTGCAAACATAACTATGCAGCATTGAGTGAAAATATGAAACTGTCACATGCTTTGCAAGTATTTATCATACTGTGTGTAAACTTATTGAAATGTAAATATATTTTTTGGAACACTCAATCTCACTAATATTATAAATGCGAAAGCTTGTGAGTGACGACGTGACTATGTGAGTGTGTATGTTTGTTCCTTCTTCACGCTAAAACGACTGGACGGATTTGGATAAAATTTGGAATGAAGATAGCTGGTACCCTAGAATAAAACATAGGCTGAAAATCACTGCCTTCTTAGTTTCTAATTAATCCCCAAAGACACTGACATTATCTCAGCAAGACCCGGATAGCAAGCAACGGCGAGTATGGTCCGGCTGCCGCTTTAGCTCAGGTTTAGTCCAACCTTAGCGGTTACAGCGTTGCGCTATTGGCATCTTCGTCGCATACGCTAGACACAATATAGTGCATCCCCTTCACTCACGCAAATATTTGAATAAATACGCCAAGTGGATTGCCAGTATTATGAATGCACGTTCCCTATTTTGTGCAGTAGTGCAATATTTCGATGAAAGTAGGTACAGATATTCGACCGATATGTTTGCATCCTCGCCACCTCCGTCACTCGTGTCATTTAAAGGTGCCAATGAGGACGGCAGGACGTTGGTTGCAAGTTCGTGATACAATTATAATTTTATTGTTCTAGAGAATTCTCTCCTAATCAAAAACCACAAGCTCTACATGTTTTACGACCCACCCCACCTGATAAAATGTGTAAGAAATAACATGTTAACTAAAGACATGGTATTTAAAGGAAAAGTTACTAAATGGACTGATATTATCGAGGTAAGAATGGTGCTACAGCCCCTATATACTCTTAGATTTAGTCAGTAAAAAGTAGCTCTCAATTCGACGCGTATTTTTGTTACCTCAGAACTCCGTCACCTATGAAGCGATTAGATTTTTTGAAGGGGTATACTTCCAGACTGATCTCATTTAGCTCAGTCGAGTTCTGATAATGGCATTCAGCCGAAACTGACGGAACTCTTTAAAAAAAATATAGCGATATATACACACACCTTCTCTATAGAAGCATAATTTGGTAAATAGATACTGATGATGGAGACTTCAATCACGTCTGCCGATTTTTTTGATTTTCAATATTAATATTCTTCCATGCTGGTCTGGGAGTGAAGAAGAAAACATAGAATTTACCAGTTGCTTCTCTCCCCGCGCAGATGGTAAAAGCCCATCGAGGGAATGGGTGAAAGCCTTAGGAATCATGTTATAGGCGATGCGGCTAGCAACCCATCACTATTTTGATTTCCCTTTCCATCTATACGACCTTAATCATGCTAAACGTGGCCTTAAGGTTTTGTTACCTTAGCCTCTGTCTACCCCGCAAGGGATAAAGACGTGATATGTATGTATGTATGTATAAATAGTTTTTGTAAAACCAACAAAAACATGGAAAATGTACAGTGTGGTTAATATTTTATTACTTTATTTATTACTAGATTCTGGCCGCGACTTCGTCTGCATATAATTATACAGATAAACCTTCCTCTTGAATCACTGTATCTATTTAAAAAAACCGCATCAAAATCCGTTGCGTCGTTTTAAAGATCTTAGCATGCATAGGGACAGACAGCGGAAAGCGACTTTGTTTTATACTATGTAGTGATTATTATTATTTTATTTTATTTTATTTTAGGTCTACAAAAATGATTGTGAAGTCGGAGAAATACGTATGCTCCCTAAATTAACGGGTGTGTAACTGGTATTTATAGTTTTTTACCCTTTGTTATCAACGGGCAGCAGCATTTCTATGTATACACCGTGTTTTTTTTTAATTCCGACAACTTCGGCATATAGCTTTGTACAGTTAAAGAAACAAAGTAGTAAAATAGTTTTTAAATAACAAAAAAAATATTTTTTTCACGTCCAATCAAAATCATTAAATCCTACATGAACGGTCATTCCGAAAGGACCTTTAGAGTTAACCAGAAGTTAGGTGGTTAAAATGAAATATTCAAAATCTCATAAATAGTGCTAACTAGAATAAAAGTATCTCAGAGAAAATAACTTTATCTGACCTAAGGAATGCTTCCTTAAAATTCTTGGAATTCAAAAAAACACGGTGTTTAAATCGTAAGATAAAGGTTTCTAGATGCTTTTTTAAGGACTCTCACATTGGTTTATAATTTTAACAGATGAACATGTCATCCCAGCGAAAATTAAGAAGATGAAAGTTAAGAACTGCACGCAAGTTCTCAGCGAGAAGACAGCGGGATTGCTAAACTACACATCGAAATATGGTAATTTTAAGTGTCTATACATTATATCTATACTATGACTGTGACTGATATTTATTATTTGTTACATTATTTGTAATATAATATCAGTCATTATAATGGTAAAAGAAAGTCTGTTTGTTTGTTAGCTTCTCAGGACAAAACTGCTGGACTGAATTTAATGGAAATTATGTATGTTAATAGTGGTCAAATGACAGGGTATTTAAAGGGTAGATAGACCAAAGACTAAGCAGGTCACCTGGTCACCTAGTCACCGCACTGCAACTAGGGCATGCTACCCGGTTTCTTTCTGTGTGGCAATGCCCTCACTGCAACCATCAACCAACTACGGTGTGTGACCTAATATTAAAAATGTAACTTGTATATTATTGCGCTTAGCCGGTGGTCACGCCGAAACAAAAGAAATAATCTCGGGAAATAGACGTTCACGCTATACGACACGCGAATTTAAAGAAGACCACGGCATAAATAAATAAAAAACAACATCTCTGAGTGAACTGTTAATTATAATGTTTCAGCTACATACGTCGACGGCACGGCCGTCAGCGAGACTCTCAAGAATACATCGGAAGCGGTCCTTTTCTTCGACCGGCTGTTCGACAGCGTCAACGGGTCTCGCAGCGGCACCGCCCCCGGCAAGATGAGAGGGCCGTTTAAGGAAGTTAACGGCACTTCCAAACATGTATCGTTTTGGAAGGATGCCATCAAAATTTTAAAAGACATATATATTTCATAGATTCGTCTAGTAAAGATGCTTTGAGACGCGGTCACCCTGTCAATAAACGCATCCAGACTATTGACAACTGGATAACAACTTTGGAAAGTTTCATCAGAATCTGGACTGACCTCAAAGATATTGATATAAAATTCTTTTACACTCGAAACCTAAATCAGGACCCTTTGGAAAATTTTTTTGGTCGCATCAGAGCCCTTAATCATCGCAATAATAGACCTGATCCGTACACTTTCACGTGTTCCTTCAAATCTTTAATGATCAGTGATGTTTTAGGCCCTCATTCCTCCGGCTCTAACTGTGAGGATGACGTAGGCGAGACGCTTTTGACTTCAGAATTATTGGTGGCTATACCTTTAAATTCTGAAACAGGTAACGCTCGAAATGCTGCCGATACACGGTCTCCTGTTGCAGGCACTAGCAGAGCCCAGCCGGCAGCCGTCCCCGCGCTGAGCCGTTCCGCCGCCGTCGCACACGGCGCGGCAGCCCCCTCACTGCTGCTGCAGACTCGGAAAGAAAGAATCAACGTGCATTCATCAGCGTTCACTGCAGGATTTGTATCCAGGAAACTTTTACAAAAAACTAAGTGCCAGTCTTGCAAAAACACGATTTTAACTAGCCAGCATGGCGATATTCACTCGTGGATAGCTGCCCGAGAAAGAACCCTCTTAAAAGGTTCTAACTTAAAGTATCCCACGTCGCGCTTTGTTATACTGTTCAGGGATTTAATTAAAGTCATTAACGCAAACCTGGACGCCCACTGTCATACACAATGTATAACAAAAACTATTAGAAGCGATTTTTTGCGGACCGCAGATGTCAGTTGGCTGGGGTGTGAACTGCATCATAAGGAGTTGTTGGAAAGTTTTATCACTCGTTTGTCGTGTCCAAATTCATAATTGGTGTAAGACCATGAACCAAATATTGAAAGGATCATATTCAGAGAAATTATCGCATTATGATTTACCTTTAATGCAAAAACTGGCACTTAAAAAGTATCAAGCTACCAGAGTCAAAAGATAATTTGTTTTAGATTGCGGCATGCGGTGCGGCAGGATCAGCGCACGCGGGCTCGGGCAAGCGGGCAGCGCCAGCGGCAGCGCGGCAAGGAGACTCCACGTAACGGACGCACTGAACCTAACTTGAGGTTGGAAATTATCCCGACCGACTCGTATATTCGTAATTTGCTTTTTAAAACATGATACTTCATTGAGTTTCTTACCGGTCGTCAGTGTACCTGACCGCGAAGCTAAAGATTGCAGGTTCGATTCCCGCTAGGAGCAGACATTTGTGTGATAAACATGAATGTTTGTACTCAAGTCACGAATATCATCCGTATGTTCGTCTGTGATCTAGTGGCCCAAATATAAAAAAGCATTATCGTCTAGGCACTAGAGAAGGCAACGAGTGCCAAGTACCTACCCATGGGCCACTGAGTAGTTAACAGCTCTGCCTAAAATATGTGTCTGGTTGAAACCTTCCCTTTAGTAGTGCACACGATCTGAGATAATCATGTGCTGCTGTTTACTGTTGCAGGGGTTCAACTTATCGGACTAGAAGTGATGTTCGCAGCCTGGAGCGAAACAATTTTAATCTGTCTACGCCTGCGCATCATGCTGTCGTTTCGCAACTAACGTTAGGCAGCCTGATTCGTTTCGTACCTTAACATTTCGCAACTGTTTAATATTTCTGAAACTGTAACACAGTTTCAGAGTTTGCGAAATGAATCAGGTTGCCAAACGTTAGTTGCGAAATGAACGGATCCCTAAAATTACATTATTATTTCCATTCAACCTTATAAGATCTTTGCGCCATAGTTAAGAAACTAATAGTTTTATTTTGTTTTTACTGGGTATGCTGGATATTGCTATTTTTCGGTCCAATTAAAGTTAGAACCAGGAATTGATTAAAGTAACTATAAATGAGATTATATTTTAATATACTAATCTATCCTTTCAATAATTAATAATATGTATAAATCAGAACATAAAACACCCAATTAAAGTAGTTTTCCTTGTGTTCCTAGATAAAAGGATAGAACAGGCACAGATTAAATATAGAGACCTAGTAATATTATAAACCTGGTTCTCTTATTATCCTCTCACCCCTTGCAGAACTGTAACAAAGACATACTGACCGCTGACAAGTTCAATCAGTGTCTCGTGTTGGAGTCCCATAGGGTCTATGGTATGTGGGACACAGCTACTGGCAATTGTCCAGGGATAAGGCCAGGGCGGAGGCGGGGCCCTTAGCTATAACACAAATCAAAATTGCTTACTAATTAGAATACTATCTTATTTGAATTTTTAATATTTGCCATATCAGAGAGTAATCATTCCTAATACAGCTATATTTCAGCTCCCCATATAATTAACACTCCGTAACCTGTATTTACAGATAATTTCTTACTAGCAAGTTGAGAACATACTTATATAATATTTTAATAGGTTCAGGTTACCGCCTAGGTATGCTAGTTAGTGACCGTTTATTAAATATGTTCAGTTTAAATATTTCTTCTTAACAATTTGTATTGTACTTTAAGTTTTGTGCTCTTTGTTCGTAAGTTTATGATTTTTTACGAGAATTTTCCATGAGAATATGTGTTGTATATGTTTTGTATGCGGCACTCGCGGCGGGCGTTCGCGTGTAGTGTGATTTAAAATGTAATGGCTCAGATTCGAGCATTACAACCCAGCATAAACTTTATCGTTCAACAATACGATTCCAACGTTCGTGCTTGCTGTGAGTGCATCGAACAGCCCGAGCGAGCGCCAGAACTATTATCTGCGTTGCACATTCTGCAATCCATGCATGTGTGATGATATGAATAAATTAATTTTGTAATTAATTAATACGTTGTTATGCGACTAATAAAATAATTTATCCATGCACGATACGGTATTTTATTATGAGCGGAAGGTCTCTGTTATTTTGCTTTGATGCAGGGGTCTTCAGCTCATTTCTAAACCTACAAAACATTTCAGCATTTTGAAAGCTTAACTGTGACGAGTACCATTATTACCGGTATTTTTTACGTAAAACTACGATATGAGACCTCACTATTATCGGCATAAACCGATCCATAGGCACGAGGCGCATCACTACCGCACAGTGGCGCCCCCACGGTGCTGTGGTGGAATCCTCAACTATCTCTACGAACGGACCGTTGTAAGGCCTGTTTCCCATCTGTACTACTATATCTCTACGTATATACTTACGGCGGCACTTGGATACGGTCGCCATTTTTGATACTTTCGAGTTTTGAAAATACCGCTAATTTTATCAACGATCACTGCGACCCACCTTTTTAAATGGGTCGTCGTGAGCTTCGCGTGAGCGTAAGTCATGACGTCATAAGTGACGTTTTCGCCGCGACCACAACGACCGCGGTCGTTATGTGGAACGACTATTGGAGCATTTTGATCGTTGTGGGCGCTTAGTGGAACGCGCCCATGAAGTACCGGTGTTGCTAACCTTAATTTTAGAAATTCTGTAAATCAATACATAGTAAATATAAAACATTAGATCTTTAAAACTACGCAACGGATTTTGATATGTTTTTTTAATAGATAGAGTGAATCAAGAGGAAGGGTTATATGTATAATTCTACGCAGACGAAGTCGCGGGCAGAGGCTAGTAAAATCATACAATTTGATTACATTTCTACAGATTTAAAAAAAAAAACGAAATAACAGTTAATCAAAAAACGTATCTGTCAATTCCCAAAAAAAAAATATTATATTATCCTTCGGAGGAATCTCTTCGACAATTTTACTCTTAAAACGACTGTTAACGAATACCTACACTTTACAGTGACCATAATGTTATTATACCTTTTTTTTATGGTGTGGAAAATGCGCCTTATGCATCCGCCCTGTACGGGTTTACCGGAGGTATGTGGGGCTCTCCCGCGACGGCAGGCATGCCCATTAAAAACCACACGGATTCCCTGTTCGGTCGTATGTGAGGCGTTACGGGAGCACTCGGTGCAGTGGCGTAACTATACCATCTGGGGCCCGTGGCAAATTCTTTCGATGGGGCCCTATCAGTAAAAATCGTCATGTTGTACTCAGTTTAATTTTAATATTTTTGAGCTCGCGGCCTCTTGGGCCGGGGGCCCCTGACATTTTGCCAGTCCTGCCAGCCTATTGTTACGCCACTGATTCGGTGTCACCGCGACGCCCCACGACCACCCCTTATGCATTCCCGCGCTCGGGGCAGCAACGGGGGGGGGGGGGGGGGGGATATGACGGGCTCTCCAGCTCGCCGCTGCCTTCCCTGTGGAAGGAGGGGAGAGGCCAACCGTCTAAAAACACACACGTTCCCTCCTGGCAATGAACTGTGGGCGTTACGGGAGCACTAGGTGTCACTGCGACGCCCAATTATTATACCTTCCGTCCAGTTCCGTATCTTCGCCTGTATTTTGACTCTTTTCCAAAATATCTTTCAAATTTGAAAGAATTTGAGTCCATTGTCGCAAAAAAACGTTTTTTGGTACTCCTGGCTATCAGTATAAATGATTAAAGCTTTGAAAAAAAAGTCTTTATTTATAATATGCAAAAGGTTACAACATGTTTGTTCGGCAGCCTCCGCACTAGACTCAGGGCCTGTGTCGCGGAGACTAGAGACAGTTATAACAATAAGGGCTTAACATAAAAAAATCAGAAATTATTTGTGTGCGTGTGTGTGTGTGTGTGTGTGTGTGTGTGTGCGCGTGTGTGTGTAATATGTGAGTATTAGTGCATTTAATTACAGGCTGAAATAATATTTTCAGTTTCGTCGTGATTCAAACTCATTAGCCAGCGTTCAGTTTCTTTTGTCAGTTTTTTGCTTGTCAGATTTTTAATGTTTTTTATGTGTTTACAGGATTTATTATAGATGTGCGAGTGGGCATAAGGTGGCAAACGCCTAGCAAAAGTTGATCTTATAGTGGGAATTGGTATTTTGTATCTGCGTTGTTTGACAAGGTTAACGAAATCTTTGGAAGAGACAGTAATTTTATGAATTGTGGTGCTTACTTTTGAAATGAATAATTGACGTACTCGTAAGACTTTGGCTGCTTTGTAAAGATCATTTGTAGGGAATCTACGAGGTTTGGATAACATGACCTTCAGCACTGCTCGCTGCGCAATCTCCAGCTCACGCAGAGTGGTCTTAGCGACACCCCCCCATGCTAACATGCAGTACGTGAGGGCAGACTGGCAAAGAGCCTTGTAAACTAAAGTTAATATATATTTAGGTGCAGATTTACGTAAGGATTTTAAAATAAAAATAGTTTTCCGTATCTTACCAGCTAGCGAAGAGACATGTTCTTTAAAAGAAAGATTATTATCAATCGTAATACCAAGGTACTTAATCGTATCGGTGATATCTGTAGACGGGCAGTTGCAGTTAGGAGGTGGCGATATGTTTTGTGAGCATGAGTGTAACCTGAGCTTTTGCAACTCACTAGGACTAGAGATGCGTGTTTTATGGAAGGTGAGGTATTTTGTTTTTTTCACGTTTAGGGTCAGAAGGTTTTTGCTTAACCAGAGAGCTATATTAGACATTCCTTTTTCAGCTGACTTTAAAACAGCGTCCCAGGAATCATCGTTAAATATGATAACAGTATCGTCAGCGTAACATATGAGTTCTGCTTCTTGAATTGAGGTATTAAATATGTCGTTCATGTAAATAATAAATAAAGTTGGACCAAGTATGCTACCCTGAGGTACTCCAAAGTTAACTGATAGCTGGTCACTGGTTAACGACCCAATCCTTACGCACTGGCGACGATTTGTAAGGTAACTGCGGAACCATTCAAGGGTGGTACCTCTTATACCCATGCCGGCGAGTTTTTGAAGCAGTATAGGAATGGAAACTGTGTCAAATGCCTTAGCTAGGTCAAGGAAGACGCCGAGGCAGCATTTGTTTTGATCTAAATAATGAGCTACTCGTTTAGTTAATAGCACCACTGCATCTTCCGTTGACTTATTCCTTCTAAAACCAAACTGTTTATCAGCAAGAAGACATTGATTTTCGAGATATTGCACTAGACATTTGTTGACAATTTTTTCTAAAAGTTTCGAGAATATACTCAATAATGTAATAGGTCTAAAATTTGAAGGGGAGGTTTTATCACTATCTTTGTGTATTGGTGAAACAACGCCAATCTTCCAAACGTTAGGAAATTTTCCATTTAATAAACTAAGGTTGAAAATATACGTCAGAGGTTCCACAATGTACGGAGCGATCAGTTTAATTAGCACAGGAGTATATCCGTCGAAACCAGGGGCACTACCTAGCCGTAGATGATTAATTAGTCCACAAACTTCCTTATCGTCAGTGGGTGAGCTTCAGCTGCAAGTGTATCTTCAGTTGAGTTTAATTCAGTTAATGTTTTATCTGCTAGTGACTTGCCGACGTTAGAAAAGTATTCATTGCATGCATTTAACGAGTGAAAAGGATTTGCGGTAGAGAGGAGAGATGAAGCATCGTTACCAGGCTTAGACATATTACATATATTTTTAATGTAGTGTTGATCAGTAGGCCTATTACCTAACTCGCTCGCAATCGCCATCGTGTTCGTTTTGACAGTTCTTGTATGAATGCGACAGCTAGCTGATTCCGATGCCAATTGTCAGCCCATACATGAACTGTCAAAATGAACACAATGGCGATTACGAGCGAGTTGGGTAATAAGCCTACATATACTTATAAAAGAATATTTGTAATACAAGAACTAAACCAACACTCAAATTTCATGTTGCATGTACACTGGATCAACAAAGGTTAAATGAATAACGATAACTATCGTTGAATTTCGGTAATCTAGTCTGGAAGATTTTACGCCATTGAGCTCCATACAAACACACAGAGTCAACAAAGATTCGTTTGTTGCATTATTGTTGTCATGAATTTGTCTAATCAAGAGTAGTCTAGTTGGGGTTCTTACGTGTTCTTACCCTCAACTGTGCCTATCTATGTAAGGATGTTCTCCACAAGATTTTTTTGAAATAATACCTGAATGTTACATTTACAATTAAATGGGTAGTTTTATGTAATAAAAGAATTCTTTTTATCTGTTATTTTAATTGTATTTCTAGAGTGAAAATTTAAACAAATCTACCTTACACAGTCAAGCAGGTACCTACTTAAGTGACCATAAAGTATAATTATATCCTTTATTTCCCGTGGCACTACTGGGTGGTACCTACCGTCCAAAAATTTCTATTTCAAAATCAAGTTGAACAAAGTCGACGGAGCTCCACGGCAGCGGCTATTTCTGGGTATTTTTGGCCCTTGGGGCCTGCTGATGATCTAACATAACCTAAACCTACCTCCCATTCATTATATTTATTTTGGTCAGTAGTGCCACGTAGTAGTGCCATGGGTAATTACCAATTATATTACCTGAGATTGGAAATTAGCCATTTGCTAGTAAAATGAAAAGTAAATAAAATTCAACAAAAACTCAACTGCGAACATTTAAGTAGACTGCAATAGAATTTTGATTTGATAAAATATAATGAATTAAATAAAAATTTCACTTTATAATTTTTTGTGATTAATATTTGCAATTTTTTAGCGATTGCCAAAATCAGCTCACGCGTTTGGTTTGATCAGGGCAGCCGAACAAAGGGCACAAAAGAATTCAAAACACATTGGCCCTCTCTTGCGTCACGCAGTTCAATAAAATTTGTCGCAAAACGGGCTCAACAATGAGCCACTTGTCATTGCTCCACAATCCCAGTTCGCGTCTGTACTTTTTACAAAAAAAAAAACACAAAATACAAATTACAAAATAGCTTATTTCACCAAAAACCATCATTTTACAATATTATCTTCTATCTATCTGAGACTAAACTAGGCTGAGCCTGTATCTTGGCCGTCTGCGAGTGCGGTTGACAAAGTTAGATATATATACCTAAACGTAATTAACGAATTAATATGCATACACATATCAGGTCACACCTACATCATCTCTCCACTAGATACATCCACCCATCCATGAATTCACTTTCAAATCGAAATGTTTCCTTTCCAAAGAATATATTGAAACTAGCTATTAATGCTCTAAGATCCTGCCCAAGAACAACTTTTATCCATCTGTTATGTTGCTATAGGATTCCCTACTACAATTAGTAGTCATCATCAGTGAAAGTATCTTCAGTTTTCGGGTCAATTGTTTTAATTCCCTTTTTCAATTTATAAGCTTTGTCAACAATCTTGCTTGGAACTATATACAAAATTTCATATGTTAATTCTGGAATAACATTTAAAGAGGCAAAATCCAGTAGATCATACAAAGTTTCTGGTGTAACAGAGTCCACCAGCTTACCAATGCATCTTATCTTCAGATTCTGAATCATGTAATGTTTAGCCACCAGCAGGAGAGGCTGCAATCCTTCATCTGGTACGATGTTCAAATACATGTAATCTTTTAAGTGGTCGAGGCACTCCCGAGTAGTTCCAGCTACTTCAATCCGGCCCTCCGCGGTCTCCTTCCACTCACCATTCAACATTGCCTTAAACACATCACTATGAGACGCCAGGACTACTTTATGCACGGCAACATTGCCATTCATGCTACTCAAGCAGAAGTCGGTAAAATCAGCATCTAGGTACATATTTTTTTCTAAAATTTTTGACTTTTCTATCTTTCTCACAGACACATTAATTTCTAAATTATTGACATTACCAGCAGTGGCAGAAATTGGACCTTGTAAAGCACTAATTTCGCGCCAACCTGACCAATTTTCTGTACAAATAAATTTTTCATCATATTTTGGATTCTCGCAAGAAACACTTATGACAATCTTCACATCGTCTTCCTTATTTATCTTCTTGTATTGTATAAAATATCCTAACATGGGATTTACTTCAGTCCTAACTACAGCTAAGTTTTCAATAACAGTTCTTTTACTTATTTCTCCTCTACCTCCGTGGATGAATGAATAATTTAGCAGGACTGATGAACCACGCCACTTTTCAATTAAGTTTCTGTAACATGAAATATAAAATCAGTCATGTTTTAAGCCAATAGCCAAAAGATACACCTACAATGTGCAACATCCAACTGACAATATTTACATACATACATAAATCACATCTTTATCCCTTACGGGGTTGACAGAGCCTAAGGTAAGAAGTCCTAGACGCCATGTTTAGCATAATTGTGGCAATATTTCATGCACATATTAGGCCCTTACTTCATAAACATAATAAGCGACAGGTCAGAATAATGTCATATGGCTATACATTTCATAGCCGATGTGAAACCTGGATCAACACAGAAGGGTTACGCCGAAATTCAATTTTCGAAGTCTGTATCATGCCATCCCTCTCACTTTCAAATTAATGAATATAACTGTGACCGGAATGGCATGAAACGAACTTCGAAAAATCGAATTTCGGAGCACAAGGCCTGAATGTTTCAAGTCCTATGTAATTTGAGTTGTCTTAGTAACTTGTCTGCCACATTTATGAAATAGGGGCCAGCTCAGTTAATCTGGATGTGGACACTTCTGCCCAGTTTCAGTCTAGTCGCAGTTTTGAAAAAAATATGAATGACATGAATACAGAGAATGTACAAATGAAATGCATGTAAACATTAACATTTCTTAGATAGGAAAGTGGGTTGAATTTGAATAACAAGGTTTAACCCAAGGCAAAGAACATTGATTGCAAGCTTGTAAAAATCAGACAAGGGCCTGAGAGCTTAGTTTAACTAATCATAGCCTAGCCTATCTGACGAACAAAATGAATGGGTTCATTTTCATACAACTTTGTGTGAAAACAGTGACCCGTTGTTTTTGCTAATCAGTAGTTTGCTAATCGGTTTGGAAGTGTAATAGTTTTACGAAAATGCATACTGGAAACTTCAGTTCAAACTTCTTCTTATTTGTGGCGTGTCAAGTCGTTATAGCGACGACAACTTCGCCAATGTAAAAGTAACATAAATATAATTCAAAAATCTTGTGACTAAATGTCGGCAACGTTGATACGGTAATGGTCAAAGACCCCCCTCCCCCCCAGTCGGGCTCTAAGCCAACGGTCAATGATATTCCTCAGAAACTGCCAGGAAATCATCATTTCAAACTTCAGTGGAATCATCTTTTTCCGTCTGACGTGTTATTTATGCCAATAGAATAGTGGAACTGAAAAGGTACTTACAAGGGCATCGTTTACAATTTCTTTCTGTAGGTACTTATAAAATTATAATAATTGTTTTATTCACAATTCAGTTGATGCCTAATAAAGCTGTTTCTTTGCTTTATTACAATTCGCACTTTTAGTTTAAACGCACACTGACTGAGCTGAATGCTAAACTTACTATGCTGAATGTGCGTAGCATTTAGCATTGCATTGAGTGGTTTTTTTTTTATGAAATAAAATAGATTAGATTCGAACTTTTTTTTATTTCAGGCCAATGGGTACAGAATAAATATAATGAAGTACCGGTGTTGCTAACCTTAATTTTAGAAATTCTGTAAATCACTACATATAAGTAGTATAAAACAGTCGCTTTCCGCTGTCTGTCTGTCCCTATGTATGCTTAGATCTTTAAAACTACGCAACGGATTTTGATATGGTTTTTTTAATAGATAGAGTGATTCAAGAGGAAGGTTTATATGTATAATTCTACGCAGACGAAGTCGCGGGCTGCGAGGCTAGTAAAATCATATATAATTTAAAACGAAAAATTTATTAATATATTGCTATAATTGATTCAACATCTCAATCATCTCAAAGCATCTCATTCGCATCTCAAGTGGCTCCCTATCCGATTTCGCCGTAACACTCATATTCTTTCTCTTTTGTACCGTATTCTTTTTAATCTTACAACTCCCCGTTATCTCCAAGAGCGTTTTAAATTCCTAACTTCTCTCCGGTCTGCGCAAAATCTCCTCCTTGCTGTTCCTGCTTCTTCCTCTAAGTTCTATTATGACTCCTTTAATATGACCTCTATCCGTCTGTGGAATTCCCTTCCTGTAGACCTACGACGAGCTAAAACTCCTATTTTTAAAAACCAACTCAAATCTCACTATTTATCACTAATTTAATCCACTCTCTGTCTTTAGTACCTTATCTTTTCTTTTTTTTTTTTTTTTACTACGAACTGACCAGTGATTGACCTCTATCTCACTTGGTGGAAGGTGCAGATGAGGCCAAAGGTGTAACTCACTGGTTCAGTAATAGCCTATTGACTCTAGCCTTGAAGAGCCCTAGGTTGTATCTGTCCGGAAATACAGACGATGGGAGCGAATTCCATTCCCTAGCAGTTCGCATTAGGAAGGATGAAGCAAACCGCCTCGTACGGGCCAATGGTATGTTGACTACAAATGAGTGAAAACGCTCCCCCCGCCTGGAAGTCCGTTGGCGAAACGGAGATGGAACTATAAGGTCGAGCAATTCCTGCGTACACTCACCAAAATGTATCCGATAAAAAACAGACAGACATGCAACTCTTCGACGGTGTTCGAGACTCTGCAGCCTGTTCTCGATTAACAAAAAGCATCACCAATGAGCCTACGGGCTCGCCGCTCTACCGAGTCCAGCGCGGCCAACTGATACTTGGCAGACCCGTCCCAAAGGTGGCAGCAGTACTTCATACACGATTGAACCTGTGCTTTGTATAGAGTAAGAAGCTGTTCCGGCGTGTAGTACCGCCTCACCTTATATAGGACACCAAGCTTTTTAGCAGCAGTTTTCGCCCCGGACTCGATAGCCGCGCCGAAGTTCAGATTGGATTGAAGATCCAATCCGAGAAGCTCAAGGTGGTCTGTCGGGGGCAAGGGAACATTTTGGAAAGAAGGAGCCAAGGTGAATGGACTCCTCTTTGCGGTGAACAGAAACGCCTGTGTTTTGGATGCATTGAACTGGAGGACCAAGTTGGCAGTGCCCCAGTCGGACACGGCTTCCAAGGTCATATTCGTTCGCTGGACCACTGCCTCCCTGAGAGACCTGATCTCGTCACTACCGGCTCGGCCATTAGCTAGGTACCTCTCCGCAACTGTGCTGTCATCGGCATACCCAAAGATAACTGGTATGAGCAGATCGTTGATATGCAGCAGAAAAAGAGTGGCAGAGAGAACCGATCCCTGAGGCACCCCGGCTTTAATTGCCCTGTGATCAGACGAGCACCCGTCAATGACGACTCGAATAGATCGGTGCCGCAGGAAGTCCGCGATCCAGTCGCACAGGCCGGCAGGAATCCCATACGCGGAGAGCTTACCAAGAAGGCCCCCGTGCCAGACCCTGTCGAATGCCTTGGAAATGTCAAGAGACACAGCAAGAGCCTCGCCATGCTTCTCAACAGCTTCGCCCCAAAGGTGAGTGGCATACACCAGAAGGTCCCCAGTAGACCGATTTTGGCGGAACCCGTACTGTCGGTCACTGAGGAGATCGTTACCTTCAAGGTACGCCAGAGGGGCTACTCCGAAATTCGATTTTCGAAGTTCGTTTCGTTCCGTTCCGCTCACACTGACAGTCATTAATTTGAGAGTGAAAGGGACGGTATGACGCGAAGTTCGATAATCGAATTTCGGAGTATAAGGCCAGGAGCTTAGTGTTCAATACACGCTCCATAACCTTACACAGTATGGAGGTGATTGCGATAGGTCGATAATTCGAAGGGTCGGCATTTGTTTTTGCTTCTGATCAAATCCTTTTCTGTTGTATGGCCTTCTTATTTTTCATTGTTACATTCTCACATTTATTTTATCTTAAGTATTTTACAGTACCTAATGTTATGTGTGTATGTATGTATTATTTTATTTTATTGATTTAGCTATGTATTATATTTATGATGGTATTGTTGTTTTTATTATCCCTGCGTTTATCCTGTCTATTTGCTTCCGCCACCTACTTAAACTGTCTCCAACTTATTTCTCTTATTGGTTGTCTGGTAGAGATCGCTATTAAGCGATAAGACCGCCTATTGTCTACTTTGTTCTTTGTTTCTGTATTGTTTTGTACTGATTTGTGGTGTTCAATAAAGAGTATTTGTATTGTATTGTATTGATTTCATTTCTACAGATCAAAAAATTAAACACGTAATAATTGTTAATCAAAAAAACGTATCTGTCAATTCCCAAAAAAAAACTAAAATAACGATCGACAGAGATAAGTATACTAAACTAAATTATCCTTCGGAGGAATTTCTTCGACAATTTTACTCTTAAAACGTGTGTTAACTGACCCATCAGTGTCTTTTTTGAAGTGAAAACTTCTTTAGCGGCGCTGTGCACTTCTTTGGGATGGGTAAAAAATATAATTCACATCAGGGACACGTGACCCTGATTGAAAATGCGTAGGACGGAAGGAGAGTTGCTGCTGGGCTGCGGCGCTGGGCGCTTGCGCGAGTATGTGTAGTTTTCACTTCTACTGTCGCTCCCGGAATGCAACCTGCGGCTTTTTTTTACGTGTTTATAAAAACAATAAGATATGGGCTTTTATCAGTGCCTTTCATTTTAAAATACCTATAAATGGCTAGAGAAAATTCTCCACAAAACCATAGACCAACGAAAAGAGAGCAAAGCAGATTACAATATTTTTTTTACAGTTACATGAATAAGAATAACTAACTACATCCATTACTTACTTCACAACCAAAAAATAATAATGGTAATGATCTTACCACTCTGTATGGATAATTGTAATTGTAATTAAATATTGTAATGGGATTAATGCCTAAATAAATAAATATATTATTGTTATTATTATTATTAAATTTAAATGTGAGAAATATTGCATAACTTGGATTTTGCCAAGCAATAAACATAAACCGACTTAAGTAATGGCTGTGATGATGAGTAAACTAATTTTTATCTTATTTTTCAAATCCTCGAATTATATACTAAAATAAAATGATACATGCGAAGTGTTTAAAATAAACTGACCCTGGTAATAAATATATGGTCATTCCAGAAGTAGTTAGGTGATGTTACAATCTACGGTAATTTCGTTGTATGTGGAAACACTGCTCGACAATTTCGGTGCTTTCCGAACACAAAAAAAAAATTGCCATTTTAGAGGTTTATGGACGGGGTATTTTCACAAAGCAATTTTAGATTAAATTATATGAGCCTACTAAATAAACGAATACTGTAAGTGAATGTGCAAATTAAAATTTGGTTGATTTTGTTAATAATTATCTGTCCCGATGTTTTTTGGTCGATTGGATATTAACGATGTCTGTGGCATGTTCTTTATTTTGTTTCACCTATTATTAGTAAGTTGTGGTCGTAAAGCACATTATCGCATTACGGAAGGCATGAGAAGCTTACAGGTCAGGACTAGGACAAATTATAGCGAATGTGATTGTGAGAAAACTCATTTATTAATTAATTCACTTTTGCAAAGACACACAACGCTGATGATCTATTTTTCATATGCTTAATATGCTTTTTCTTGTTTTTTTTTTTTATAAAATTGTGTTTATTCTCATACATTTGTGTGTCTTGCAAAAAGGAATCAATGTCTCCTTCCTTTAATAAAATAAATTACATGCGTTAGCTGTATAAGCTTAATTCCTGTTGCTTTTAGTGCATGAAAAAAGGTACGTTCTTGTCAATGTCAAATGTCAACGTCAAGTAACGTAACGCTAACGTCATTCACACGTGTTTTGTGTGTGCAGTGGTGGTGATTTACTGTGAATCATTATTAAAATCTCTGAACATGAAGCCAAAGGAAAAGAAAAAAGCGAAACCTTTGCTGTCCGACAAAATTGCCGATGCTTTAACAGTGAAAGCGCGTGCAGATATTGAGGATGACCAAGTATTCGGCACAAAACCTCTCACTGTCTCACGGACTGATTTCAGCTCTTCTGATAGCGAAAACGATGCTGCTATTAGCGATTTTCGAAAACGAAATGTTAACTTATTGAGTGAAATTAGTAAAAAATACGAGGGCCAAGTAATAAGTCGGAAAGAATTGCACAAAAATACCTCTGAAAGCGAGAATGATAGTGACTCGGATACTAGCAAGACTGGAGCTTTTGAATCCAATTTAGCATCGCTAACTGGCAAATTCACTCAAGCTGAGTCAGATCTTTCGGACAATGACCTGTCTAATATTCAAAATGGTAGTAAGAGCCTCTTGGATTCAGAAGATCTTAGTTCAGATGGCGAAAGCGAGGATTATAGCATTATTAAACCCCAAAAGAACTCCAGCAGCGATTATTCTGAAGAAGAAAGTGACGAAAATGATGAAGAAGGCGGCTATGATATAAGCCAAATGGAGGAGCCTGTCTCGGAAAATTTTGAGCATATGAAGAAACAAAATGTTTCCGAGGAAGCTAAAAAAGGAGCCTGTGTGAGAAATCAGCTGTTGGTCTGGGAAGGCCTGCTGGAGATGCGGATTCATTTGCAACGTTGCATGAATACAGCCAACCAGATGCCATTACCAGCAACGCACAAAGATATGAGGCAGGAGAACGAGTTTGTGGAAGCCTGTACTACTTCAACAACTAGCATTGCTAATGTTCTAGACAAGTGAGTATTTTGCCAGTTTTAAATTGCAAAAAACAAACCTGCATGGAAATTAAAATTATTGGCATTCAACAAATAAATCCTGTTTTTTTGTGTTAAAATGGCACAATTGTCTAGAAAGAATTAGTGGTCCAAATTTCACATACTCCATCTAATTAATATAATAATAATAAAAGCCTTTATTCGCTGACCTTTCCAACTTACTTGCTATTCTTATAAAACAGTAGTATTCTTAAATCTAGTATAAATTTACATAGCAAAATAATAAATTTATTAGCATCCACTGTTGTCAGGTTGTCTGTCGACATAGGCCTCCCCCAATTGGCATTGTTCATTTTTTTTAAGCTGTGCTTTTAACACCTTTATTTGATAAAATGGACTATTTCAAGCAACTAATTTGAATATTATGCTTTTACGTAGCTTTGTTAATTAATAATAAATATTTTTTCGCTGTTTGATAATTCGTGAATTTAGACATAATCCCAATCGCCTTTGTTCGGCTGGCTATAAAAAAAAACGGCTTTGTCTATGGTTTTGTTAGATTTGACAGTGAGACGTGACAGTTGCCATAGCCAAACTTTTTTTTTCATTTTTGTGGCAAACATTCGATGCTGGATTCTGTCTAAAAACCCGGTTGTTCGGTCAAACAAAGGTTCAAAGTACTTTTACAAAAATATCTGCAATCATAAAGTATTTTTGAAATCGGACAAGATAAATCGGATAATTGATGGTTTTCCTCCTGGTTTTCGAATTGGAGCATACTAAAAAAAATGAACAATGCCAATTGTTTCCACGTCTCTCTATCCTTGGCAGACCTTCTCCATCAATACAACTCAATAGTTTGTAGCATATTATTGTTTACTTTTACTTTTATATGTATGTAACTGCAAACTGTTGAATAAATATCTTTTATTATTATTATTATTATTATCCTTTTGGTAAATCATCCTCCCATCTTTTGATTTGACCTTGTTTTCTTTTCCCGTTCCTCGGATACCACTCTATTACATCCTTAGTCCATTTTTCTTTGTTAATTCCATTTTTCTTAATTAATACATACATACAATATAATACATGAATCACATTTTTATCCTTATGGGGTAGACAGAGCCTAAGGTCACAAGACCTAAAGGCCATGTTTAGCATGATTGATGATCTAATTGATGTATTAGTTTTTGTCCTCACACACATAGCATTCACTAGATAAAGTTTTAAAATCAAGGGAATGATTTGTTCTCGTTTCACAGATTTTTCACATTTAACACAGTGATACTTATAAATGAATATAGCTCAGACAGTTAATCTCAAAAAAAGATACATAAATGGAATATGATTTGATAGATTCATAATACACCTAAGATTATTATTGTCTGAGGATTTTTTCAGATTAACATTTTTTTGTTGCGTTTCTGTCACAGTATGTATACTGTTACTGTTTTAGAATGGATTCTGCTTTGCAAACAGCAATAGTTTTAAACACAAAAATAACTAAATAAGTCAGAATAGTGTAGTCTATCAAAATATGTAATACCATTGACTTGTAAAATGAAAAAATCTAACATTATATCTATTGTTACAGGTTTATATCCCTGCAAAATATGTTGCTTAAAGGATTTCCTGAAACAAAAACACTAACCAATAAGAAGCAGACATTAACAACAGTGGCTGAGAAAAAGGAAGAGAGTGATGAAGAGATACCAAGTGACACCGACAATGAAGAAATACCTTCTGACACTGAAGATGAAGACAATAGACCAGTTAACAAAAAATCAACTGAAATACCCGACAAAAATAAAGGAAACCCACAGAAGAAACGTAAACTAGAAGATTATGAGAGTGAGTTGGCAACAATACATAAAGTATTCAAGCCATTTCGAGATACAACCATTCAAAAATGGAATGAAAAAACACGGTTGGCTAGTGCCACTAATGTAAAAAATACCCCTACAAATACAATTTTACAGCAGATATCATACATCCTATCAGATAGGAACAAATTGGTCAAACGAACACAGCTAAAGCGCTCAGTGTATGATATTGTTGGTTATGAAAAGCAGCCTTCTGCTTCCGTTGATGCGGCTAATGATGCAGATAATCTCATGATTAAAGACAGAAAAGGTGATGATGAGTATATTAGTGAAATATTTGATGATACTGACTTCTATCATCAGTTGTTGAGAGAGCTGATTGAATGTAAATCAGCAGATATATCAGATCCTGTCCAGTTGAGTCGACAGTGGATTGCACTCCAGCAAATGAGGAGTAAAATGAAACGGAAGGTCGACACGAAGGCCACGAAAGGCCGGAAAATCAAATACGTTGTTCATAATCAGCTGGTTAATTATATGGCACCAGAGAAATGCACATCTTGGACTAATGAGAGCACAAACGAGCTGTACAGTTCCTTGTTTGGTAAAATGTTTGAATATAATAATGTAGGGTTAAATGCAAATCTGGAAAATGGTTCAAAAATAAAGGAATGATTTGTAAATTAACTAACAAATACTTCTTTCAAAATGAATCCCAATTTCCCTTGACTAGGCACGCGTGTACGGCTGGACTTTATTGGAGGTTTGTAGAAACAATATTTTGAAAAAAGAAACTGCAATGGGGGCGAAGCCGCGCGCAGCAGCTACTGGATTATAATGTCCTTTCATCACGCAATAACGTTGTTAAGTTTCTGCCTTGCCTCAATACTATTTGCAGTGGCCAGTGGCGTAACAATAGGGTGGCAGGACTGGCCAAATGCCGCGGCCCCCGAACCAAGAGGGCCCCGGCCCAAGAGGCCGCGAGCTCAAAGATATTAAAATTAAACTGAGTACAACGTGACGATTTTTACTGATAGGGCCCCATCAAAAGAATTTGCCACGGGCCCCAGATGGTATAGTTACGCCACTGGCAGTGGCCCAGTTGTTGTTTACGTGTTTTAAAATTTCAGTCATTATCTATGTATACATACATACATACATGAATCACGTTTTTATCCTTTACTGTGTAACTGGGTAGACAGAGCCTAAGGTAACAAGACTTAAAGGCCACGTTTACCATGATTGAGGGCGCATAGGTGGAAAGGGCAATGAAAATAGTGATGGGTTGCCAGCCGCATCGCCTATAACATGATTCCTAAGATTTTCGCTCACTCGATTTTCCCTCGATGGACTTTTACCATCTGCGCGGGAAGAGAAGCAACTGGTACATTCTATGTTTTTTCTTTACTTTCAAACCAGTATGGAAGAGCTCTATGTATAGTTAACATAATTTCCAAGGAAAAAGCCCAATTGAGATAAGCTAAGATACCTAACTGCCATCCATTTCCATTTCTTCCATGCTGGTCTAGGAGTAAAGAAAATACATAGAGTTTACCAGCTGCTTCTCTTCCCGCGCAGATGGTAAAAGCCCATCGAGGGAATGGGCAAAAGTCTTAGGAATCATGTTATAGGCGATGCGGCTAGCAACCCTTCACTATTATGATTTCCCTTTCCACCTAGACGCTCTTAATCATGCTAAACGTGGCCTTAAGGTTTTGTTACCTTAGGCTCTGTCTACCCCGTAAGGGATAAAGACGTGATATATGTATGTATGTAAGATTGATTGATTGATAACTGCAAGTTTCAGTACAATGCCAGGATGTGAGCTATACTCAGGAGCAAAAAAACCGCGTCACTTTTCATAGAACTTTCTACGGGAAGTGACCCAGTTTCTTTGCTCCCGAGTAGGTAGAGATGGAAGTCGTCGACTCGACGCCTCAATGCATCGCGACTTACAGGATTTTCTTACAAATCGAAACAGGTGTGATTTTCATAGAAACTCGCCCGAGATTTGATAGCAGCCAGCTTGCAATAATATCTTGACCCGTTCTCTTATCGGTATTACATGGAGCCAGGAGTCTTAGTTCTTGGTCGTGCTTTGACCAGTTGATCAGACACATGGATTCATGTAATATCTACGAGAAAAGGGATTTAGTTGTCATTGCACGCCGCGGGCGAGTTTCTAATTACACTGGGCTTAAGATAAGAAGTTGACCTGTACGGCTAACACGACATCACGCGAGATAGCCTACCTCTCTTTCTAGAACGAACAGTAAGAAAAAGACGGATAGTCTGTCTCTCGCGTGATACTTTAGAGGCGAAACCAACGATATAAACTCAAGTGTCAGTAAGAATTACGAGTGATATGGCAGCCAACGTAACGCCGTAGAAACACCGAAGTTTCACTAGTTTTTTTAAAAATATATATAGCCCCTTTATTTTATTCCGTTTCGCTACAATTTCAGTAGATTGTGTAGTTTTTTTTATTTTATTTAAATTATCGCGTAATTCGGCGTGCCTCATGGCATAGGCCATAGGCGTCTATTTATTGGAGGGTTTGTATTATAGTTCCCACGCGGGCGCGGTGCGGATTGGGAACTTGACACAAACCATTGAATTGCTTCGCAGATGTGTGCAGGTTTCCTCAAGATGTTTTCCTTCACTGAAAAGCTCGTGGCGAATTTCAAATTTAATTTCGCATAAAAATTTCGAAAAACTGAGGTGCGAACCCAGGATTCGAACCCACGACCCTTGAGAGGCCACAGGTCGAACCACTGGGCTACCACGGTTTTTTTCACAACTTAATTGGGGCTATCAAATTATAATTGTTTATTTTAATTTTAGTACCGTGTCACGGTCTTCCTCGTGACATCGCGGCGTGCCCGCCACGCGCTCGCGAGGTGTTTTTTCCGACAGATAATGATGTTAGACTTTGGTACTGTAGGACTAGCTAGTATAGCTTTTCGGGCTGGCTGATAAGAGGCTACGTTCAAACTTCATAAATCGAACATTCGTTCGATTTGATGTTTCGATTGTTTTTCAAGAACTCGGAGACGGGCATGGACCGGGCTTGATATAGCATCCCGTGTTAAATAATTGTAATAATTTTAATAATCAAATAAAACAAAATATCAAGTTTAAATATGACTTTTTAATAACAGGCCAACTGCCTCAGCCAACAGTTTGCTTAGAAAACTAACAACGAGCTCCGTACAAGCTATAGTCTGGCAAATAGAACACTGCAGTACTTAAAATGACACTTTCTGTGTTGTAACTTTTTGGCGAATATTAAATAGTGATGTGACTTAGTTAGTGAATGAAAGAATGAATGATGTAATGAAATTAATTTGTGTCATTTATGTTGAAATAGAGGATTTTTGTCTGTTCTAGTTTTTTAGTGTAAGAGCGTGATTTGGAAATCTGCGGCAGCATGTCAAAGCAGTTTCCAGTTTTCCACTCATTCCCCATTTGCCATAAATAAAACAACAATTATCACTTTCAACATGAAACTACCGTGAGACTTAATCATTATTACACATAAACGGATAACTCACGTATAAAAAGTCGAGTGATGCTCGACATGTTTCGGACTATTTCGTAGTCCTTCTTCCTGGAGCGCTCGCCCCGGCGGCAGCGAAATGAACACTGCCACACACACACACTGCTGCACAGGCCGTCAGCGGCCGGCCGTAGTAGAGAGGGTGCCGGTATACTTGCCGTTCATAAAGGGGGTTACGGATAAGATCAGTAACTTGTTACGCCGGAGGTATAGCATCAAGTCGATTTTCCGTCCCCATATGCAGCTCAGGCAGCTGGTGCGTTCACCAAAGGATAAAGAGCCCCTTAATGTTCCCGGGGTGTACATGATTCCTTGTTCCTGCGGGAAAAACTATATCGGAGAGACCGGGCGTAATATATCCACGAGATTGGTGGAGCACATACGCAGTATGAAGAAACAGGATGACAAGGGGTCTGCTGTCGCTGAACATTCGATGGAATCTGATTCGACGCATTATATCAGGTTTGATAAGGTGTCAGTACTGGCGAGAGAAAAGTTTTTCATTCCGCGGAAAGTACGTGAAGCCATTGAAATAAGTCGTTATCCCAATTTCAACCGGGATAGTGGATGGTCGGTGCCCCCGAGTTGGAAAACTGTTTTAAATATTGACCAAACGGTGAGTGTGAGCGAACCTTTACGGAGTGACGTGATCAGTGTTGTGTGCTGCCCTACATTTGACAGTAATAAAAATGACGATGAAAACGAGGGTAGTTGTGCGCCGCTGTCAGTTGCGTCGAGCAGCCGCGAGAACAGAGCGCTGGCGCGCAGTGTTCGTTTCGCTGCCGCTCGCTGGGGCGAGCGCTCCAGGAAGAAGGACTACGAAATAGTCCGAAACATGTCGAGCATCACTCGACTTTTTATACGTGAGTTATCCGTTTATGTGTAATAACAATTATCACATTAATATTTTTTTATACCTCTGTACTTGACATAAAAACTTAAATTATAAGTAATCAGTTACACAGCTGCTGCCATTCATAAAATATTTCGTTCGTTCTATAATCAAATCATTCATTACGTGATTTTAGTCGAGCACTAGTGAAATTAATGTGGTATCATTATTTAGTAAAATTACGTTTGGAGGTGTCATTTGGCTGCAGTAATTTAATAATCGCCTTTGTGCATGTATGTATAGCCCGACATAAAAGTCAAGAAACGGAACTAACTTTATTTTTTCCTTGCAACACACTACTAGCTGTCAGTGCCGGTACAAGAAATGTCAAAGTTGAGGGTTGAAACTCATTTCGTTATTATTTTTGCATCTTAATAGTGTTTTTTCATCGAATAGTGTGTGAAAATGAGCAAAACGCTTCGTAGTGGTGCTAGAGAGGTAATTTATAGCGTATAAAGATGTTGTATCGCAGAAAGCGAAGCAAAAACTATCTTGACCTCACTTGACGATGTTTACCGAAGAACGTCCGATATGACAGGGTGGTAACGGTTTATTTTTAGTATTTTGAGTAGAATTAGATGTTTTTGAAATAGTCTATGTAGTTACAAATATAAAATTTTCAGTAATTCAGTGTTGTTTCTGGTGGTTAAATTTGAAAAAGTTGAGGTTATAATTTTGTTTACAAAATACGTAGTGTGCACTTGACGTTTGTGAGATGTGTTGATACTTGCTATGTGATACAATGTATTACGGAAATATTTCGATTAATTTGTAATTGTATACACTTAGATAGCTACATATTGACTTTTAAAATATTTTATGGTGTTTTATGTGATATTCAGGTAAATCGGCCAGTTCAGTGAGGAGAATTGTTAAAGAAGGGGTGCAGAATAATGCTGTTTTTTATACGCTGATGATGAATAAAATAAGTTATTTGACAAAAATGTCGTTTTATTTGTTAAAAATGTATGCTATTTTGTTTGCAAGTTAAGTTTGTCCCACTTCTAGTGATCAGATTGACTTGAAATTTGGTGGGTATAGGATTTATTAAAACATAACACTCATATCCCTTAAGGCGGTTGCTCTTCCATACAAACCTTCCGTGCAGCTGCATTTCGTCCACAGGCTTAATTTCAATGCGATTTTTTGAGGATAGTTAGCTATGGATATATTGTCTGCGCAAATTACAAAACAGAGTGCATTTATCATACCTAAATTGCAGTATGATGCAGTAAATTTCGATGCATTTTACAATAGTGTGAGTAGCTAGTGTCAAATAAAACATGTTGTAAAAACCAATCGGCTATTTCGAGCTGTCACGTGACTTCCAATCTGGCTCAGTGGTCGTGACTTAAAGGACTGAATAGTTAGAGACCAAGTTCGAATCTCGAGGCCGTGAACGATTCTTTTTTAATTTTATAAACATTGTTTTTAATAACTTACTTACTTAGTAATACTATCTCGATGAGATTTAGAAAACTTTATGGTAAATTCAATATTTTTCTTGTCAAATCAAACCAAAGAAAGTACTACCTAAGTGGTTTTTAAACAACCACAAGCTTACCCTAGTTAGATTTTACTGTTTACGATAAATGGTCTATACCATCAATTAGTTGAAAATAAAATGTACACTTGTGATGGTAAACTTATTCTAGCCAAGATTTTTTTTTAAACTAACACATAGTTTCGTATTTTTTTTTTGTATAACCTTGTAGCAGTGAGGCATCGCCAATTTGAATGGTTTAGCGGGTGGCATTGCCAGTCCTAAACTTGGCAAAGCTTTCATGCCTAGTAAGTTCTCTAGTATTAGGATCACGTGCTTATTAATTTGGCATAGATGGTGGCGCCCCCCAGTCATATTGCCGCCTTAAAAACACGTTTTGCCTTATATATTAAAAAAAAAGTACTCGACCACAGAAAGTTAAAAATAAAAAAGGCTTCCAGTTAATTTTGCACTAATGCTTCTCACGAGAATCGAACCCTAACCCTCTGCATCAAATCACGACCAAATACCACGGCAATGTTTCGTGAAATCCGACAAGTGCTAAATACAAAATAGGCCGAGTAAATAGGCTTTCTCAATTGCAGAACAATTAAAAAAAAACATGCGAGTCAAAAACCTGGCTGGTTAGACAGGTAATAAAAAAAACAATGATATGAATTGTCATAAACTAATGGTTGACAGAACATGGTGTCTCAAAATAAAAATAATCTATTCATTTTATTCGTAATTAATTGAAGTCAAAGGAAGGAAGTAAAAGACGTTACAAGCTACGATATTGGACGCAGCGTAGACATTTATTTGTACGTACAGGTATGTACTTATCAATTAATCATAATAAATTTTGGTAAGATACAACATTCCAACGTTTGTGTGATTGGTACAAATTATTTTTGTAAACGCAATTGAAGTGCTCAGTCCCGGTGTCTGCATGTAATCAAATCTTGCAAGTGAATTTTGACCCATTTCTAATTGATCACATTGACGTGAAATCTGGCATAAGTCTGATGACAATACAGTAATCTTGAAGTGAAATTCTGGTGACCCAGCCAGGGTCGCTTCCGCAGTTGGAAACTCATCAACAGAAAGAGTAATAACTAACCATACATTACGCTTACATCTAGTTATAACTCTTAGAACTTAAAGGAATCTTTAGTGCTCGAATCGAACTTGCTATTGATCAGCTTTTTTAGGGTTCCGTACCCAAAGGGTGAAAACGGGACTCTATTACTAAGATTCCACTGTCCGTCTGTATGTGTATATGTGTTTGTCTGTCCGTCTGTCTGTCACCAAGCGGTATCTCGTGAACCGTGATAAAGTAAATTTTCACAGATGATGTATTTCTGTGGCCGCTATACAGATACTAAAACAGAATATTTTTGTCAATCTGTCTATGTAAGTAACCAATGGAGGAGCTTATGTATTACTAAGTTCACGCTGTATCGTGGTTTATTTTATGGCCACATTGTTCAAATCCGTCCGTCTATATCTGTCTATCTGTCCGTCTGTCCTAACTTTATAGCTTTTTTTACCCATATTACGTAGCTATATTTTTTTCATTTAGGAGCCACTGTCCGTCTGTCTGTCCGTCTGTCTGTTTGTCACCGAGCTGTATCTTATGAACCGTGATATGGCTATCAGCTATCATGCTTGTCTGGCGACAGTTCACAAATGACGTTTCTCTGTGGCCGCTCTAACATCAAATACTAAAAACAGAATATTTTTGTCTGTCTAAGTATGTAAGTTACCGATATAAAATGACCTCACACAGCCTACAATTTGCTTAGTTGGCAGGGCTTTGCTAACACTGGATTTCATATTTACTTGCCGAATTTGGACGAAACCCTTGGTACGAGAGTCCGACTCGCACTTGGCCAGGTGAAAGGAACTATTGTTAGAAGCACATATATTTTGTAGGTCCGTCCGTTTGTCGGCCTATCTTTCCGTCTGTCCAGTCTTCTGGGCCATTTTGCGACAATTTATTTATCAGTGGCTTTTATATTTTTAGCTTTTTTATGTTTAGATAATTCTGTTTTTTTAACTTCTTTTGTGATAAATAAAAAAATTCTTTAAATATTTCTGACTGTCTGTCTTTTTGTCTGTGCGTCCGATCATCCATCCGGCAGTCCATCCATCCGTACGTCTATCTGTCTGCCTGCCTGTCTGTATGTATGTATGTTTGTCTGTCTGTCAGTTTGTCTGTTTGTCCAACTATCAATCCGGCGGTCCATCCGTTGGTTTGTCTGTCTGTTTGTCTATGCTTCCGACCATCCGTCCGTCCGTCCGTCTGCTTGTTAACCTGTACGTCCAATCATCCGTCCGTTTGTCTTTCTGTTTGTCCGTCTGCCTGTCGCTAATAGTATGATTATAAAATAAAATCATCTGCCGCGTCGTTTTGTCTGTCTGTGTGTTTATTTACTATAAACTCAAAACTTTTGGACGGATTTTCATGCGGTTTTCAACAATAAATATAATGTTATTATATACAGGGTGGTCCAAAGACTGACGTCTAAAAAAAAAATTTACATGCCACATCCGGGGCTATCCGAATATACCCCCTGCATGTTGGCCGATTTTTGTAGTTTTCGAGTAATTAATTTTTAATGATTTTTTCAAGAATTTTCGGGCCGAGCAGTTTATCATCATGTAACTTTTTTGGTTACGTTTTTCTGAGTGTTTATAAAATGGGGATAAATTTGTATAATCTTTGAATTTAACTTGCGGAAGTTTATGTGGTCTGTTTATGTTTGTGAGTGTCAGTATGTATGTTTGTTGGTTTCCTATGTTGTGAACTGATTTTTATTTCAATTGTTTTATTTTTATTTTGCGAGTGAGATAGCATTCAATTGGTCTATGTTAATCATCTTAACTAGTATAAATGTGCAAAACAAGTATTTTAGTATCCAGAAAACGTTCGAATTGAGTTTAATTCTAAGTGAAATATCATGTCATAGTATGCAAGCCTAAAAAATATCTATTTATCCTTTTGTTGTACTGACTGTACGTAAATTTTTCAGATTCACATTGGATTCGGAAGGTAATTTTTGTGCATTAACAGGAAATAAGTGAATCATACATCCATTGGACGCGAGATTTTACTTGCTATTATTGTGCAAGAAGAGCAAGAACTTTATTGCTGGTATGATGACAAAAAAATTGGTTGGGTCTAAAAACACTGATTTTTATTGATGTAATTTGTAATAACGTTACGAGGTAAAAACCTCGTTATGCTTTACTGAGTATGTATGTATACATATCTATATATGCACAGGAGACCCAAAAACTGTCATAGAAAAACCTAAGAAAGTCTTAATTACAGTATTGGGAAGTAAAATTCTCGATTTAATCGATATGGTCTGTTTTCGTTTCATCCAAACTATCAATATATGTTCTTACATGCTGGTCTGGGAGTAAAGAAAGCTTAGAATGTACCAGTTGCTTCTCTTCCCGCGCAGATGGTAAAAGCCCATCGAGGAAATGGGCGAAAATCTTAGGAATCATGTTATAGGCGATGTGGCTAGCAATCCATCACTATTTTGATTCCTCTCTTCCATCTATACGCTCAAAATCACGCTAAATGTGGCCTTTAGGTCTTGTTACCTTAGGCTCTGTCTACCCCGTAAAGGATAAAGACGTGATATGTATGTATGTATGTATCCATAGTGCGGTGTTGCAAAATTTTGTAACCCCTATTACCACTCTAATTGGTTAATTACTTTATGTTACTAGGGAAATTATCAAGACCGTGAATTTCCAGATGTCCAACAGCGGAGATTTGTCAACCCTGTTCTGAAGACTTGAAGACTTTTAGTCCGTCTTTCATGTTCCCATTACCTATGATCGGTAGAAAGAAGGAAAAGGAAACTGTATGATACAGAATGATATTAATATCACCTTCCAAGTTTTAGGTTGACCTAGGTATCATATGCAACCGTATAGGTACCGTAAGTCGCGGGTTCATGGTGGATGCAAGCCACTTCCAACCGAGGCAACTGGAGTTCTATGGGTGGTATCTGAAGGCCTATATCCAACAGTGGACGTCACACACCTGATATGATGAGGATGATAATGATGACAGGTATCATTTAATGATACCATTTGCAATATTTTAACACCAAACTTAAAAATAATGCTTGTATTCGTCGTGTTGTTTCTTTTGACGGTGATAAAAAAAGTCAGCCTATATAATTCTAAGTAGTAAAATAAGTTATGATTGTTCTTGTATGCATGTAAAAAAATATTTTTGTGAACAATAAATAAGTGGCAAATTTCCATTACATGCAATTGAGTTATGAATTGAGTATGTTGCGTGATCTACAAACTACAATTTCGTGACATCCTTTGATAATTTAATAAATATTTTGAGTTTCGTATCGAGATACTCGTGTATTTGCTGGAAAGGCTTGTATTTTTCGTCTTATTTTCTAGGTGATAACTACACTGTATATACTACACAAGGAATAAAGACGTGTTTTATGTGTGTATGTACAGTCAGCGTTATATAGTAAGTAGAAGTCAAGACCTTCATTTACTTGGAAACACCCAAAATGGTCATTAACAGTGACTCAACCAAAGCGGTCAAATTGTTCCGGACATCCATCGTGCACAAATATACTGGAGCACGCACATCGCCAAATACTTAGAAACATTCAAGCCAACATTAGTACCGTAACATCCAAACCGCCACTGGTAGCGTAGTAGTAGTAGCCGAAGTATCCAAAAGTATGGAACATCCTAGAAAACTGAGCTTTATTTTAAATGGTATAAGATTTAATCTCGTGTCAAGTAAAAAATAAATAAACACGTCATAAGATTCAATATGGCCTGACGTGTTTTTGATTCTAGCGAAGCTCATCTCTTGACGTTGACAATCACCGAGAAGAGTACTAACTTGTCAGTGATCGTCTCATCTCTTTCATTTGGAGCCTGACGCCTGGTATAGAAAACATCTAATCATTACAATATATGTTCTTGACTTTGAAGTGTGTAGTTATGTCAATGTTTCCTTTTAAATACCCTGATAATAATGGCCTGAATTTTGCCAATATCATTGATTACATACATCATAAAAGAGTTTTCATTTAAAAAAGTATTAACTTTTATTTAAAAAATATCGAGGTTTTTTTAAACTATCAGTGCTTTGATAAATAACCCTTTGTGCGCATACCACGTGTTGCGTGGCGTATTGGCCTAGCTATTGTGGGATCTTATCTAACGCCTATAATAAACTAGACGGTCAGCATTTGAACTGCAAGCTAGCTGCAAATCGACTGTGCAGTTTGTTTGCAGTCTACCCGTAGCCCACCTAATTTGTCCACCCAGAAAACCACTGAAATTTCAATACCCAGAAAAAGGAGCTCCGCCCAGGAGTGGAGCTCTGTCAAAAACCAGGTGGCCAAACTGCAGGTGGATCATGGTTACAGACCGAAAAAAATATCTAGAGAGTTTCGTAGTTTAGCACGTCTCTGTTCCCTGTTTCACTGGTCGACACGCGTATAGTACAGGCGCTATTGATGCACGACGCTAGCTAAATTCTATGTCATTTTTATGTACACGATTTGGGCCTAAATGTATGACGCTTTTCTCCTGGGCCTACTCTATATTATGGACTACTAGTTGTGCCATTAGGAATTTCACTCCGCCGTAAGATTGACGGCGGGGTTCCTATTTCTATTCGGTTTGCCCTTCGGGCATTTGAAGATGCCTAATGAACCTAACCTAATTTTACTATCTCTAATGAGAATTTTTATTTTTATAAGCCTGAAATTCCTATTGGCACAACCAGTTGTGCATATAGAGTTGGTCCATGCGCTGATATAATTCGCGTCGAGCTGCAATTTTTATTTTTCACGTGTGGACTAGACACCGTGAGAATCTGCTTTATCCCACTGTTGGTAACGCTACTCAAAACCATCGATGGATGAAGTTCGACTTTTGTGGAAGTAAGTAAGTATCAGTAAGTAAAAGTGAGTTCAGATGGATTCAATTTGTTTTGGAGTTGTCATAATTTATTTGTCGTGCCTACCTATTGCAAAGTCATCATAATTATCTAATATTAGTTATCTAATATTATTTTTCCTTTTATGCGATGTACCATGAATTAGTGATATGAATTATGATGACATAACATAGAAAGGCAGGTCGCAACTCCGGAACAAATATCTAACCGAAAACCACCTGTCTAGCTCACCTGGGTGGACCACGGGCAATTTTTCTTGCCAATGGTCCACTTCAGTACACCTAGGTGAACCATGGGCACTTTTTGGGCCATGACCCATAGTCATTTGCCCGTGGTTCACCTAGGTGTTCTGAGGTGGAATATCGGCAAGAAAATGTGCCCGTGGTCCTCCCAGGTGAACTAGACAGGTGGCCCACGACCGATGACTATCGAAATCCCTAGCCAAAAAGCAGTCAGACGTAGTCCCTACGCGCTATGCGTTATTATTTAATTTCCTTTATGTGATCCTATACCCCAATGCATTTTGGTGAAAGGAAAGGATCCGAATGGCTAGCACGAATGACTTCGTCTCATTGTTGTAAGCAGGCTGATTCTCAAGTTACCTGTTTACGAAAGCCTATGACGTGAAACGACAATACCTATAGTACAGCGCTAGTTGTTTAGATGCCCCAGACGAAACGTTTGTAATGCAATGCATAGGAGTATTAATAAAATGTCAGACGATGGTGATGATGATGTCTCTACGTGTGAGCGAATATCAGATATGAATCGCGGGTTCCTACATACTAAATACTACTCAAAGACATTTCAAGATACTAGCAATGACGGCATATGAATTCGCCGCTAGAGGCGCTATTGTAACTTGAGGTATTATAAATAAACGTAAAATTAGTACTACCTACAAGTTGCATATTCCGGCTTTACTTTACATTGTTTCCGAATATTTTCGCAGACATACGACAGGTTTATTAAAATGTTAAAAGAAAAGCTATGAAAAGTAGGAGCCAAACTAAGAAGGCAAATAAAATGACAGCTAATTTAGAGGATAAACGGGACTGTGCAACACTGTGGGTAATAAATAGCTTGCTATTAAAGATAAATTAAAAGAAATCCTGAATAATCTGATATGATATACCTTACTCTACAGTGGCGCCAACTAGTGAGTACAAATACGATAGCCCTCTATCTAACAAAGTACAAAAAAACACTCCCTAATATTCAAAAAGGGTTGAAGGTGGCATTGATTCACATGTTTGCATCTGCTAGACTCATATATAATATTATTCTGTATTTGTAACTAGCCGAGCTGGCAAAAAATATTCCGCCTTAAAGTCAGTTTTTGTCAGAGATGGCGCTGTATACGAAAAAATAAAGAGTTTTTTTTTTGCATTTTTCATATTTATGATAAGATATTTGGCTATTCGAGGAAGAGAGAAAGCTAACAAATCAAAAATCATAAAAATCCGTGCAACCATTCCAAAGTTATAAATGGTTGAAATAATAGGTACGATTTAAGTTTTGTACGTATAGATTTGTAAAATTTCTGGTAAAAGTAAAGTTGATATAAAAACGTAAATATAACGTGAAAAATTACGCTAACAACTTAGCAAGGTGTTGCAATATTTTTCCGCCAGTTGCCGCCTCCTATTTGCATGTGTGTGTAAGACTAGTATCTGTATAGGGCCGTTAGTGACACCAGCGTTTGTGCAGCTATTCTCCGAATTGGTGCATTGTTACCTTCTGAGTGTAGTCTCAAAAAATCGGCCGTATTAAACTGTGTGCGCAAATCAATTGATGATCTATAAGTGTTCTAAGAATCTTCTAAAAACTACAAAAAACACACATCATTGATTACAGCGCCATCTAACGGGACTTCTTCAATGAGCTAACGCGAGCATCCGCCTTAAAGAGGGGCTTTATCCAAGTGAGCGTAGTCACGGGCAAAACAAAAGCTAGTACATTAAGTAAAGTATCAATATTTTTTCGTCGTACTATATGGTGTTGCTACAGGTGCGACAGTGGCGCCCCTATTAATTTCTTGACTTTTATGTCGGGCTATATTCATCTTTTTCTTGTGTTTTATGTACAACTAGCCTTCCGTCCGCAGCTTCGCCCGCGGTAAATTAATTTTCCCGTAGGAAAAGGTTCCCGCGGTAAAGAGTAGCCTATGTCACTCAGTGATAATGTAGCTTTCTAACGGCAAAACATTTTTTGAAATCTGTCCAGTAGTTTCGGAGCCTATTCAATGCAAACAAACAATCAAAGTTTTCCTCTTTATAATATTAGTATAGATAGAGTTATACATACATACATACATACACATACATTTATCTGCCAGACTATACAACGTCCCGTTTTAATAAGTGCCTCTCAAGGCAGCTCTGCAGTACTGAACTACAGATGTGGAAACGAGTCTAAAACGGTCTTGAAAGCTACCCGAGTATCCAATGCTTCATCTGAGAGCATTGTGAAGTAAGGTAAGGGCTGTGGACTCTTTGAATGTCATTCGGATTAGCCTTGCTTGTGGGATTTGTGTTTTATTGGCAGTAGTGGAGGGAGGGATTGCTAGAAAAACATATATAATAATAATAATAATAATATCTTAGGACAATTGACACCAATTGACCTAGCCCCGAACTAAGCAAAGCTTGTAATATGGGTACTAGACAACGGATAAACATACTTATATAGATAAATACATACTTAAATACATATTAAACATCCAAGACTCGAGAACAATCATTCGTATTTTTCATACAAATATCTGCCCCGACCGGGGATCGAACCCGGGACCTCAAGCTTCATAGTCAGGTTCTCTAACCACTGGGCCATCCGGTCGTCGTCGTATATATTTCACACAGGTTTGGGCAATCTTGCTAAATGTGGCCTGTAGGTATCTGTTACCTAAGGCTCTGTCTACCCCGTAAGGGATAAATACGTGATTTGTGTTTGTGTGTAGGCTTGGTTATCTTGCACGTGAGTAGCGGAGTAGCAAGTTAAAATTTTTTGTTCATTAAAATGGACCTCCGTGAAGTAACGCCTGATTCAATAAAACAAATATCACTTTTTTAAATGCTACCTTATGACGCAGAAAATAAAACGTTTGAAAAAGTCTCATAGCTACGAAAAGCTTCAAACCAGCTTCAAACATCCGTATTACCCGAGTTTATCCTAGAATTCTGGTGGTCCAGCCAGGACCGTCTCCGCAGAAGGGAACTCTTCAACGGTTGGTCCGATTGACTTGAAATTTGGTTCACATGATGTAGGATGGATGAATGCAAGTACAGTCAACAAAAAGTACGGTCAGCAAAAAAGCTTGTATCTAAAATGATTTTTAGGTTCGGTTATTTTTACATACATACATACACATACACAAATCACGTCTTTATCCCTTACGGGGTAGACAGAGCCTAAGGTAACAAGACCTACAGGCCACGTTTAGCAAGACACTGATGGCGTAGAGGTGGAAAGTGGAATCAAAATAGTGATGGGTTGCTAGCCGTATAACATGGTTCCTATGATTTTCGCCCATTCCCTCGATGGGTTTTTACCATCTGCGCGGGTAGAGAAGCAACTGGTACATTCTATGTTTTTTCTTTGCTCCCAGACCAGCATGGAAGTAAATAGGTTATTTTTACCATTCCCTTATCCGCTTATCCTTTTATAAACAGTGTGTTTACTATGTAGGTACCTGTTCTTGTAGGTGCCTGACTTATATCGTTATACATATATAAAAAATAATCCTTATTTTCCTTGGTATCTCGCGCGAACGGCTGGACCGACTTCGCTAATTCTTTTTTTGTTGTTTGTTATTGTCAGGAGAAGGTTCTTACAAAACAATAAACCTTGAAAATGTAGGATAAAACCGAGTGCGAAGCTGCGGGCAACAGCTAGTTTTGAATAAATAACAATCTCCATCCACCACCTCCTAGTTTCGTTCTCCCATCGCAACGTGACAGCTGTACCGGTCTTCTATGCTACTCGTATTTCAGCACAATTTTTCACCACTTTTGAGTGGTATTTTCACATTTATTTTATCTTAAGTATTATACAGTAGGTAATGTTATGTGTGTATGTGTGTATTATTTTATTTTATTTATTTAGCTACTATGTATTATATTTATGTTGGTACCTATTGTTGTTTTTATTATCCCTGCGTTTATCCTGTCTATTTGTTTCCACCACCTACTTAAACTGTCTCCAACTTATTTCTCTTATTGGTTGTCTGGTAGAGATCGCTATTAAGCGATAAGACCGCCTATTGTCTGCTTTGTTCTTTGTTTCTGTATTGATTTGTGGTATTCAATAAAAAGTATTTGTATTGCATTGTATTGTATTGCGCTTTCAAAAATCGGTTTCCAGCTTCATGGATCAGTTGTGTACTTTGAATGCAATAGGTACGTTTTATTGGACCTCTGACCACGGTATCTGGCGACCTCGCCCCCGTCGTATCTCGCTACTCGCAAACAACACATTTCATCTGTTAAATAAACTATTATTTTTTTCACATCATAACAAACATGCGACTAATCAATAAGTGAGTTGCAGATGTTCTCAAACAGTAGCTTGAGGATTTAGCGGCAGCACGTTCGATTCTTTTGATTTTGACTACATAAACCACGGATCCATTACGGGGCAGACAGAACCTAAGGTAACAAGACCTAAAGACCACAATTAGCAGGATTAAGGCCGTATAGGTGGAAAGGGGAATCAAAATAGTGATGAGTTGTTAGCCGCATCGCTTATAACATGTTTCCCTAAGATTTTGGCCTGTTCCCTCGATGGGGTTACAATGGCTTCCATCTGCGCGGGAAGAGAAGCATCTGGTACATTCTATATTTATCCTTTGCTTCCAGACCAGCATGGAAAATGGAGATGGAATTTTAAGATCGTCGAACATATAACAGCTTAGTAGATCAAATAATACTTAAAGCATATAGGAATATATCTCGCCCCTGGTGAGCAGTAGATGTTCCACGGGAGTTTGTAATTGTGTCGTACAGACAGATGACGCTTAGCGACAAAACATCGCATAGTAACAAGGTCACGTGACAGCTAGTAACACATAGAAAAATTCGAAGGCCTACCGACCTGCTATGGGCGGTGTAGGGCTGTATCACGCATCATGGAATGACGAGGATCCGGAGGCTTACCCACCTGCTATGGGTGGTGTAGGGGTATAGCACGCGATGACGAGGATCCGGGTTCGATTCCCGCCCATAGCTTTACTTTTCGGATTTTTCTATGTGTTCTAATTTTCAGTGTCGTTTAGAAACTCAAAGTAAAAGTTTTGTTATTACACATAAACGGATAACTCACGTATAAAAAGTCGAGTGATGCTCGTTTATGTGGAATAATGATTAAGACTCACGGTAGTTTCATGTTGAAAAAGTTTTGTTCTTCAGTTTTCGGTCTCAATCTTAATGTATATGTATTTGATGTACCTACCTACATATAGGTACATCTGTGTTCAAAGCCGTTTTGTTTTATTCATCTATCCACACGGTGTTCAGTGCAAGAGATAATACAATTTAATCTAAGAACAATAACGGAATATTCTGCTAATGTTTTGTCGGCTTTAGTTAGGTATAAACAATGGAAATGTATGGTACCTACCGACTTACCTACCTATTATCAGTTAAGCAGACCTCAATAAAAAATGTACCTATACCTAAGGGAACCCAAGTCAAGTGAGTGTTGTATAAACAAATTTGTCTTATGTTTATTTTGCACAATAAAGAGTTTACATACATACTAAGTGTTAATAGTGACAAACAAGAAGATGATAATATTATAACATCCTAAACGTGGCCGTTAGGTCTTGTTACTAGAGGCTTTGTCTACCCCGTAAATGATTTGATAGTAACCAACATTCATAGAAGTAATTTCGCATTCTCCTAATAATTACATCCATGTTCTGTTAAGCGAGATCTAATCGGTCTCCTTAGTCAACCAACGACGAAAGGGTCCAAGTTTACTCCGCTTACAGGCAATAGGGGACTCTTTTGCTTCTGAACAATGTTCATAGTTACTTGACCATTATTTAGTGATAATGGATTAGGTCGTTTATGTTGTGAGAAAGATATCCGGTAGAAGTGTCCCGAATCACGTTCTAACGCAAAACACAAGGGAAGTTCGTTCTTGATTCGGTCGATGTTTCTTTACTTGGAGATTATCCTTAACCGCCTGCTTACAGTAGGCTTATTACCTAGCTCGCTCGCAATCGCCATCGTGTTCATTTTGACAGTTCATGTATGGGCTGACAATTGGTATCGGAATCAGCTAGCTGTCACATTCATACAAGAACTGTCAAAATTAACACGATGGCGATTGCGAGCGAGTTAGACAATAAGCCTACAGGTTGTCATATTTTGACAAATGGTTATAAATTAGGAGCAGTGTTGCCAGGTCTCCTGATTTTTGACTATGTCTACTGATCTAACTACTGCATTTGCAATCGAATCTACTGAATTTTATGAGTCTAATTTGAACCTAATAATTATTACCCTGTTGACAATTCAACAGGGTAATAATTATTAGGTTATTATCATTCAATGAATGATTTTGAAGTTTTAAGGATCTTTTGTACCCACGTGTATGCTAAAAATGGCACTGGAACGTAAGTTTCATGTGCTCTGCCTAGCCTACCCCTTTTGGGAATAAAGATGTGAAAATATGTATGTATGTTATTTTATAATTTGAAGGGAAGACATCTGGATTGATATAAAAAAGTAAGTAGGTATGTTTAATTTTTTTCAAATTAACTAATCATTTTGTACATTATAAATCAGCATATTAAAAACAAAATAATCAGAATACATGCAAAGATTTGCTTTTAGGCAATTATTGTGACTTTTATAGCATAACATTGAATCTACTGTTTTTTTTTCAATCTCCTTATTTTTAAGGTTTTGCTCTTCTGACATATCCTGATTGGCTCTGGCAACACTGATTAGGAGTTCTTACGTTAATTGGGCTATAAGTTCTCGAGTTGTGTCGTTTTGTTCGGAAATTCCCGGTACATTTAAAAAAACCAGCTATCAACAACAGATTAAGAGAAAGGGACTAGTCTAAGGGCCTTTTTCACCACTCTCTGTAAAGTTTCGGTTATCTATAATGCCGCCTCGGTCTGTTTCCTAGTAAGAAATAGAGAGGGGATCATAGATAACTGACACTTATGGTAGCCGGAACTTTACAGAGAGTGGTGGGATAGGCCCTAAATTACTGATGCCTACATCCTACATGTAGCTTCATTATATAAGAAGAACTGGCATATCATGTTTATTACTGTGTATAATAAAAATCCAAATGAAACACGAAAGTCATCTGACATAAGGTAAAACACCCAATTATCGACACTTTAACGTCGAGATTCGAGCATTTTTTTTAAATATCTGGTTTCTTTATGATGATACATGGTTCTTTAATGCACTGAGTGAAATTTTAGGCTTCATTCTATATTATGTATTATTCGTGACTAAGTTAAGGTTTTTTTTATTAAACTTCCACTTACAAAGGGGTTGTTGTAAGTTTATCCGCTTGCATGCGATTTTGGAGTCCCGTAGGAAATACGGAATTGGGTAATTTTGTTGTCCGCCTGTCTGTCCATCTGGTAACCCTTTTTCTAAGGAATGCGAGAAGGTATCAAGCTGAAATTCATACCAAATACTCAAGTCTACCATACATCCCTTGGTACAGTGAACTTCTAACAATAACTCAAGTCTATCAAAAGATACAGCCATTTTATTAGATAAGGACTTCGTTTGTACTAAAAATTGCTCCCTTTTTTAACTAGGTACCTACTTTCAAAAAGACGGAGGTTATCAATTCGGTTATATTTTTTTAATGTTTGTTACCTCATTATAACTTTGTCATTTTTGGACTGATTCGGAAATATTTTTTTTGTTCCAAAAGGATACTTCAAATTTTATTATATTTTTATATTAGTTAAATATAATATTTGTAATTTTTTATTATACCTAATAAAAAACAAATTGTATTGTATTTCTAAGAATTTCGACAGCTTGGTCCCGTCTATTTACCTAAATTGCGTCATTAGGTTCTAAATAACCGTAAATGCTTTAATTATTGCCTAATGGACGTATGAGTTCTCGTCGTACCCAATTAACGGTAAAATCTTTGCAATATTTCCTGGGAAAAGAAATCGTTGCGTTTGTTTTAGAATACCTACACCTGCGTAACTGGGTTTAGTTTTATGTGGAAGGGTATCTACACCCTTTCACGATTATATCTAACAAACCTCCATACATCCATCCATCGTCATAAACTTTTGCATTTATAATATTAGTTCGTCCAAATCCTTTTATCACAGAATCCCTTATTCAATTCGTTTAAGTAATTTCCAAGAATCTGACGAATTGAGTCGGCTTCTAAAAAACAATCGCACAAATTCCACGGTGCTGGAAATTCAAATTCTTGAACTCAACGACATTTTCAAGGAACATTCCATATCGGAAAACAGAATACCGATTACGAATCAGGTGTACTACATGGTGCCAAATAAAACTACTGGCAACTCTACAATCCAGGTTTTATAAAGAAGTTCGACGTGTTCTTATTACAAAATTTGATTATTTACTGGTAATGGAACGCAATTTCAAAAAAAAAAAAAAAAATATTTTGGTGCTGGCACACACGGGGGTTGAGGCTTCCCACTATTCAGTATTTTTAAGAGAAATAAAAAAAACCGAAGAATTGGACCGAAAATGGCCTCGGTATAAGGTCTCAAAGATCTTAAGAGCAACCAACGACAAATGTGAGTAAAATGTTCATTCGGTAGGTACTAATTACACAAACGGATGACTCACGTATAAAAGTCGAGTGATGCGCGACATGATTTGGACTAGTTCGTAGTTCTTGCTCTCGGGGCGCACACACCCGGCGGCAGCATGATTGTGGGCGTATAGGTGTAAAGGGAAAATAGCTTGCTAGCTGCATCGCCTATAACATGATTCCTATAAGATTTTCGCCCATTCCCTCAAAGTCCATTTCCTCGTATTTATGCTGAATGTAAATAGGCCACCAGGTATCATCGCAATTGCACCGAACGTGTTCGAACTCCGACCAAGTAACCTGCTTGAGACTAATATCTTAATTACACAAACGGATAACTCACGTATAAAAGGCGTGCACTCCAAGAGGAAGGAGTACGAACTGGTCCGAAACATGTCAAGCATCACTCGACGTTTATACGTGAGTTATCCATTTGTGTAATCAAGTTGAGTCTCACGGTAGTTTCATGTTGAAAGGAAGTTACTAAATTGATCTTGACTTGACCCAAAAGTTATATTATGCCATCGTCGAAATCGGTTCACTTTCAGCGAACAATCGAGGAACATGCAGACATATTTTTATATGCCAAAACACTGTCTAATGAAGAACCTTTTCCGTACCTAGTAATTGTATTGGACCTGTACGTTGATGATTTCCTAGTTTTCTCGATGTCCAATCGAGTATGTAGTAACCTACATAATCATGTAGGTTACTACATACTCTCAATGTTATAGAATGAATGTTTCACGCTAAAGGAAGTCGACTTATCCGATAACATTATTAGAATTCACATCAACGTATTTTCTGCTTCACCCATTTTGTTCTTACCTAGAGTTGCTAGATCACCGATTTCTGCTAAAAGACTTTTTTAACTCGTACAGTATGAAGATGTCGAGCGTCGGATAAGGATCCAATTTCACGACCAAATCATCCATGTAATGGGCTCTGTTAAGCCACAAAATGGGAATCAATGTAAAATACAAATCTACATAATATAAAGACTATAAAAGAGCCAATGAAATGCGAATTGTCCTATCTAAAGCCGGATAATCATCTGCGAACTCCAACCGTAAATGTTGCACGTTACGGTAATCAAGCAACGAAACGGAAAGATGTAAGATTTAGATGTAAGTAAGATTCCTCCTGTCGCCAAGCTGCGGCGCCCACTGTGAAAATAAATTCGTGGCACATGAGGTATTCCATGACCCTCTATACTTTTTTTATATATAAAACTAGCTAAATGAAATGAAATGAAATGAAAAGTATTTATTCCAAACAAATTTTACAGGAGGTTAGTTACAACTAAGGGCCCTGTGCTAGGATACCCTGTGTTACAGGACCCTTCCATTCAGATACAATGTTAAATGCTACAAGTCGTACAGAGAAGAATAAAAATAACAGCACGCGTACAAAACGAGTAAATAAGTTGTTACTCACTTAGTTGTGTCTCACTCAGAATCGTTTATACTTATACAAGAAAAAAACTGTGTCCCAAAATTTTCATTCCAGTTTGTCACTTTTTTAATATAGGTTTATAGGTATGTATGGAACGTGACGAACAGGAAAATAAATTCCACAGTAATATCTGGGACACACTTTTTCTTGTACGAGAATCGATAGGGTAAATGATTGTGAGTAAGAAAAAGCCAAAATATTAAAATTCTGGAAAAATGTTCATGTGGGCTTTTTTTTGGGAAACGCTCTTTTGCCCGCGACTTCATCTGTGTACTGCATACATATAAACCTTCCTCTTGAATCACGCATCAAAATCCGTTGCGTAGTTTTAAAGATCTAAGCATACATATGGACAGACAGACAGGCAGACAGTGGAAAGCGACTCTGTTTTTATACGCAGTGATGATAGACGTTTGACTTCAATTTCGCATGATGGAAGGCGAAGATGAGGCCTAAGAAGGTACGCGTTTCCCTACAAGATGTGTGCAAGACATCTGCAACCCTCTGTTGTCAATGGGTGTCATTTACCATCAGGTGAGCCACTTCCCAGTTTGCTACCCTATCTCATAAAAAATGTATTCTCTATATCAAATCCAAAGAATTATCCATCTCGCATTCCATCTCTATTCCCGCAAACGAAATGAGCCTTTGTTTCCTGTTGAAAGTCATCAAAACTTTCGAACGGGAAAAAAATCTCGAACAAACTCGCTAACTTCCAACTCTTTGTTTAATTAACGCGTGAAGGCTTAGGAAGTATGAAATCCAATTTTAGAGTCCTATTATAAAGTGGCTGTTCTAGCGGTGTGTTTTATTAATAACGCCCTGGTGATTATCTATTTATTTAAATGCCATTTGTTTAGCTCTTATAGCGTAAAACACTGGATTTCCTAGTTCAGGCACATGAGTTGTTAACTTAGATTTATAAGAAAACTTTGTTCTTAGTTATATTTTTGTAGAACATTTATGAATAAATGATCTTTATCTTATCTTATCTTAACTATGCCATCATCATCTACATCCCATATATGTCTTACTACCGGCACAGGCCTCTCAGAATGAGAGGGCTTGGTAACTTCACACACACCATTGAATTACTTCGGAGGTGTGTGCAGGTTTCCTCACGAATTCACCCTCTGCTTGAGAGGCCATAGGTCAAACCACTAGGCCCTTCAGACCCACCATACCTCTGGCACTACCCCTGGGAGTAAGGTAGGACTGAACCATACCACCATTTGAAAACGAAAAAAATCGTCGGAGTCCCGCTACGCGGGGCTCCTATTCCTCGGTGGTTTGCTCTTTAAGCACAAGGAGCTACCTAACTAACCTGACCTACCTAATACCCGTAGCTTACAGCACTACGGTGGTCTGGTTCAGTCCCACCCTACCCCCAGAGGTATGGTGGGTCTTAACCCCCACGAGGGCCGCGAGCTATAGCAATGTGATTGCCAGATTATGCGTCTCGCCATTCTACCTTAATCGGAGCGTGATGGAAACACACCCTAACTTTTTTATCCTTCAGAATCCTCAGATTTTCTAAACCAAATTCAATTACTCAAAATAAGGGCTCTCGAGTCTATTACTGTACTGACTACGCCTACTGATCAACCGGGTGAAAAAGGGCATAAGTATAGTTAGATAAATTGGTACATAAGCTCTTTAATATTTCAGAGCGGCTGCAAGTTAGGCTAACAACGGCCTTGGTCTCGTTTAGGAAGCTAGACGGGTAATAGACACTTGAGCCGCGAGACTTTTCTGGAAATAAGGAAAAATGTTTATTGGTACGGGTCACGTAGTGTTTGTCGATGATTCTGATGTGAAATTTGCTCGTTAGGAGCGTTGTTCAGTATTCCAGGCACGAGTTAAGATTTTTATTGAAAGCCCTAGGGTAAAGTGAGAGAAATATAAGAATATAATTCACATAAGCCAAATCGGGGAGGTGTTAGTGGGAGGTTACAAGCTGGAGATCAAAGGGCGTCAAAAGATAACTTCACTCTACCCCGATGAATTTCGAACTGTTATGTATTTTGACCAATGCATTTGAGAATTTGTCTTTTAATACGTATCCCTCGAAAGCTAAATAGGAAATTTGTAAAAATCTGCATACTGCTACAAAACCAAGTAGATCAAATTTAATTTTCAATTATTTTATAAAATACTAACCTAAAACTTTCATTTTAGATACAAGCTTTTTGCTGACTGTTTTTGCATTGTCAATCGTCTTACATACGTGAACCAAATTACAAGTCAATCGGACCAATCGTTGAAGAGTTCCCTCCTGCAGAGACGGTTCTGGCTGGACCACCAGAATTTTACTACCAGATTGTATTCTGACTTACACAAGTATGCAAAATTTCAGCTCAATTGGATGAAGATAATCTGCTTCAAAATAGAGTCGCATGATTCCACCCGGACAAACATACATAGCTAACAGACATACATACGTTGCAAGTTAATATAAAGCTTGTAATAATAGTAATAATAGTAATTAAATGGAGCTGTAATTGTTGTAATCCAATAAAAGTAGGTTTGTTGCTCTAGAACAAATATTTTTGATTTTTAAAGAATAGTTTATAATTAGATTTTGTCAAAACTCTCATCATAACAATACACAAGATTTGTTACTCCATCATAGTTTTCTTACATTTAAATATATAATATATATAAATATTTAAATAATTATCCAATTACCAATTTTAATTTCCTTCTAACCTAATTGGCAATTCAAATTTAGTAAAAAAATCTGTTTTCGAAAGGTGCTTCTGTCTTTCGAATACTCGTAGGTATGATTTCAAAAATTGAGATCTAAATTCGCAAATATCATTAATATACAGTTTTTTTCCTCTTTACTGATTCATTATTATTATTATGACATGTATAGATTTAACAGCGGTTTAAGTATTCGACGTAACAAATGATCTGACGTCTGCTCAAAATCTCGCATATTGTAGAGAATTGGATTATGTCATAGTCAATCATAATAGTCGATTTCTCGATATTGTTGTGGTGACGGCGTGGTAGCCGACCACGTGGACCTAAGGGCGTGCCCGTCGCCGCGCGGAGCGAACAAGGCAGCGGAATCATGACAGTAGTTATACACATATCACATATCAATTCTTGTCTTATGAATATGACATTTTTAGAAGACCAACAATCGGGCGAGTACGAACGGCTGAGATTATGATTTAAAAAAAAAATGACAGTACGACGTTGGTTTGCATGTGTAACAGTTGTGCTCATTAAACTTTGATAATGATCCCGTAGAGAGATCGAAACGCGTCAGTGTTTGTGTGGTGTAAGGGATAATTAAGTTTGTGGGATTTATATGTGTTTTATATGGCAGTAGTGGAGGGAGAGTTTGCATGAAAAACATATATATTTCACACAGGCTTGGTTATCTTGCACGTGAGTAGTGAAGTAGCAAGGTATATATATGTATTTTGTTCATTAAAATGGACCTCCGCAAAGTAACGCCTGATTCAATAAAATGTGTCATTCGTAACATTTATGTATTGCGGATGCTTTGCCAGCCTAGAGAGCTAAGATAAAACACTAGTCATTTCACCAGGTGTCTTCTTTCCAAGCCGGAACACAGTAGCGCAAGCGCAACCGGAAAGACCCTATACAAGGTCTAAACCGTTACATCTATACCTACAGACCGTGACCTCTTAGAATTCCATTCGTGTTCGTCTTGCTGTACCACTCACTCTTTTGGATTTGATACTTGAATCGGCCGAGAGCGGAGACAGCGAAATCGAATGGCTATTTAAGAGCTCACGGACTGTACTGTATTAAATCTTTAATGTATATTGACAATTTGGGTTTTGTTTAGCCCGCTACCCGCTACAGCTTCCGCTGACCGCTCCCAGTTTGGCCACAGTTCTGTCGAGATAGGATCTGGGCGCCGCCCGCCCGCTCAGTTCAGTGGCTACAGCGCGCGCGGCTAACACGACCGCTTCCCACGCCCCCAGCTGGGCCGCGAGTGGACAGTGAAGTTTTAGTGCTGTGTGTGCTCGGACTTTCTATGTTGGATGAAAAAAAAGTTGGTGAGTTTGAAAAAAGTTCGATATTTTAGTTCTTGTTTCTTACGTTTTAAAACTTTTATTTAATTGTCGATTAAAGTAACTCTTACTAATTTTTTAACAAACGTATTTTCTTCGATAAATATTGTTATCTAAATTGGTAAGTCGCATTATCAATTTTCATGCAACGAAATAACTTTTATGAACATGATTATTATAATTATATTGTTAAAATGTGATGAAATTATGTTTGATTCTGAAGTACCCAGCTACATAGACATATACAGTATTTGTTCAAAAAAACAATACATGTAATTGCGTTTGAAATACAAATACATTAATATTAATAAGTAACTTAACCAAGAAAGAATATTAAACTATACAATAAAAACAGAACTACGATTATCAAAGTAATAACGAGAAATACATAACTTTAACTACACAGAAACCAGCTGTTCTTGAAACTTTCCGATTAATGATTATAATTTTGACTTGTTCATTTATCGATTTATTTTTCGAAGAAACCAAGATTCATCAAACGTGAACCTTAGCATTAAGTATGTTTAGGTCATCCGGCTTCTTTTACAAATAAAAGGGCTCAATTACTGAAAACGCATCACTCGACAGTTCAAATTAAATCTTCGATTACCTACTTGACAATATTAATCGAAACTGCTATTTTCGTTTACTCTTAGTTACCTAGTCGTATTTTAAATCGGTATTTCCACATAATGTGCTTCCTAAAAAAGGCCCCAGATGGGTCCTAAACTATCGGCTGTCCATTAGGAGGACAATTTCGTCAATGACAAACACAAAACACGTCAGCCATTGAAGGAGTAAAAAAAATAAGCTAACCCCCGATCCCCCTGGTCGGATTAACTACGGAGTTTGAAATTAATTAATTTTTGATCAAGCCCAGCAATGGCGGTCATGTCAAATCAAAATTAAAAATACCAACACAAAAAAAATGTTTATAAGATATTAAAATTATACTCATCGTCTCCAACCTATATACGTCCAGCAGCTGGGTACAGGCTTCCTCTCAGATTGAGAGGGCTTAGGCTATAGTTCCCACGCGCGCCCAGTGCGGTATGAGAACTTCACACACACCATTGAATAGCTTCGCAAATGTGTGTCCTTCACCGAAAAGCTCATGGTGAATTTGAAATGTTGTTTCGCACATAAATTCCGAAAACTCAGAGGTGTGTGTGTAATGTTTAAGTTATAAATATTTGCACCTGCAAGTTGTTAATTAAAATTCTCAGATGTAAGTATAGGTACATTTTTTAAACCTATTAGAAAGGAGCGAGATGAAATTGTGATAACTTCGCACATACTCTATAGGTACTTACCATGTCATTGCAGCGAGATGTTTTTGTTGCATCAGAATTCCAAGAAACTACTTAATTTTCAACAACAACCTCATTTGATAATTTTTTGATTATACCGATTTAAGATGGCCCCATAACCTTTTATCTTAGCCCTCTAGACTAGCATGAACCGACGTGCATGTATGAAGAGATTGATGAATGTGGATGAAGCGAAAGAAGCATGTCAGGATCGTAGCAAGTGGGACAAAGTAGTCTCTGCCTAACCCTGTGGGAAAGAGGCGTGTCGGTATGTATGTATGTACCTATGTATGATTTATGTATGTAAATAGCAGGCATTATACGGAGATATTTTTATAGAATGACACAGCTGGAACCATGAACTTTTTTGGGAAATCGACACTGCGTCAAGTGATCCATCACGGTAAATTGAATTATATTGAAAGGCCTATCCTAATATATTGGTCAGCTTAGAAATTCAATAATCCTATGATAAGCTTCAAGTGGTCTCCAAAATTCCATTAGGTATTGGCTATTAAATAATCTACGATTAGGATAATTTCCACCAAGCTCGCATTGTATCGCACCGCATCGCATCGGAAAGTATAGGTACGAACGGATGCGGCGGGAGCCGTTTTTGAAAACACGAGTAGCTTAGAAGACACAGCTCTCATCAATCTTGTGAACTAGTCAAAACTTTGATTAGAGCTGTAGTTTAGAAGATAAGCTGATTTATAGTACCTACTAGTATATTCACTCGTATACCTTATAATTATTAGTTTTCTTTTTAATTTGATATATTGTAAGTTAATTCCCCTTTCCACCTATACGCCCACAATCATGCTAAACGTGGCCTTTAAGTCTTGTCACCTTAGGCTTTGCCTACCCCGTAAGGAATAAAGACGTGATTTATGTATGTATGTATGCATGTAAGTTGTATTTGACGCTCGTACAATGTAATTGCTGTTTAAACTGCAATTTTCATTAGAACGCTATAATCTCAAAATCCAACTTAAAAATTTGATTCAAATCATATCAGGGGCGCTGCTTCAAAATTCGAAGTTGATGTTATACCTAGGACCATTTCTCTCCCTCTTGTATTAATGTCTATTAGTGAGAGTGGCACGAAATTTTAAACTTCGAAGTAGGGTAGGCCAGAGTGTTCGCGGCGTTTGATTAAAAAGTATGCGTCCCTCGCCCCTTAAAGTTAATGCAATTTTCTTTTAACATTTGGAGAACCAGACTATTAAATTGGTAACCGCTAGAAGGGAAAATATGTGCGCTTCCGCCAGCAAGGGAAGTTTAAGTGTGATTCATTAGTATCACTACATAGTATAAAACAAAGTCGCTTTCTCTGTCCCCATGTAGGGACATGGGCATACATAGGGATGTATGCTTATATCTTCAAAACTACACAACGGATTTTGATGTGTTTTTTTTTAATAGATAGAGTGATTCAAGAGGAAGGTTTTTATGTATGATTCTACGCAGACGAAGTCGCGGGCAGAAGCTAGTTTTTTATACAAAACTAGCTTTTGCCCGCGACTTCGTCCGCGTAGATAACGTCAGAGTGACGACGTAACATACCGCATACATCCACTTATGTCTCCAAGTATAAGGTTTTATTTCCTATCCTTTGGGAAACTCGGAAAATCCCTATTATGCATAATTTATACTAATCAAGGAATATTATGTAGGTATGCGAAATTTAATGTCTGTAGCTTTATTGGTACATACAACATTTTGTGATTGTCCAATCCCGCTGAAAAATCGGGATAAAAAGTGTCCTATGTCCGTCTCCTGGTCCTAAGCTACCTCCCCACCAATTTTCAGCCAAATTGGTTCAGCCGTTCTCGAGTTATAAATTTAATTGTATGACTAACACGACTTTCTTTTATATAGATATTTAGATATGGCTTTTGTCTGAAGTTAGAACACGGTACGGCTTGTACGGTAATACGTTTAGAAAACCTCCTCCCCCATGTCGGTCTTTTGACCAACGTTTAATGATATCCCTCAGAATGTGCTAGGAAATCCCATGTCCAGGGACTGGCCCAAGCACTGCTCTTCTCCCCAGACGGATCCAAAAACGAGCCGCAGCATTGACTTGGCTTGTATTCATCTTGTGTAAGAACTGCATAGTTCAATAGTAGCAACCATTGAAATGTATGTCTTCAAGAAAAAATATAAGAAAAGTTTCCATTTCCCTTAACTCGTTCGCTTTTGGCGTTTAAAATGCTTCTAAAACACTTTTTGTTACCTTCGCAACATTTTGTCATGACCTGAAAATAGATTAGTATTATGTTTCATTTATATCTCCAATCCAGACGTTATTAGATCAATGAATGATTATTACGACTTGTGTTTATGATGCTGACGATATGACGCGCTAATTGCTTTTCTGTGGGTTTGAGAGGCTTTTTGGAACGTTTCGTTGGTTATCAAGTCGGACAGTATTTTTTTATTTTACTTTCTTACCTTATTTGTTGTTTTTGTGGGTATTTTCTTTACTTTATTAAGAGTTAGATCTAGCTAATTACAGTTTGACAATAAATATAATGCGCATCGGCAGTATTCGTTTGCGCAGAGAAGCGCAGACCAGTTTCCGATGGTAGCCGAACGTGTAAATAATCTATGGCGGCATTGGCGCACGGCCCGGCCGCCATGTTGGTACGAAATCGATCGACCAATAACAGCGCCAGAGTTTAGCGCGCGTAGAATTTATCATTGCCAATTGCAATTGCAATTGCTTTTAGCCATTTTATCATTGGTGTATCGTAATTTCCCGCGCTACTAAAATTGGTCTACTGCGCAGGTACATCGTGGAGCATTATTTTTGTTGTCAAACTGTATTACAGTATTCGGTTGTTTGTGTTGGCTTTAAAAATAAAACATAGTTGTTTGTTTTAGTTTTAAAATATATATAACTGTTTTAAACTGAAATAAAACAAATTTATTATACCTGCCATGGGTGGTGTAGCGGTATAGCATGCATCACGGAATGATGAGGATCCAGTTCGATATCCGGCCATAGCTTTACTTTTAGAATTTTCAGTGTCGTTTAAAAATTTAAATCTATTATATCCGACGTCTGACAAACTATTTATTACACGAACTACTTAGTGCTACTATGAGCTGACGCTAAAGGTAGCTGTGTACGAATTTGTCTACTCGTAGCAATATTAAGTTCATTTCATGAGGCACATTTTACCTTAATAACTTTCGTAACTTGAAGACACGATTTATCGTGAAAATCACTGAAAATATTTTCTACGGTTCCGGGAAGTCTTTACGCTATCGCAATTTTAACGCTTTGATATTTACGAGAAACGTACAAATTGTTAGTAAACATTACAGAATGACACAAGCTAAGTGTCTGCATTTTGTTCACAGTATTACTTAGTGTCAGGAAGACACACACTACGCTCATGATCTATTTTTATTGTCTTGATTATTTTCTATAAAATTGTGTATATTCTCTTTTATTTGTGTGTCTTGTAAAAAGGAATAAATGTCTTCTTTCTTTCTTTCTTTCCTTCTTTCAGGTTAGCTGGAAGAGATCCCTTCTTAGGGATAAGTTCGCCTTTTTCTCTGTATTTCTGAATTTTTTTAATTTTTATGTGCAATAAAGAGTTTACATACATACATACATTTAGAACCCTTTTCTTAATGCGTCGTTTAATGTTTTAAGCATTCGTACTTTTTACTTGTAATAACGACACCTCCAGGACTTTAACTATGAAGTAATTTAAACCAAAGAATTAAAAAAACGGACGGGTTGCACCCCGGGAGTGCCGGCTGAAGTGAAAACTACACACACTTTAAAAAAAAAGTAAAGCTATGGCCGGGAATCGAACCCGGATCCTCGTCATTCCGTGACGTGTGTCCCTACACCACCTACAGGTAGGAACTAAGCAAAATTCGCTAAAGTGGCAACACTGGACTGACAGACAGACAGCGGAAGCTTATTAATAGGGTCCCTGGCACAGAACCCTGAAAATCTATACTAATATTATAAAGAGGAAAAATTTGATTGTTTGTTTGTTTGTTTGCATTGAATAGGCTCCGAAACTACTGGACAGATTTCAAAAATTTTTTTGCCGTTAGAAAGCTACATTATCACTGAGTGACATAGGCTACTCTTTACCGCGGGAAAATTAATTTACCGCGGGCGAAGCTGCGGACGGAAGGCTAGTAGTCAGATAATCCTATTTCAAACATGAGTATCATTCATTCGGAATGGCAATATTTTAACAGCCCCAAAAAATCAAGGAAAAAAAGCCAACAGGAATTACTTATGTTCATGCGAGTGAATACCCTCAAATTCCATCCTGAAATATTATTACGTCGAAGTCAGCATTGAGGGAGTATTGTTGGTAAACTTATTAATAACTTATATTATATGGTAGCTACGTTGTATGGTGTACCTACAATACAGATTAGTTAACCAATAGATACATACATACAATACAATACAATGCAATAACTCTTTATTGAACACCACATTATAACAACCAAAACAGAAAAAGGTATACAGAATATTACAAGGTAACAATAGGCGGCCTTATCGCTACAGAGCGATCTCTACCAGGCAACCATAATGAACTGCATACATACCGTCACGCCTCTTTCCCACAGGGGTAGGCAGAGAACACTTGGCTCCACTTGCTACGATCCTGACATACTTCTTTCGCTTCATCCACATTCATCAATCTCCTCATACATGCTCGTCGGTTTCGGGTACTCCTGACCTGACCTTTTTCCAATACGTCTCCTATTTGGTCTCGGAACGTCCGTCTAGGCCTTCCCATCCCAACGTTACCATTAACCAATAGATGCAGGCCATCAAAATCCGAAATTCGTAAGTGGTTTGTCACTAACTGTGTATTTACCTACTAGTTTTTTTTGCCACAAATTTTCCTTTATCCTCTACCATTTTAATTAGTAGAATTATGACATGCTCGGTTTACCACCATCTTACGCGATAATTTTGCCGCCGAGCAGCAGTGCTTGCGCTGGTTTGTTTTGACGCGGAGAGTTAGAGCCGGTGAAATTTGTGACACATATGAGGTAGGTATAACCCTTAAGGCTGGCAATGCGCAACTGCCAACCTCTGGTATTACACAAACAAAAGAAAAATAAAAAACACGAGTGTTATGTATTCACTATGCCATGCAATGACTAAAAGTCGACTATCGATATCGACGCTAATTTCTGTTTTCCTAACCCTAGCGTCGTGTTTGACATTAAGCCAGCCAATCAGAGCGCAGTATTCGCCACTTTTTTATTACGACATTTATGACTTTTCCACTTAATCGGTGAATTCCTCTATGACCTTCAATAAGAGGAGATTCACATGGGGAGTTGCCATGGCAAAAGCCAGCATTATTTTGTCGATGGCATTAATTTACTGGCTTTCTAGTCTTTCCGCGCGCAATTTTTCCGGGTTTGATTGCCGTGTGAAAAATATTTACTAAATCGTTTAAGATTTTCGAAGCCCAGATAATTTTTAACGTTCCGTACCCTAGGGGCTAAAACTGGACCCTCTTACAAAAGTTTACAAAGACCCAAACTAAACGAAGCTTGTACTATGCGTATGTACTAAGCAACAGATAGCCACAATGTACTTAAATATAACAAACATCCATGATTCGGGAACAAATATTCATATTCATCATACAAGTGCCTGCCCCTACCGGGATTTGAACTCAGTGGCTCTAGCTTCACAGTCAGGGTTGCTAACCACTACGCTACCCAGTCGTCAAACCAATACATGTATTTACAAGATCCTTTCAGAGCCTTTAAGTAGTTTGTACCTAAAAGTTCCTGTTCCTAATTACATCTGGGAAATAAGATCGGTTATTCAGGTTTATTATTCCTCAGAGCCCCAGTCCATATTCTAAGAATATCTTTCAATAATAAAGTTATTAGGAGCAGTGGCAATTACTAAAATGGTCTATATTTGGTTGACAGTGGCCCCCAAACTCGGTAAGTCAGCTGTGATTTGTTGAAGCAACAAGTTCTTTGAACGCTGGGTTTACACGGGCTCAGTACTTAAAATGGAAACATCATAATATCTTACTGTAGACTGTAAACCATGTTCATCTAATTCATATATCATATCATATTGTATGTCGATTAGTTGTTGAAACCTTGTGTATTCTCATTACTGAACAAGACGTCCACCTGCTTGCAACCTCGACATTGGCAGAGTCATCAAAAAGTTGATGGAGCCATTTTTTCCTAAATAAGAATTGAATTGAATTGAAATGGCAACATGTACGAGGTCTCTTAAAATTGACCCGTAGGCTTATTACCTAACTCGCTCGCAATCGCCATCGTGTTCATTTTGACAGTTCTTGTATAAATGTGACAGCTAGCTGATTCCGATGCCAATTGTCAGCCCATACATGAACTGTCAAAGTGAACACGATGGCGATTGCGAGCGAGTTAGGTAATGAGCCTACCTGAATAATACAGCAGGATTGTAAGCCTGTAAAGATTTTTCATCATAATTTTGGATTCCAAATATAGTCTCTTTGTCACCACACTTTCAACATCGAAAAATGTATGGAAACGCTAGTTGTTGCCCGCGACTTCGTATGCAAATAGCCTTTGAAATTGTTACGCAATATTTCATCGGAAGGTTGAGTTAGTTGACTTAAAACCACTATAAGAGCCTGTTTCACCACTCTCTGTTAAGTTATATTTATTTTAAGCGTCAGTTATCTATGATGACGTCTCTGGTCTGTTTCGTAGTAGGTAATAAATAGAGACGGAATTGTAGACTGTAAACTAATAAAATTAAACAATTTAAATTATACTGAAAATTCAACACGCAGCACTGACAAGAGCAATGACACGGCTACGTTTTTTCTTTTTTTTTTCTTTCAGTGCTGCGTGCAATTGAGTTTATTTGCGGCCAGGGCCAAAATAGGATATTTTTATAAAAAGGTTGTAACATGTAGCTGCCTATAAATGAATCATAGATAACTGACACGATAGCTGGAATGTTTTTCGGGTTTTTTTTTAACTGTGTCTAACGAATCCTACTAATATTATAAACGCGAAAGTTTGCGAATATAGATGTATGTGATGTGTCAGAACGGCTGAACAGATTAGGCTGAATTTAGCCTGGAATAACACATAAGCTACTCACATCCCGGAAATTTGCAAAGTTCCTTTGGGATAGCGATAAACGAATTATGAGACAGAAAACATACACTACGAATACAACTGTCTGGATACCCGTACGCGAAGGCATGTTTGTTTGTCGGAACGCCATAATTTACCTTTAATTTGGGGGTTTTTCAATTATTTTCGCACTCCTTCTTGCACTTCCATACTGGTCTGGGAGTAAAGAAAAAACATAGAATGTACCAGTTGCTTCTCTTCCCGCGCAAATCGTAAAAATCCGTCGAAGGAATGGGCGAAAATCTTAGGATTCATGTTACATGCGATGCGGCTAGCAACCCATCACTAATTTAATTTCCCATTTCACCTTTACGCCCACCGTCATGCGCGGCAAACGTGGCCTTTAGGTCTTGTTGCCTTAGGCTCTGTCTACCCCGTAAGGGATAAAGTCGTGATATATATCGCAATCTTTAAAAGGCACTCGAGGCACTTGTCAATCCCCGAGGGACCACACTGAAGGGATCCTATTAATGGTAACCGTTTACCCAGCATCGATGTCGATAGCAATTTATTACGAAAACCCTATTTGATTTCAGATTTACGGGAAATACGATAAGTAATCTACATATACGGGAAACTTGATTGAGGCAACTAATTCTTGGCAAAAGTTAGTTGTGATTTCCCAAACTGCGGTATCCTTTGGGACCCGATTTTTGAAAGCATGCGAAAGTACCATTTAATTTTGAGAATGATTTGTAAACTAGCTTCTGAAGAAGAACTGGTTTTGATAGATTATATTCTGCAATAATTATTAACGTCGCGGCTCCAGGCAGCTACGACCTTTGACATGTTTATCGCTATATCGCAGGAACCATGTAATTTTCGGGATAAAAAGTAGCCTATGTTTTAATCTAGGGTGCCAGCTATCTCCGTTCCAAATTTTATCCAAATCCGTCCAGAAGTTTCAGCTTGAAGAAGGAACAATCATACACACACATCGTCACCATCCATCCATCCTCACAAACATTCGCATTTATAGTATTAATATAATTCTAGTTTCTTCAGCCGAGGGTATGAATACCGATACAGCCATCATGTCAAATATATATCTCATCGTTATTGTTTACGGCATAAAGGTGTATAGATGTTTTTACGTCGTGGTAAGGTACCAGGGGTGTTACGAATATGCGCATCCGCATCCGTAAATGCGGAATATTCGCATTAATTCAGACATCTGCATCCGCATTCACATCCGCATCAACCAATGCGGAGTTTTTACGGATGCAGATTCACATCAACAAGCCTCGACAAGTAACTACATGTTAAGAAAGTGGGCGGAGCCAGAGTGGCACGTGCTTCGCGTTTGTGTACATAAATACTATTACGCACTAATAAGTATTATTATGCATTTAAAATTTAAATAGTTTTCCTTTTAAAATCCCAAAATCCGCATCCGCATCCGCATCACATCCGCATCCGCATCAAATCCGCATCCGCGGATGTGAACTTATAATAATCCGCGTCCGCGTCCGCATCTGCATCCGCATCTGCATCCGCGGATGTCTAAATTTTTGCATCCGTAACAACCCTGTAAGGTACATATTTTTTTACCCTTGACTGTACTAGTGACAAGATTAACTAGAGCTATATTCTCGTATTTCAAATTGAGCTCAACTTTTCACCGCTTTGGAGTAGCATTTTCACATACTTACATATAACATAAATCACGTCTCATCCCTTGCGAGGTAGACAAAGATGAGATTAGATTATTTATTCATTCGATAAAAATGACACCCTTATACGCCCTTAATCATGCTAAACGTGGCCTTAAGGTTTGTTACCTGGCTCTGTCTACCCCGTAAGGGATAAAGACGTGATATTTGTATGTATGTATAAAAATTACATCACAAATTGTATATTGTCAAGTTAGAAGAATTTAGATTGAAATCGTCAAAGCCTAAGGTAACAAGACCTAAAGGCCACGCTTAGCATGATTGTAGCCGTATAGGTGGAAAAGGGAATCAAAATAGTGATGGGTTGCCGCATCGCCTATAACGTGATTCCCAAGAATTTCGCCCAGTCCTTTGGCTTTTACCGTCTGCGCGGGACGAGAAGGAACTGGTACATTTTATGTTTTAACGGTGCTCCCAGACAAGCATGGAAGTAACATAGCTAATATCAGGGGCATAGCTGTCATTTTTGACACTTATAATAAGGATCTGACAGCGATCGATCCAACTTTGGGTTGGGATTGAATCGCATTAAGACGTCATGGTAAGGCTGGGGCGCTGTACAGTCAGCGTCATATAGTTTGAAGCATCCAAGTCGGCCAAATAGTTCGGTACACCATAGAAATAGCTCGGTGCGTCGAACTTTTTGGTCACCTTGGATGTTTCATACTATATGAAGCTGACTGTACACCAAAACCATCATTTGCTGACACTGATACCCGCTGCCAACGTGTAAACCTAAGTTCCCAACACTATGTCATTATTTTTATTATTATTGAACTGTCTTTCGCCTTCGGCTTGTATGAGGCTTGTATCCATTGCTCTCCCTATCCCGTTAGAATATCGTAAATTCCGTCCATATTAATTCTCTACATCTTAAAAAAACCCTCTACCGACAAATATCTATCTATTCTATTCTATGTATTATATAAAAATAAATCCCTATTTCCTTTGATCACGCCATAACTTGATAAGTATTTTTTTATTGTGTTCGTTATCGACAGGACAAGATTTCTATGAAACAATACTTAGAAAATAAAACTAAAACAAACTGGAACAGACGCGAAGCCGCGGTCAACGCCTAGTTCGAAATAAAATTTTAGCTTTCTAAATACAAGGGATTTAATTATGTTAAAATTTTGCTATAAAACTAACAATAAAATTCTCGTAAGCTTCAATGTCATGCGACGAAGTTAAGACATGACAATAAAAATTAAAACTGTGGACAAAATTCTCCGAAAAACATTTTAGTTTATTTGCTGTACCGCTTCAGGCTGTTTCGGAGCAGAAAAACAAGAAACAATTTAATAAATTACGGTACAAAAGATAATAAAAGCCATAACAAATTTAGCTTTTACTTCCTTTCTATGAGCATTTTATTCACCTTTAATGTCGCTAAGTAAAATAATTTCCCGCTCTTATGGCATCACAAAATGTACCTCTAATTTAAACACAACTGGCAGATAATTCTCTTTGAAGCTCTTTGCCCCGTGTAATGCTTATTTCTTAAAGGAATGTAAAGGACGTCGCTGATCGACATGGAGACTAGAAGATATTACAGTAAAATGGAGTTTTTTTTTTTTTTTTTTTTATGTGAATAGGAAGGGAAACGAGCAAGTGGGTCACCTGATGGTAAGTGATCACCACTGCCCATAGACACCCGCAACCCCGGGGGGATTGCAGATGCGTTGCCAACCTAGAGGACTAAGATGAAATGCCTCTTGTGCCCGTAATTTCCCCGGCTGTCTTACTCTCCACACCGGAACACAGCAGTGCAAGCTCTGCTACTTAGCGGCAGGATTAGCGAGTAAGATGGTGGTAGCGATCCGGACGGACCTTGCACAAGGCCCTACCACCCGCAAACGGAGTAATTATATTAATATCCTTCTATACTTAAATTAAAAATGTGAAAATAGCTCTCTCAGTACTGACGACCTGTGACATATGTAATACTAGCTGTTGCCCGCAACTTCGTCTGCATAGAATTCGTTTATCGCTATCCCGCAGAAATTACGCAATTCGTTCTTAGAGGATGCCTACGTCATAGTAGCTTTATGCATGCAAAGTCTCAGCCCGATCGGTTTAAAATTGACAAAGTTTCATACAAGGTTTCATCCCTTATTTTATCCCCTTGGGGGTAGAATTGATCAAAATCCTTTCTTAGCGGATGCCTACGTCATAACATCTACCTGCATGCCAAATTTCAGCTCGATCCGTCCAGTGGTTTGGGCTGTGCGTTGATAGATCACTATGTCAGTCAGTCAGTCAGTCACCTTTGAATTATAAATATTTAGATTCTACCGTACACGATTCTATCGGACCGCCTGGCCGATATTGCAAGAAATTAAGTTTGTCTTCAATATTGTGATAATATTAATCCTTACTCCTTACAATACAATCTCAATTTGCTCAATATTCACCATAGACTTTGTGTATGTTAAACGAATGACTTACATTTTCTTCTCAAAACTGACGGGTATCAGTCAGCCGGAATAACCTTATTTAGTTTGCAAATAAATATGAATCACAACAAGACGTCCCTAATTGAATTGGCATTGACAGTCATGCGCGTGGTACAGAGTTTGCTGATAGAATAATACCTTAGATACTTTTCAAGTCTGTAAAACTGTTTCTATCCACCGGGTTTATGAATTAGCACAAAATAAGGATAAGTTTAAGTGTCAAAGATTTAAGGTCAATTATAAAAATACGTTACTTATTAAATTATCCATGCTGGTATCGGAGCAAAGGAGGTAGCAGCTGCTTCTTTTCCCGTGCAGATTGTAAAAGCCCATCGAGAGGATGGGCGAAAATCTTAGGAGTCATGTTACAAGCGATGCGGCTCACAACATATACGCCCACAATCATGCTGCAGGAGATATGGAAGTAACAATTAGGTAGTTTTCTTCAGCCTGTCGCTTCTTTTTGATACGTACTCTAAGAATTTTATCAATTGCGTCTGTTTATCGGGAAACATTGCAGCCAAATATTATCCTCAATATATTTCTCCATCGTAACTACTGGAGCAATATGAATCATTTACGTTATTGAGTTATACCTATTAAGATCATTTTATTGCTGCGCAGTTTTCTATTTGTGTACTGTATGTACAAATTCTCAGTTGATATTAGATTAATTTTAATTAGTGAGCGACGAACACAATCTTATAAGCAGATGATGAGTTTGTTGTTCTGAGCATTACGATCCGTCATGTACAGTTGGCCTCAGACATAGCCGAACACGCAATAACTTTGTTGCAATAACCAGGTATACCGGTAAGTTTCTAATGTGTAACAGTATTAAAAATGACAAGGTACTAGAATTCGAGAAAGGGCCGAATGCAACTCATGTCTACTTATTGTTGATGCCCTCATCAACAAATCTCTGTCTCTTCTTCTCTAAAATGCTGCGCCCAACTGGGTTTCATATGTATGTTTTAATGTGCATATTGCCATCATTTTATTGTATACTAGCTTCTCAGAAGCTAGTATACAATTCCTCTTGAATCACTTTATCTAGTAAAAAAAACCGCATCAAAATCCGTTATGTAGTTTTGAAGATATAAGCATACATAGGGACATAGGGACAGAGAAAGCGACTTTGTTTTATACTATGTAGTGATGATGACATGTGAATTGCGTCAAATAAATAAAATAACATAAGTCGCAAATCTTGGTCATATGCAAGATAAAATTTAGATATAGGTCAACCAATTTGATTTGAGATTCTCTTCAAACTGCAGGACCGATTTTTACCAAACGTGGCTAAGATGCAACTGGCTTTCGGCTGAAAAAAATCGAAATCGGTCCATGTACTTGAGAGCTAAAATGCCTTAGACACACACACACACACACACACACACACACATATTTTTGGTGTCAGCGGTCAAAAAAACGTCTCGAATGCTCACGTAAACTTCTTTTTCTTCATTTCAATTACTATGGAAAAATTTACAGCGCCACTTGCAAATCTAAACGGCAACAGCCTTCCTATGAGTGTTGCACAAACGTATAACAGTCGAGTGACGTGTTCTCGACCAGTGTTCGTTTCCCGCGATCCAGGAGGTAGGACAACGAATTAGTCCGAAACATGTCGAGCATCACTCTACTTTTACACGTGAGTTATCCGATTGTGTAACATGATTGAGTCTCACGGTACTTTCATGTTGAAAGTCTTCGTATGAATTTGATATTTTAACGCCAATGGGGTCTAAATGTATTTTGTGAGCAATTTTTCCATAGTAATTGAACAGTTTACCTAAACGCGTTGGTGACGTTCTCATGTATGAAAACTTACACTAGAATCTCATCATTCACTTTCTTCTCCGGTCACTTTTGTACAAATCTTTCACTCTGTACCTATTTTGCTGTCTCCTCCTTTTTCTTCTTCAATTGTTTTGTCATTTCCAATACTTTCGTACATGTTATTGTTGCCGGCTGTCCCTTTCAGTTTCCCATCTGCGCCTGAAATGAAATCGCGAAGTTTGACGCGTGACACGTTCGCTAAAAGAGGTTTCCTCCTGTCATAAACCGCTTACATGTTAACACGCTTGTGGGATCGGCTTACCTGTGTACAGTTTATTTATGTAGTACTTGTCAGCTGTTGCCCGTGACTTCGTCTGCGGATAATTCGTTGATACTATCCCGCGGGAACTCAATTTTCCGGGTTAAAAAGTAACCTATATTTTGATCTAGGGTACCAACTATCACCGTACCCAATTTGTTCCAAATCCGTCGAGTCGTTTCCGCGTGAAGATGGAACAAACATACACTCAGACACTAAGTCACACCCTCACTCACAAACTTTCACATTTATAATATACCTACTTAGCTTCTTTTTGACGACCGGATAGCCTAGTGGTTAGTGACCCTGACAATGAAGCTAGAGGTCCTGGGTTCGAATCCCGGTAGGGGCAGACATTTGTATGATGAATACGAATGTTTGTGCCCGAGTCATGGATGTTGTATGTATTTGAGTATGTATTTATCTACATTATATATTATATAAGTATGTTTATCCGTTGCCTGGTACCCATAGTACAAGCTTTGCTTAGTTTGGGGCTGGGTCAATTGGTGTAATTTGTCCAAAGAAGATATTTATTCTGCCCGCGGCTTCGTCTGCGTAGAATTATACATATAAACGTTCCTCTGGAATCTAATCTATTAAAAGAAACCGCATTAAAATCCGTTGCGTAGTTTTAAAGATCTAAGCATACATGACGGTTCTGGCTGAAAATTAATGCTGATGCGTAATGCTGAGCCAGCGACCGTTTCACTTTTGCGAAGACACACACAACGCTCATGATCTATTTTTCATGTCTTGATTATTTTCTATAAAATTGTGTATATTCTCTTATATTTGTGTTTTGCAAAAAGGAATACATGTTTTCTTTCTTTCTTACATAGGGGCATACAGACAGCGGAAAGCGACTTTGTGTTATACTATGAAGTGAAGTAAGATAAATTCTCGTAGATAATTCGTTGTCTTGTAGAATGTAGCCGTAAGAAACAGATTTCTGTTGAAACTGGCTGTTGTTTGCGCAGAACTTAAAATTTGTGCCAAGCAGCTTGACTTATCCCGATGAAGCCTGGTTTTGTAGAGAGCTCTTGAAGGCAGCAATGGAGTTGGAATTGTCATACTCACTTGTCACCTGTCACTTTTATGAAATAGAGGCCAGCAAGGTTCCGAACTTTCATTCTCGTTCCTGATCAACCAATACGTTGAATCTCAAACGGATTACCCATTACAAGTCATTAGAAACAACTATAATTAAGTCGTAGAAATTAGGAAAATTTGGCAAAACGACATATACCAATTAAATTACATACCGTTCGTTTACCTTTGCATTGAATTAATATCAAGCTAACTTCTTGTACTTAGCACAGTTTAACTTAGGAAAGACTTGAAGTTTATTTGGTATGTAAATTTGGTAAATAAACTCGCTGAAACTGTCGGGATTCCATTAGCGCAAATATATATATATTTTCTTATTTACACTTTCTGAATAAACTCGTTTTACTTATTGTGAAACAATGTAATAAGTATTTTAAAAAATATATGTAATAGTACCCGGATGACCGAGCTTTGCTCAGTATTTTTTTTTTGTACGTTTTCAAAAAATGAAACCTAGTCAGATTGATTTATTGTCCCCGAAACCTTCTGCATACCAAATTTCATGAAAATCGTTGGAGCCGTTTCCGAGATTCAGATAATACATACACACACACATACTCAAATCACGTCTTTATCCCTTACGGGGTAGAGACTAAGGTAACAGGTACCTACAGGCCACATTTAACAAGATTGTGGGCGTTTAGGTGGAAAATGGAATCAAAATGGTGATGGGTTGCTAGCCTCATCGCCTATAACATGATTCCCTCGATGCAGAGAAGCAATTGGTACGTTCTATGTTTTTTCTTTGCTCCCAGACCAGCATGGAAGAAAAAGATTCAGATTATATTTACAGAATTGCTCGTTTAAGGGTATTAGATATGAAATCCTATAACCAAAGGATGGCAGGTGCGTTGCCAGAATATCTGATATACTGCTCTGTAACTGTAAATTAGTGTACTACTTACTGTAAGTAGACACACACTGATAATTTGCAGAAAAATCCGAAATTCCGCTCTAGAAAAAAATCTGGTTTCGGTCAAAAGATTCCTGAAAAGAATTTCACGAGAAATTTTCGCCTTTTGAATTTTTACCTTTTATACTTTGAATATCCTCGAGTATCGTCTCGGGTTCCGACAATGCTCGAGGGGTCTTTAAAGATGTTGTCTTGAAACATTCTTCCCCTTCAACTATTGGGTCGTCTACTCGTCTTGTGGTAAATATTACGTCTTTACTTTCCAAGTAGTAACAATTCCTTACACTGCGACCGAAAAGTTAGGGGCGAATTTCTTCTTCAACGGATGTAAGAATAAGAATAAGAATAAGAAAACTTTATTGACTGATATAGATACACAAACAGAATATTACATATGGATACTTATTCCAACCAGCCAAATGGCCGCCACTCAGCTATGTGTCACGATAATATCTAGGATAATATCGTGACGCTGATTTTCAGTGACACCAGTTACACAGTTACGGATGTGACAAATTAATATCGGACTTGAAGTTACCTGCCATGGTCCCAACGGAAGACCAGCGCTGGCTGTAAGGCCAGCAAATGCTGAGTTGGGACCATTTTGTGACAATTTATTTGTGCTAATTTATTTTGTTTAATTTATTTTATTTTATGTGAATAGGAAGGCAAACGAGCAAGTGATGTTTTGTGATTGTCATAAATAAGCTTTTTTCTTTCTTTCTTTTTTTCTTCTTTGCTAACGTGTCCGAGTCGTCCCGCCTTCTTGGTCTGCCTCGTCGTCGCTGACCATTTTCCGGCGCCCACCAAGTGGTTGTGTGAGCCTACGTCAACTCGGCATAGGTTAAAAATAACCGCAGACGTCAGTATTTGGTATTAATTTCATCTTTATACATTTGGGCGACAATCTTAGGAATCATGTTATAGGCGATGGGGCTAGCAACCCATCACTATTTTGATTCCCCTTTCCACCTATATGCACCCACAATCATGCTAAACGTGGCATTTAGGTCTAGTTACCTTATAGGCTCTGTCTACCCCATAAGGGCAAAAGACGTGATTTATGTATGTACTATGTCACTTCGAACACCTACTAAAATAAATTAAAGTATGTGAAAACAATACATTTTATTCATTTTAGACATCATGTTTCAAAGAGCCATTTACCTACTGCTTAAGAGTTACACAATCGATATCTAAATAGAAATAGTGTAAGTTAATTTTTTCAAAACAACCGGGTTCCCGATCTGAGTACAGGTTTTTTAAAATGTATGAATGCAGTTTTTCTTGTTATTAAAATCGATGACATGGTTCCTAAGAACAGATCTTCCTATGTCTTATAGTTTCAGACTTTCCCATACTGACCGATTTCAATGAGACACCTGTATATATACAATAATTGCTCGTTTAAAGGTTAGATTTGTAATGCCATGCTGGAACTAAAACGGGGTAAATCCGATGAAATAAATTTTGATTCTGACAGAACACGGGGGCTACTTCGAAATTCGGAATTTCGAAGCAGCGTGAGCGAAATGAACTGAAATTTCGGAGTATAAGGCTAGTTGACTGGCTTTTGCAATAGGGACGTTATACAACTTCGGAGGCCAAGTCGTCACAGTGTGCCCCGGGGGAACACGATTAACCCACTAATTAATCACATACCCTTCTCATAGTCCGTTGGCCACGAATTACGCGGCCGTGAGGCCGACCCGGGGGTTTTTGAGAGATTTCGTGTTACGTAAATGAATGAGTTTTCTACTTTTGAATGTGACTAGGAAAACAATTTAAGTATAGTTCTTTATTACGTACTACCTGGATGACCGGTTGGTACGTTTTCCAAAAATGAAACTTTGTTAGAACGATTTGTCGCCCCTGAAACCCCGCGCATACTAAATTGCATGAAAATTGTTGGCGCCGTTTTCGAACCCTCTGGCCACGTGGTCCTACTGCCTTTGTCCTACCGGTTTGACCGCATAATAAACGCAATAATTGGCAGAGACTATAAAAGACCGAACTTAACATATTTTATTGAATCAGACGTTACTTTGCGGAGGTCCATTTCAATGAACAAAAAATTTACCTTGCTACTCCGCTACTCACGTGCAAGATAACCAAGCCTGTGTGAAATATATATGTGGTGTAAGGGATAATTAAGTTTGTAGGATTTGTGTGTTTTATTGGCAGTAGTGGAGGGATTGCATGAAAAACATATATGTATATTTTAGAAACAACTAGATTTACTGGCATTGTTAGAATCCCAACAGGGCTATAAAGGTCATACTCCTAGAATTGTGTTGTGTCCCGGTAGGTAGCTTTATTTATAGTTAGGTACTACCTATATTTCTGAACTTTGTTTTTTTTTGTTTCATTAGAAACCAGGTAAATAAATAATCTTCAACTGTATTTCTAACCGGCTTCCAAAGAAAAGCAGCTTCTTTGTTTGTCTGTATGTTTATTTATAGCAAAAAAATGCTTTTGCAAAATAACCAACAGCAAGTAAGTGGATATGGTTTTATGAGTTACAGTTGTCGATTTCCAGAAAGTATTTTTCAACTATAAAACAAAACAATAATAAAAAAAATATCTTCACGCCGACATTGCCTAGGAGAGTTTCATATCAATGGATAATTGATTAATACTTCGTAAAGCTACGTTCTAGTTACAGAGTTGCCGGCAAAACATTGTTCTCTACATGTTACAGTTGATTCTTTCCGTCTGTAAATATTATGGTTCCTGTTTTACCGCAATTACCGCGCACGCGCAGCGTGGGTTCGCTACCCCTGCCCTAGACGATTAGATTAGTACACCGTTTGTGACAACGTATCACGTAACAGAGCTTCATGTTTCACGCCACGTTCGTCTTATGACTGCGCGTAGAATATTAATACTACCTCTATCAACAATTCGTACTATTTGGTCGCCTTATAAAATATTTACATTATAAACATACACATATCACGTCTTTATCCTTTACGGGGTAAACAGAGCCTAAGGTAACAAAACCTTAAGGCCACGTTTAGCATAATTAAGGGCGTATAGGTGGAAAGGGAAATCAAAATAGTGATGGGTTGCTAGCCGCATCGCCTATGACATGATTCCTAAGACTTTCGCCCATTACTTCGATGGGCTTTTACCATCTGCGCGGGAAGAGAAGCAACTGGTCAATTCTATGTTTTTTCTTTACTCCCAGACCAGCATGGAAGAACTTACTAAATTTACTAAATGGTTTCACAAATTAATCATATTACACTCTGCTGAGCCTGTCTCGTGAGGTCCATTCATTCCAGTTACTTATTAACATTGATGGTCCAACACTGTTCCCATACAAGATGGCGACTACATAAATGAATATAAACTATGATTTTTTAAAAGCGAAAATGTCTCAAGCGGCGGTTGGATGGCCGTGCTGCCAACTGTCCAACTATCTAATCAGCCCACATCCACCAACTAATTCGGTTCAGCTGTTTAAGCGTGAAAAGGTGACAGACAGACAGAGTTACTTTCGCATTTATAATATTCACTAACAGTCAGGTGAACCGCCTGCTAAGACAGAGTAGGTATGTACCTCATGTGCCAGTAATTTCACCGGCTGCTTACTTCCACGCCGGAACATAACAGCGCCACTGCTGCTTGGCGACAGGATTAGCGAAGACAGTGGTTGCGATTCGGATGGACCTTGCTTACGGGTTCTACCACCTGCCATAATATATGTTTGAAGGACCAACGACTCCACTTCCACAACATAACGGACTAGACAAGAAATAAAACCATTTTTGCCATTCTGATTATGAAGGTACAGAACCCCAAAAAGGGCAAACGATCGCCCCCCTCTTTCCCCTTCTACAAGCCCTCCTCTCGAATGCGAAAGTCATATTAAGTTATATGAAACAAGTTACGAAGTTCGATATTTGAATTCGTTCGCAAAGTTTTAAAACCATGTGAAAAGATATCCGGTACAGTAATACAAGTCCAAATAAACTGGACTTATATATACATTATATCGCGGGTATCTTTAGCAAGAATTTATTAATTTCGCATTTCTCTCCGTTTCCGCCACCTGTTTTGCTTTGACCGGTTCAAATTCACTTTTGAAGTAAATGATTGCCTGTTCCTGCCCGTAACTTTTTTGTAATTTCATTGTTATAATTTATGGTGTTGAGCTGGGACCTTACCATGTCGTCTTAATGCGATTCAGTTCCGACTCAGTTCAGGTTTTAGCTGTCATTTTTAGTATGGATCTTAATCGAACTGAATCGGAATTGAATCGCACTAAGACGTCATGGTAAGGCCCCTGATGGCGCCTGCAGTCATCTGGTGTTACGGATAGAGTTGCCAACCGTACTCTAACATAGAGTATTGTACTCTATTTCAAGTAGGAGTACCTACCTACTCTACAATCTATAACACTAATAGAGTATGCTAAAATACTCTTTTTGAAACATATACTAGTGCCGGTCATGTATTATTATGCAAACCCATTATAAATATTGTAAGTCCGTACTCTTTATTTACACAATACATACACAAATCACGTCTTTATCCCTTACGGGGTAGACAGAGCCTAAGATAACAGATACCTACAGGGCACATTCAGCAAGATTGTGGGCGTATAGGTGGAAAATGGAATCAAAATAGCGATGGGTTGCCAGCCTCACCGCCTATAACATGATTCCTATGATTTTCGCCCATTCCCTCGATGGTCTTTTACCATCTGCGTGGGAAGAGAAGCAACTGGTAAATTCTATGTTTTTTCTTTACTCCCAGACCAGCATGGAAGAATCTCTTTACTTACCTCCTTTGAAATCAGATATACTCTATTTCTTCTAATAAAAACTGGCAACCCTAGTTACGGGTGCCAACTTTCCTGCTCGTTGGTCACCCTATTTCATTAAAAAAACTGAAGTATCTTCTGCGTTTGTTGGATTACTTATCGCGCACACCGCTTAGCCACAATGTCAGTAATCGAGAACTTTCTAGCCAGCTTGTCCTACTGTCTCTATGAAAGGGTGGTTGCATCCCTCTGTCTTGTTACATGACTGGGGAATGCTCCAGGAATTATCCGGTTTATTAGCTCCTGCTAAGTTTGTATATAGCACCACTCGTAACCGGCTTTCATTTCACCCTTCTCAATAATCGTTCACGATACCCAAAAGTTGGTTTCTTATGAAACTTAACCACGCTCCGTTAAACTAATATTTCCGTACAACTTAAGAATCTTCAAAAACCAAGCTTGCTCTTTTCTTAAAGGGCCTCCAACACATCCTTTGCACTATGTAACAACATCGGGTATCTCCGGTAGGGGCGCATCCTTTTCGCGGAAAAACTAGAGCGGGAAACACGGTTTTCCTGCCCCTTCGGGTGCGAAGGTTGGGAGTTTAACAAGGGCTAAGATTACGCAATATCGAGGGTTCGACACACAATCTGAACAGGCAAAGGACCCGGCTATTTTGCTTGTGACACGGAAACCTATTATGTTAATGTCTCGGTTTGTTTATGTTTTCATTAGGAAAAGTGTTTTCCTGGCGAGTACGTCTTAATGGATGCCGTGGCTAAATTTTGTAGCGGATTTAATTCTTTTTTACAAGCTTTTATTTAACTTGCAAGGTATGTATGTATGTTTATCCAGGTGGAATCTTGCCACTCAATTTTGAAGCAGATATCTAGAATCGATTGAGCTGAAATTTTATATACAATATGTAAGTCGGATGACAATACAATTTGGTAGTGGAGTTCTTCAACGGTCGGTCAGACTTGAAATTTGGTAGGTACACACAAATGTTAGACGAATGACAATCCAAGTACAGTCAGCAAAAAAAGCTTGTATTATTGTTTGAAGAATATCAGCTCTTTTCCTACTGTCTGATTCCTCGATTAATGGGTGGGGGGGGGGGGGGGGGGGTAATATACAGGGGCGCCGACTCCGTGGGTGCTCGGGGGCTCGAGCACCCATGAGAAATAAACAGTGGGTGCCGAGCACCCCTGAGAATAGACATCACGAAACCAGTAATCGCCTTTTAGGGATAGGTGTTTTTTCATTACCTGACGACCCGTTTTCGAGTCATCAAATAAGCATGAGCACCCACGAGGTTTTCTAAAAGTCGGCGCCCCTGGTAATATATATTAACCTCTGCTCTCGTAGCTCGCGTAAAGTGGATGCCCGGAAAGGATGGATTCTGTTTACACGACGTTGTGACATAAGATAATTTACACTTCTCATCCTCACAAATTACCTACATAATTATATACGAGGTCTCTCAGAATTGTTCCCGATCATTTAATTTCAGCAGGTGTTGCAGGATATGCCGCGAAGAGGGAACCCTATCCCGGGGTGGTTGTGGGGCGTCGCGGTGACTCACATTTTTTTATATAAGAGGGGGCGAACGAGCAGACGGGTCACCTGATGGAAAGTGATCACCATCGCCCAGGGACACCCGCAACACGTGGGGAATAGGGACCCGAATAGGGAATCCGTGTGGTACTGGGTATGGCTGCCGTCGCGGGAGAGCCCCACACACCCCCCAACCTTCAAATGAATAGGTAACTCACGTATTAAAGTCGAGTAATGCTGGACATGTTTCGCACTAGTTCGTAGTCCTTCCTTTAGGAGCAGTGTTCGTTTCGCTGCCGCTGGGGCGAGCGCTCCAAGAGGAAGAACTACGAACTAGTCCGAAACTTAGGTGTGTAATTGTGATCGAGTCTCTCGGTAGTTTCATATTAAACGCGCTTATAACTTGTAGCTTTTATGAAAAGATAAGGGGGAAAATCTGTAATTATCATTTAACGCAGATAATCGTTAACAACATATGTATAAATGTGAAGTTAATAGGAGATTGTTTTTTAAGGCGTGCCTAAGACGTGTGAGTTTCTCGTTGTAAGGCCAGTATTGTTTTGCTACTTTATAAGATAAAACGCACCGTGTTATCTAAAACGATTTATTATGCTGTCTCATTCGCACTAATGACGAGCACGATAAGCTGAAAGGTACCGGCAGTTTGATATCTCTCACCCTGTTAATTAGTTGTTTAATTAATTCCCAATAAAGGTCGATAAGAGCCGGTATCTATCGCGCTGGGTGCAGTGAGGTCGCCGAGACGGATTCGAAAACATTGTTCATACATTACATCGGCATGCTGCAGACTTGGAACACGCAGTAGTTCGGTCGGAGGGACAAGTACTTATGTTATTTTAAAGCGATGTACAGAATACACAGCAATATTTTGTTTTTGGTTTCGTAAAAAGAATTTTCTCCACTTATTTATTTGTAACTAGCTTCTGCCCGCGACTTCGTCTGCGTAGAGTTATACATAAAAACCTTCCTCTTGAACCACTCTATTTATTAAAAAAAAACCGCATCAAAATCCGTTTATGTAGTTTTGAAAATATAAGCATACATAGGGATATAGGGACAGAGAAAGCGACTTTGTTTTATACTATGTAGTGATAGTGATTGTGTCGTATAGACACATCATTCAAACATGAAGCTTGGCGACGAATAATCGCATAGTAACAAGGTCACGTGACAGCTGGTAGCAGATAAATTCGAAGGCTTACTCGCCTGCTATGGGTAGTGTAGCGGTATAGCACGCATCACGGAATGACGAGGATCCGGGTTCGATTCCCGGCTATAGCTTTTAGCGGATTTGTCTATGTTCTAATTTTCAGTGTTGTTAAGAATTTTTATTTGTTTTTGCATTCGACACCCTACAACCTGACAAGCCAATATTCGGTTTTTATATTCGATAAGTCAACAACGGTGTGTCTTACAGTTTATCTTGTTTTACCGCTAGAGATAGATAAAAACTTGCCGATTCAGATGGCATATTTAAGTCAAACTCGAAAAAATAGCAGATTATTGGTTTTGGCTCAACCCCTGGTAAGGTCTTAAAAGTTATCCTGAACAATGAACAGTTAAAGAGAAATCAGAGTTGGCAAGTTATACCTACTAATGTTGCCTGGAGCCCATATTTGTTGTTTGGTCGTGTACTTCATTTGTTTCGCGCTGCCTTGCCTTTGTCGAATTCCTGACAATAAATGTGTTTTTCTCTTACATTCTTTATACACCTATTCTCTTTCATATTGAGCTTGTTACAGCGTATCGGTTTTACACGAGCGCCCTCAAATCGCCTTAAAGGTGAACCTACGGCGTAGATGAATTAACCAATAGACTGAAATGTCTCATAATTTGTCTTAACAAAATCGCCTAACCACTGGTGGCCCGGACAATTCTGGTGGCCCGGACAGGACCGCCTCCACGGGAAGGAGCTCTTCAGCGGTTGGTCTGATTGACTTGAAATTGATATGTCTGTACAGTCATCAGAAAAGATTATATTAAAGTAATTTTTGAAAGAAAGTTATTGTTTATAAGACACTAGCTGTTGCCCGCGACTTCGCCCGCGCAGTATTAAATATAGCCTATGTTCATCAGGGATAATGTTTGTAAGATTTTAATGGTAAAATAATTTTTGAAATTAGTCCTGTAATTTTGCCTATTGAATGCAAACAAACAAACAATAAAATATTTTCTACTTATAATATTAATGTAAAAGAGTCTAACATTTAAGTAAAGTGGCTTAGCAAATAGGCCCGTGTTATCGCTACTGGTTAATTTATTTATGATTTACAGTTATATTCCATCGAAATTTAAATTTTGCACTTAGCTTAAGTGGTTTTGTGGTTATATTAACGAAGTTTTGGGTCCCTTTTTGGTAAAAATGTGAGCGCTTTAATTTTTAAGACTTGTTAGTTCAGTTCTATTCAATTCCGATCATCGTGACAAATTCTTGTGAGGTGTCTGATTGAAATATCTACAACTATAATCTACGTCATAATAAAATAAAATAAAGTTATTAATTAATTTCCCCCCTTATGGCGGCCGTAAGGCTTGGGCCAATGTCAGTTAAAAAAAAAAGGTTCCAAAGATGGCCGAATGTGACATTCACAAATGCATTCTGATCAGTGCGAGTATACAAAGCACGTCAGAAGATTGTTACAATACTTTTCGGAAATGACAAAAAAGTGCGTATCGCTACAAAACTACAGCTAAAACTATATTTTCTACTAGTTGACTATGCTAATTATACTATATCCGAAAAAAGTTATTATAGCGTTCTCTCTGTGGCACTTTTGTATGAAAATGAAAGGGACAAAGGAAGGTCGATAGGCGTAAACAATTTCACCTCAATAGCGGCTAACATGACAGTTAGTATGTTCGTTTATTCATGACACTAGGCATGTCAAAAGTCAACATCACTACATACCTAGTATAACACCAAGTCGCTTTCCGCTGTCTGTCTGTCCATATGTATGCTTAGATCTTTAAAACTATGCAACGGATTTTGCTGCGGTTTTTTAATAGATAGAGTGAGAAGAGGAAGGTTTATATGTGTTATTCTACGCAGACGAAGTCGCGGGCAGGAGCTAGTCATAAATAAAAAAACAAATATAGAAGAAGGGCGGTGCAAGGAGTCTGTAAGAGAAAGTATAACGCGTCCGCAGCGTACGATACACAGATGTTTTTTTTATTTTGTTTTTCTTCATATGGCAATACAGTTGATTAGCCAGTATCATCACTACATAGTCTATACTAATATTATAAAGAGGAAAAATTTGTTTGTTTGTTTGTTTGTTTGTTTGCATTGAATAGGCTCCGAAACTACTGGACCGATTTCAAAAATTCCTTTGCCGTTAAAAAGCTACATTATCACTGAGTGACATAGGCTACTTTCTACCGCGGGAAAATACCTTTTCCTACGGGAAAACTAATTTATCGCGGGCGAAGCTGCGGGCGGAAGGCTAGTACAAAATAAAGTCGCTTTTTCTGTCCTCATGTCCCGATGTATGCTTATATCTTCAAAACTACACAACGGATTTTCATGCGGTTTTTTTTAATAGATGGAGTGATTCAAGAGGAAGGTTTATATGTATAATACATGCATAATATACCGTGCGAAGCCGGGGTGGGTCGCTAGTTTAGAATTATATTACAGAAAATAAAACATGATTTACGTACGCGAGAAACTAACTCTATCAAGTAGCTACTCCTGCAACACACAGATGTTGACTGAACTTTGCCTGCCGTGTAAACCTATGCGTATTTGTGAGTCATATCGCTGACCAATCGCGTGCTTCTGAGTTTTCCAGTACTAACTCGTTATCATAGATAATGGTATGAAGCTCTAGTTTTCTTCTCCACTCGTTATTTAAATGCGTTACAGTTTTTCGTTTGTTCGCTCTAGAATGGTACTTTCGGGTGATGTAATTTCAAAATTCAGGCCTCAGCATCCATTGTGAAGGTGTTGTTCAGGACACCACTTGATACCAAAAGGTTTCATTCAACTTCAACTTTAAAAAAATGTTGTAATTAATATGTAAAATAACCCTTTTGTTATAGGAATAGGAATTCAAAATTGAATTGCTTCGAAAGCTTTATTTACCTGTCCACATGACAGGAAATCCCTACTTCCCTACTATATTATAAACGCGAAAGTAACTCTGTCTGTCGGCCTGTTACGCTTTCACGCCTAAACCACTGAACCGATTTCAATGAAATTTGGTACATGGACAGTTTTTATCCCGGAAAATTCCATCGCGGGATAGCGTTACGCGAGTTCTGGGCAGACGGAGTTGCGGGCAACCGCTAGCAATACATAAACCCCAAATTCCAATCGCGTCCGCTGCGACGCTTCCAAAACGTAACTTTGAATTGCCAATTTCTCTCATCCACTGCCCTTAAAACCAAGCTACTGTCTAATGACAGGTTTACATCTCAATTGTTCATTACTTATTTGATAGTAGTTTGTTTATTTAAAAGCAGTATGAACTGTTTAGCAATCAAAGTTCGTAACCAAATGGTGTACTTGTCTATAAGTGTCATTTTTTAGTTTATAATGGTTTTATAATTAGTTTAAGGGCCAGTGTTGGAACTTTTTGTATTGTAACCTAGTTATTTATATACATAAAAGAAAGTTGTGTTAGTTACACTATTTATAACTCGAGAACGGCTGAACCGATTTGGCTGTAAATTGGTAAGGAGGTAGCTTAGAACCAGGAGACGGACATAGGATACTTTTTATCCCGATTTTCCCACGGGATTGGAAAATTCCGAAATGTTGTACTAATAAAGCTACAGACATTAAATTTAGCATGCCTACACATTATTCCTTGATTAGTATAAAGATGCACTTACAAAGGAATTTTTCAAATTTCCCACGGGATTTTCCGAATTTCCCACGGGATAGGCAATAAAAACCTTATACTTGGAGACATGAGTGGATGTATGGGGTGTGTCGTCACTCTGGCGTTATGTGCGCGGACGAAGTCGCGGGGAGAAGCTAGTAAACCTATATATTTGTTTTTTCTGTTACTGACAGTCACTCGCTCTTCTGTTGCTTGTGTCATTCCTTTTAATACATTTAGTTTCTTTACCGTGAAGCTTGCTTTTACTCATTTCCTATCATTGCCCAGGCCCACTACTGCCCCTCATTATGTATGAACCACTTGTATTAATTTAGAAACTGTACAATGGCGGAAGGTTAACATGAGCAAGCAATAAAATTAAACCCGGAATCCAATTGACCTCACGGAGGCGTCTCGCTATTGACATTTGCACAGGGACTCTTTATGACGCGCTACCGGAGACCTCTGCGAGCTAAACTGTGATTTATTCCCGGGCAGTTAAACGTAGTATTTCTGATAGCCTTGTACAATTATTTGTAACGTACTTCGTGAAAAATTCATAGATACAAGGCCCGTGGGAGCGCGCGGGTTGACAAGGGTTTTGAGATCAGAACAATTGTTGCTGTTATTTGATTTAAGGGAATAAATGTACTATCGAATAACAGTGCTCTAGTAAATTAGATTTATTGGATTCCAACAAGGCTCTCCTATTTGGTAGCGGATTTAGTACACTACAGGCGACTGCGGCTTTTGTATGCTGGCATCTTTAAAAGCTTACGGTACATGATATTGAGGTTCAGAAAAATATACTCGTACTCGTACATACATACATACATACATACCGTCACGCCTCTTTCCCACAGGGGTAGGCAGAGACTACTTTATTCCACTTGCTACGATCCTGACATATTTCTTTCGCTTCATCCACAGTCATCAATCTCTTCATGCATGCTCGTTTTTTCGGGTACTCCTGACCTGACCTTTTTCCAAAACGTCTCCTATTTGGTCTCGGAACGTCCGTCTAGGCCTTCCCCTCCCAACGCAACCATTCGTACTCCCCATATAGATCTGTTTAGTTAGTCTACTTTCATCCATCCGCTCTACATGCCCAAACTAACTAAGCATACTTTTTTCTATCCTAGTCACTATATCCTCTTTCACACCAGCACGTTCCCTTATCAGACTGTTCCTTATTCTATCTTTCAGTGATACACCTTCCATACTTTTTAACGCTCTCATTTCTACTGCATTTATTCTCGTACTCGTATATTTATAATAATCAGTATTTTATAGTTCTACCAAAGTTCAGAATGATGTAATCACTAGAAACAATCTAGTTTTGTTGTCACACAGTTCGAACAAAGAATAGACAGCCTATGTTATAATCATATCTGGAAATACCACTTGAAAGTGTACAAAGTAATAAACTCTATTCTTCCATGCTGGTCTGGAAGTAAAGAAAAAACATAGAATGTACTAGTTGCTTCTCTTCGCGCGCTAATAGAAAGGGCGAAAAACTTAGGAATCATGTTATGCCATGCGCTAGAAACTCCTTTTGGATTCCCTTCCAACCTAATAATGCCCACAATCATGCTAAACGTGGCCTTTAGGTCTTGTTGCCTTAGGCTCTGTCTACCCCGTAAGGGATAGCGAATGTCTTAGGAATCATGTTATAGGCGATGCGGCGAGCAACCGATCACCATTTTGATTTCCCTTTCCACCTATACGGCCTTAATCATGGTAAACGTGGCTTTAAGGTTTTGTTAGGCTCTGTCTACCCCGTAAGGGATAAATACGTGATTTATGTATGTATGTATGTGGTGAAGTAATTTCAAAAATCGGGCTTAAAAATATAGAGCTCCATTATGATATCCTCCAGGTTTCAACCAGGTTTCCAGGTTTCGACCGGATAGCCTAGTGGTTAGTGACCCTGACTATGAAGCTAGAGGTCCTGGGTTCGAATCCCGGTAGGGGCAGACGGTTGTATGATGAATACGAATGCTTGTGCCCGAGTCATGGATATATTATAACATGGACATATTTAAGTATGTATTTATCTACATTATATAAGTATGTTTATCCGTTGCCTGGTACCCATAGCACAAGCTTTGCTTAGTTTGGGGCTGGGTCAAGTGGTGTAATTTGTCCCAAGATATTTATTTATTTAGGTACGGAGACACAGCAGGTACCCTTACTCCAAGGGTCACGTTGGCATCTTCAGGTATCTACGGATTCCAAGTATTATCTGATCTCGTCTTTTACGTCTGCACGAGGAACTGAAGAGCTCTCAGATCAAGGGCATTATACCAATTGATGAATGATTTCTCAGAAATGAATGATATTTTGTCGTGTTTCGATATCATTGCGAATGTCCTAATTTTTTCAAGATTCTTTAGAAAATTTTTAAGGACACTTTGAGGAATCTTTTCATTCGGCGTGATTGATGTTACGAGCATACCTCAAATCAAATAACCGAACCTAAAAATTTCATTTTCGATACAAGCTTTTTTGCTAACTGTAGTTTTTGTTGACTGTACTTGCATTGCCATCCGTTCAAATTTCAAGTCAATCGGACCAACCGTTGAAGAGTCCCCTGCTGCGGAGGTGGTCTTGGCCGGACACCAGAATTCTACTACCAGATTATTTTATTGTCATCTGACTTATATAAGTATGCAAAATTTCAGTTCAGTCGGATGAAGCTATCAGCTTCAAAATTGAGTCGCAAGATTCCACCCGAACACAAGACATACACGCATAAGTTGCAAGTTAATAAATACATACATACATACACAAATCACGTCTATATCCCTCACGGGGTAGACAGAGCCTGAGGTAACAAGACCACCAGGCCACCAGGGCCACGTTTAGCATGATTGTATTTAGCAAGTTAATAAAAAGTTTGTAAAAAGCTTTGAATTTAGAAGCAGATAGACTTTATACATACTTACATACATAAGTCACGTCTTTGTCCCTTATGGGGTAGACAGAGCCTAAGGTAACAAGACTTAAAGGCCACGTTTAGTTCGTCTGTGGGCACGTAAGTGGAAAGGTGGAATCAAAATAGTGATGGGTTGCAAGCCGCATCGCCTATAGTATGATTCCTAAGATTTTCGCCTATTCCCTCGATGGGAAGAGAAGCAACTGGTACATTCTATGTTTTTTCTTTGCTCCCAGACCAGCATGGAATACCTAATGTGCCAATAATTTCACCGGCTATTTCAACTCTCTCCGCCGTTTAAACCGACCTCACTTTTCCGTCCGCTGAAGTCTATTTGGTCTGGGAGTAAAGAAAAAACATAGAATGTACCAGTTGCTTCTCTTCCCGCGCAGATGGTAAAAGCCCATCGAGGGAATAGGCGAAAATCTTAGGAATCATGCTATAATCGATGCGGCTTGCTACCCATCACTATTTTGATTCCCCTTTCCACCTATACGCTTACAATCATGCTAAACATGGCCTTTAGGTCTTGTTACCTTAGGCTCTGTCTACCCCGATAGGGATAAAGACGTGATTTGTGTTTGTATGTAGCAACGGAGCTAGACTCCTTCTAGGACGTATAGCTATTCCATTCTTCTATAATTTTATAGCATAGCGGGATCAATTTAATCTCGATGACACGAAACAGGTGATATGTTAAATAAAGTTATCAGCCGATATTTTTAGTGAGATTTTTTTTTTTTTTTTTTTATATGAATAGGAAGGCAAACGAGCAAGTGGGTCACTTGATGGTAAGTGATCACCACTGCCCATAGACACCCGCAACCCCGGAGGGATTGCAGATGCGTTGCCAACCTAGAGGACTAAGATGAAATGCCTCTTGTGCCCGTAATTTCCCCGGCTGTCTTACTCTCCGCACCGGAACACAGCAGTGCGAGCACTGCTACTTAGCGGCAGGATTAGCGAGTAAGATGGTGGTAGCGATCCGGACGGACCTTGCACAAGGCCCTACCACCCGCAAAATTTCAGGGGGTTGATTCAATTCTCACACCCTGTAATGGGATTTTCATGCAGCAACTACGTTCCATTATCCTACCGTACACGTAAATAGTTAAAACCGATCAAATCCTTTACGAAAGCCAAAGAAAAGAGTAAAAATATAACTAACTAATAATAACTCCGAATACTTAATTCAATGGCATCTAAACACTAAATATTAGATTACCTACTTAAATTGAACAATAATTGGTTGACGAAGACAAACAAATAACAAAGTGACCCAAAAAGTAAATAATGATGTTCTAAATATCGGATTAACAAAACTTGCCGAGGAAAGATGATCCTGTTCAGATGAAATCTACTTAGTTGCTTCTGATATTACTTGAAGGGTGCTTAATGAAACTTGTTTGTAAGAGTACGGATAGCTGAAAATACTGTTTGTAAAGAAAATCGATATTTAACCACAAATAAACTCGGCGCCCGGCAAGAAAACAGATTAATTTGCTACGTTTTATTATTAGTATACTATAAAGTTTAACTGATAAACATCCGTTGACGTGGTATCCCAAAAGGTTAGCATAACCGCCGTATCTTTTCAAACGACGTCGTGAAGATAGATTGGGTTTGTTTACTAAATAAAATAGCGCCCCTAGAACTAAGGATAACGATGCTGTATACATTTCTCTGATCTTTACAAAGAACAAATATCAACAAAATCACAATAACTGTAAAGATCGCTAGATCGTCTTGAAAGTAGCCTGCCGATGGAAATATAAATCGATCATTGTGAAGATTCCGTGCTTATAGGAGTGTGAAAATGGGAAAAGGCTTCACACGTCATGTAAGAAAGAGCAAAGAATAAGATTACAGCGGCTGCGAATAAAATTATTCAAATTGATGGCACTCACGACTTGTTACACGGTTTTATTCAAATTTTTTAGGAGCTCTTAATAAACTTCAGCATAACATTGATAACATCAAATTCGGAAAGTTTATTCAACTTAAATTCCATGCTAATCTGAGAGCTAGGAAAAAACAGAATGTACCAGTTGCTTCTCTTCCCGTGCACATAATAAAAGTCCATCGAGGGAATGGGCGAAAATCTTAGAAATTATTTTATAAGCGATGCGACTAAGCAACCCAACCCATCACTATTTTGATTCCTCTTTCCACCTATGCGCCCACATTTATGCTAAACGTGACCTTAAGGTCTTGTTACCTTAGGCTCTATCTACCTCGTAAGGGATATAGACGTGATTTGTGTATGTATGGAATATTTCTGTTGATGGTTAGATTGGTATAAAATGAACACTCCTGTTAAGGTTTGTTATCACAAATTGAACATCGACCAATTTATGGAAACATTTCTAAACTATAATTAAAAAAATGAAATAAAAGGACCGGATTGTTCAGTCAAGCTATCCCAACCACATTAATTTCACACCACACATTCCACAGCCACATTCAACTAGAATCATTCCACACCACAAATTCCACAGCTACATTCAACTACATTAATTCCACAGCCACATTCAACCAGATTCATTACACACCACACATTCCACAGCCACATTCAACCAGAATCATTCCACACCACACGTTCCACAGCCACATTCAACCAGATTAATTTTGAGACACAGTGTATATTACTGTCTACTGGATCCGAATACCACGTTTTTTCTATAACCTTACATAAAAAGTCAACAAACTAAATGATACCGTTCCCCCTCACAATACCTCTATTTACTCCTGTAATGGAGGAACCTGGGGCCTTACGACGTCTTAACGCGATTCGATTCCGGTTCACAGTTTTAGGTCACAAAATACGTCTTGAACGCGTTTGCGTTTGTGGCCGCTTCCATCCGCAAGTGGCGCTGCCAATTATTCCATAGTAATTGAAACGTTTACTTGAACGCGCTCGAGACGTTTTTATATGCGAAAACTTACACTAGAAGCTCAAATCCATACTAAAAATGACCTGAACTGAGTTGGAATGGAAAGCATTAAAACGTCATGGCAAGGCCCCTGGTCTCACGTTTGTAGCTACCCCGGAAATCATTTTGCTGATTGCGAGAGAATCAAGAATCGCTCACTTGCGTATTCTCTTTCCTGTATTCGAGTTTGATTAGACGAAGAAAGACCGTGTAATGATAATGAGATGATTTCAGCTGTTCAAATATTCGCAAAATACCTGTCGTTAATGGTCCGCCGATTTAATTTCTAAGGTTCTGCACACAAGGTCAACAATATTACATCCGCACGAAATTGTTTTCGTTATGTTTACATATCTACCTAGTTTGCTACCGCAGTAGTATATAGGCTATGTTGGAACTTAGTACGATATATTGTTACATTATTATGGGCACAGAGTGAGTGTGAGGATTACGGTAGTCGGCCGCATTCGGCAGGCGACAGCTGCAATCGCGTAATTGGGTAGAGAATGTAGGTAGACACAGACTAATGCGAGGGACGACATTCGTCGGTTAAAGTAGTTTTAAACAAGTTCGGCGGTTGCATTATGCGAACGCAGTAGTGTGATTGCCCTGTTAATATTTTGTAACACACGTAATAAAATGTTTACGTCATTAATGACGGCATCCAAATCCGGACAAGTTCAGAAGCTGCGAACAGGGCTGGTTTTGCTGCGGACTCTGCGGAATCCCTCAAGCGGCGCAAACATGCGGGCATTAGCAGTGCCTACATGTTTGAGCCATTTGGGGTAGAAACCATGGGTCCGTGGGGGCCAAGTGCGCACAGCATGGGTCGTTGTCGACTAAGCTGAATGAAGCTTCAGGCACAGTATATTATATAAGCTAAAGCAGTAAGGAAACAACGAACAAATCGGTTGAAACGAAACACGCACACAGGCGCGCGCTTTACACGGCCCCTAAGCGGACCTCGTCCACTCCGTTCAGGCTCAGGTCCGCTTAGGGGCCGTGTAAAGCGCGCGCCTGTGTGCGTGTTTCGTTTCAACCGATATGTTCGTAGTTTCCTTACTGCTTTAGCTTATATATATACTGTGCTTCGGGTGACCAGAGGGCTGTTTTTTTAGCACAAAGGGTAAGCATTGCCATACAACGCGGTAATGCTGCCAGCCTTCTGGGCACCGTGCCACCGGGCAGCGATTTAGGGCGACTTTTTATTTATAGTTTTATCACAATTTGTTGTATTTAGATAGTAGTTAAGTTAATAATGTTGTTATAACATCTCTGAAGAACTCATATAACTGTAACGAAGCTGCGATACTTAAGTAAAGACTGTCCGTCATTGATTGCTTTTGAGCGATAAGACCACAGACCTATCCTGTAGTATGTACGTTGAATGTTTATTGTTGTGATGCACCGTACTAATTTGTGATGTTCAATAAAAAAAATATGGTACCTAAAAAAATGTGTAATTTTTTGTACACAGTAAACACACGTAATAATAAGGTCATCAGAGAGCATTACTATTAGTATTATTAAAACCGCCGTTCTCGTTTGTATAGGCATACGACAGGCAGATTACATATACTAACCCCCTTATTCATAAACGCTCGGGCTTCTGCTAACTTAGCAATCGTTTGTCCTTATCTGTGAAAGGAAAATGTATAAGTGACAGATAAGGAAAAACGATTGCTAAGTTCGCAGAGGCCTACAGAGCGTTTATGAATAAGGGGGTAATAGTATAGTGGATTGTAGTAATAGTATACTTCCATACTGGTCTGGGATCAAAAAAATAACATAGAATATACCAGTTGCTTCCCAGCCCGCGCAGATGGTAAAAGCCCATCGTGGGGATTGGGCGAAAATCTAAGGAATCATGTTATAGGCGATGCGGCTAGCAACCCATCACTATTATGATTCCCCTTTCCACCTATATGCTCACAATTGGGATTGTCTATTTTTTTACAATGTATAGTCAATCGAAAACCATTTCGAGATAAATGCTTTTTAAATCGTTTTCTGTATTTACTTTATTTTATTTTACTATAATGAATTTATTACATGAAAAATAAGCGATGACCTTCATTTGACATTCCCAGACATGACGTAGACGGTCCAAAATGTACTTTATTTGCAAATGTTACAAATTCTATGCTATTTACGCGTGGATTATACTACGGAGTTCAATTTGGACCCGCAATCTGACATTTCATTCATCTTATGACAGATGACAAGCAAAATGACAATCTTGTTACTGTCATTCTTGTTTTTTCCACTGATTACTTTCATATTGTTGTATTATAGTTTAGATTTAGAAGCACTTTCGGTAGATAATTAGGCAAGAGTGTATCCGCACAGCGATGTGCTTCGCTCACATGAAAGATTTTCCGCTAAATATTTTAATGGATAGCGAAATATTACGTTTTTCGGTTTACTTTCGCCTACTGAGTTTACTGTCTTATTTCCGGGTCCTGTTTTGTCTCGATCATACCTGGTATGTGTTTATGGACCTTTCTGCTTCGCGCAGAATGTTATGGTAAGTGTAACGGCTGTTGAATCATGTTGACATTGATACTAATTACAGTTTGCCAACTTCACCACAGATAGAAAAGACGTTAATGGCGGTGCTTCACATACGTTTTATGGTCAATTTATCCAATAAGCAGATGTGTGACACCGGCAGTGGAAACTCTGACGTCATCAACCAAAATACTTTCAATAATTAATAGTGAAAAAAATACCGCGTTATATGAGAAAATATTGAAATTGGTTTCTTATAATTGACTATTCTACACAAAAAAAATATAAAAAGGATAGGTATTTTTTTTTAGACAATCCCAATTATGCTAACCGTGGCCAGGTCTTGTTACCATATGCTCTGTCTACCTCGTAAGGGATATAGACGTGATATGTGTATGTATATAGTAATAGTATAGTGTAGTATAGTGCCAATAACTTTTCCTAACATTTTTAAATAATTCGTTTTCAATTTGTATGCCAAACCATTGCGTCTGTATTTAAGTAAAAAATAGAGAAGTGTTTTATTTTCTTGCCACGAGTAGGTACTTGTAGGCAAGTAAGCTTGTTTATTGGGTGTCGTCGTCTAAGGAGTCTTTTGTTTGCCTTTATTTCAGTGGATTTACATCAAAGAGAAGCGTGTCAAACACACATGCCTTCGAAATGTAATGCACACGGCCTTGTCAGGATTAGCTCCAGCTTTAATGGAGTAGGTACCGTTGGCTGAAATGTCTACACGACTTTAAAACATTGAAATTACGATGTCATTTCTTATGCTCTTAAAGTTCATATATATCACGTCTTTATCCTTACAGGGTAGACAAGCCTTTTTATTTTTTAACGGAGAGGAAATCTTTATGGTTGCCCTAGGCACGGGGATGTCTAGGGTTATGTGGGACTCCTCCCCGGAGGGGTATACCCGAACTAAAAACTCTCTGGCTTTACCTCAATCCGGTGTGATGGGGACGCAGTGGGATGCCACTAGGGTTTCACCACGGAACCCCGGTGGCCTCGGCTTCCGCCAGGACCGCGCCAAGAAGGGGAGGGCCCGTACGCTGGACCCGTCTTTCCTTAGACAATGAGCCTGGCAATGCAGGTAGGTAATGCCTCGTTACCGTTCGCGCTGGCCTCAAGAGAACGGGCGAGCGGTGCAAGCACCGAGTTCACCTTTTCAAGGGAAGAGCCTAAGGTAACAAAACCATAAGGCCACGTTTAGCATGATTGTAAGCGTATAGGTGGAAAAGGGAATCAAAATAGTGACGGGTCATAGCCGCATCGCCTATAACATGATTCCTATGATTTTCGCCCATTCCCTCGATGGGCTTTTACCATCTGCGCGGGAAGAGAAGCAACTGGCACATTCTATGTCAATTCTTTTCTCCCAGACCAGTACGGAAAAAAAAATATAACAATAATTTACAGATAGCAACCCAAATATTAACTAGAAATTTAAACATTGTATTGATAAATAAATAAATAGCGTTTTGTCTCTTTTATAGTTTTTAATAGAACTTCGAATTTCGAACTTGTTCCCGCGCGCGTCTCGCTGTAGTGCGCGGTGCGCCCGTCGGAATGCACTCACCTTTGAAAAGGACTCTCTAAGAGACCTAAACTAGTTGAATCGTCCTACACTTATAATCTGCACATAAGCCCTTTGATTTTTAGCCTCTATAAATAATGTATTGTCTCACAAAGTTGTTGATAATACTGCTCAAAATAAACTGATTCTAAGAAAACCCGTATTTGACGACAGACTAAAGACCCTTAAAGTCTGGACTGAATAATCAAGGAACAAAAAAAAAACCAAGCCGATTAAGTAGTTAAGCGTCTTATCGTCATGAATAATGAAACAAATCAATATTTGCTGCTTTCCTTTTGGATAAAGGGAAGGGGTCCGAGTCGGGTTACCTCCACGTGTGGTCAAGAGCTGCGGTTCGTTTTTGGATCCGTCCGGGGGGGAAGAGCAGTGCTTGGTCCGGTGCACCCTGGGCATCGGTTAATGATTTCCTGGCAGTTTCTGAGGGATATCATTGACCGTTGGCTAAGAGCCCAACGGGGGGGGGGAGGAGCGGGGTCTTTGACCATTACCGTACAACATTGCCGAATTAGGAATCATGTTATAGGCGATGCGGCTAGCAACCCATCCCTATTTTGATTTCCCTTTCCACCTATACGCCCTTAATCATGCTATGCTTAGGTTTTGTTACCTTAGGCTCTGTCTACCCCGTAAGGGATAAAGGCGTGATATATGTATGTATGTACTCAGCTCATGCGTTCCAAACGGTTATTGGGGCAGAAAATTTACGCTAAAAGTCCAGTATGCTTAGTGTAAGTTTTTGATAGCAAAATACGCCTCGATCACGTTCGCGTTAAACTGTCAAATACCATGAGAACTGTTTGTTGCCGTTTCGTTCCGCTAGCGGCGCTGTCAACTATCCCATAGTAAATTGAGACGTTTACGCGAATGCGTTAGGTACGTTTTTCGTGTCAAAACTTTAACACTAGAGGCTCAGTATGCTACAAAATACGTCTCGAACGCGTTTGCGTTAAAATGTCAAATACTATGAGAATAGTTTGTTGCCGTTTCGATCCGCAAGTGGCGTTGCCAATTTTTCGACAGTAATTGAGACGTTTATGTGAACGCGTTCGAGACGTTTTTATATGCGAAGCTTACACTAGAGTCTCAGAAGGACCCCAAAGTTATCCGAATGTCGCGGGACAATTCACGAACTGAATTTAAGCAAGACCCACACTGACCGAAACCAAAACTTGATCCCTTTATTGGACACTAACTCGATTCTTCTACCAACTCGTTATATATTTATTACCCGAGAGACCCAGGAATCGCTAATTCTTTTTTTAATACATTGTTATGTGCAGAAGAAATACGTCGTTGAAATTTCGAGCTAAAACGGAAAAATGAACCGTATCCCCTCGCGATTTCAGCTATCAAGTCTTCACTATAACACTGAAAACATAATATTTATCCAAGCTTAATTTTCTGCTTGTTGATTATTCATGGATGAATCATAATTTGTTTTTATCTACGACGGATTTCTGCGTGGACTAATTAATTATTTAAAATTAATATCAACACAAAGATGTATTTTCAATTGGGTACAAGGAAATTCTGAAATCAGTGTTGCTTGCAACAGTCAATTTATCTTATCGGATAGGGTAAATGATTTTTGGAAAAAGCTCTGCCACTAAAATAAACATACGGCTCCTGCCACACCCAACAATAAGCATAAAGCTCCTGCCACACACAATAACTAAAAATTATAAAATACTAGCTCGCGACTCCATCTCCGCAGAATTCGCTTATCGCTCTCCCACGGGAACTATGCGTTTTTCCGGGATAAAACTATATTATGTCCTTTCCCGAGACTGAAACTATATCTGTACCAAATTTCATTAAAATCATTTCAGTGCTTTAAGCTTGAAAGCGTGATAGACAGACAGAGTTACTTTCGCATTAATAATATTAGTAGAGATGTTGCCATGCAACACGAAGTGAAATATGTTTACTTTTCTTTGTGCGGCAAAAATATATCGTTAGGGATGCGAGTCGGGTTACCTCCACGTGTGGTCAAGAGCTGCGGTTCGTTTTTGGATTCATCCGGGGGGAAGAGCAGTGCTTGGTCCAGTGCACCCTGGGCATCGGCTAATGATTTCCTGGCAGTTTCTGAGGGATATCATTGACCGTTGGCTAACAGCCCGACAGGGGGGAGGGGGTCTTTGACCATTACCGTACAACGTTGCCGACATTTTGTCACAAGATTTTTTAATTATATTTTTGTTACTTTGACATTGGCGAAGTTGTCGTCGCTATAACGACTTGATACGCCACAAATAAGAAGAAGAAATATATCGTTACTTCAATGTTTTCTACGTCAAGGGTTGTGCATGACAAGCGATGGGGATAAGCCTAAGCTAGGTTTGGGGCGTTATAAAGCTACAATCGCTAAAAGGTATAATATCCTATATAATTTCTTGAAGCACGCCTGTTGTATACAGATAAGAGCGTCAAATTGCTGTTTTAGGACGGTATATAGTGTGATTTTGATAGAGTTAGCGCTATATTTCGTGGAGGAGAGAGTTGATTTTAGCTACGTTAGAGCCATGCTGTAATAAGGCTGCATTGGAGGCCAGATTTTTTAAGCTGTATGAAATTGTTCTTCCATGCTGGTCTGGGAGTGAAGAAAAAACATAGAATTGGCATTGTTAATTTTTTTTAAGCTGTGCTTTTAACACCTTTATTTGATAAAATGGACTATTTCAAGCAACTAATTTGAATATTATGCTTTTACGTAGCTTTGTTAATTAATAATAAATATTTTTTCGCTGTTTGATAATTCGTGAATTTAGACAGAATCCCAATCGCCTTCGTTCGGCTGGCTATAAAAAAACGGCTTTGTCTATGGTTTTGTCGATTTGACAGTGACACATGACAGTTGCTGTAGCAAAACTCTTTTTTTTTCATTTTTGTGGCAAACATTCGATGCTGGATTCTGTCTAAAAACCGGGTCGTTCGGTCAAACAAAGGTTCAAAGTGCTTTTACAAAAATATCTGCAATCATAAAGTATTTTTGAAATCGGACAAGATAAATCGGATAATTGATGGTTTTCCTCGAAATAGTTTTCGAATTGGAGCATACTAAAAAAAATGAACAATGCCAATTTACCAGTTGCTTCTCTTCCCGCGCAGATGGTAAAAGCCCATCGAGGGAATGGGCGAAAGTCTTAGGAATCATGTTATAGGCGATGCGGCTAGCAACCCATCACTATTTTGATTTCCCTTTTTTTTTTTTATCTGAATAGGAAGGCAAACGAGCAAGTGGGTCACCTGATGGTAAGTGATCACCACTGCCCATAGACACCCGCAACCCCGGAGGGATTGCAGATGCCCTTTCCATCTATACGCCCTTAATCATGCTAAACGTGGTCTTAAGGTTTTGTTACCTTAGGCTCTGTCTACCCCGCAAAGGATAAAGACGTGATATGTATGTATGAAAGTGCCATTTGAAACCGATAAAGTCTGTTTGTCGCTTCAAAAATGCACTAGTTGACGAGATTAGTACTAGTGGTCCTACTCGTATTTCAATTTCAATATTCGTAGTAGTGTTATCGAATGATGTGGTTTCAAAAATGGGGTTCTTGGTCGGGGTAGTACTGATGTACTGCTGTGTACCGGCGTGGAGAATAAATAGGTGAAATTACTGACACATCAGGTATTCTGTCTTTGATCTCTAGACTGGCAACGCATCTCCAACCCTTTGGTGTCACGGGGGTCCATGGCTGATCTACCATCAGGTGATGCACATGCTCGTTTTTCGCTCTACTTTATGAAAGAAATAGAGGCGATATTAACGTATAAGTCAAATCGGATGGATTTGAAGATAATACAGAGAATTGCGGTTTTTATTATTATTTGTGTGTGATCATCGTCACCGTGGTAAATGGTTGAGTTAGGTCAGGTATAGGGCCGACAACGCACTGGCATCGCGTAAAGCGCTGCGGGTGTCTATGGACAGTGGTGATCATTTAACATCATGTGACCCACTAGTTTGTTTGTCTAGCCTCTCTAACATAAAAAAAAACTGCCTCCGTGGCGTCGTTCAAGGAGGGCTTGCGGAAGATGTGGCTCACACCATCTCCTTAAATATTGTATGTGTGTACTCATATTGTATGTAGTGTGTATGTATGCATGTGTGTAATGATATTTAGTAGTTTATTTATGAATTGTTTGTTGTATTTTGAGATGTACGCTTTATTGTGGCTTTCACTAGATGGATATCATAAACTCACTCTTTGTCGGTCTCTCGCTTAATGCTCATCTCATTTACTCTAAGGTTAAAAGATAAAGATAAAGATAAAGATAATTTATTCATAAATGTTTTACAAAATTATAACTAAGAACAAAGTTTCCTTATAAATCTAAGTTAACAACTCATATGCCTGAACTAGGAAATCCTGTGTCTCAGGCTATAAGAGCTAAACAAAATGGCTATTAAATAATTAAACAATCACAAGGGAAAAATAAGTATTCATGACAAAAATATAAAGAAATTATTAAATTAAAACTATGATGATTATCTTATAAAATCTTAAAAATTAAAATCCAATAAAAAGAAAGTTTACAAAAATAATCTACTTCACAACTACACATTACATTAAACTGTGGGTCAGCGGAATTATAAACTGGGTCAAAATCGACGTTGCATAAGTCTTCCTCGAGTTTATTTATGTTCAATTTAGCAATTGTGCGAGTGTTGATTAGTCTAGGTATTTTACGTTTTAAGGTTAGTAGGCCGGCATTATGATCTAAAATTATCAAAATTCTTAAAAACACTGCGAATATTTTGCGTTAAAATGGATAGCGAGTTACTAAAAGTGCATTGGAGCTGTTTACAACTCTTAGCTTCACAAATTCTAGACTCAGATACAGATAAATTATCTAGTTCATTAACTAAACTATTAATCATAATATTAATGTAAAATACTTATCAAAGAAATAAACGAAAAATAGACTAATAGGTTAACTGGTAGATATCCTTTATAGGGATAAGTTCGCGTTTGTGCATATATTTAAGGTCTTTTTTGTGATTTGTCTTTGTTTCTTTATATTTGTACAGTAAAGCATTTACTTACTTACTTACTAAATTTGTCATCTAACGCGCGGGTCCTCGAGTGCCATACACCCAGCAGGATACCTATGCTATGTATAGTATAGTAAAATACTACTTAACTGATGTACTATGTGGAAACGTGACTTGGTCCCGTAAAAACAAGTAGTGTTAACTTATCTGGACGTGTTAGGGCTGTCACGATGGTGGCGACCGCGACAGTGAGGGTACAGGTTTCCGGGTAAATAAAACGTGATTTATAGGATTCTGTACATTAAAATCGAGGGGTGATAATCTTAGCGACCATGTTATAGGTGATGCGGCCAGCAACCCAACACTATTTTGATTCCCCTTTCCACCTATACACCCACAATCATGCCAAACGTGGCCTTTAGGTCTTGTTAACTAAGGCTCTGTCTACACCGTAAAGGATAAAGTCGTGATTTATGTATGTATGTATATACATTTTTTTTTTATATATATGAATAGGAAGGCAAACGAGCAAGTGGGTCACCTGATGGAAAGTGGTCACCACTGCCCATAGACACCCGCAACCCCGCAGGGATTGCAGATACGTTGCCAACCTAGAGGACTAAGATGAAATGCCTCTTGTGCCCGTAATTTCCCCGGCTGTCATACATACATTAAAAAAGAGAGCCTTATGGGATTACTATGATTGTCAGTCTCTAGACGTTTTTCTCAGGAACGCGTTGGGTGAAATTATTAATATCAAATACTCAAAATCTGTGAAAGTCAAAGTTGTGGTCAAAGTCCTAAGTCAACGCAATCAAAATATATAATCAATAAAAAAGGCTTCATTGCGCTAGAAACTCAACGTTTGGTGTTAAGTTATAGCCAAGGGTATATGTACGGTGCAACACCGCACATTATTTTCATAACGCTGACATAGCATTAGCACCATTTCCACGTTCTATGTAAAACGCGTCAGTTGCGCATTATCAGCCGCCGCGGACTCACCTCATCAAACTCATTATTAGTAATACTATCAGTTCAGTATAAATAAATCAATTTCTATCAATTTACTCTTTCAATTCTACAAACATTCAAAGGTGTAAGGTGCGAACCATACAGTATTATGTAAGTTATTGCAATTATAGTGACTAAATCTAATCGTATTTTTTGTATCGTTCTTTCGTTCTGTCTATGTTGATAAGTAACCCCACTGCCTGTTTTGTTTAGGAGGAAGACTGGATATTAGCAAATACGGCCGTTTATAACGATTATTTTGTCACTTGTCGAACCCTCGGTGCGTGAGTGCGACTCCTACTTAGCCTGTTTTTAGTAAGTGCAAAAACAAAGTTCAAGATATTATTGACAGTAACCTACTAAGCGGTAACCATCACTGTAATACGACACAAAAACCAACAAGGAGTTTCCTTTGGCCTCATGGAACTTCGAATTCAAATATAGCTTTCGTCTCAACTTTTTATTCCATCTTTGTATTTTTATCTGTTTTGAAGACTGTTATTTCCACCTTAACATCTTGACGTTTCGACGAGATCTTTCAAACCTGCTGTTATTCTATGAATTCATGAATAAATTCCAATTAAAAGTTTTGTTGGAAATCAAAATAAGCCCTTTGACGAGAACAAGACACCCCTTGACAATGAAAAGGCGGAATTCATATTAAATCTCTCATTTCATTCAAATCTTTCGGAACCAACGGGCATGCATGAAGAGTTAAGTGAATGTGAAAGAAGTGCCCGCGTAAGGAGGGGAATTAATGGAGTACCTTGGTCTCAGCACTCTCAGCTATAAAAAAGGGAAATAAGAGTGAGTGTTTAAGAGGTTGTGTGCAATAGCCTCCTGTGTCTTAGCGTACTTTATAATTGTAAAGTACAAATCAATTGTAAAAACAACTGTCGGTGTGATGCAGTAAATTTGTTAGAAAAAGTTGGCATGGATGGCATTCAAAAGGAACTTCTTGACGCTTCACAAATACGTCAATGCAACATCAACTAGGTACTCGGTATATTTAATGTATGAATGACGTTTTGGTCGGTACAATTTTTTTTATATATAAGAGGGGGCAAACGAGCAGACGGGTCACCTGATGGAAACTGATCACCATCGCCCGGGGACACCGACAGACAGGGATTCCGTCAAATAATTGCAGGTACAGATACTTATTAATGATAGTACGTCTATGTGTGCGTGTCTCGGACTCATCCTGTCGCCGTCGATAGCGCCAGTCACGCACACTATGACATCTTGTAAGCACAAACTTTACAATACTATTGCTGTTAAAATGAGAGATGCTGTTACTAAGGCAGTAATACATAACCTGTGATAATGTCGGTCGACATCTTTCTAGGATATGTTATTTATTTGTGGTAGCTATGTTAGAGCGTATACATATTATTATTTATCCTATTGAGTAATACTAACGTAGCTTCGAAACAATAAAACAGCTTACACGAGACGAGATACGAGGCCACAAGAAGGCATGCAAATGAAAAGGGCAATTTAACACGTTGTTTGATCGTTTTACTCCACGGCAAAATTTACATCACATTTTCCTGTTGGGTTTAATAAGGATGGAAGGTTGATATTTAAGTGACAGTAATGACCCGAGCCCAGATAAATGACGTATTGGTGTCGACATCGCCTACTACAGTCGTCATACTGACGTACTGTTCCACATTAGGAACAGATGGATAGCAAAAATATCGTGATGAATGACGTAAAAACGTTTATGAATGGGTACCGGAAATCTCTAAGAAATATTGTTGTATATTCGCAGACCCGAGTGTTGCCTAACCATGTAATTGTTGAATACAGGTTGTCCGGTTTATTCGGAGTTTCCAACGTTTTTAAATAGAAAGATTTTTCATAGCGAATTTAACTTTTCTGTGTCATCTGGAAATGGTCTGTGTGTGATAGTGAAAGAGAGAGAGAGAAGCTAGAGAGTAATATGAGGGCCGAGAAAGACCACAATTTTCTAAGGTTCCCGCTGTGTTATTTTATTGAAATTGAACTTCCTCACAATTCGGTACAGGGGTCTTACCATGACGTCTTCACCGTCATCATCATCATCATGATGACGTCTTGATGCAATTCAAGTCCGAGGCAAAGTTGGATCGATCGCTGTCAGATCTATACTAGAAGTGTCAAAAATTATTGCTAAAACATAAAATTGAATCGGTAAAGCGCAAGGCGTAGTGCGAATATTACAAATTTGAAAGTTTTATGAGTACATGAGTTGGACGGATTTGGATGAAATTTGGTAAGTAGTATGTAGATAGATACTTTTTATTTCCATTTTCTCTAGAAAACGGGGTTTACGCATGGACAATCCCATGGAACTTTGAAAACTCCGATAGGAATTCAGTGTAATCCCGGAATTTCAACTTGATTGTTATAGCTTCACACGACTGAATCCACAGATAAAAGTCAATTTTACATATCACATAACAGATGTAAATAGAACTCGTTTCAAAAGTTTCCCCGGTCAGCTCGCCCTATCGAATAGCTGATGGTAAATTTTAAATTGAAATCCGTGTAAACATGTACTGGGAAAACGGATGAAGCCGTTCTATTTACCTAAAGGGGTTATATGTGGATGGCATGGCATTTTAATGTACTTTTCCACTCGAGTTGAAGGGAAGTTCTGACGGTCACCCAAATATTTGCTGTGTACCCAAATGACCCCGGGCTGGGGGCACAACACGGATTAGGACGTAATATAAATTAAATTAGTTATTTCATGATGTTTCCAAATATTTATGCGTAGAACGGAGATGAAGTATGATGTTATTAAATTTATCAGTAGAGTAATTTATCGGGCTTAATTTATTTTTAACCGACTTCATTGCTCGAATCGTAGCTGGTTTGTTGTTCGGAAAAAGATCATTCGCTTCTCTGTAAAGAAATTTACTAGGTATTTTCAAAGTTTGAGATTGTTTTCAATCGTTCCCTCGCGGCCGAGTATCGTGATCGTGACTCAGTTTTAGCCTTTTTTTCTACTGGACTGTTGATGCTAGCCTTTGATGACTTACACATCTCTCTGGAGAGTGGGTGAGCTCAGCAAGGCGTAATTTTCTTTGCAGAAATAAATAAAACAATCAGAAAATCGCTCGAAAATCTTATTTCTGCTAGCTTTAAAATTTGCACGGAACACTCAACCCGATAGTCTGACTTGCACTTGTCTTTGTCTTTTATTATTTTTATTTCGACCACTAACACGCTAGACGCTACAGTCCAGTGTATTTATTTTGTGGCGTGTTAATTACCGTCCGTCGACCCAGACTCAGCTTTATGTCTTTCTTCTAACTTTATTACTTTATTACTTCGCGTTTGTTTTCTGTGTCCAGAGTTTACAAAGTTAAAAGTATTTTCCGATTAATACGCTGTTGTGCCCGCGAGCTTATTTCAAACGTCAATTAAAGTAAACATTTTAAGTAATATTTTATGCTTCATTAAATACGGAATGAAATAAAAACAACGAAATAAAAAGCGAGAAAAAATTTGTGTGAACAGAAATTTTCTGTCTGTTTATTCCTACTAATAAGACTGAGTGGCAGACAAATGGACTATATCTAATTTGGCTGCTTCCAGAAAGAACAACAGATAAATGAAAATAAGCATAATATTAATATTATTCGAGAGAAATTTTAAAGCCGATGGGAAAGTTATCGAAAATGTGTTTTTTAAGTCTGGTAAAGCTCGAACTAATTGATGTGATGTATTATTTTGTAATATTTCTGATTGTTGGAGTAGTTTCATTACAGAATACTAAATTAACAATTTTCTGAATACATACATACAGTCGCGCCTCTTTCCCCTCTACCTCTATGGGTAGGCAGAGACTACTTTGTTCCACTTACTACAATTCTAACATACCTCTTTCGCTTCATCCACATCTGCAAAGAAAAATAACAATATCCCGAGACAATATCCGAAACGATCTCATTGAGGTATTTAAAGAATATTGGATAGCTTTTAGGGTTCCAAACCTCAAAGAGGAAAACGAAACACTTATAGGGGTCACTGCGTTGTTTCTGTTGGTCTGTTCGTTTGCAATCACTTCCGATTTGCTCCCAATCTTCAGAACCGATTTACTTCAAATTTGGTACAGTAATGGATTTCTGTGGCACATCTACAGCTTGTCTCCTTTATTCCTTAACAATTGCGATTAAGAATAATTGTGATTAAATATGTTTTGAACTGATTTTAGGTTTAATAGTGCTTCGATAGATTTTTGACTTTGAGGTACCGTTCTGACTTTCGTGTCTAAGAATACAATTATCTGCAAAATCCAGAAAATGCAAGCATTGCATTATGCGTGTTATTTTAGTTTAGAATTTTCCTAATTAAAATGACTAAGTTGTAAAAGTTACACCTACTCGTATCGTATCCTTTCGTAATGTTAACAGTGTTTCATCTTGGTTAATTGCGTCCTTGAAGAATTATGTTTACCAATACTAGGGGAGATTGCCGACGTACCAATGTAAAGTTAAGTGGACATGAGCATTATCTGGGGTCAGGCTGCGACCTTCCCCATACGAGCATGATAGCAGCTCGATAAGAATGTTTTCATTTTCGGCTTAAGTCAGCCAGCCACACACGCCGAATCAGTAATATAGTTAAAAACAAAATTTTGGATCATTACGACAAGTCAGATGTTCGAATAAAAGAACATGGAATAAAAAAATATTTGTATCATTTAATAACAACAATGTACAATAGGCCTTTGGAGCTGACATGTTCATTCTTAAATGATCCAAGCTTATAAATAAAGATTAAAAAAAAAAAAAAAAAAAAACAACAACAACAATAACTAACTAGAATTTGAATCTCTCTACAAATAAATAAAAAGAAGAAGTTTTGGCACCGTTCATTCCACCAAAAAAATTACTTTCAGGCGCACAATCTTCGCAGAATTCTTTCGCTTCGAAGTTCGCCTTTGTGCAAATATTTAAGGTCTTTTTTTGTGATTTGTCTCTGCTTCTTTATATTTGTATAATAAAGCATTTACTTACTTACTTACATACAATCTTAAAACTGAACCAGAGTCGCAGTCGTGTTTGGTCAGACAACTAAGCTTAAATAGTTCCTATCGGTCTACAGGACTACTCCACGGCCAGAGGACCGGTGGCATTCCCCGAGGATGTCTCGTGTTCCGGCATCCTCGCGGCTGCCAGCACAGTTAGCCTGTTCAGAGAGGCCATCATCATTATCTCTAGATAGTGTCAAGATTTTCGAGAGGGCGGTTGTAGTTGCCCTCGTACTGTCCCAGACAAAGCAATAGTGCAAATTTTCCTTGTATGATAGTTGTGATAAAAAGGATCAAAATAACGTTCGTGACTTTTGAGAATATCTACGCAGAAGTTTGTTATTTTTCACGGATTTACGACCTGATAATGCTCTGATAACTTTATCTAAAGCAGTGCGTTAATTGGGACAGTGACCGCTCTAACATTGTTTTGCGCTTTTATCATTTGGTCGCGACACTAGCGCCACCTAGTCGTTGACTACATGAATAATTAATCTTCCTTCAGACCTCTGAAAATTTACATATTTTTGTTTGCTTTACTAAAACAATTTACTAAAACGGAAATAACGCTTACATCAACCGTTCTCTTTAACATTTGACCTTGCAGATACGTCTAACAGCCAAAAACCAAGCCCCTATTAGGTCTGTCATCCCGTAGATCCTCTATTTGTCTGTATATATTAGCCTACTACATTTACCAAAACTTAGAATCTCTAACAGCTAATGTCACCTCTACTCAGTTAATTACGTATTCAGAGTCAAGGTCGAAGGTCGAATATAATTATGACGGCTCATTTTTAAGCGATAATTAATAATCCGGGGCTGAGTACGTGCCGGAGCTCTATTTGCATTATCTGTTCGCAGGATGATAAGCTAAGTAGGTAAAGCTTAACGTCCCATAACATAGAGTTTATGGAAATCTAAGTGTCACATTAAACGTGTGTTGTTTCGAACAGGGGCCTTACTATGACGTTTTAATGAAAAGTGTAAAAAAAGATAGGTTAAGAATCAGAATTAAAAATGTAGTAACCAGATAAATATTCCTGAGCTTTAATAAATTTGGAAATAAAAATGTAGTATCAATATAAAGTCAGCTCAATTCGGCTTAGTTTGGAAGACATTTCTTTTTCCGTGAAAAATAATAATAAATTCTTCAGCGAAATACGCTACAAATTGGCAAAGATGTCGTTCTTCTAGCCTGAGAAGTCGTTTTAACATAAAAGTTTAAAATAATTCAGAAAGCCCATCCTAAGAAGTCCGTCTTGAAATTTTAATTTATGTAGGTATTTTGTTTGAAGAACAAGGAAAGTTAAAAACGCCGACATGACCTCATGTATATATATGTTCATACTAGCTGTGACGTACGTTAAGGTCCGCGTAGAATTAATTATAGACAATGTCGATCAGGGATAATGTAGGATTCTAACGGTGAAAGAATTTTTAAAATCGGTCCAGTAGTCGACCTATTCAATGCAAACAAGGAAACAATAAAATCTTCCCTCTTTATAATATAATATAAGTGTAAATAGCAGAATAAGGAACCTATTGTCTCTGTGCCACCCAGTGACATTGTTATATCTACCTACTTATTCTTTGCAAATAAATATATTCTATTCTATTCTATTCTATTCTAAAAGTAGGTATAGATAACGTTTTATTTACTTCTGTTGGCCTCAGGAACACATGGTTTAAGTTTATCGGGTTACTTGTTCCGTGCAGAAGAAACTGATCCGGTAACACGAGAAGTGTTTTGTTATAACGCCATTAGTTCTTAATTAATAAAGTTTCTGTATGCCAACGAGTACTTCGGTGTTTGTTGCTAATCACTCGGCTTCATTACTTGCGGAGTTTTGCCAGAAGGGTTATGATTGATAAGGGGGAGTTTTGATCATTGTAAGTAGATAGTATTAACTGATTAGAACAGTCGTAAACAAAAACATCAGAGCTAGTTTGGTGCAAAATATCTGAACACGCACTTGCACGATTTACTACCGGGTACCCGGGTAACTTGAGTTTTGTACATACATACATACATAAATCACGTCTTCATCCCTTACGGGGTAGACAGAGCCTAAGGCAACAGGTACCTACAGGCCACATTTAGCAAGATTGTGGGCGTATAGGTGGAAAATGGAATCAAAATAGTGATGGGTTGCTAGCCTCATCGCCTATAACATGATTCCTATTATTTTCGCCCATTGCCTCGATAGTCTTTTACCAACTGCGCGGGTAGAGAAGCAACTGGTACATTCTATGTTTTTTCTTTGCTCCCAGACCAGCATGGATGTATTGCTATAAAATCTTCATTGTTTATATGAAATCTTCATTCTTTGTATGAAAATTAAACGTAAAGTAAAACACGTAGATGTCGTAGATGAAGATATCGATCGGGAGCAGTGTAAGTTTTCGCATATAAAAAATAAAAACGTCTCGAACGCGTGCACGTAAACGTCACAAATACTATGGAAAAATAGGCAGCGCCACTCACGGATCGAAACGGCAACGAATATTAGGTATTTGACATTTTAACGCAAACGCGTTCGAGACGTATTTTGTGACCGAAAACCTACACTAAACGTACAGAGTGAGTTCGTCGTTAAACTACATCTTAAAGTCACCCCGTAGTTCAAAAGTTACCCCACCAAGATGACCACGTAGTACGTTATGTGAGTACGTGTTGTTAGCGAGACGTTTTGGTCTCGAATATTTGTAGGTAGGTATATTATTATGACGGCGCCTGCCTGTATTGATTTTTTATCTGATTCTATGAGTTAATTTAGTAATGTGATCACAAAACTCTGTAATTAAAATCCCATTACCAAATTTTCACATTTTATTTCATTGCTCATACCTATCGTTAACTAAACAAGTTTTAAAATATGATATTTGAGACTTAAAATAATTTTAAAAATTAGTTAAGTGGTAACGATTTTTTTAATGAGAAACAGTGATGGAAACTTTAAATTAAAAGCTTATTAGTTTATAATTAATTTGAGACGTGTCGCTAACATCACTAGTAGAACAGACAACCGTTGGGGGAGAAAAGTTCTTTCAGGTTGGCAGGCCTCCCACTAGTCGAGTGGTTGTTCATTGTGGCGTTCTAAGGGGGAGGGGGTTTGTTTAACAGTGGAAGTCTTCTAGCTGATGATGATGCTGATGTATCCCTAACTGACTCTAGTACACAATACGAAGTTTAAACGATAAAATAGGTTTTAATAAAAACTTGCATTATCATCCGTCCTTCATGTACCAAATATCAAGTCAATCGGACCAACCGTTGAAGAGTTTCCTCCTGCGGGACGATCCTGGCTGGACTACCAGATTATTGTATTGTCATGTGACTTACACAAGTATGCAAAATTTCAGCTCAATCGGGTGAAGAAAGGGGTATCTGCTTCAAAATTGAGTCGCAAGATTCCACCCGGACAAACAACAATACATACATACGTTGCAAGTTAATATAAAGCTTGTAACTTGTAATAAAAATAAATGCATGTATTTTCTGTCTTTAAAAAGCAACACTGTATCGCGTTCACCATATCATAGAGTTCACTATATCGCGGAGATAGCAAAGTAAAGATAATTGTGAGGATGTCACAGCAGACATCTCTCTGCAGGCAGATGTTACAGATCTATATGGGGAGTGTGAATGGTCACGTCGGGAGGGGAAGACCTAGACGGACGTTCCGAGACCAAATAAGAGACGTTTTGGAAAAAGGTCAGGTCAGGAGTACCCGAAACCGACGAGCATGTATGAAGAGATTGATGAATGTGGATGAAGCGAAAGAAGTATGTCAGGATCGTAGCAAGTGGAACAAAGTAGTCTCTGCCTACCCCTGCGGGAAAGAGGCGTGACGGTATGTATGTAAAAAACAAACTCCCGTACACTTGCCAGTTCCTTGGACTTGTAAGCGTCCGTAGGCTACGGAACCCGCTTACCATCAGGCGGGCCGTACGCACGCTTGTTTAAGAATAAACTACACAACATTTACATGTTGGTCATGATTACCTACAACTTTAAACGTCCATCTTCTGGGCAGCCCTCTTTTCAGAATTAGAGGGCTTGGGTAGTAGTTCCCATGCGTGTGATTTTTTTACGAATGTCTAAGCTAAAATGCTGAAATAATTCATGAAAACACAAAACACTCAATTTTCATTATATACATTAGCTTCAAATCTAATCCATTCCATTAAATTCACACTAACATAAAACCAGTTAGGCACCTAGTTGAAGTTTAACGATAATGCCTTTTAATACCAAAATATTAGTACCCAGTGTTTGTAAGTATTTGTAAGCCAAATCAGGCACTAGTTATAGTTTTTAATGAACTAGTGAATACACGAAAGCAATTCGTTGATTAAATACAAAACGGACGCATTCCAAAATCATTTGTCATTGCATCTAAAAACAAAAGTCGGTCGTTATAAGGTTTAAAATGCAACAGCGTCTGATTTTGAAATGTGTCGCTTTTGTATTTAAGCAGCGAATTATTAAGTTCGAATACATATGCCTTATTTCTTTAGATACATAGCTAACAAGGCAACAAATCAAACCATGTGATTCAGAAGTTAAAACAGTCAATCGACGCCATGTTTTCATGGTAAAAATAAGCCTATTACACGAATACAAATAGGCTAATAATCACGGTAGATCGTACTCATAGTCCAAGTTTACGAGCCTACTTAGAACTTCAGGGTCAAGACCAAAATAACTGGTTCAAGGGGCAACGGCTCTTCCAGTTTTAAAAGCGTGGGCGCAGGGAAATCTCTCGTACGCCCTACATTGCTCCGAGCAAACTTGCTGTTTACAATTGTAGTAGAGCGAATGCGTGGGATTATTTTGGCAACAAGATACGCAACTAAAAAGTGCTGCACTTCTGAGCTGGGTATATTTGATTTCTTTTAGCCAATTTTCTAAGTTAATCCATTTTATTTTTCGGTTATCAGAATACGCCTAATCGTTTTTCTTGTTTAAGACGGCAATTAATTATTGCATTGGACACATTTATCCACTAAAAACGAAGAACTTGTTTACCACATTTTAAACTTTCATTCAATTTCTGTGAATTTTCATTCAATGTCAAGTCATGTTACACAATGCGAAAATTACATTTGAAATTTACCATGAGCTTTTCGGTGAAGGAAAACATCGTGAGGAAACCTTGCACACATCTGCGAAGAAATTCAATGGTGTGTGTTAAGTTCCCAATCCGCACTGGGCGCTCGTGGGAACTATAGCCCAAACCCTCCAATACTCGGAGGAGGCCTATGCCATGAGGCACGCCGAATTACGCGACAATTTAATAATAATAATAATAAAAAAAACAACACAATAGCAACAACAAAAATGAAATTGTAGCGAACTCGGAATAAAAAAGGCTATAATATAATATAATACATGTTACACAATATACAAACCTTAAAACTAAACCATTACTAATTATAAAACAAATTGTCATAAAGCTACAAATATTTAATGTGAATTTTTGTAATTGTATTATGAAATATCTCAACAGTTTATTTTTTAAGTTTCAACCAAAAAACTGCAGCGTTTAGTTACAAACAGGTAGGACCAATTGTAAAGTTAGGTCGAGCATCATGGGGGCTACAGCAACTCCCGTAAGTCCCCTTTATACCTACAGGGAAACGGTAGCAAATACGATATATCAGTTGGCTTCTACTAACTCATGTTTGCCGCGGATTTTCAGAGTAATTAGTGAGATAAAAAGTTTCATAATAAGCTGTTGGTGACGGTGATATTGGTTTAGGAATATTAGCGTATTTTTTTGTAAATAAACTTGCATAAACTCTGCTATTAATATTCAAATTAAATGTGATTCGAAGAAGAACGTACCCAGTATATAATCTGCAAAAGTAATTATATTATAGAGTTAACTAGCTTCTGCCCGCGACTTCGTCTGCGTAGAATTATACATATAAACATTCCTCTTGGATCACTTTAATCTATTACAAAACCGCATCAAAGTTTTAAAGATCTAAGCATACATAGGGACAGACAGCGGAGAGCGACTTTGTTTTATACTATTTATTCATGATGTTTTCTTAATGTAGTGAGTGGTTGATTGTTTTGCTTTGAAATTAACTTCGTGATCACAAGAAGAGCTAAAGTAATCTGATAAGAGATTTTTTTCGCTAGACAAACTTTTTTTATTCATTATCACTATTTACACTTAGCCTTTCTAAGTCATTATCAGAATGTACTTTTTTCCAAGCAAATTTAATTATCAAAGATACCAAAGGCACTTGATTTACTCAACTAAATAAGCGTTAAATTTCTCGGAATGTGCCAAAAAAGAGTTTAACAAGAACAATTATTTTTATGTGAGACTTTTTAGATGGCGACTGGGGACGAACAATTTCTTTCTACTGCAGAATGTGTCGAGTTATAAATGGCTAAATCTGACCCGTGACATGATTTCTCCGGGCTTGTGATTCGTAACTGTTTAACAGTTTTTTATCCTTGTAATGTTTCACACCCTTTCAAAGCGATCACTTCAAAGTCTTCTAGGATATCAGTAGGAGTGAGAATCTTGTTTGTAGTCGTCTCAAGTTTTTACGAACTAATTTCGACTTTTCAACTCCTCTTCAGTTGTTCACTCCTGAGTGAACAACTGAAGAGGAGTTGAAAAGTTGATAGAGTGGTCGTGGTTGCATGATGGACGAGACGGATTCGTATCAGTTGTGGATAAAGCGACCCTTTGCAATGCGCCTCCTCTTCACGGTGTTACTTGACTGGAAGAAATCCCTTAAAGGGATAAGTCCGCTATTGTGCATGCATCTCAATGTTTGTCAATTGTAATGTTTACTTTGCACAATAAATGGGCATAATGTTAACTTACTCCTCAGACACATACTTTCAATTGGAATTGTTATCGCGTACAGTTTGACAACAAATATAATGCGCATCGGCAGTATTCGTTCGCGCAGAGAAGCGCAGACCAGTTTCCGATGGTAGCCGAACGTGTAAATAATCTATATTGAACTTTATTTGCAAGCGCAACTGGCAGAGTATTGCTTGCTTTGCATTCTTAGCTCTGTCCCGCTTACACGATTTTGCCATTGTTGGTACGAAATCGATCGACCAATAACAGCGCCAGAGTTTCCCGCGCTACTAAAATTGGTATACTGCGCAGGTACATCGTGGAGCATTATTTTTGTTGTCAAACTGTACTAACTGTTTTGTTAAGCGCGGCCAATTTACGCTAATTTGCAGTTTGTTGTTTCCAAGTGCTCGTTAACTTGTTTTGCTTCTTTCTTTATCATTTGTTCAGACTAATTGTAACGGTGACTTGAGCCTCGAAACGACTAATGCCTACTTTATTAGTACAAAAGGAAATTTAACACTTTTAAGGCTCGTCGCCTCCGCGCGCGCCCGGGAGCGACGAGCGATTTTTCTGTTCTTTGCTTGGTTGAAATGCTTTGCTTGCCGCATAGCGGTTAAGTTCTAAATTACGTAATGACTAATGTATTGGAAAATCGCGCCGCTTGTTACATAGTTGCGTAGTTGCGGCCGGTGAGCTTCTTATACGGTGCGCAGCGAGTAGCGCTAGCGGTAAAACACATAAGAATATTCCCGCTTATTTCACTAAACGTAGTGTCCAGAGTTTTCTGAACAGAAGGTGTTATTTATGGTTTTGTCTATTACACAAATTAATTAGTTGTTATTATTCTTATTAGTGTAAATCTTCTATAAAAAGTCTATAATAAATACATAAACCGCGTCTTTATCCCTTACGGGGTAGACAAAGCCTAAGGATCGAAACAGGACCTAAAGGCCACGTTTAGCATAATTGTGGGAGTACATGCAGAAAGGGAAATCAAAATAGTTATGGGTTGCTAGCCGCATCGCCTATAACATGCTCAGATTTTCGCCTATTCCCTCTATGGGCTTTTACCATCTGCGCGGCAGAAGTAACTGGTACATTCTATGTTTTTCTTTGCTCCCAGACCAGCATGGAATATATATTTCATTTAATGTAACAACGCCATTCCTATGTATAGTATTAAAAGCCACGGGCATATACCCGGCTGTGTCGGTAACACATAGAACACAGAATATACTAAAGGAACGCATTCTCCTAACTAAGACTACTGTATTATATGCCGTGCTTTTCGAGTAGATTTAGATTATTTATTCATTCAATAAAAAATACATCATATTGTACATTGTCAAGTTAGAAGAATTTAGATTGAAATTAAATTAAATTAAATAATACTATAACTAATATAAGTAATCTAACCACAAAACCAGGTAAGATTAAACACAAGGAATCTCATTAAACAAAGTATTAGTATTAGTTATTCGACGACCGGATAGCCTAGTGGTTAATGACCCTGACTATGAAGCTAGAGGTCCCGCGTTCGAATCCCGGTAGGGGCAAACAGTTGTATGATGAATACGAATGTTTGCGCCCGAATCATGGAAGTTGTATGTATTTAAGTATGTATTTACCTATCTACATTATATAAGTATGTTTATCCGTTGCCTGGTGCCCATAGTACAAGCTTTGCTTAGTTTGGGGCTGGGTCAATTGGTGTAACTTGCTTGACCCAATATATTTATTTATTTTATAGCTATGTTCCTTACTCAAAATTGTAATGATGGCTTCGTGTTGCATTTCCTTCAATGACCGATGGACTGTAATAAAATTAAGCTTTGTTTACCAGTGAATGAAGCGATCGAAAAACAACACCTTAATAATTTTACAATCGTTAGCAGTAACGAGGCGGTAACAACCTGAGGTTTCTGTTTTGACGTGAGTTTATCAGATGCCGTAGAGGTCGCGGCTAACGACGTCTGCTGCTGTCAGCTGACAGTGATTTCTGACACTCGCGACACCGGCGACTCCCGCCGACACTTGCTGACACTGGCGACCTCGCTGACCTTCGAAGGTCGCTCGTGCTCGTGTGATACTGGTAAAAACAACAACAACAAACAAAAGTTCGCGACGTCACCCGACACGAGGAATTCCGAGATGTTGGTTCAGATTTTCTATTTAGAGACGCGTTGAATTTTTTACAACTAATGGAACGAGGCTTAGTGCAATGCGAGTTTTTCTCTTTTAGCGTTTATATTTTTAACCCACTTAGGTATTTTATTTTGCGCCTAAATTTGGACTCGTTGGCACGTCGAGCATAATCTATGAGGGTATTTTCGGTACAATTTGAAAATTCCCTTTTTTATTATTGGACGTGATATTTTTTAGTAATTTAGACTACTGAACACTATAACTGGTAATGTTATCATAATTCCCAAATCTGTCCTAATTATAATCACAGAAGATGGATTGAAACATTAGTGAATTTGGGAAATCAGTACCCTTATCATTTTGCCAATTAATCTTGGACGGGTAAGTGTTAATAGCGACCGAGGGGTCGTAATTTACAATAACACTAAGTTTTAGGCACTAGTCCCACCAAGGGTGACGAAACAATATCTAATGACTATTTTCTCGCTCTAGAAATGAACCAAAATAGATCCCTTGTCGGTAAAAGAGACAGATATATTTTATAGTTGATAGTGATCCGCGGACTATCTCTTTCTCTAGTTGGTCGCAGCGATAAAAGCTATCAATTATAAAACTAGCTCAGCGGTACTCGCTCTGCGGTGCTCGCTTGGTGATCAGAGCTTCTAGTGTAAATTTTCGCGTATAAAAACGTCTTGAGCGCGTTCACGTATTAGTCTCAATTACTATGGAATAATTGGCAGCGCCACTTGCGGATCGAAACGGCAACAAACTGTTCTCATAGTATTTGAAATTTTAACATAAACGCGTTCGAGACGTATTTTGTGACCGAAAACTTACACTGAGCATACAGTATGTTTAGTGTAAGTTTTCGGTCACGAAATACGTCTCGAACGCGTTTGCGTTAAAATATCAAATTCTATGAGAACAATTTGTTGCCGTTTCGATCCGCAAGTGGCGCTGCCAATTATTCCATAGTAATTGAGACGTTTACGTAACCACCCGTTGCACTCAAAATGAAAATAAAATGAAATTTATTCTTGGTAACAGGCATTACAGGTCACTAAAGCTTATTTCTATTAATTCTGCGAGTGGCAAATCAAAAAATTTACCGTAATCATATAAAACTTCAAGAAGCCACTTTTTCAGTCGGCCTTTAAAAATCGTGATGGAAGCTGCATTCCTGACATCGTCTGGTAGACGGTTGTACACGAAGGGCCCCAGGTAGTACACGGAGCCTGTGCTTGTCCGGAGTTAACCTATTCTCGCACTTATTACTACGTAGAACAATCGCTTGTAGCCGAGCAACAAAACTATCGGAGCTTCACACTCGCTTCTCGTTACTCGCCAACTCGTAGTTTCTAGCTTTAATCGCTTCTAGTTTGTCGTCGGCGGTGGGACCAGTGCCTTATTCGTGTTTTAGGAATGATTTAGTATTTGATGCACACGAACTAAACGAAATACTTCTTTTTTCATTTATTGCGAAGTTTTTATACACATTTATAATTTTAAAAAAGCTGTGGTAGCTAATATTCTGTTAGGAGGCCTCGGGCCTTACCATGACTTCTTAATGCGATTGAATTCCGACTCACTTCAGGTTTTAGCTGTCATTTTAGTATGGATCTGACAGCGAGCGATCCTAAACCGCATGGGAAGTGAAGTGCTAAGCAGTAGGACGAATCTAGGCTGAAGATGATGATGATGATCTGCCTTAAGCTGTTACTAATGCCATTAAGTGTGGATATTGCGGATTGCGCGGATGTGACTTGTTATCTAAGGCAAATTATATATTCCGCTCGGACATCTGCAAACTGTAACTTGTTGGTCAAACTTTGATTGGGTGTGGCCTTGGAGTTGGCAGTGGATAATGCTACTCCTTCAACATAATACTACTTCCATTCTGGTCTGGGAGCAAAGGGAAAACATAAAATGTACCAGTGGCTTCTCTTCTGCGCACACGGTAAAAGCCCATCGAGGAAATGGCCGAAATTCAGGAATCAAGTCAGGCGATGCGGCTAGCAACCCATCACTATTTTGATTCCCATTTCCACCTATACGCCTACAATCATCGTGATTTGTGTGTGTGTGTGTGTTCAACATAATGTTTTAAACTTTCGCCATTAGAACTCATAATCAGCTACCTACTAAGTACACCGTCGTGAGAGCTGCTACTCTAATGTGGCCAAAATGTCGCGGTAATTATAGAGATATTTACGGGATGAAGTCCCGGGGGCCCGGGGGCCCGGGGGACATAATTATTCACCTTCTAATTGGCCAACAATTAAGAATGTAAATACGTAGATTAAGACTTTTAAAAGCAAAATAAATAATGTCGAATGAACCACGGACCAAGAATGTCTGTGTGTAAATAATTTATTGCACAAAAAAAAGAAACAAACGCGATTGACAGGCAATAAGATACAAAATACATAAACTTATCCTTTTGAGGGATCTCTTCTAGCCAACCGACTGGGTGAGAGGAGCATTATATTATTATATAGTGTTTGTGTGTGTGTGTTTGTAAATAATAATGTAAGTAAATGTACCAGTTGCTTCTCTTCCCGGGTAGATGTTAAAAGCCCATCGAGGGAATGGGCAAAAATTATAGGAATCGTGTTATAGGCGATGCGGCTTGCAACCAATTACTATTTTGATACCATTTTCCATCTATATTCTAGCCCCACAATCTTGCTAAACGTGGCCTGTAGGTCTTCTCACCTTAGGCTCTGTCTACCCCGTAAGGGATAAAGACGTATTTGTGTATTGTGTTTTACCATTTTTTATGACAGTTTTTACATCAAACAAGTAATAAGGCTGATATTGTCAGATTGACTTCGTGAAAATGGTATTTGATGATGATATATACATACATACATAATTCACGTCTTTATTCCTTACTGGGTAGACAGAGCCTAAGGTAACAAGACCTAAAAGCCACGTTTAGCACGATTGTGGGCGTATAGGTGGAAAAGGTTGATGATGATGATTGATAATAAGTACTTAATTTAAATGACATAGAATTATTGTGGTTTAGAGATTTCTTGGTCGTGTATGGTCACCATTATTTTAATTGTATTCAGAACCGGGAAGATTATCCAAAAAATTAACTAAAATAATTAAGCTGAGTGCCGTGAAAAGCTTCAAGCATAAGCATTGAAGTGAAAGCACTCCAAGAAAATACCCAAAATACTTTGTTGTCTGTGACGAATATTAAATGGAGCCTTTTGGAGCTCTCCCCAATCCTGACGTTAAAGGCTGTTCTAGGAATATTCAATAGACAGCTGTCACATTTAGCGGCGTTTGACGCGGCCAAAACGTGCCAACTCGTGGCGTGCCAATCTGCCAATACTAACATTATGGACTGAGAATATGACGAGCACGTGTCGCCAATTTATAGTCGGTTAAGAAATGATTTTATCGCCGATTCAATGTCATTTTGTACGGATATTTTTTTTCACTTACGTGTCAATATGACAGACGACTTTATTGTTTATGTATGTATGTATGTAAACTCTTTATTGTGCAAAATAAACAAGACAAAATACAATTGACAAACACTGAGATACATGCACAAAGGCGGACTTATCCCTTTAAGGGATCTCTTCCAGTCAACCTTTGAGTGGATGAAAGGAGTATTATATTAGGGATGGACGAGTGAGTTTAAAAATTGCAAACACTGAGAGCCACAATACATAACTTTACCGAATATTTACCTTTGTTTACCGAATGTGTTTTATTTGTATGTTGGGCTACCTCCGCGTGATTCATCCGAGGAGAAGAGCAGTGCTTGGTCCGGTGCACCCTGGGCATCGGTTAATGATTTCCTAGCAGATTCTGTGGGATATCATTATCCGTTGGCTAAGAGCCCGACATGGGGAGGGGTCTTTTGACCGTGTTCTACCGTACAACGTTGTCGACATTTTTGTCACAAGATTTTTGAATACTGTATTTATTACTTTGACATTGGCGAAATCATCGCATCGATCGATGGGGCCATATTAGAAAAAGAAGAAAAAAATATTTTTTTACAACCTTTATACATATTAACTAGCAACGTACCGGGTGGAATCTTGCGGCTCAATTTTGAAGCAGATATCTTCATCCATTTTCCATGCTTGCGTAAGTCTGATGACCATTCAACCAAACAATACATTAGACAAAACAATTATGCGACCGTCCGATACAGACCTTCTACTGGCATTGAACCAAGTCCTTACCGATTTAGAACGAAATAAACGATTAGGTAACCCAAGGAACACAATGTCTGTATTTTATGCGCTGGTGACAAGGGTGGCGAGTCTTTGATCCTCGCTAATGTTTTAGCTTAACCATAATGCTGAAAACAGCTGAGATTCTGTTTCGAGACTTGAATTTCAAAGAGAACTCCCGTATTGTTTGGTACGCGTTGTAATTAGACATTGTTTTGAAGTAAACGTGTTGCTTTAGTTACTTTATGATACAATATTAGTTGACGAACAAAATATCTCAACATTTAATTAATTATACCTAAAAATATTTTATTGAATCAGGCGTTACTTTGCGGAGGTCCATTTCAATGAACAAAAAAAAAAAGCAAGAAAAAAAAAAAGTAGCAAGATAAAATTTTTTGTTCATTTTAATTATACCTAATCTAGAAGCGTAAGCTTTCCGTGTTGTCGTAAATGACACTATAACAGCAGGCCGCTGGGGAGCCATTTTTGAAAGCACCATTCGCAAGTGGCAATCTTCAAATTACAGCTCAACATTGTTTTCGCTACAAAGCGGAAAAACTCTGCTACCGTGGCAGCGCAATGTATTGTGTTAAACTGAGTTAACAACCAATAGGACAGAGAAATAAGTCGGAGACAGTTTAAGTAGGTGGCGGAAACAAATAGACAGGATAAATTCATAGCAATCACAATACATAGCAATTAACTGCTACGTGCTACGACGTAGCGGCTTTTTCGTAGCACACCTCGCCTCGTCATTGGCGTGATGTCAGAAGGTGTTGTGGCGCTCCAAGTATTATTGAAAAGTTGCATTGGCTGATAAGAAAGTGGAACCAAAATGTCAGCCTTTAGAACGGCGCCATCTTGTAAAAAATAGGAAATTAATATTGTAATACAGTAACAATATTTTGATTACTTTTAATGTTACACTGTCTAACAAAAAACACTTTATTAGAAAGAAAGAAAAAAGTTTATTTATGACAATCACAAAACATCAAATGAAATAAATTAAACACACTTAAAACAATACAAATAAATTGTCACAAAATGGTCTCAACTCAGCATTTGCCGGCCTTACAGCCAGCGCCGGTCTTCCGTTGGGACCATAGGGTGATTACATTAAAAATAAATATAAATATAAAAAAAAAATAGTTATCTATTACAGCGAAATTTTTTTATACTGTTTTGGCGTCAAGTGTGCTACAAAGCAGACATTTATTATTTTCCCAAAACAACGTTATTTAATGTCCCAACCCCATGTATTTTCCTACTATTAACATTATGTATATCTCTTCAAATATTACGAGCGTTTTATACGATTCTTGTGGGATAGCTAAAGCACAGTATATATATAAGCTAAAGCAGTAAGGAACCTACGAACAAATCGGTTGAAACGAAACACGCACACGGGCGCGCGCTTTACACGGCCCCTAAGGGGACCTCGTCCACTCCGCTCAGGCTCAGGTCCGCTTAGGGGCCGTGTAAAGCGCGCGCCTGTGTGCGTGTTTCGTTTCAACCGATTTGTTCGTAGGTTCCTTACTACTTTAGCTTATATATATACTGTGGCTAAAGGTACACATTGTACAGTGAGTCTCTTTACGGATAATATTCTGTGAAGTGGCCCGTGGGATTTCAGTACGGTTAGGTCTGCATTTGACACGTTAAAAGGGGTAAATGCTAATGGTACCCGTTGGAGTTCCTCAGGCGTTAATAACGGAGATAATACAGTAGAGATTAGTCCAAAACCTGAACACAGAAAATATTTGTAGGTTATCGCGGCGGGATTAGCGAGAACAACTGCCTCGGGACGCTGTGTGGTAACTTACACGAGACGCTCAGACCTTTTCAGAGCCTTTTTTTTTATATGAATAGGAAGGCAAACGAGCAAGTTTAGTGGGTCACCTGATGGTAAGTGATCACCACTGCCCATAGACACCCGCAAGCCCGGAGGGATTGCAGATGCGTTGCCAACCTAGAGGACTAAGATGCAATGCCTCTTGTGCCCGTAATTTCCCCGGCTGTCTTACTCTCCACACCGGAACACAGCAGTGCAAGCACTGCTACTTAGCGGCAGGATTAGCGAGTAAGATGGTGGTAGCGATCCGGCGGACCTTGCACAAGGCCCTACCACCCGCAAAACCCGCCTTTAGTTTAGCGTAAGTTTTTGACACAATAAGTATCCCCATGGCTTACTTTACTTAGGCCATAGCTTTACTTTTCGGATTTTTCTATGTGTTCTAATTTTCACTGACATTTAGAAATTTAATTTCTAACGGTAAAACCGAAAAAGCAAAACAAAAAAATCAAGAAATAAAATTTCTTGATTCATTTGTACCTATCATTTGAAAAACAGCGCCTTCTCTCGTCCCTGGTGAGCAGTGGATGTTCCATGGGAGTTTGTAATTGTGTCGTACAGACGCATCATTCAAACAGATGACGCTTAGCGACAAAAATTCGCATCGTAACAAAAGGTCACGTGACAGTTAGTAACAGGTAGAAAAATTCGGAGACTACCCACCTGCTATGGGTGGTGTAGGGGTATAGCACGCGTCACGGAATGACGAGGATCCGGGTTCGATTCCCGGCCATAGCTTTACTTTTCGGATTTTTCTGTGTTCTAATTTTCACTGACATTTAGAAATTCAATAAGTATCTGTCAAAAATTGCATTTTTAAATACAAGCTTTTTTTGCTGACTGTTTTTTTTTTTTTTTTTATGTGAATAGGAAGGCAAACGAGCAAGTGGGTCACCTGATGGTAAGTGATCACCACTGCCCATAGACACCCGCAACCCCGAGGGGATTGCAGATGCGTTGCCAACCTAGAGGATTAAGATGAAATGCCTCTTGTGCCCGTAATTTCCCCGGCTGTCTTACTCTCCGCACCGGAACACAGCAGTGCAAGCACTGCTACTTAGCGGCAGGATTAGTGAGTAAGATGGTGGTAGCGATCCGGACGGACCGTGCACAAGGCCCTACCACCCGCAAAACGCTGTACATGCATTGTCATCCGTCTTACATTGTGTGTACCAAATTTCAAGTCGGACCAACCTTTGAAGAGTTTCCTCCTGCGGAGACGATCCTGGCTAGGTCACCAGAACTCCACTGCCAGGTTGTTGTATTGTCATCCGACTTACATACTTATGCAAAGTTTCGGCTCAATCTGTTAAGATATCTGCTTTAAAATTGCAGTTGCAAGGTTCCACCCGGACAAACAGACATTACGTTGCAAGTTAAATAAAAAAAAGCTAGTAACTTGTAAAAACAGTCTAACGCGTTTGCGTTAACGCTTCAGTATAATTATAGTACTAGCTGTTGCACGCGACTTCATCTGCAAAGTATTCATTTATCGCTATCCCGCGGGAACTTCGCATTTTTCCGGAATAAAAAGTAGCATGTGTATTATTTAGTTATTCCAGACTATATATATTTATGCCAAATATCATTCAGATCTATTCAGCCGTTCCGGCGTGAAAGAGTAACAGTAGCAAATGTAGGCACTCACAAACTTTTGCATGTATAATATTATTAGGGTAGGATGGGCAAATTGGCATTGCCTTCTAGCGGCTCGTGTCGGCAATAAACTATTCTCATTGTATCTAGTGATTAACGCAACTAGATCTAGTCCGTTTTATATTTCTTAAGTCGCTATACCATTATGTTTGAGAGTGAGAGAGAGAGAGAGAAACATTTATTTACACACATCGATACAGTAAATATTACAGTATGAAGAAATACAATATACTTAAGAATAGTACCTACCGATATGGTGTAAAGACGCAACGCTGTTTTTCATGTTTCTACTCACGCCAGACTCACTTTGCTATTCTTAGCGACAAAGATCTTGCAAATCTCAAGATGAGCTCGGAATTAGGTCGCAGGTCACAGCATTAATGTTATTAGCAAACTAATGTTTGTTTGTTGAGTTCTGCCGAGAGGTCATGTCCCTGATGAAATAAACAGTTCAAATCTCGATGCACAATACGATTGTACAGTCGCTCATGGCGAATAATGGGGTGTTATATTCTAAAATTGTTTAGCCGAAAATGTTTGGTATAATATTCAATGGTACACTTATTTTTTAGCATAAAGATTTCTTTGTATAATATTTTTTGTCCTAAAATTGTTTCCTATTTTTTTATGACTAAAAGGCTAAAAGTATTATGGTATTGATTGGTATAGTGATTCTTTAGTCTAACACAAAACCTAAAACCCATATGCTGAATAATATACTAAACAATTTTAGGTCAAACATGTTTCAGGACAAAAAAATATGTATGTAAAAAAATATTTTGCGAAAGAATAAGTATACCATTAAATATTATACCAAAAATTTTCGGCCAAACAATTTTAATCAAAGCGAAGGGCACCCACCTAGAGCAGGAGAAACTAGTCGAAAATGTAATTTGAGCCGCAGTTTAGCAGCAAGACACAATTACCACTTTCGAATGAGAATTTAGAGTTTTGCATTGTAAAAAAAGTGCGTGAAGATTCTTATTACAAGCTTTATATTAACTTGCAACGTATGTATGTATGTTAGTCCGGGTGGAATCTTGCGACTCAATTTTGAAGCAGATATCTTCAACCGATCGAGCTGAAATTTTGCATATTTCTGTAAGTCAGATGACATTATATAATCTGATAGTAGAATTCTGGTGGGCCAGCCAGGACCGTCTCCGCAGGAGGGAACTCATCAACGGTTGGTCCGATTGACTTGAAATTTAGTACACATATATAGGACGGATTATAATGCAAGTACAGTCAGCAAAGTTACAGGCAGCAAAAAAGCTTGTATCTAAAATGCAATTTTTAGGTTAGGTTATTATTTTTAATCACAAGTATTGTTGTCGAATATTTGAAATCTCCTTGATCGCTGATCTATAACTTCAAAGTGAACTTGAAAGCCATGGTAGCCTAGTGGTTTGACCTGTGGCCTCTCAAGCAGAGTGTCGTGGGTTCAAATCCCGGGCGCGCACCTCTGAGTTTTTCGGAATTTATGTGCAAAAATTACATTTGAAATTTGCCATGAGCTTTTCGGTGAAGGAAAACATCGTGAGGAAACCTTGCACACATCTGCGAAGAAATTCAATGGTGTGTGTTAAGTTCCCAACCCGCACTGGGCGCGCGTGGGAACTATAGCCCAAACCCTCCAATACACGGAGGAGGCCTATGCCATGAGGCACGCCAAATTACGCGACAATTTAATAATAAAAAGAAACAACAACAACAACAAAAAATGAAGTAGCGAATTCGGAATAAAAAGGCTATAAAAAAAAAAACTTCAAAGTTCTTGTCGCGCCTTTCCGCGCGCACTATGGTCGTTAACACGAGAGTAGGGACGTCGTACTAACTTCCAATTTCCAATGTTGGTGTCTCCATTGCTACCTGCTATCCTTTAACCTAGATACAGTTACCATTCAGTTGGGGGGATCAACTTTTTCTTGCCACCCGTTGCTATGGTTACTCTCGCTCACACTTTAAAACATAAGTTTACAGGTTTAATGCCAAACATGTATTTTTGCGGGGAATTTAAGCCTCTACCATAATTGGTCTCCTACTAAGCATGTTTAATGAGACACAACAAACTGTACTACTTTTGTCCCCTTGCTGATGAGACAGAATAACAGCAAGAAATAGTTGATCCACCCGCCAAAATCTACAAACCCAGTGTTATTAATCTGGTCTAATCCCATTATAAGTTGTTTAAGGACGTCTGGAAGACTTCTTACCACCGTGACTTCTTTATAACCATCTGTTTACTTTAAAACTTCAAGATCGCGTTTGAAATAATGTTTGTCTAATTTTCAATACAACATCAACGTGGTTAAAAGATAATTACATCACTGCTCATTACAAAACAAAGACTTCACCGCATCTGTCTGTGTGTTGACGATAAACTCGAAAACTACTGGACGGATTTTCATGCGGTTTTGCGCCAATAAATAGAGTGATTTAAAGGGAAACTCTTTTTTTACAACGCTGATGATCTATTTTTCATGCCTATGTTTTTTTTTGTTTTACCTTGTTTATTTTCTATAAAATTGTGTATATTATCTTATATTTGTGTGTCTTGCAAAAAGGAATAAATGTCTTCTTTCTTTCTTTCTTTCTTTTTATGTAGGTATACTACATAGACCTGGAGGCCCGGGCTCGCACCTCTGAGTTTTTCGGAATTTATGGGCGATATTATATTTGAAATTTATCATGAGCTTTTCGGTGAAGAAAAACATCGTGAGGACACATCTGCGAAGCCATTCAATGGTGTGTGTGAAGTTCCCAATTCGCGCTGGGCCCGCGTGGGAACTACAGTCCCAGCCCTCTTAATCTGAGAGGAGGCCTGTGCCCAGCAGTGGGACATATAGGCTGAAGATAATGATGACTATTAAGGCTTTCAAAACCGTAACGTATATTTTTATTCTACGATATTTTTGTATATTTTCCGCGTGGCGTTTTTTATTCAGAACCCATTGTAATTTCCGTGAATATTACCGATGTCCTTTCATAAGTACTGCGATTGACAGAACTGTAATGAGGGCAACACTTACGATCAGAGTAGCCAGGGGGCTACTCCGAAATTCCAAGTATTCTCGAAGTTCATATAATGCCGTCCTCTCACACTTGAATTAATGACTATTAGCGTGAACGGAATAGCACGAATTTTGAGGTATAAGAGCTGTTGCGATCACTTAACATAGAACACGATAACGATTCAAGTCGAAACGAGAAAAAAGGTTTCATCACAATTTTAATTCGATCCGACCCTTTTCATATTATTATTAAGTCAATGCTGGGAAAAGAAAAACTAAACAAAAATCAAAGTAACTAAATTTTCGGCAAGTAAACTCTGTAGGCTTCTGCTAACTTTTTTTTTACCCGCACGTTTTGTGCACTTTGGCCCGGGGTAAAAACGGGTAAAAAGAAATACGGTAAGAACGGAATTTAGGAAACAGTTCGTAAAAAATCAGTTGTTGAAAGAAAATATATGGGTTGCATAGGAAAAATATAAAAATATAAATAAATGCATAATTAAAACAAAAATTTTAAATCATTACATAGGTACAATAAAATCTGCTATAATAAGCTTATCCTATCCTTTTAATATTATAAACGCGAAAGTTTGTGAGCATGGATGTATGGATGTTTGTTACTCTTTCACGCCAGAACGGCTGGACAGATCTGGATGAAATTTGGAACATAGATAGATTATAGTCTGGAATAACACATAGGCTACTTTTATCCCGGAAAATTGCGTAATTCCTGCGGGATAGCGATAAACGAATTCTATGCAGACGAAGTTGCGGGTATACTAGTAAGTTTATAAATAGACGGGTCTGAAAGTAAACAGGATGTAGATGATGGTTAAGGAACTTGATGGGATAATAATAAACTAGATATTCATTTAAAGAGTCAGAGAACACAAGTGCAGTGATAGATATACACGTATCAGCTCAAAGAGCTGCTAGTGTATTATTTTAAATAATAATAATAATAATATTTTGTATTAATATTGTTTTATTACTTTTTATATGAATATTGTAAAAACCTAACTTGAGATAAAAATAAATATACAATAATAATAATAATAATAATAATAATATGAGCGCTGTAATAAAAGCCGATCGGTCGCGGAGAGGACAAGCCACAAGGATGTGATTTCAATCTGCCTCTTCATAACCGCATTTACAACCGGGGGTATTAATGATGTTGAGCCTAGCAACGTGAGCTGGGGTTAACTTAGCAATCGCTTGTCCTTATCGGTCACTTTGACTTTAACCTTTCATAGATAAGGACAAACGATCGCTAAGTTAGCAAAAGCCTATAGAGCGTATAATAAGGGGGTGTGACTTTAGGGCCACTGGCGGCAAAAATTAAGCAAGTATAGTTTAAGCTGGTAAACTTCTTCTTCCTTTTTTTAATATGGTCCCATCGATCGATGCGATGATTTCGCCAATGTCAAAGTAATAAATACAGTATTCAAAAATCTTGTGACAAAAATGTCGGAAACGTTATACGGTAGAACACGGTCAAAAGACCCCTCCCCCCCTCTGTCGGGCTCTTAGCCAACGGATAACGATATCCCTCAGAATCTGCCAGGAAATCATTGACCGATGCCCAGTGTGCACCGGACCAAGCACTGCTCTTCCCCTCGGACGGATCCGAAAATGAACCGCAGCTCTTGACCACACGAGGAGGTAACCCGACTCGCACCCCCTGGTAAATTTTGTTTATGTTTGACTGTTCCACACAATGACAGTCAATTTGACACTCCAAAACCGAGCATAAAACTAAAAGCAGGTTTTTTGCAGCAAGACACACTGCAAGTAGTCAATAGTTTTTTCCATCATTTTATTGTCTTGGGTCAAATACGAAATTTTACCATTACATAGTAGGTACTTACGGCAAGCAGCTGCTTTGACAAGGCTAGAAAACCGTATATGTTAGGGATCGACTTGGCAATATTGCCCGAGTGCCCTCAATATCTCACGAGGAGCTCACGTGGCCCTAGTTGAAAGTATGCACTTGACGTCGATAACATTGGCGCTGCCGTAAATAATCGACTTCTCGTAAACTAGACGGAAAATCTACGGCTTTATCATTGTTGTATCAACCGTCTCTCTCACTCTCATATAATGAGTATTAATGTGAGCGGAACGGCACGAAACCAACTTTGAATATTGGAGTATAATGCTAGGACTACATTGCACACCAAGATAGTGTGGATCAGGGATGTTACGGAGCTTCGACTCCGGTTCCGTTAAGTCGGAACTTCCGATTATTATTACACCTTCGGTTCCGACTTCGGCTCCGACTCTTTTAAATCGAAGGTTTTAATCGGAGGTCGAAGCATAACATAGCGGCGGCGGCGGCCTGTGTCGACTGTTATGAACAGGTTCATACATGTCGCGCGGGGAATCCCCCCGACTCCCACTACGTGCACTCTATCGTCAATTATCCGACCCTGCCTCCGACTCCGACTCCGACTCCGATTCCGACTCCGATAAAGCAAATTTAAAAACTCCGACTCCACCTTCGGTTCCGATAAAACTACCTCCGTTACATCCCTGGTGTGGATACACTAATGGTGCTGGTAGGACCTAGGGAGAGGTTCGTCCGAATCGCTACTACTCGCTAATACTGCCGCAGTGCTCGCGCTGCTGTGTTCCTGGAGAGGAAGACAGCCGGTGAAGTTAATGGCACATGTGGTATTCTTCTTGGCATTTTAAGCTGACAACGCATTTAAAATCCTCTAACTTTACGGGTGTCCACGGTGGCGGCGTTCACTTACCATCCATGGCATGGTTGGACCTAGTTAGAGGTCTGTCCGAATCGCTACCACGATCAACGAGTAAAATATAACTCGCTATTGTTGCAGCATGATCGGGCTCCTTTGACCCAGCGTGGAGAGCAAGACTGCCGTTGAAAATTACTAACATATCCATTCTGTCTTAGCATTTTAGGCTGACAACGCATCTGCAATCATCTAGTGTTTCTTACACTACTCTTGGCGGCAGAACCGGAGCAAGGTTGTAGCGACCGTGCACAAGAGCGTACCATCCGTAAAACTCACTTCTATACTAGCAGATACAGGGTATCGCAAGAGAGATACATACCTTAGACCAAGAGTAGCACGCTGTAAGAGGCTAACTAAGCACATAAAAATATTTTCATAACTTTTGAGCCGGGTACTCATCTGGGAGCTGTAACCGCAACTATTGCACGTTATTATATTATATTTATATTATATTATTATTATTATTATTAACTAAAAACACCAGTGAGGAGTGGAATGCCACGTACACACTAGGGTTTTTGTCATGAGTAACCTGCTTTATAGATCATCATCATCATCATCTCGGCCATTACAAGTCCACTGCTGGACATAGGCCTCTCCTTTAGATCTCCAATAAGACCGGTTGGAAGCGGCTTGCATCCAGCGCGATCCTCCGATCTTAATGAGGTCATCGGTCCACCTTGTGGGTGGACGTCCCACGCTTCGCTTGCCGGTACGTGGTCTCCACTCGAGGACCTTTCGACCCCATCGGTCATCCGTCCTCCGTGCTATGTGCCCTGCCCACTGCCATTTCAACTTGCTAATCCGCTGGGCTATATCGGTTACCTTGGCTTTATAAATACACGACAGCTTTCGTTTTTCTTCGATATATTTTTGAACCTATACTCTAGATCGATAGATAGATTCATGGGTGTGATGGACCCCGAATTGAGGTCACTCCGTCTGCCCGGTGACCTAACGTTGGATAAAAGTCAATACGTTTCTGGAATAAATATCGCCACCGAGAACCCGAGGCATTCCAGGCAATATTTTTTTATTAATTTTTTGTAAGGATTCGATGTATAAACGAAGTATAAGCGCGTGCCCCTATAAGCTAGCTTTGGATCTAGATTATAAGTTTTCAAGATTCTGTAGTCTTCCATGCTGAAAAAAACATAGAATGTACCAGTTGCTTCTCTTCCCGCGCAATAGTAAAAGCCCATCGAGGGAATCCGCGAAAATCATATTACAGGCCTTGCTTCTAGCAACCCATTACAATTTCATTCCCCTTTCCAAATATACGCCCACAATCATGCTAAACGGGGCCTTTAGGTTTTGTCACCTTAGGTTTTGTCTACCCCGTAAGGCATAAATACGTGATTTACGTATGTATATCCTGTAATCTGGAGTGGAGGAAAATTTAAGCGGCGTATGCCCAACGATGGCCGCTAATGCGCTGAAGAAGAAGTTCTTATTTACTTTATAAAAAAACTTTTATAATAAAATGTAAACACATTTAAAAAAGTCTGTATTCAGAAATGGAGTATAGTACAAATCCAGGAAGGTCAAATACCGGGATCAGGTCCCAAATTATAATCATACGAGTTTCCCCGATACATATCAATTACACAAAATGCCAGTGAGGTAATCCGGCTAATTCGAGCGACTCGAACACACTCAGCCCAACGAATTTATTTTAACGGCAAATCCTTTACGAATAAAAACGCCGAAAGAATCAAAATGAATTGATTAAATTGTGAAACGAATTCCTGTTTTGATGTACGCAATGTGAACTCGAGCTTTGCCTTATCTTATACACGCTATATCTTACACCATGACGTCTTAATGCGATTCAATTCCGATTCAGTTTAGGTTCGCTCGCTGTCAGATGCATATTAAAATAGCCTTCCGTCCGCAGCTTCGCCCGCGGTAAATTAATTTTCCCGTAGGAAAAGGTATTTTCCCTCGGTAAAGAGTAGCCTATGTCACTCAGTGATAATGTAGCTTTCTAACGGCAAAAGAATTTTTGAAATCTGTCCAGTAGTTTCGGAGCCTATTCAATGCAAACAAACAAACAAACAATCAAATTTTTCCTCTTTATAATATTAGTATAGATGACAGCTAAAACCTGAACTGAGTCCCAGGGGCCTTACCATGGCGTCTTAATACACACATACGTATATCACGTCTTTATCCCTTACGGGGTAGACAGAGTCTAAGGCAACAAAACCTTAAGGCCACGTTTAGCATGATTAAGGGCGGGTAGAAAGGGAAATCAAAATAGTGATGGGTTGCTAGCCGCATCGCCTATAACATGATTCCTAAGACTTTCGCCCATTCCCTCGATGGGCTTTTACCATCTGCGCGGGTAGAGAAGCAACTGGTAAATTCTGTTTTTCTTTACTCCCAGACCAGCATGGAAGCAACCGAACCAAAGCTGGATTGATCGCTGCCAGATCCATACTAGAAGTGTGAAAAATGATAGATAAAGAATCGAAATTGAGTAGCATTACACCGTCATGATAGAGTGAAATAAACTGAATCGCGTACCACTGTTGAATGCGGTGATCGGATTAGTGTAATCGCTCCTTTATTGACAGACCAACTAGACCTTAGCAAAACTTTTACGTTACGTAAATTTACTTTGATAGTATAATCTAAAGAAAACACCTTTCACTTCAGTGAAGCGTGCGAAATTGTTTTATCACGTAACTCGCTCCAAATATGGCGTATTTCCAATGAGGATCAATTTACGTAACCTTGCAGACACTCGGTACCTATGTACTCGTCAGATAGAGTCGCTAATGTTTGTCGAGAAAAAATTGCAAAAACTATTTTGTAGGTACAGCTTTACTATTTAGAATGGTATCTACTATTTGTAATTGTGTCGTACAAACACATCATTCAAACAGATGACGTTTAGCGACAAAAAAAATCGCATAGTAACAAGGTCACGTGACAGCTAGTAACAGATGGAAAAATTCGAAGGCTTACCCACCTGCTATGGTTGGTGTAGGGGCACGCGTCACGGAATGGCGAGGATCCGGGTTCGATTCCCGGCCATAGCTTTACTTTTCGGATTTCAGGATGTGTTCTAATTTTCAGTGTCGCTTAGAAATTTTATTTAGAATATTATAGATTCTCTTTGCACTTCAAATTAATTACTACAATGATTCTATGCTTTGTGCCACAGATAAATAACGAAATAGAGTGGTAATACTGGCTTTCCAATTCTACAACACGTTAGTGAGACGAGATGAGAATTTGTCACACCCTAAAATTTAATAATAAAGCTTTCCGAACTTGTCGTAGCAGGCGAAAGTATTTTTCAGTAAGTAATATATAATACTAACCTACCTGTTAAAGTATACTGTTAAAGTTTTTTATAAAATAAACCATTTTATTTATAAACGAGTTAATTTGTTCGATTATTTAATTATTATAGAACCCAAATAAACGTTTGTTTCTTTTTAAGGGAAATTCAGGGTGCCAACCTTAATACTCTTATTAAGTGTAGCTAGCTGCTTTAAAACAGGCCTTACTAGCTGAGATAGCGCTAACTAAATGAAAAGCGTTTCAATTTTACAAAAATTAAATCGACAACCCTAACGCTCTATTGGAGCGTAGGTATTTATTTCAAAAACTAAGCCTAGTTTCCATACTGCTCTATTTATTTACTGTGCCTATATTGCACAGGTGCTGCGAAGAGGGCACCCTAAGCCAGGGTGGTCGTGGGGCGTCGCGGTGACACCGAGTGCCGTAACGCCTCACATACGACCGAATAGGGAATCCGTGTGGTTTTTAGTGGGTACGCCTTTTTTTTTTTTTTTAACGGAGTGAAAACTCTTTACGAGTACCACCGGGTCCGGGGAGGCCCGGGTGGTTATGTGGGACTCTCTCCCCCGATAAGGGGGGAGCATACCTACTAAAAACACTCCGGCAAAGGCCGCTTGCCAGGTTTGGGAAGGCGCCGTGGGATCCCGGAGATTCCAGCCGACGGCGCCCCCCGGCTGCCCCGGCTTTCACCAGGGCCACCCGCATCAAGGAAGAGGGAGTCGCGGCACTTCGACCCCCCGTCCCAGACGTAAAGGACCGTGCAATGCATGCGAGCAAGAGATCCCCGTCTCCCGCCCGCCGGTCCCACTAGGGGTTCAGGCGGGCAGCGAACAGCCGCCGAATAGTGGGTACGCCTGCCGGCGCGGGAGAGCCCCACAGTGACCCCGTACCGGGCGGACGCACAAGGCCCATTTTTCGCGTCATAAAAAAAAAAGATCATACATGGCAAGTTAAAAAGCCTGTTATAAAATGCAGAGCCTTAATTACCACGACGTCTTAATGCGATTGCCCCTGGTCCACTCTTTTTACGAAAGTTTCAATACAATTACATACATACACATACACAAGTCACGTCTTTATCCCTTACGGGGTAGACAGAGCCTAAGGTAACAGGTACCTACTGGCCACATTTAGCAAGATTGCGGGCGTATAGATGGGAAATGGAATCAAAATAGTGATGGGTTGCTAGCTTCATCGCCTATAACATGATTCCTATGATTTTTGCCCATTCCCTCGATGGGCTTTTACCATCTGCGCGGATAGAGAAGCAACTGGTACATTCTATGTTTTTTCTTTGCTCCCAGACCAGCATGGAAGTAAATACAATTATTATTAATAAAGATATCGTGAGATTCAAACGTGAAATATACGGATCACTCATGTATCTAAATCGAAAATTGATCGGCACGTTTCGCATGAGTCAGTTTATTCCAAAAAGCAATAAATATGGCTGCTGAAAATCTCACCTTTCAACGACGGTAAGGTGACCTGTCTTGAGGTTATCATGAGCTATCCCCGCCCGTGGCCTGTATGTGAGCTTCATAATGAGAAATACTTGAATTCTGGCGAAATTTTGTATACACAGGTTATACACGCCACGCCTTACGATGCCAACGGGATGTAGAAATAAAATGAAGTTATTTTCGATAATTTCACGTGTAAAAGTTACAATAAATCGAAGCCGCTCAAAAAATCAGATGTACCATTTGTAATCAAATTTATCAAGTGTAAGAATTCTAAGCATACATACATACACATACACAAATCACGTCTTTATCCCTTACGGGGTAGACAGAGCCTAAGGTAACAAGACCTACAGGCCACGTTTAGCAAGACACTGAGGGCGTAGAGGTGGAAAGTGGAATCAAAATAGTGATGGGTTGCTAGCCGCATCGCCTATAACATGATTCCTATGATTTTCGCCCATTCCCTCGATGGGATCTAAGCATAGTCTGTAAAATATACTGTATACGTGATTTACAGGTTATGTGCGACTAACTTTGAGACATTGAATAATTTACATTATGTAAAACAAAGTCCGCCGCAGCGTTGTCTGTCTGTTCACGATCAAAAGCAACTGAACGGAATTCCATATGGTTTCCACCTGGATTTTGTGTAAATTGGTTGACATATAACGATAGCTGTTGCAAGTACCGGGAAAGGGAAAGTCAAGCCACTTGGGACACATTTTAATTCTGCGCGGACGAAGTCGCGGGCAAAAGCTAGAACAAAAAAATAAAAAAGTTTTTTGAAGGCGTGAAGCGAAGGTGACATACACAAATCACGTATTTATCCCTTACGAGGTAGACAGAGCCTAAGGTAACAAAACCTTAAGGCCACGTTTGGCATGATTAAGGCCGTATAAGTGGAAAGGGAAATCAAAATAATGATGGGTTGCTAACCACATCGCCTATAACATGATTCCTAAGACTTTCGCGCATTCCCTCGATGAGCTTTTACCATCTGCGCGGGAAGAGAAGCAACTGGTAAATTCTATGTTTTTTCTTTACTCCCAGACCAGCATGGAAGGTGACATTGTACAAATACCTAAACCTGTCGCTTCACACTCACCTTGTTATAAACAAGCAAAGAACGTCTGACGCCTACTCAAAAAAAAATCAGATTACCTTCTTTCGTAATTTCTTACGCCCGCGGCTTGCCTGTAGCTTACTTATTGTTTTGTTTTAATTTTTTCTTAAAAAATAATTTTTTATGACCTCTATTACGAACAGCGATCGAGTAATCAGCCTACAGTATGCTTAGTGTAGGTTTCGGTCACAAAATACGTCCCGAACGCGTTTGTGTTAAAATGTCAAATACTAGTACTATTATAGTTTTTCCATGCTGGTCTGGGAGCAAAGGAAAAACATAGAATGTACCAGTTGCTTCTCGTCCCGCGCAGATGGTAAAAGCCCATCGAGGGAATGGGCGTAATTCTTAGGAATTATGTTATAGGCGATGCGGCTAGCAACCATCACTATTTTGATTCCTTTTTCCACCTATACGTCCACAATCTTGCTAGACGTGGCCTGTAGGTCTTGTTACCTTAGGTTCTGTCTACCCCGTAAGGGATAAAGACGTGATTTGTGTATATGTGTGTGTGTGTGTCAAATACTATGAGATCAAGGTATGTTGCCGTTTCGATCCGCAAGTGGCGCTGCCAATTTTTCCATAGTAGTGAGACATTTACGTGAACGCGTTCGAGACGTTTTTATATGCGAAAACTTAAACTAGAGGCTCAGACATATTCGCTGCCACGCATTAATGCGCGGTTGCTCGTAACCGAGAGCAAAATTTTTCCACTTTGTAGGGAAAACTGGTTGAGAACAGGGCCGTCTTAAGATGGATATTTCTCTGAAATAAATTACTATTATTATTATTATTATTATTATTAAACTAGGCTGGGGCCCTTTTGGAAAGTAAAAAAAGCGAACTATAACAACAAAATGTTTTGAGAAATGTGTGAGAGAAATTGTCGGTCCTTCGGGGCCCTCTGAGAATGGGGGCCCTGAGCACGGGCCCCAAGTGCCCTTATGGTGAAGACGGTATTGGTTGAGAACAGAGAACCTGACTGTCGGGTTCTTGGGCCTAATATAATATTCAGTAAACAGCAATTTCATTAATTTACAGAAACATTACTTCATTGATTTTTATTTATTTGAACAAAAGATCTCTTGGGAACAGGCTGTCTAAACGTGGCCTTTAGGTCTTGTTAGCTTAGGCTCTGTCTACCCCGTAAGGGATAAAGACGTGATTTATGTATGTATGCATCAATGCATGTAACTCTTGAGAACTCTCGGGATTACTATAAAATCAATGATCAAAAGAATAAAAGGAAACATGTTGTAGCACATACGTATTAATTACGTCTTTATCTGTTACGGGGTAGAAGAGCCTAGTGTAAAAGGATCTAAAGGCCACGTTTATCGTGATATTGGGCGTATAGATGGAAAGGGGAATAAAAATAATGATGGGTTGCTAGCCGCATCGCCTAAAACATGATTCCTCAGATTTTCGTCCATTCTCTCGACTTGTAATACAGAATGTTATTTTTGTTAAGTAAGTAGAAATATTGCTCAACGAAAGCTTCTTTACCAAATATAGAAAATAAATCCACCGTTCAGAACTCCATATTTTAATCCACGTTCTTATTACTGAGGATTATTATACCGATCAGTTCACATTAAATATCTATGTTAAAAATACTTTGTTTACAATTTTCTTTGAATATTTATTTATTGCTTACTATGGACGTCCGTCCTTCGGTCACTGGGCCTGTATCTCTTAAACCTTAATAGGTAAACAGGGGGCGTTAAAGTATTACGTAAGCGCTTGAGGGGGGCGGGGGGTCTTTGCTTTGCTTATTTTTGATGACATGGTGGGTGGGGGGGTCGATATGGTGATTACGTCAGCAGTTTCGGTTCGAACTGCTGCTCACGAATCAATAAAAAACAGAATCCATTAAAAGGAAAATGCATATGAGGTACCAATGATTACGTAAGCATGGGACGGTAAGAGGTTTGCTTACTTTTGTTGACTTGGGGAAGGGGGGGGTGGGGTAAATAATTGTAAAAAATCTGCTTACGTAATACTTGAATGGCCCCACATGACAATTTATAGAGAGCGAATGTCCATGGCTGCTATAACAACAAATAATAAAAAAGTTAAAACTGAACCACCGCAACCAGTATCCATAACATTACTTTTTTGAATATTTAGTTTTTGTGTAAAGAATATCAATTAGTCGTAATTTTCAAACGAATTTTCACATCATATCGTTTGCAGTACGACCCGATATTATTTTAATTACTTAGTTATTATAATTATTTAATTAATTCAACGTCGGCACTCGTTGGATAAATGTCAGTTCGTAGTATTCCCTGCGTTTGACGGCTCAATATCTTCGTTAGAGAACAATTTATGTTTAGTTTTGTCTCGTCTAATTCTGTGAACGTTAATATGATACATAGCAACACTATTGTTACTGTAATCTTAGTATTTGGAATAGTCCTTGCTCCAAGTCATTGGCTTAGACATTTTTTATACTGAGTTGTTGGAAAACTCCAACAATTGTTTTCCTAGCTCGAGGCGTTCGGGAGGAAAAAAACTTTAATCAACCACCAGGATTTACGATTATTTCATAAAAACAATGGGAAATCCAACTGGGGTATTTAAAACGACCACTTCTTCACTAACCGATGAAAAAAACGGAGGAGGTTCTCAATTCGACGATTTTATATATATATATATATATATATATATATATATTTATGACCACGTAAACTTTTTACAGAGTAATCCGATCTTGATAATTTCAATTTTTGGAGGTTTCAATTCCTTAAAAATGGTTGTTTACAGGGAAGAATATACGAGTACATGCCTATATATAATACGATGCGGACACTTTTAGCCGTGCTGTTTTTGTTCCAGTCCACCCTTAAAATCTGGCGCTGATATTTGAAGTATGTAGCCACAAAGCTAGATTAAAGAGCTAAGATCACGTACCACTCTTATCTGTAGGCTTTGTTTTCTCATCCTGATACGACACGATCCCTCGCCTTCCTCTCCATCTTCAAAGCTTCTTTGACGTTGCAACGACAAACAAAAAAATCCGTAACTTCCTGATATTATTCACGAACTGTGCTACCCTGATTTGCATCCTTTTTTACCCGTCCTTGAAAACGGGTGTACAACATGTTGCAAACGAATATGAAAATGATCTTACAAAAAACAAAATAAGGTTTGTTTGTTTTGTAAAAAGACTGCAAAATATAGCAAATAAATAATTTATTATGATAGTCAAAATGCAGCCTTAGTATTTTTATGTCCTACAATACAAAATAACAAAAATATCTCATTATGAAGATTTTTGTACGCGGATTACGTTGGCTTTATTAAATCGCCTAGAGGTAAATTTTCAGAACAAAATTTTTGAAATTCCAATTCAAAATAAAAACTGTGCTTTAAACTCAATAACAAAATATGTAATTGTATTCATCGCAGTTAATTATGTGACAAAAACTTTTAAAATTTTAGTTTCCGAAAAAAAATGAGTAAGCATGGCCGACAGGCATTATATATTTTTTAATAAAGGTTTTAATAAAGGAATCTATATATCACACGCGAATTTTAACTCGGACAATTGAACAGAACTTTGTCTGTAATTGTCGTATTTTATTTCCGTAAAAAGTATTAAAAAAGGATTATTTTTGTTCTATGATATGAAACAGGAAATACAGGGAGGGGTTACTAATTCGTTGAGCTAAGTGACGCCATTTCGAATTTTGAAAATGAAAATTTTACCTCACGTTATATTCCGTTTATGTAACTTTCTAGAAAGTTCCGGGTATTTTAAGTCCATTTAAACGATACGGAAAGAATTACTGGCAGCTGTTTCCACTTGAATCAAACGAAACAAAACAAACACGAAGAAACATTAGATAAGTAGGCTCACAGGTTCTTAAAGTACCGACCGCTAAGAGTATCACACGGAAATTAAGCTATCATTTTCTGAAGTTGTGAAAAATTTGATTCGATGAGTGGTTTTATAGCAATACACAGATTCTCAGCATTTTCTTTCAAAGCCTAGAGTCTAGCTAACGATAGTACGCAAGAGCACGAATACCGACTGTATTGTATGTATGTATGTATGTATAACTCTTTCTTGTTCATAAAACACATTAATTTTACAGGTATATTGTTCTTCCGTGGTAGCGTAGTGGTTTAATCTATGGCCTCTCAAGCTCGTGGTCGTGGGTTCAAATCCCGTGCTCGCACCTGAGTTTTTCGGAATTTATGTGCGATATCTCATTTGAAATTTACCACGAGCTTTCGGTGAAGGAAAACATCGTGAGGAAATTTGCCCACAACTGCGAAGCAATTCAATGGTTTGTGTGAATTTCCCAATCCGCACCGGGCCCTCGTGGGAACTATAGCCCAAGCCCTCTCATTGTGTGAGGCCTGTGCCCAGCAGTGGGACGTATATAGGCTAGATGATGATGATTGTACTCAATACCGACATCTATCATTATAATGTATCGGTACAGTATTCATGGTATAGGCGATGCGGCTATACCATGAATGAACCCATCACTATTTTTTATTCCCCTTTCCACCTATACGCCCACAACCACGCTAAACGTAGCCTTTAAGTTGTATGTATGTATGTAAACTCTTTATTGTGCAAAATAAACAAGACAAAATACAATTGACAAACACTGACAAGTTGTTACCTTAGGCTCTGTCTACCCCGTAAAGGACAAAGACGTGATTTATGTATGTATGTATGTATTTATGGTACAGTATTTGCGCATACACGGAGGAGGCCTATGCCATGAGGCACGCCGAATTACGCGACAATTTAAAAAGAAAAAAAAGAAAAAAACAACAACAACAACAACAACAAAAAATGAAATTGCAGCGAATTCGGAATAAAAAAGGCTACCTATATTATTATTATTATTATTATTATTTGCGCATAATATTATAGGCTACATCACACAGAATTTTAATATTTGCCGCACGATTCCTGTCTCTTTGTTAGCCACACTACTGGCGCTGCGTCCATAGAACTTGATTCCTACCGGCTTGCCTATTTTAAGGCAGTTGGGCACTTTTATTGCACAGGATTAGAGGAAAAGGCTAGTTAAATGCCCTTCGGCTTGCCTTCTGATATACTTGACGCCACGCCACTGCACACTACTAAAGTTTGTATTGGCCGGCGTTTTGTTTCGTCCGTAGCAACGCACTGTTTTGGTGTCCTTTAATAAAGAGCTCGTAGCCAGTCGATCCAATGCAATTAACTCCATTATCGATTTATAATTGAGTCTAGCGCAACGGGGGTTGAATTTATTTCCACTTGCACTAAATACGAGTGCAAGGGTACTGGCGTACTAACTACTCACCGTGTTACCAAGACTGAAACACCCAGCTATATTTGCACTGTTGACACGAACTTTTTAAATATTTTATTGAATCAGTCGTTATTTTGCGGAGGTCCATTTCAATGAACAAAAAAATTACCTTGCTACTCCGCTACTCAAAACGCGGAGCAACAAGTAAATAAGTAAGTAAGTAGCGGAGTAGCAAGGTAAATTTTTTGTTCATTACGAACTTTTTAAATGGTAAGTTTTTTTTTAATGTGTCTGGCTGTCAAGAAAAGAAACTTCGGCCGTTGTACGGTTAGAACATCTAAAAAATAATTAAGAGAAGTGTGAGTCGGGTTACCTCCGCGTGTGGTCAAGAGCTGCGGTTCGTTTTTGGATCCGTCCGAGGGGAAGAGCAGTGCTTGGTCCGGTGCACCCTGAGCATCGGTTAATGATTGACTGTCTTCTGCCGTACAACGATGCCGACTTTTTTGTTCCAAGATTTTTGAATACTGTGTACTTTGATATTGGCGAAATCATCGCATCGACCGATGGGCCATATTAAAAAAGAAGAATTAAGAGAGGTAACTGCGGACATACGATGAATCATAAATCACAATCCTGCCCTGGTAACGTTTTGGACTAACAATATCCTTTAGGATTAGCTTTTGATAACGTTAAACTAAATGATATCTGCCTCGGTTTGATGAAAGTAGCTCGGTTTGATGAAAAGTTCATACAGGTTAATTTAAACTATACAAGTCCTACGTGTAAACCTTCCTCTTGAATCACTCTATATGTTGATGTAAACCACATTAAAATCCTTTCCGTAGTTTAAAAGATATAAGGGTAACTTACAAGACGACGTTCAGCGACTTTGTAAAGTTAAAACACAAACTTTTACATACTAAGTTGATCAAGTGTTTAGGTAATTATGGCTGTCTTTAAATCGATTTCTACGGAAGAGAAAGGGGAAGATAAACTCACAAAATATCCCATTTCAAACAATCTCCATGGATAAGTATCAAGAATGGGGATTGCTAAAATAAGAAAGATACAAGGAATTTCACAGCGACTTGCCTCATTCCGATATATCGAATTTCCGATATAATTGGGGCAATACGCAGGGATTCGGTTTTTGAAGGCATTTCAATCAAAAATGCTGTACAATTTAGGTATTGCTACAAACTATATGCTTAAGTTGTCATTAAAACGGTGAGTTATAGAGGATTCAAACGATTAATTCCTCTTTGTTTTTAAATTTACACCTTTTCAAGGTGCTATTTTTACAAGCGAACAAATGATCATTTCCGTTCCGTCAATTTCTCCATTATCTAATCATCGGAACCTAACTCGATAACAGCGGGACAGAATATATACACAATTACCCCTTCAAGCAAAAGTAACGGATCCGTCCAGCCGTTTTAGAGTAGTCGAGGAACTTACACAAGTTAAATAAAAAGGTTTCCACGAACAGCGAACTTCCTTTTTGAGGTCTGGTAATAAAATAAAGCCAACGGGGGATAACAGACGGCTTATTACCTAACTCGCTCGCAATCGCCATCGTGTTCGTTTTGACAGTTCATGTATGGGCTGACAATCGGCATCGGAATCAGCTAGCTGTCACATTCATACAAGAACTGTCAAAATGAACACGATGGGGATTGCGAGTGAGTTAAGTAATACGCCTACAGATTGAGTAATGAATAACGATTAACAAGATGCTCCCCGTAATTTCAAAGTTACACAATTCTGCTCACAAAGACGGAAACCCTCTCATTATTGAGCAATTGTTACATTATGTATGCTGAATTGTATTAAGTAATGATACTGAGGCTATTTTGTCTACCGCACGGGCGCACACAACCGCTGTTGCCATCTCTTTTTGCCGATTCCCTAACGTTTGACATAATTTCATATGCCATAAAATGTGTTGTTTGCCATAATGAATATTTGCCAGAACCTTTTTTTCTTAAACTGTTGATTGTTCATCGCTTATTATTTGTTTTGTTTTTTGTGTTATATTCTATTTTATTTGTAATTTTTGTATCATGTAATTAAATGAATTAATTTAATTTAGTATTTTTTGACATTGTATTATGGATTTAGTAGTCGCGACACTGCTACGCCTGCTACGCTTATCGCTTCGTTCATTGGCTACGAGCGCCTGCGCCGAGACTCGACACCTGCTGTGCTTTCTTGCTTCTTACACAATTGCTATTAGCTTATTTGTGGCGCTGTTGCAGAGTCAGTATGATGAGCGCAAACCTAAACAACAGTGTGATGACATGTGGTGCCTGCCAGATGAAGCTATTATTGGGTGATGAGTATTTGCAGTGCATGGTTTCAGCGTGCAGTAAACTGTATCATTACGCGTGCAACAATAGGATCCTGTCTGCCGAGGAGAAGGCTTCTTGGGTGTGTCCTGAGTGTGCGTGTATGGCTAAAAAAGGCGGTCGAAACTGTGAGACTCCGGTTGGTACCCCTATTAGTGTCAAGAATGTCACGCAGAGGATCCTCACCGGTAGCGGGTCTAATCCTTCCGCTTTCACCACCCAACACTCGGAGGATGAGTTGCCTGATTCGTCTCATCTTGAAGTTAAGCTGCTTCGCGAGCAGATTAGTGTCCTGAGCGAGCAACTTGCCGACGCTGTGTCTACGATAGGGCGCTACCATTCGACGCTCTTGGAGTGTACCGGAAAGGTTGAGGCATTAAGTGGAAGGCTGGCTGAGCTTGAGCTTGTGGATGTATCCCGTCGTCAGTCGTGCCCCGTGTGTATTTCCCGGGATGCGACCGTAAAGCCTGATAAGACTACTAGATCTGGTGACACACAGAGTCATGGCGATGGCGACCGGCAGGGCAATACGAATTCCTTACATGTGCCTCCAATTGGCGATACGGCGTCTAGCACTTACAGTCACTGTGACCGCAATCCACATACTGAAGATTCAAATAACTCGGCAGAGGGGGAGTGGAAAACGGTTGGTGGTGGTAGGCGTGGGAAGCAGAAACGCCAAATTTCCTTGCGCTGCACTGCGGGTCCTGCGGTTACCACTTTGAAGGCTGTGGAATTTCGGAAACATATTCACTTGTGGAACATGGAGTCAGGTGCCGACGAAGTCCGGGACTATTTGCGGGTTCTCTGCCCAAATGGGACTTGCACTGTAGACGAACTCAAGTCAAAAGGTGGTAATTCTCAAAAAATTGGCACCGCAACCTGTCAATCAGTTTTTGAATAAAAAGTATGCTTGAATCGTATTTTTTTGATAGAGTAAGATTTTTATTTGGTAAATATAAATGTCGTATATTGAGGCCAACTGTCATAATAACATTTTAGCGAACCCAAAATTAATTAAAAATACATAAAGTACCTTATTTACTTTAACTTGTCGTGTCCAAATCGATATCTCTCAACTGATTTGCTCTAAACACCACTTTTACCAGATTTATATAAATGTTCATTTTACAGCCAATGTTATGGACATACTATGGCGTTGTTTAATTGATAAATTACGTTGATTACTCCAACCACTCAGAAAGATATTTAATTTCAAAGTTTGTCCAGCGATATTTTTACTTTATCCTGGTTTCGCCTTGGTGTGCGCCTGGCGTCGTGACATAATCGAGCTACACATAATACTACCCGTTAAAATATTACTCAAGTACCCTGCTAGCCCCCCCAAAGATCAGACTCTGTTAGTCTTAAGTTGTTTTTCTTTAAATTAATATTGAAGTCACAATTCTGGAGTACGGAACAGGTATGTTAACTTTTTTCTGTCTTAGTTACTATGAATTTTTAGTACCAGACTATCTTTGTTTTTTTTTATTTTTGTATAGCTAATTACGTGCCTAATTATGTGTAAAAAATGTGGAAACGTATTTTCCAAAATTTTGGAGTAATTTTATAAAGTATCCAATTTTCACTTTAGCCTGCCTAACTTTAACCTGTAATGATCTGCCAGGTTATAGAGATATTTGACAGGTTGAAGAGAAATTACTAATATTTGCTCATTTTTATTCAACAATAACTTCAAATTGATCTGTACATGTCTCCTACCGTGATCAAAACTAGCTACTTTTTACTACAAAAACTAAAAATTACTACAAAGCGCGAAGCAAACACTGCCGTACCATCCTTTACTGGAACCATTTCACCGCATTTTCAGGCCCCTATTTGAGAACCTCTGGATATGACCAGAACACAGAAATTTTCGTCATCCAGTAAGCTATAATCACATACTTAAAATCCAAAATTTCAAGTCTGTTGGTCTTTTAGTTCCAAAGTTAAGCGAAAGCAAAGTTTCCCATTTATGGCACTCACTCACTCACTCGCTCACTCATGATCATCAAAATAGAACTAGTACTTCCCATAAACTCAGAGAGCTGAAATTTGGTACAGACATACATACATACATACGTACATAAATTACGTCTTTGTCCTTTACGGCCTTTTTTTTTAACGGAGAGGAAATCTTTATGGATGCCCTATAGGCACGGGCATGCCTAGGGTTATGTGGGACTCCCCCCCGAAGGGGTATACCCGAACTAAAAACTCTCCGGCGTTGCCTCAATCGGTGTGACGGGGACGCAGTGGGATGCCACTAGGGTTTCACCACAAACGCCCCCCCGGTGGCCCCGGCTTCCGCCAGGACCGTGCCAAGAAGGGGAGGGCCCGTACGCTGGGCCCGTCTTCCCTTAGACAATGAGAACGATCTCATTGCACGGGCAATGCAGGTAGGTAATGCCCCGTTACCGTTCCCGCTGGCCCCAAGGGATCGGGCGAGCGGTGCAAGCACCGAGTTCGCCCTTTCCCCCCTCGTCTGCGCAAGGAGCGGTTGCAACGAGGTCAATGTGAGTCCGCCCCCCGAACCTCTTGCGAAGTCCTCCCGAGGAATAGTGCCCAACGACGGCCTCGTCGCCGCCGTTGCTTCCTCCTTGGGGCTTGGGGCGCATCCGGGTATGCCTCCCATCAGCTTCCCCTCACCCCGAACCCTCATAAGAGGTACGACATTCCTCCAGGGTGCCACCCCCTTCGGAATCTCGTACCCCTTCCCCTCTATCAGGGCGTGGGGCGCATCCGGGATAGGTGCAATACTGCCGCACTTTTCGCTACCTCCAGGTCGTGGCCCCACACGGCGGGAGGAGTTACTTAGTGGGCAGCTGCAGAGCTAACCCCATCAGCTTCCCCGTACCCTGACCCTCATATGCCCGAAGGCCCCTCAAACCGCCCGAAGGCCCCGCCGAAGCGCCGCCACATCCCAAGTACCCTCTGCTATGCCCCTAAAGGCCAGAGGGATACTGGGAGCAGCACTCAGGGTACCTAAGCACCCGCCGCAAGTCGGCCACATGACTTGCGACAGGTGGGTGCCATCCCTCGAACCCCCCCCCCCCCCCCTGGTGTTTGGTTCGCGGGGACCCTTGCGGGCCTTCCCTTATCCACCACCCAGGGACGCGCCACGTTGGAGTACACCTCTCCACCCACACCTAAGCAGGTCCGTGGGGTAGACAGAGCCAAAGATGATAAGACCTAAAGACCACGTTTAGCATGATTTGGTACAGAGTTAGGGTTTAATGGCCACATAAAGGGAAAACTATAAAAACTAGGATAATCGTAGAACTGGAGTACCTGGTGACCCTGATTAGAAAACACAAGAGCAACCAAACTATTAGAGATCGACGTACCGCCTATACAAAAAATATTCAACTTGGTGGGCCGCTTCATTTGATGTTTGGAAAAAACTACACCTCAAAAGAAAAAAAAATGTGTCAAATAAGAAAATCTAATAAAATAAATCAATATGCCCACGTTTCTACAAAAAGAAGTGAAATCCCACCAAAAACATTCTGTAAAAAACTAGCCAAGTCTCGATGGAGCTGCTTGTTTATCTCTAAAAAGTAATGAAATCTAGACAAAGTCGTGCCAAGTCTAAGGCTCCTTACTGCGATTTCTTTATTATTATAGTTAATGTTGTGTGACTTGGCCGTTGAAGGGTACACAAGGGTACAAAACCAGGTGCTCCATGACACCATTGCACCAATCTGTCGCAAGAACCGCTATACCCATTGACGATGGAAAATTGCCCAACAAGTTCTGAAGCTTCTTCGCCAAGCTCTTGTGGAAGTGGGTCTCCTCGAACTCGGCAAATAATCCGTAAATTAAGGTACAAAAAAGACAGAGATAAGAGTCCTTAAGGAATCAATTTGCTATTATTTATTTTGTTCTTATTTGTAACCTGTGTCTATTTACCCTGTCGTGATTTTCACTTTAACCTGCCTGCTTTAACTTTACCCTGTATCATTAATATTTCATTATCCTGTAACTTCGTAACGGTTTCGAATATTCCGTTCCCTCTTACAATTTTGAAATTGTAGATTTTTTTGTAAAATTATTGTAAAAAAAAAACTCGAAATTTGAAAACTTTTTGAAAAATATTAACTTTACCCTGCCGGTGCCACTTTTTTGAGAATGACTCGCTACAAATCTTTTAAATTGGGGGTACCTGCGATTTACTTCGATAAGTGTTTGTCCGTGGATGTCTGGCCCGAAAATGCACGAGTGAAGATGTGGCTTTTTCGAAGACAAAGTGCCAAACAGAACCAAACCCAATAAACCCACACTTGGTGTACCCTCTGACCGCGTTGTTGGCCCATTCTTCAGCATAGCCTACCAAAATGTTAGAGGCCTGAATACGAAAATCAAGCACTTCAGATTGCAGCTGGCTTCCCTCGAGTGCGATATTGTTGCTGTTACTGAGTCTTGGTTGACTGAGTCAGTCGAGGATGCAGAACTATTGTGTTGTGGCTGGAATATGGTACGTCGGGATCGCGCCACCCGCCGCCTTGGAGGAGGAGTGCTGCTCGCTGCGCGGCCCAGTGTCGCGCTGCGACGGCGAAGGGAGCTGGAGACCGCTGACGGGGAGGACCTGTGGGCATCCTTCACGGTGGGAGGGACCATAATTCACTTGTGCGTTGTTTACATTCCTCCTAATGTTTCCGATGATGTGTACATGCGTTTCTTCAACAAAGTGGAATCCATTATAGACTCTCTCAAAGGTCTTGTTGTAATTGTGGGTGACCTAAATCTAAACCCGAAGTACATGTCTGTTAGTATTTTAAGCTATTATTGTTATTTTACCAATGTTTGTGATTTGAGTGAGATGAATGGTGTGTTGAATAAGTTTGGAGGAGTGCTTGACGTAGTGCTGGTGCGGGGATGCAAACGTTCTGTGGTGGTGTCTGAGGTTGAAGATGATGGATTGGTTCCGCATCGCGATGCCTACCATCCCCCTCTTGAAATAATAGTGCCACTTCATGATACCCCATGTACTCAGTCGAGAACGAATCCAAGCAACGTTGACTCTGATCTCGATTGGAACTTTCCTAAAGGGGATTATGACTCCCTTCGTGAGTTAATTTCTGGAGTATCGTGGAAGGAAGTTCTCGAGAGCCGTAATGTCAACGTTGCTGTTGAGCTATTTTACCGAACTGTTTATGATATTTTTGATATCTGTGTACCGAAGAAAATTAGGCCTTCAAAATCCAGCCGACGTTACCCAGTCTGGTTTACGGCGGACTTAATAAAAGCTATCGCTCGTAAAGCTGCCCTTCATCGTGAATGGAAACGCACAGGTGACCGTGCAGTGTATGCGCATTTCTCCAGACTAAGGTCTGATATTAAATTGTGGTCATCACAAGCTTACGACGCCTACATTCATCGTATTCAAAGCCAGATTGGTCGGAACCCTCGTGCTTTCTGGCAGCATGTAGATGGTCTAAAGTCGAAGGGTGGTTTTCTGCAGCGGGTGACGTTCGGAGAGGCGGAGTTCGAAGGTGGCGGGGCGGCTCAAGCTTTTGCAGATTTTTTCTCAAGTGTGTTCCTGCCCGATGCACCTCGGCTCTGTCACAAGAAGGTTATCTCTGAAGAGACAGGACGTAATAGCCGTTATGTTCATATTGATGAAATCACAATTAGCGATTTTGATACATGTTTGGGTTATTTAAAACCACAAAGTTCCCCTGGACCAGACAATTTCCCTGCGTTCATCTTAAAGGGCTGTAGAGAATGGCTGAGTTGCCCCTTGCTTCACATTTTTAACTTGGCTCTTTCTACCGGCGTATATCCTGACCGTTGGAAGACCACGCGTGTGAGGCCGATTCCAAAGTCTCACAATGCAGCGAGTGTTGAAGACCACCGTCCTATAGCCATTCTCTCTTCGGTTGCCAAGCTATTCGAAACAATCTTGAATAGGCTTATTTCGGCCCAAATCAAACCCTACCTCAGCGAAGCTCAGCATGGTTTTAGGTCGAGGCGTTCGGTTGAAACCAACCTGCTGACCCTGGTTGACTCCGTTTCTGAGCACTTAGATAGGGGCATTCAGGTTGACGTGTTGTATTTTGACTTCAAGAAAGCCTTTGACCGAGTGGACAATGATGTCCTGCTTAAGAAGTTGTGTGATATCGGCTTCTCACCCTTGCTTCTTAAATTTTTCGCCAGTTACCTACGCGATCGGCAGCAATTTGTGCAACACGGCTGCTTTGTCTCGGAGACTTATCACACCAGATCTGGGGTCAGCCAGGGTTCTATATTGGGCCCGTTACTTTTTGGAGTCATGGTAAACGACTTAGCCGAGGTTCCTAGGTGCGCTAAATGCCTGCTGTATGCCGACGATCTCAAACTTGTCTATGGTGTTCAGCAGGAGTCCGACTGTGCGGCGCTGCAGGAGGACATTGACCGGGTGCTTCAATGGAGTGTTGACAACAAACTTCTCTTCAATACAACAAAATGCTTCGTCATGACTTTTAGCCGTGCTCAGAGTCCCTTTTTTGCCACGTATGTCCTTGGTGCCGAGCCTATAGAGCGCGTGGACTCGGTTAGGGATTTGGGTGTAATTTTTGATCCGCGCCTCAACTTTCATGTACATATGAAGTCACTCGCTGCCAATTGCTACCAGAGGCTGGGTTTTGTGGTACGTAACGCGCGTGATTTTTCTGATCCTGGAGTTATTAAACTGTTATATACTGCTCTGGTAAGGAGTAAGCTGGAAGCGGCGTCCGTGGTCTGGAGCCCGCACGAGTCTACTTACGCCTTACTTCTAGAGAAGATTCAAAAAGCGTTTCTCAGGTTTTTATACAAAAAAATCTGCGGCTACTATCCGTTCTTGTACCCTACTAAATTCCTGCTTGGTGCACTGGGTTTTAACTCTCTCAAGGTAAGGCGTAACAACGCGCTCTTGATTATGGCTTGTGGTGTCCTCCGCGGGGAATCCGACTGTGTCGACCTGGGGGCGCAACTAATCCGCCTGAACGCTCCCCTCCCGTCTAAATTCAATTTAAGGCCACGTCACCGTCATCTCCTGGCGGTGCCTCCTGCTCGCACCGTGGCTCGCAAGCAGTCGCCGCTGGTTCGCGCGCTGCACCATATTAGTGCGCTCCTCGCATCAGCACCAGAGTGTGACTTGTTTGCCGATGACTGGAGAAGTGTGTGCGTTGAATGTCTGCGTTTCTGTGAGGCGATGGATGTACGTGTGTCGTCATGCATTTAATTAATTAAGTAATTAATTAGTTATTATTGTAATTTTTTTATGTGTTTTAGTTTTATCTTTCTTTTCTTGTCTCTCTTACTCAATGCCTTAGTACCTCACTGTTATATTGTGTAAGATATTTTATAAATAAATAAATAAATAAATAAATTATCACTGAGTGACAGGCTACTTTTTACCGCGGGAAAATACCTTTTCCTACGGGAAAATTAATTTATCGCGGGCGAAGCTGCGGACGGAAGGCTATAATCAATATGTCACCTAATTCATAATTGATAAATGTCACTGATTTATTATTGATCATAGGAAGAAAAGTATTCGGCAACTGAGTAGAAACCCTTTAATATAAGCCAAGCTTTAATGTTTCGCTTAAACATTCCCATAAGGTAATTGTTTGATTTCATCACCTAGCTCATTATATATTTTAACTAGATGTTGCCCGCAACTTCATCTGCATAGAATTCGAAAACGAAACGATTTATATGTGTTTTATTGGCAGTAGTGGAAGGAGGGATTGCATGTAAAACATATATATTTCGCACAGGCTTGGTTATCTTGCACGTGAGTAGCGGAGTAGCAAGGTAAATATTTTTTGTTCATTGAAATGGAGTTCCGCAAAATAACGCCTGATTCAATAAAATATATATTTTATATTTTTTTATTTTATGTATTATCTTGCGATCAGTCGGTCGACTATGAGCAGATGTGGTGTGGGAGCCAGCTCCCCAGTGGAAGCTTCTCTATTCGTGGCTGAGTCTTCATGTCAGCTGATCCAGTTCTAGGATTCCTCGCCTCTTAAGGCGTCTTATCCCATCAGGCTCAGCAAGCAGGCCTGCCAGCTGGTTTGAGTGATGTTGCAATCTCCCCTTGTACTTGGCCGAGTAGGATCCTATTTCCTCTTTTACCGTGTTGATGTTAAGGTGGTGGTGGACCTCTGAGTTCTTAATGAACCAGGGTGTGTTGGCAATTTTTTTGAGAATAGAGTCTTCGTATATAAAATAATAAAATATTTAATAATCATTTTGTTTTATGGTGACGTATCTACATTTCGCGGAAGCTTTGAATTTGAGCCGCCAAGGATCAAAGGGCTTGTCGTCAGATAAACGATGACGTGCAGCGGCGGGGGCTAAACGGATTTAATTTGGGCTGAAATGTCTCTACATTATATTGTGATACAAGCGATCCGCTTCGTTTCACTCACCAAGCTTTAGTAACATGTCATATAAGCCTATAAATATAAGCAGCGGATGATTAAGACGCTTCTAACGATGCGTCATTTGTCCTGGTCTGATAAGTAGTTTAGGAGCTATGAGGGAACAGATCTATACTATAGCCTGTCAAAATCATTAACCTTTGGTTTGGTCGTAGACGGGTTAAAAAGGGTACGCGACTCTTAGTAGGGCATTAAGCTTACCATTGTAAGATTAAATGCTCCTACATCACCATGCAATAGACCGCTATAGGACTAAATGAGCTTACAAAATGCATTTGTAGGAGTTATATAGGCCCGAAAAAAATTCTGAACGTCGCTGAAAATTAGAACACATAGAAAAATCCGAAAAGTAAAGCTATGGCCGGGAAAGAAGCAAGCTGCGCGGGAAGAGAAGCAACTGGTAAATTCTATGTTTTTTCTTTACTCCCAAACCAGCACCGGAGAACAACTTCTCAATTACTTTGGAATAATTGACAGCGCCACTTGCGGGTCGATACGTATCGCTTTCTTTATTAACATATTCAATACTATGGTATCTATCTTCTTTACTATGGTATTTGATATGTTAAAGCAAAGGCGGTCGAAACGAATTGTGTGACCAAAAACTTACACTGAGCAAGCATGATTAGTAAGCATATATACTCGTATTATACTGTTTACGTATATCATTATTAGTATCTACAATTACAATTTGGTAAGTAGTGTACCCATCTTATCAATTAACAAATCTATTTAACTTTAGCCAGTCGGTAGCTCATTGTGTATTTGGCTTTGTAAGGGATTCGAAATTTACAACAGATTGTTTGATATTATTATTGTGTTGTTATCGCCCACTTCCTGTTGATACAGGGTAGTTTACTATCACGATTAATTCACCAAGGGTCAGTTTGTATGTTGATCTTGCCAAAAGCTCTTTATGCACAGTAATATCTACTAACCTACCAAGGTTAAGTAACTTCCTGTTACGGGTTCAGTGTCTTATAATTTAAAATGCGAGCTCTATTAACCCTTTGATATAAAATAATATCGAAGTTTTGATTAAACAGCAATGTCAATTTATTTAAAAGATAATCTACTTCATTGAAATTTTTTTGCACACGTTCATATTATATACTCGGAAGCAAAAAAACCGGGTCACGGGTTTGTATGAAAAGTGACCCAGTTTTTTTTGCTCCCGAGTTGAAAATGATGATCAGTCACAAGCCAAGCATCTATACTCAGTGTCTAAAAATCAATCCGGTATACTTAGGCAGGTGATTGAGTTAATGTGGCTGAATACTCCTGTAAATATTTTACATGATTTAAAAAAAAACATTTATTGGCAAAACATAAGCAGATAGAAGTTAAGTTGACAACAGATTCAAGACTAAAGAAGAAAAAAAAAACAAAGAGACAGGGCTATACAATTGTGGTTGACAAAATGTTTTCATTGCTCGACGTTCAAAGAGTACGGCGACCAAAGGATGACTTTATTTTTGGTAAAAGATTACAATGAAAACATTTAAGTGGAGCATTTAATCAAACTAGCTCGATCCCTACAAAAGAATTTGGAACAATTCTAAGACATCTTGTATACGATCATAAAGTAATAAATATATTAAAAGGAGATAATGTCCATCGCGTACTACGTCCTTCTACGTCACTACCGCCACTTCCCGCCACTAGCCTTTATAAGCGGTCGCACTCCCAGGCTCTGCCCTCTTTTCCTCATCGGTCTACGTGGATTAAGGAAATAGCTACTTGTATCGCTGTTTGTCCATACTTGTGCATATTGTGATCAGATTTAGTGTGTTTCTAATTACCTATTTTGATTATTTAATTATTTTATCGGATTAAATTTTAGTAGTTAAGCGCTTAATTTTTGTGGAGATTTAAATAAATAACAAGTCAATCTGTGGTTTATCTTTTAAATTAAATAGAAATCTTGTTTTATCGCTAAAAATATATATTTAGATTTTTATTTTTTTTTCGATTTAAAGAACAGAACATGAATCAATGTAACACAAGAGCTAATGAAAATAAAGAAGCTTTTAAATAGAAGATGGAAGCATAGGTACCTTAAGTCAGACGTCTTTTAGGACTTGATGGCGTTAGGCACGACAGCCCGTGAAGCTTATAAGCATTCTTGGAGTTGAAAATGTTAAAATAGCTGACGAGGAAGCTTCGTATCACGTCTGCTGCGTCAAGGTTTGATGCGACCTTTCCGTGTAGCAGATTATTGTGCTGACGTGTATCGTTTACCGTGAAACTGCATTAGACCTATGTCATGATCAATTTTATGAAGTGCCAATCCACTAATATTTTGTATGGCCCTGTCAACATCCACAATTTATAGTAGCGATTTTAGTGATGGATTATCCGCATCTTCATTCACCTGGGGCCTTACCATGACGTCTTAATGCGATTCTATTCCGAACCGAAGTTTCAATTTCAATTCAATTTTTAAAAATCTAGCTCCATCGATACTGTCGATGATTCTGCCGATGACGAGGTTGAAGAAGACACTACTTGTTTTATTCAGCCGTTGTTCGGTAGCTTCAGCGTGCGGTACTCTGATGAGAAACCGAAGTTGGATCGATCGCTGTCAGATCGATAAGACAAGTGTCAAAAATGACAGCAAAGGCATCGGAATTGAATCGCTTTAAGACGTCATGGGAAGGCCCCTGAATTTTTTGTACAGATAGGCATATAAAAGATAAAAGATAATTTATTCGTAAATGTTTTACAAAATTATAATTAAGAACAAAGTTTCCTTATAAATCTAAGTTAACAATTCATATGCCTGAACTAGGAAATCCTGTGTTTCAGGCTATGCCTAAGAGCTAAGAGCTTCGCGGGTGGTAGGGCCTTGTGCAAGGTCCGTCCGGATCGCTACCACCATCTTACTCGCTAATCCTGCCGCTAAGTAGCAGTGCTTGCACTGCTGTGTTCCGGTGTGGAGAGTAAGACAGCCGGGGAAATTACGGGCACAAGAGGCCATTCATCTTAGTCCTCTAGGTTGGCAACGCATCTGCAATCCCTCCGGGGTTGCGGGTGTCTATGGGCAGTGGTGATCACTTACCATCAGGTGACCCACCTGCTCGTTTGCCTTCCTATTCATATAAAAATAAAAAAAAATAAAAAATAAAAATAAAACAAAATGGCTATTAAATAATTAATCAATCACCAGGGAAAAATAAGTATACCTACATGACAGAAATATAAAGAAATTATTAAATTAAAACTATGACTATTTTCTTATACTCTTAAAAATTAAAATCCAATAAAAAGAAAGGTTACAAAGGTATGCAGCTTATCTCTATGTCTCATGCAACGAATGAGACCTGAAGTGATCCACGGTTTCATGTTATAATTTTTGTTATTCAACTTAATCTTAATTGTATTTTTTCAATTGCACGCTTAATATTTTCTATTAGGTATACCATAGGTACTAAAGTGTGGGTCATGATTGCTTCTAAATGTCAATGGGTGTCTACCAAGCCAGTGTACCATGGAAACATGAGATTTATTTTACCACTTATGTACCCTTTTTCGTGTGTGTAAATATATCCTTTGCAGGCGGATGCTAATATAATTTAACAGAGTCAATATTTTCCATAAGGAGCGAAATTCCGTTTATTTACCTTATATTATATCAGTCTTAAAGTAGCATTCGATGAGGTAACTTTTATGATGTTGACTGTCTATTTAGATTCAAGACATATGAGAATTCTTTACAGAATTGAGTGCGATATTCACAATTGTTTTAAACTTATGTTATAGTCACTAACTGTCTTCCGTACATTAATATTCCTATTGTGTTGTGATTATGTCCAATCTAATTATAGGCTATTTAAAAGTCACTGAAGGAATAGTTATAAAAAAAATGTAGGTAAGTTAAAGTGCAATACAGTCCGTCTGCTCTTAGAACGCTATTATATTTAAGATACAAAAAAATATGCCGTAGCGGAAATATTGTATGTTATTTATTTATTTTGTATTTCCAACATGTGTCTGCGGCGCCGCTGAAATTAGTTATTTGTTTTTTCAAACATTGTCGTAAATGTCATTGTATTCTAAGTAACAGAACACGAAGGGCCCTATTGACGGGCGATTACATTGCAGGCGCGATATTCTTTTAAAAATTCAAAGTCATCGAGACTTTTGAAAAGTGTGTATTTGAATAAAATATTGCCGTTCCCTCCATCAAATTCGTCTGGAAAGAGCACGAAGGAGACATCTCAGGGTATGTCCTTTACTTTTAGCCTCAAGTTATTTCATTTTTCTGATCGCTGCTTCCATTTTCGCCGGTGTAAACCTCTTATTTCCGACAAAGCCTTAAACATTTTAAAGTGTTTGACGATTATACGATCAAGGTTCCGAATTTTATAATACATTTTGGGGGATTGGGGACATTTTGAAAAAAAGGTCAGGTTAAGAGTACCCGAAAACGACGAAGAGTAGAAGAGGTGTGTCAAGATAGTAGCAAGTGGAACAAAGTAGTATGTACCTACTCCTATAGAAAAGAGGCGTGACGGTATTTGTATTTATGTAGGTATGTATTTTATCAAACTATATCTTATAGTTCGCGGTTCGCGTTCGATTATGACAAATAGAATAATTTAAACGCTGCTACCTACACTCAACTGAAAATTCGTGCAGTGAAATCTACACCGCGAGAAACCCACTTTAGTAGTATGTATGTATGTATGTATGTATGTAACTTTATTTGTTACTTATTACTTTATTGCACATAAAAATTAAAAAAAAATTAAAAAAAAAATACAGAAATTCAGATAAAAAAGTACAAAGGCGAACTTATCCCTAAGAAGGGATCTCTTCCAGCTAACCTGCTACTTTAACTACTAACCCACTGCTAACCCACTTTAGTAGTTACGCTTATTGTGTTCAGAACTATAGTCCGACCGCTTAAATGAGTCCTCGCCTGCGCGGGCGCAGAAGCGCAGGGTAGGACGACTAAGGGGACCGAGAGCGGTGCGGGCGGGTAGTGCGGCTACCCGCGCCCCTGTGCCGCGCGGGTGAGGGCTCTTTAAGCGGTCGGTCTATACATGAACATGAGGTTTTAGTTATGGTATTTTTATGTTTTGTCTATATCAAAACTCTATTTTAGTATGTCATACATCACAACAACATCATCAACATAAATCACGTTATCTTTATCCCTTACGGGGTAGACAGAGGCTAGGGTAACAAGGCTCAAAGGCCACGCTTAGCATGATGTAGGTATGTAATTGTTATTCTATTCTTTTTTTATAATAAAATATTGGGTTTAGATAAAGACAGTTTTCAGTAAAAGACCCCCCTTCCCCCCTGTCCTATGTCCCTCCCCTGGCCTATTAGCCAACGGTCAATGTTATCCTTTAGAATCAGCCAGGAAATTATTAATTGCTGCCCAGGGTGCACCGGCTCAAGCACAGCTCTTTCCCCCGGACGGATCCAAAAACGAATCGACTCGTAGCTCTTGATCACACGCGGAGGTAACCCGACGCACTCTTTCTAATTCTACTCTACACACACGCATAAATCACGTCTTTATGCCTTACGGGGTAGACACACCGAAACATTTTTTATGTTTAAAAATCAACTTGCCACATATGAAAATATTTTTATTGAGGTTAGAACTTCAATTTTGTCCCTACTCATCCCGTTTTACGGTATACCAATATGTTTACATGCAAATTATGCACATATATTTCACACAGCTTTGCACGTGTGGTAGCGGAGTGGCAAGATAAATCTTTTTTGTCCATTGAAATGGCCCTCCTCAAAGTAACGCCTGATACATACATACATACCGTCACGCCTCTTTCCCACAGAGGTAGGCAGAGACTACTTTGTTCCACTTGCTACGAACCTGACATATTTCTTTCGCTTCATCCACAGTCATCAATCTCTTCATACATGCTCGTCGGTTTCGGGTACTCCTGACCTGACCTTTTTCCAAAACGTCTCCTATTTGGTCTCGGAACGTCCGTCTAGGCCTTCCCCTCCCAACGTAACCATTCACACTCCCCATATAGATCTGTTTAGTTAGTGTACTTTCATCCATCCGCTCTACATGCCCAAACCAACTAAGCATACTTTTTTCTATCCTAGTCACTATATCCTCTTTCACACCAGCACGTTCTCTTATCACACTGTTCCTTATTCTATCTTTCAGTGATACACCTTCCATTCTCCTTAACGCTCTCATTTCTACTGCATTTATTCTACTTTCATGCTTCTTCAACGCCTGATTCAATAAATTATTATTATTATAATCCTACCGCTTGAGACAATCGCTGTCTAAGTCATCCCTCGTCGGGCTTCCAATATTGTCTAGTAAGCTCATTAAGGCGAGCTTTCACACTGCCTTGAATTACGTGAAATTCGATTCAACAGTACCTACTCCGTCTACGTAATTACATTAAAATATTTGCGGCACAAGTTCATTGCTTTAGTTTTAATATCATTTCATTTATCTTCAATCAAATACTGACCTCTATTTGAAATGACGGTAAATGTTACCGCCGACTCAAAGTCACGATAGGACTTATTAGCGTGTTCAATTTTTGTAATCGAACCTATTCATATCTTAAATAATATTATAAATGCGAATGCGGAATATTCATAAAACTGTTTTACATATTTCGTTCAATTGGGTCATTAGGAAGTTCGATATTCGCTTCCAAATGCTCACCACGAAAAATCATAATAAGGATAATCACAACAAAAACATCAAAGAATATTTTATTTCTACCACCCAATTACGCGTAAAATTGAATCCGATGGTTAATTCATCATTTCTTTGTTACAGGCAGAACGCGATCGAGAGTTACAAAATGAGTGTTTTAAAATAGACGTCGATCATGGATATGGACGAGAAGGTATCGGGGCCGGGGGGAGCGTCGCAGAGGAACTGGACACACCTGAATGCGACGGACGAACTGCCCCTGGAAATGCGGTTTAACCACGGGCATATGGTGTCGATAACAGTGTACAGTGTGTTGATGGTGGTGTCGGCGACGGGGAACCTGACGGTGTTGACGCAGCTGGTGAAGCGGCGGCGGGCAGGCCGCGCGAGCCGGCTCGATGTGATGCTCATGCATTTAGCAGTCGCAGACCTTATGGTAAGCATGTTCTCATCGGGAAGTATGAAAGAAAGAGAGAAAAAGTGGTAACTAAACAAGGATTTGTACTTGAGAATATAAAGAAACAAAACAAAAACATTAGAGCCAATGGTTCGGCATCGGCAAGTGCTGACGGTGAGCGGCACTTCAGCGCTGTTTTTCAGCCGGAACCCAATGTCTATTGCAATAATAAATTTCTATCCCAAATTAGTTTTTTAATACCTGCAAACTTTTTGTTGGCTGTACTTTTTGTTATTGACCGTACTTGCATCGTCATCTGTCTTACATCATGTATACCAAATTTCAAGTCAATCGGACTAACCGCTAAAGAATTTCCTCCTACGGAGACTATCCTGGCACCGCCAGAATTTCACTGCTATTTACATTGATTACACCGTCGCGGGGGGAAGAGTAGTGCTTGGTCCGGTGCACCCTGGGCATCGGCTAGTGATTTTCTGGCAGTTTCTGAGGGATATCATTGACCGCTGGCTAAGAGCCCGACAGGGGGCACGGGGTCTTTAACCGTATCACCGTACAACGTTTTGTCACAAGATTTTTGAATTATGTTTTTTACCGCACACTTTACTTGTCATTTAAACAGACATCATTGGCCTAAGCCTTACGGCCGCCATTAAGGAGAAAAGAAGAAGAATTATTCCAGAATAAACTTAAGACACCTTGCAGATTTCCAAGAGAAACATACACGTATGTGACCTCATTACAATTGGGATTGTCTATTTTTTTACAATGTATAGTCAATCGAAAACCATTTCGAGATAAATGCTTTTTAAATCGTTTTCTGTATTTACTTTATTTTATTTTACTATAATGAATTTATTACATGAAAAATAAGCAATGACCTTCATTTGACATTCCCAGACATGACGTAGACGGTCCAAAATGTACTTTATTTGCAAATGTTACAAATTCTATGCTATTTACGCGTGGATTATACTACGGAGTTCAATTTGGACCCGCAATCTGACATTTCATTCATCTTATGACAGCTGACAAGCAAAATGACAATCTTGTTACTGTCATTCTTGTTTTTTCCACTGATTACTTTCATATTGTTGTATTATAGTTTAGATTTAGAAGCACTTTCGGTAGATAATTAGGCAAGAGTGTATCCGCACAGCGATGTGCTTCGCTCACATGAAAGATTTTCCGCTAAATATTTTAATGGATACCGAAATATTACGTTTTTCGGTTTACTTTCACCTACTGAGTTTACTGTCTTATTTCCGGGTCCTGTTTTGTCTTGATCATACCTGGTATGTGTTTATGGACCTTTCTGCTTCGCGCAGAATGTTATGGTATGTGTAACGGCTGTAAAAATATAAAATTCATAGGAGAAGATCGCGTGAATCTTCCTGTGTTATTGTTGAATCATGTTGACAGTGATACTAATGACAGTACTGACAGTCTGCCAACTTCACCACAGATAGAAAAGACGTTAATGGCGGCGCTTCACATACGTTTTATGATCAATTTATCCAATAAGCGGATGTGTGACACCGGCAGTGGAAACTCTGACGTCATCAACCAAAATACTTTCAATAATTAATAGTGAAAAAAATACCGAGTTATATGAGAAAATATTGAAATTGGTTTCTTATAATTGACTATTCTGCACAAAAAAAATATAAAAAGGATAGGTATTTTTTTTTAGACAATCCCAATTGCAACCACTCTCAACGTTTGCAAATGCCAAATACTTGCCAAACGGCCTATATTAAAACTTTGTGGAGTCATACGATTTTTTTTTAATGTAAATATCAATAAAATATAATCTATTAGGCAACAAATTCTATTCACATCACTCGCTCAGCGTTCGCTAAGTAGATACCTACAACTCGTTAGCGATCTTTTTTTATTCAACATTTTAATACAGCACCAAATTCGGGCAAATATTTCATTTTTCGACTGTACCAAATTGCGACATTAATTACGACCGCTCCAAAAGCCTTGCGGTCTGCTCCGGCCTTGCGCTTAATTATTGTTCCTTAGTTCAGAATTACAGGGAAAATTTATTTGTTAATCAAATCATAGCTAATAATTATTAGGGTGATACACCTGCGCTGCGCCCCTCCCCCGCCCCCTAACCCTCTTCCCCAAACCCCCCACAAAGCGTACAAGCCAAATCATTGTACGAAGTGTGCGAATTCTGTCTTGCGAATAACGCTGGCGTCGATTGAAACACACATACATACACAAACAAACAACATTTCAATTGACCATCGAGGGAATGGGCGAAAGTCTTAGGAATGATGTTATAGGCGATGCGTCTAGCAACCCATTATTATTTTGATTTCCCTTTCCACCTATATGCCCTTGATCATGCTAAACATGGCCTTAAGGTTTTGTTACCTTAGGCTCTGTCTACCCCGTAAGGGATAAAGACGTGATTTGTGTATGTGTATATAGGATTTTTATTACAATGACAGCTATTATCCACTTTTATATTTTATTCCATTTGAGGGCACCCAACAAGAACGGTTAAAGCTAGTCTGCGTGTTTGAACTTTTCGTTATTTCGCTGAGGTAAGTTTAACAAGTGGATTCAGACGAAAAGTTACAAAACCAATAGCAAATAACTCTACATTACATTATTCCAGCCCTAGCATTTTCATCACACGATTAAGTATTTGACTTTTAAAGGTTAAAGCTCGCGGTCAACTAGGGTCATCCTTTTGACGACTAATAAATATTGATAAATGCGAACCCACCCATGAAAATGAGAAGTTGTGCTTTGTTAGTGGAGTCTGGAAGTATGTTTGTATGTATGTATAACTCTTTATTGTCCATAAAATACATTAAATTTGACAGGTAATGGGCTTTATTGTACATAAAAGTCATTCAATTTGACAGGTAATGAGAAAAACAGATGTACAAAGGCGAATTTATCCCTTAAAGGGATCTCTTTAGCTAACCTTCGAACGATTGACAGTACAACAGAAACCAGAGTATAGAGAGTAGACATACTAAAAAGCTAAGACCAAAGATCCTAACTTAACGTAAACAAATAAAGCATTAAGATAATAATAAGAAGAATACACCTACACAAGAACACAACAATACAGGTACACCCTAATACATATTGAAAAAATACGATTAACTAACATATGTCAGAAATATACTACACATAAAATACATATAAACTACATAAATATACACACACACAACATACTAGGTAAATCCACTTAAGAAGATTCATCAAGCCAATAAATACTTCTTCAGGCGATTTCGCGGGGCGACAACCGACTGAGACTGCCTGTAGGCTTATAACCTAACTCGCTCGCAATCGCTATCATGTTCATTTTGACAGTTCATGTATGGGCTGACAATTGGCATCGGAATCAGCTAGCTGTCACATTCATACAAGAACTGTCAAAACGAACACGATGGCGATTGCGAGCGCGCTAGGTAATGACTGATCTCAACAGGTAAACGATTCCACAGTCTAACAACATGTGCGGGAAAAAACTTAAAGGACTTAAGGAGTATGTCTACTTGTAATTTAGGTTGTCAAATGCCGTTGCTTGTTTGTTTAACAATTTGCTCCGCAAAATACATTAGGTAGGTATTACCCTGTAGCCAGAATCAAATGAATCTCTATAATGGGTTTTTAAACCCCAAAACGCGGCAAAATGGCGGAAGTAACGCCATTACGTCGCTGGCCGGCGAGCGTCGGACAGCTCGGCCATTATTAAAATGGCTATAATTACTTTTATGCATAAAAGTTAGTATAGCACGACGGGGCTTAAAAAATTGACAGCGACCCATTTTTCGACAAAATCTTCACAGTAGAGAAAGAGAGAGAAGGAGAATCATTTATTTGCACAGATTTGATTCACATAGATATTCATTCAATACATTTAAGAAAATAAATAAAAACAAAATAAACCGTCAATGAGTACTGTAGGTAGATAGCACGGCGCTGCCCCAATTTTCGTCATACCACACATACATACACAAATCACTTCTATATCCCTTACGGGGTAGACAGAGCCTGAGGTAACTAAAGGCCACGCTTAGCATGATTGTCATGTGACCGTCAGAATCTGACGCGAGTTTAAATTTTTTACCCATCCCAAAAAAGTGCACAACGCTGCTAAAGAAGTTTTCAGTTCAAAAACAATTTAGACATCCCAATTAAGAAATAATAAGAGCATGCGACTTAATTAATAGATCATTACGAAGCCCAATTTAAAAGCTTGGAACGTATATAAATTCGAGACTCTTGTTAACTGTTAAAGTAAGTATATTTTAAGGTTCCTCAAAAGGAAAAAAGGTTATCCTTAGGACTTTTAACTCTCTGTGACGTCATGGCAACATCACCAGCTAACCGTATCCAACGTATAAGTGTGTAATTACGTATTATATTAACGTATTAACGCACCAAATGAAACTCAAACTTTCGGTTGAAAAGTCTAGGTGATCCACCCAATGGTCACTATTGGACAACGTGGTGTCAACGACTGGGTAATGCGTTGTCAACTGGGCCAGCTCGCAAACTTAGTGACGGACTGGCGCGTATTTGTCTATGAAAAAGAAGAGGAAAAATTTGTTTGTTTGTTTGCATTGAATAGGCTCCGAAACTACTGGACTGATTTCAAAAATTCTTTTGCCGTTAGAAAGCTACATTATCACTGAGTGAAATAGACTACTCTTTTCCGCGGGAAAACACCTTTTCCTACGGGAAAATTAATTTACCGCGGGCGAAGCTGTGGACGGAAGGCTAGTATAGAATACGTAGCTAGGAACTTTATCATGACATCCCAGTGTGTTAGAGTCCTTATTAAGATCCCTTTGTTGTCCCACTGTCTGTTTTGATTGGAGCAAAAAATACTACTTTAGCAAAAATTCTGACTTGACTTGCCGCATTCAAATTAGGGAAAAAGTCGTATGAAATTAATATCTTGTCCCTCGTTGAACAATCCACTATTATTGGGCTAAGACAAGAATGGAATGCCCAGAGAAGAATATTTTTCAGTTAGGGTTAATAAATCATTCTCTTAAATTCGGCGATGAATATTTGAAGCGTACCCGCAGGTAAATATAAGCTTAATATTGTTTCCAAATCTCGTAAATATAAATTCATTGTTTCATTGAGGAGTGAAAGTCAAACACTGAATCGTTAATATTGGAAATGGTATTTAACGTTACCTACTACAGATAGGCTATGAAAAGGAAAGTCTTTGGATCTTTGACCTTTCAACGACTTTGCAATTAAAAATAATTTAGTGTTTACTGAACCAATCGCGCTCTTTATTGAACATCACACAAAAATATACAACCACATACAAAATTACCACAATACAAAAAAAAATGCTGAAATCGGAAATGGAGTTGGAACATTTGCATGTCTGTGCCAAATATGTAGCACCATAAAATTGGCCGTAAACCACATTCTTTGTACCATTTATGAGGAATTAAATGACTAATAACTGATTACCATGCCGTTCGCAAGCCTTCGTCAAGTGCGAGTATTAAATGCTTGCAGTGTGTCCACAGGTGACGTTCCTGATGATGCCCCTGGAGATAGCGTGGGCGGGCACGGTGCAGTGGCTGGCCGGCGACCTCATGTGCCGCCTGATGATGTTCACGCGCACCTTCGGCCTCTACCTCTCCAGCTTCGTGCTCATCTGTATATCCATTGACAGGTAACGTTGACACCATTATTATTATACTAGCTGTTGCCCGCAACTTCGTCTGCATAGAATTCGTTTATCGCTATGCCGCAGGAATTACGCAATTTTCCGAGACAAAAAGTAGCCTATGTGTTATTTCAGACTATAATTTACGCATGTTCCAAATTTCATCCAGATCTGTCCAGCCGTTCTGGCGTTAAAGTAACAAACGTCCATCCATCCATCCATACTTACAAACTTTCGCGTTTATAATATTAGTAGGATTAGCTACAATTCAAAATCTGCCAACAATAAAATTGGGAAAGTAACTAAAAGATTGAAATCCAGTCACAATGGAAATGTTCAGTTAGTTAGGTAACATTCTAAATTAAGATACGACACCGAACGTGACGACAGACACCTACATTATTAAACGCTACTTTGTGCTAGAGTAATACGATCAAAACATAAATAACAGAGCACGCTCACCGCATTACATTAAACACTAATGGTGCTCCCACAATGGTGTTCTAAATCTTGTGTAGTTTTATAGTACACGATAACATTCACTAACACTTCATAACATTTGGTTGAAGCTTATTGGCTTCGACAGGTGCAATGTAGATGCTAACACGGCGGCGACAATTATTGACATATTTAAATTAATTTACAAAAATCTTTAACAAATTATACACTTAAATCTTCCTTATGTAGTTAGTATCTATTGGTGAAAACGGCATGAAAATCCGTCCTGCAGTTTTCGAGTTTATCGCAGTCAGATAGACACGGCGGAGGTCTTTGATTAATAGTATTTAGTGATTTGTGATAAAATGTTGCAAACAAATCTATAACGTTAGTGTGGGAGCACCACGACAACAAACAACCAACGCAGGTGAGATTATGTATTTCTTTTAGTTGTTCATTACTTCAGTTTGCCAAGTCGTCTAGAAAGCCTTATTGTTTCTCGAGGACTGTTTACAAGTACGAGTACCTGCCGCTCTAATGGGTATTACGAAGAACTTAAGCCTACTCTTAAAATTTCAAGAGCGTATTAGGTTACGCAATTAAGTACGAGATGTGGTAAATTATTTGTCATCGGATAAACCCGGGAACTGAGACTACGGACGAACGACACGAACAGTTTGACGCTAAATTGTAAATTATCTATTAATATGTCTTTATTTTCACAATTAGAGCTACAATTCTCTCGAGACTCTAGTGTAAGTTTTCGCATATAAAAACATCTCGAACGCGTTCACGTAAACGTCTCAATTACTAATATTACTATGGAATAATTGGCAGCGCCATTTGCGGATCGAAACGGCAACAAACTGTTCTCATAGAATTTGACATTTTAACGCAAACTCGTTCCAGACGCATTTTATAACCGAAAACTTACACTAAGCATACTGTAAGTTTTTGAGACGAAAACATCTCGATCGCGTTCGCGTAACAGTCAATTTCTGTGGAAAAAATTGCAGTGCCACTAGTGGAAAGAAACGGCAACAAACAAGTACCATTGCTACCAATTAGACAGTGTGCTGTTGCATGTAATGTTACAGTAACTTTAATGTAACGTCCAACAGTTACGGTTACAGCCCGCAAATGACTATCCGGCTTTAAATTACTCTTGAATGATGTTTCCGAATGAAGTAGTTTTAAAACTAGGACCCCTGAACTCATCTAATAGTCAAGTATACGCAGTAGGACTTTACTTCATTCTAATAAAGGAATGTATATCACTTCCGCCTCTTTACTTCATTGATCAAAGGCACATTATCCTTAGAAAATTATGTGAACTCAAAATTATTTCTCGTAATGTAAAGCTCTTCGGAATACTCTAAAGGCAAAGGCTTGTTTTGGTGAAATTTGTCCTGTTTTTCGTATGAAACTTACGAAGTATTTTGCGCTCTTTCAGTTTTTAATTGGAAACGCACATTAAGGGCGTCGAAGCGGTATATGAATCACTGGCTGAAACAAACAATACCCACTTAAATTGAATCCACAAATAGAACAGCAAATTTCGTTTCGTTAATACCCGTATTTATTTGTCGTTGAAGTCATAAATAACTTTTGTAACCAAATTGAAAGTAAAGCCTGACCTGACCATTATTATGTGGTGTGGCCATGACGCGGGATTTTGTTGGAACTAATTTATAAAACTGGCAACATTTTGTGGTTTCCATGTCAGATGTCATTGCGGCGGTTTAATAAAATGTATGTGTGTATGTAAACACTTTGCTCAAATAAATAAATACAAAAGTGTTTTTTTTAGTTTATTTTTGGATTATTTTTAACTCTTCTATTTGTCATTTTCTTTATCGTTTTTATTTAAATAAATAAATGAATATTACTTCACTTTACAGAATAAAACAAAGTCACTTTCCGCTGTCTGTCTGTCTTTCTCTATGTATGCTTAGATCTTTAAAACTACGCTACGGATTTTGATGCAGTTTTTTAATAGATAGAGAGATTCAAGAGGAAGTTTTATATGTATAATACGCAGACGAAGTCGCGGGCAGAAGCTAGTAATAAATACAATAGAAAATGTTACATACAAAAAACATTTTAAGGTGCATAATGGGAAAAGGTTAAAGATCTAACCATAAGGACAGACAGGACAGCGGAAAGCGACTTTGTTTTATACCATACTAGCTTCTACCCGCGACTTCGTCTGCGTAGAATTATACATAAATACCTTTCTCTTGAATCATTCTATCCATTAAAAAAACCGCATCAAAATCCGTTGTGTAGTTTTGAAGAATAAGCATACATAGGGACATAGGGACATAGGGACAGAGAAAGCGACTTTGTTTTATACTATGTAGTGATGATGATAGCGATCCTAAGTTTTTTTGTGATTTCACAGCACGACGTTATTCAATGCGTGCGTTATGCCAATTAAGGGAGACTCGTCAGCATTGAATACGACTGGCTACTGCCGTATTTACACTGTGGCTGTACGTAATTAACGTAACACACACAAACAAATCACGTCTTCATCCCTTACGGGGTAGACAGAGCCTAAGGTAACAGGTACCTACTGGCCACATTTAGCAAGATTGTGGATGTATAGGTGGAAAATGGAATCAAAATAGTGATGGGTTGCTAGCCTCATCGCCTATAACATGATTCCTATTATAATCGCCCATTCCCTCGATGGGCTTTTACCATGCTCCTTTTCACGTGATGCGCTCGCAAATATACCTACAGGCAAACAGACAAACATTCTAAAAACTGTTGGAACGTGTACTTTTATCGGTTCTAAGTAGCCCCAGCCAATTTTTGTTTGAATATCTTCCGTGTACAGACTTTCGACGCTCTTCAGCTTTATTATATATCTATATAGATGCATATTTATTGATGATCATCACTATCATCACTACATAGTATAAAACAAAGTCGCTTTCTCCGTCCCCATGTCCCTATGTCCCTTTGTATGCTTATATCTTCAAAACTACACAGCGGATTTTGATGCGGTTTTTTAATAGCTAAAGTGATTCAAGAGGAAGGTTTTTATGTATAATTCTACGCAGACGAAGTCGCGGGCAGAAGCTAGTAGAGGTATATGTAAATAAAGGCTTTACATAATTTTGCTCAATGTCTGCCCTCTGGTTAGTACTTTCTCTGTTGATGTTTAGAACTAAGAACTATCAAAACTCAAAGTAACAACAACAGAACATATCGCCCCAGGCATCCCTACGATCTGAAACCTTTGAACATACAGAATGAGCAATTTGGAGCCGGTTGACTGGGTTGACTTCGATATTTGTAAGGTTCGTCCGTCCGTTTGTCTGTCTGTTCGTCAAAACCCTTTCAGGTAAACCTCTTCAGGTATCAAAGTAAAATAAATGAATTTATCGTTTAATATGAAATACTTCCATGCTGGTCTGGGAATACAAAAATCTAGGATGTACCAGTTGCTTCTCTTACCGTGCAGATGGTAAAAGCCTATCGAGGGGCCAGGCAAAAATCTTAGGAATCATGTCTATAATATCTTGATTCTCCTTACCCACACGCCCACAATCATGCTAAGGGCCTGTCGGTCTTGTTACCTCAGGCTCTGGCTGCCTCGTAAGGGATAGAGACGTGATTTATGTAAGTACACTTAAGTACACAATGCGTGCTCGAATGGCAACCCGCCTCCAGCGCCTCGAGTTAACCCCGTCTTGCCCAGACGCATGATAATTAAGTCTTCACACTGAGCACCTTCAGTTTCTTTCATCTTCGAAACCTTCCAACGAGGAAGTATCGGTTTCACTTTGAGTTCTTGGAGAATGTTGAATTGAATAACAAGTTCTGTTAACACAAATGAATGGCTAAAATTAGATCAACAATACAAAAGGTTATATTATTGAGTAATTTTGTTAAGAACACTTGGGAATTATTTTTAACTAGCTTCTGCCCGCGACTTCGTAAAAACATACATAAAAACTTTCCTCTTGAATCATTATATCTATTAAAAAAAACCGCATCAAAATCCGTTGTGTAGTTTTGAAGATATAAGCATACATAGGGACATGGTTAGAGAGGAATAATCTTAAAGTAAACTTAGAGAAAACAAATGTAATGCAATTTTCGCAGAGAAAAACAGTTCCAAAACTGACCATAAAATTCAAAGGTAAAGTCATTGCTAAGACAGATGTAACGAAGTTTTTGGGGCTCTATATAGATAGTGACATGTCGTGGAGATCTCATTCTTTGAACATATGTAGTAGGTTGTATAAGTTCTCATACGCTCTATACAAACTGTCTAAGATCTCCGATCGAAAAACGGTGTTGACGGCTTATCATGGATTTGTAGCGTCTACTTTGCGATATGGCATAATTTTTTGGGGCAATTCCAGTCACCGCGATTTGATATTTAGAGCTCAGAAACGCTGTATAAAATCTATATGTAACCTTAAGCCTATACAAAGCTGCAAACCATTTTTTAAATCCTTGGGATTGTTGACGTTTCCATGCCTGTACATTTTTGAATGTTGTGTATTTGTTAAGTGTAACCCTGATTTGTTTCGCATGAAAAAGGCAGTACAGGACAGCCTACGACATAGGAAACCTGTGTTGTATGTCAGTAAAAGTAACACTGCTTTAATGAAGAAAAGTATCCTCATAGTGGCACCAAAGTTATTTAATAAGCTTCCCGCAAATTGGCAGAATAATAATATTCATAAGTTTAAATGTATGCTTTTTGAATTACTATGTGAAAAATGTTATTATAATATTACAGACTACTTAAATGATGCTACTATACCTTTATAACTGAATTGTACAATAAATAGACCAATGTATATAAATTTTATAATCATTTGACATTAATAATTTAATATTTGTAATATAATCTATCAATAATATTATCAATAACCAATTAATAAATAAAAATAATCGTGACTAATCTCACTAACAATTCGTACGCCAAAAAGGCAGATCATAGATGTACCTCATTACTTTTACTTTCATCTTTTCAAATACCTATGATGACGAATAAACTTTCATTTCATTTCATTTCATTTCATTTCATTTCATTTCATAGGGATATAAGGACATGGGGACAGAGCAAGCGACTTTGTTTTATACTATGTAGTGATGTATGTTTGTATGTAGGGACCATTTTTCTATTTCAATCTTAAAGCGCTTAACCTATAATAATTAAATGATTATTTCACATACATACATAAATCACGTCTTTATCCTTGACGGGGTAAACAGAGCCTAAAGTAACAAGACCTAAAAGTCACGTTAAGCATGATTGTGGGCGTATAGGTAGAAAGGGGAATCAAAATAGTAGGTAAGTAAGTAAGTAAACGCGTTATTGTACAAATATAAAGAAACAAAGGCAAATCACAAAAAAAGACTTTAAATATATGCACAAAGGCGAACTTATCCCTATAAGGGATCTCTACCAGTTAACCTTTGAGTAAATGAGAGGAGCGTTAAGTGAGAGACCGACAAAGTGAATTTAAAATATCCATATAGTGAAATCCACAATAGAGCGTACATCTCAAAATACAACAAACAATTCATAAATAAACCACTAAAAATCATTACACACATACAAACATACACACTACATGGGTACAATAGTGATGGATTGCTAGCCGCATCGCCTATAACAGTCATGATTCCTACAATTTTGCCAATTCCCTCGATGGGTTTTTACCATCTGCGCGGGAAGAGAAGCAACTGATACATTATACGATTTTTCTTTGCTCCCGGACCAGCATGGAAGGTTGAAAATTTTAACCCAATTAAAGGAGCGACCACACTGCCGCGTTTTCTCACCGTTTTTTCATACATTTTGTTGCGTAAACGCACCGTCAACGTCTTTTACGCACCGGTGTGGTCGCACCTTAAATACATTATTGATATGATTATCAATAAATATATAAATAGACGAAAAATGTAGCTTACGACATCCCACTGTAATATCACGCTTTATCCAAAGGCATTATTTTTTTAAAGTAAATAATGTGAGAATATCACTCAAAAGTTGTAAAATACAAATAGAGCAGCTGAACAACTCCAATTAGTCGTAATCTCCCATTTGAAGCCCAAATTTTAAAAGCAAATCAATTCGAAAGTGGAGCAATCTGTACATAGCAAAAACAAAGATTAATTGGAATTGTGATTTTCGTCAGCTCTACGCCTATTTTGTTTATAATCATTTAATTTATTTCGAAGTGAATAGAGCGTATTTAATTACGACAACATGCAAATGGACAATATTGCTTTGATCGTGATTAACTTACTATTTAAACTTTTACAAAATATAATTTTGAGAATATCAGTTAATTATGAATCCGTTAACAACTTTTCCGATTCGTTGCCACAAACTCTTGGTGGGAATTGGTTTAGGGTGCAGGTTATGTTTACTGCATTACGTTCTGAACATCTATACTAATATTATAAAGAGGAAAAATTTGATTGTTTGTTTGTTTGCATTGAATAGGCTCCGAAACTACTGGACCGATTTTAAAAATTCTTTTGCCGTTAGAAAACTACATTATCACTGAGAGACATAGGCTACTTTTTACCGCGGGAAAATACCTATTCCTACGGGAAAATTTATTTATCACGTGCGAAGCTGCGGACGGAAGGCTAGTTTTATTTAAATTGTGTCTGTATCTGTTTTTTTGCCCATTAAAGAAAAGAAAATTAATAAAATAAAACTTACGGTTACCCGCACACTCATGAAAATTTACATACACACATACACAAATCACGTCTTTATCCCTTACGGGGTAGACAGAGCCTGAGGTATCAAGACCTAAAGACCACGTTTAGCATGATTGTAGGTATAATTGGAAAGGGGAATCATGAAAATTTATGATCTCAAAATATCATTATTATAATTATTATTTTTTAGTTTTTCCATGTTGGTCTGGCAAAGGAAAAATATAGAATGTACCAGATGCGTCTCTTCCCACGTAGATAGTAAAAGCCCATGGGCGAAAATCATAGGAATCATGTTATAGGCGATGCGGCTAGGAACCCGTCACTATTTTGATTCCATTTTCCATCTATACGCCCACAATCTAGCTAAACGTGGCCTGTAGGTCTTGCCACCTTGGGCTCTGTCTACCCCGTAAGGGATAAAGACGTGATTTGTGTATGTGTGTATAATTTTGATTATTATTACAAGCTTTATATTAAATTGCAACGTATGTATGTATGTATGTTTGTCCGGATGGAATCTTGGGACTAGATTATGAAGCAGAAGATATCTTCATTCTATTGAGCTGAAATTTTGACTTGTGTAAGTCAGATGACAATACAATAATCTGGTAGTAGAGTTCTGGTGGTCCATCCAGGACCGTCTCCGCAGGAGGGAACTCTTCAACGGTTCGTCCGATTGACTTGAAATTTGTTTCACTATGTAGGTCGCACGACAAAGCAAGTACAGTCAACAAAAAAGCTTCTATCTTAAATGATTTTTTTAGGTTAGGTTATTTTCATTTCTTTTCATTCATTTCAGACTGACACGTATGACCACAAAATAAAACTCACTTGCCATCTTCGATCAACAATACAACTAGATTCACGGTGATAGCTCTGAAAACGGCTCCGAGAAATAAGGCCACAAAATAAATTTGTGGCCTTATTTCTGACAGTATGCGCCAACCTCGGCCAACGTGAGGACGTGTCAAAATGCCACAATGTGCGTTCAAAAATTGCAAAAACAGCCACCGAAACACTAAGGTTGCGGAAGGAATATCTTTCTTTAAGTAAATACAAGTCAGTATTTCATAAAGTACGTAAAAATTGGCAGTTTACATTTTAAAATCAATAATTTATTGTTTGGCCAATGTTGGCCCACCATCTTGACAATAATCGGATGTTTTAGAACAAGAAATTCATGGAGTAGTTCTCGTTTTAAAATAAAATATATATTGCATTTTTTGTAGATTTCCTAGTGATCCTTTTTGCTGTGCGGAATGGATAACTATTGTCGCGAGAGAAAGAGAAGAAGAACTTTACATGCCTTACAAAAATTCTGCTATAATGTTCGATTCATTTTGACAAATTCGACATAACTGGAAATAGCCAAAGGCGTAGATTACAGAAAAAGGCGATTCCCAAATTGCAGGTATAGTTAGGTACATAGAAATGTTTAAAATAATATAAGATGAAGTATAGTGAGATGGAACAGAGGAGCTATCACTTATTAAAGAAGACGTAAAGCTTCAAGAAAAGTTCAAGCCTTACAATATTTATAACACACACACACACACAAATCACGTCTTTATCCCTTACGGGGTACACAGAGCCTAAGGTAACAGGTACCTACAGGCCACATTTAGCAAGATTGTGGGCGTCTAGGTGGAAAATCGAATCAAAATAGTGATGGGTTGCTAGCCTCATCGCCTATAACATGATTCCTATTATAATCGCCCATTCCCTCGACGACTTTCTGCTTGAGAGGCGGTAGGTCGAACAACTAGGCTACTACGGCTGTTGCCTGGCTGGGCCTGCGTGGGAACTATGACCCAATCCCTCTCGTTGTTAAAGGAAGCCTGTGCTCAGCAGTGGAACGTAGATGGGCCTAATTATTAAAATTCATGTTAATATTTGTATTTGTAAATATCTGTCAAATAAAAAAAATCAGAGATATACTTAATTGCGACTCCATTATTACCCCGTTCCTCAAATAGAATGACATCTTTTTGAAACGAAGGTAGTTCTTTTGTTTATCGAACGCTTTCGCTCGCTTGTGACGAAACGTCGTAAGTATTATATACAATTATAATTATTTGGATCTTTGTTGCTTAGACTTAAGGTTTATTTTACGTTAATAAAGAAGGTAAAACAGATATAGCTATAAGCATAAGCAACAGGGCCACTTTTTCGCTTTGATTTTGTATGGGACCTTGAATCTAGTTGTATTGTTGATCGAAGCTTGCCATCGTAAATTTCAAGAGCATCTCTTAAAGACAAATGTAACAATAATAACAAGAACATCACAAGATTTAATGAGTAAGAGGTTTAATTAAACTGAAGAACCCGTCGGTAGTTACTTGAACTTGAGAGGGGACGCTCGATGGTTTACAAATTAGTAGGTAGGTACGAAATTAATTAAAACCCTAATTAGCTATAAATGCTTTACATTTGTACTGTTTTATAATATTAAAATAGCTGAAACCAATTAAAGTGGATTATACGAAATACTGTAAGTATTTAACAGCGTCCAATTTATTTCGCTAACAAGCAATTGTCATTTATAAACAATTGAATCATGTATTTTATTTAGACAAATTGAAAAATCGTGTCGTGAATTTTTAATTGTTTCGCGTCGTAAATAGGCTAATTCTTACTCCGCATCATTAGCGATATCAAAGTGGGCTTTAGCGGGTGGTAGGCCCCCCTGCAAGGTCCACCCGGACCGCTACCACCATCTTCACTATCACTACATAGTATAAAACAAAGTCGCTTTCCGCTATCTGTCTGTCCCTATGTATGCTTAGACCTTTAAGCTACGCAACGGATTTTGATGCAACGCTTCTGCAATTTGGTGGTGGGGTGTCCACTGTCCATGCGTAGCGTTGTTCACTTATCAGGTGATCACTTGCTCGTTTGTCTCCTTGTATAAGATTATGTTACAAGATTTTATATAACCTGCAATGTTTGAATGTGAATATGTCTGTTATAGTCAAATCTTGCAAGTCTACTTTGTCCTACCCGACTTCTAGCGGTCGGGTTGACTTGAAATCCATACTAATGCGAAAATGTGTCTGTCTGGCTGTTAGCTGGCGTATGGAGATAGTTTCAATCCCGGAAAAGGGCATAGGATTCGTTTTTATCCCGGATAATCGCATAACTCCCGATGGATCGTGATCGAATGACATGTAAGTATGTGAGCATTAACCTCAACTCTAGTTGCGACACCTGGACATTAAACAAATAATACTGAATTCCTGGTCAACTTTACATTTTGAGTGAGAGGAAAACATCAATAGCAATTCTATTTCGCAAACATCTGTATTCATAACACAGTCGCGAACGTCGAAAATATCACCGTTTGTTTTCGAATAGGTACAAGTGAACTTTTGCAATCATTGCAGTTCTAACGTATCTAAAAAGTTTTTTAACCTTTTCAATAAAACATCATACAGCATCTACGGTGTGAAACTATTTCCAAACAGCAATCCACACTCAATGAATTATATTATCTGCCTAGACGCCAATGCATTCTAATCAGTCAATGATATTTATAATTTGATGAAAATATAATAAAAAAAATTTTTTTTTAATCATCTGACAAATTTAATGGAAAATAAACACTTAAGCATTTCACTGTTTATTCTATTCTACCCAAATTTAGACACGTAATATTTTAGGTTAGGATCACAAAACACACAAGCGGCTGGCACTTGCGTACGTTTAACATGATTGTTGAATGTTGAATTTAATTAAATTACACGCGTCAGGAATCAAAGTAACGTATTTAACGCGGAATAAAGTAAATACACGTGAGGGTAAACAATAAATGTACTGGTGGTGTCGTAACTTGGGGCCTTACATCTCGCAGCGTGTCACTTCCCACGGGTTTTGACCGCATTAGTTCAGACAATGGTTATGTAAACAAAACGAAGAATGTGTCACGAGACTTTTTACAAAAAAGGTTTGATCAAGTCATGATTCTGCATGATTGTCTTCCATGCTGGTCTGGGAGCAGTTGCTTCTCGCCCGGCGCAGATGGTAGAAGCCCATCCAGGGAATATGCGGAATTCTTAGGAATCACGTTATAGGCGACGCGGCTATACCCATCACTATTTTGATTCCCCTTTCTACCTAGTCGCCTCCAATCATGCTATACGTGGCCTTTAGGCCTTGTTACCTCAGGCTCTGTCTACGGATACAGCTCGCATGTTCCCGGCTTAAAAGATAAAAAGTAGACTTTAGAGCCGCCGTTTTTTTTCAGATACTACGCCATCCTCAAACCTCTCAACGTGAAATGGGACGCGCGAGCGAGGCGAGCACTCCACATAGCTTGGATGTGTGCGTGCCTTGCCAGCCTGCCGCAAAGCTTCATCTTCCATCTCGAGGAACATCCTGAAGTCAAAGGGTATTATGACAACTTTAACCTTTGATCCTGAGGTAATAGCACTCTAGGTTTTAACGCGGATATAAAACATAAAACATCCTTTTCTAAGCAGTATGTGAGTGCGATAGGGGATGAATGTTAATATATCCGCGTTAAGCGCTAGTGTGCTATAGATCTGTTCACTCACAAATGTGTGCTCTTCATATTTTATGAATCGCATAATCGAACAGCTCCTTTATTTCAGTTTTTCACCTATGCGTGTGCGTAACATGATTGCGTTCTTAGTAACTGTCGCTATCGACACGCACACTAAGACTTTATCTGAGCAAGAGCTTTACTTTATTGAAATCGTTATGATATGTATGTACAGTCGTTAATTTGGTGTAGGGTTGTGGCTTCGTGATTGGACCGATGTTGTACCTGTACAGAGTATATAGCTCGGCAGTGTTTATCAAGACCTATAGTATAGCTCACTCACATAATAAAAAGGGATATATACGTTATGCCGCGATAAAAGTAATTTCCATCTATCGAGGTGAGCTTGAAGTTATTTTCTCTTACCTTCAATTCTCCGGTACATAGATTCTCATTCATCATACTACAATTTTTTAACTCGAAGGCTTTTGGGATTCCAAATCGAGCCCTCTAGCATCACAGTCAGAGTCACTAACGGCTTAGCAATGTAGTCATAATGTAAAGAGCTTTTCTGGAATGTTTAATAATCAAAGATAAGCCTTTCCAAGCAAGCATTTCCCTATACAACTGCCTTAGGGCTACACCCAAACTTTAACCCCTCATAACCTTTTCCAAGAAAATTGGGACACGTATATTCAAATACTAAGGTGAACAACTCCCGAGACAACTCCCGAAAATATTGGTAAGCCGTGTGATACTGGCTAATTGGTTTTTGTGTATAGTTCTGCGTGTGTTGTGTACCAATTTTCGAGTCTACGCGTGCCCCGTAAGTAGTACAATAAACTTAGGGGTAGGTAGGCTGACAGGTCATCAACACAAAATTCAAAAGTCAGCGACACAAAATTTGGCCCAGTCTTCATACAAAATTACCAACATTGCAAACACGTGACGGACATTGCTTCCATGCTGGTCTGGGAGTAAAGAAAAAACATAGAATGCACCAGACGCGTGTCTTCCCGCGCAGATGGTAAAAGCCTATCGAGGGAACGGGCGAAAATTGTAGGAATCATGTTATAGGCGATGTGGCTAGCAACCCATCACTATTTTGATTCCCCTTTCCATCCATACACCCACAATAATGCTAAACGTGGCCTTTAGGTCTTGTTACCTTGGGCTCTGTCTACCCTGTAAGGGATAAAGACGTGATCTTGTGTGTATATTTCAGCAGATTCGGGTTAATTTGACGAAATAGCTTTGAAAACGTTTTTCAGCATTTTTGAATCATATCCAAACGCTGTTTAACTTCAAAGTGAACCGCCTCAAGTGCGGGACAAAATTTGTAAGTATCAAAAATTTAAATGAATAATCTTTGTAGGGGTGTTCAGTCGAAGCAACTCGACTACCTGTTTAAATATTCCAGAAAATTTCTGAGATACTTTGTATAATGTAGTACCTAGTCAAAGCTTGAATAAAATCAAATAACATACATACATACACACCGTCACGCCTCTTTCCCACAGGGTTAGGCAGAGACTACTTTATTCCACTTGCTACGATCCTGACATATTTCTTTCGCTTCATCCACAGTCATCAATCTCTTCATACATGCTCGTCGGTTTCCGGTACTCCTGACCTGACCTTTTTCCAAAACGTCTCCTATTTGGTCTCGGAACGTCCGTCTAGGCCTTCCCCTCCCAACGTATTATTCACACAAATCCAATAAAAGAGGGAAAATTAAAAATCGAATTATCTCGACACTGTAATATTCAACGCAATCTAGATTTATTTTTACCTATAGAGGTAGAGACGGCAATAGCAGGTCCCGGTTCCACCAGCGCGGCAATGGCGGTGACAACCATGACAAGTGACAAGTGACAAGTGTCGCTTTTGGGAAATAGGGACCAGATCTTGTGATTTGGTTCGAAATTGTGGACATAGAAATTTAATTAACGTTTTTAATTGGTAAAACTGTCCTAGCTAAAGATAAGGAAAAGTTGTCCTGTTAGTTATAAAAGAGATATTTTAGGATGTAGCGTCAGTGTAATGTTCTATTTATAGTTTTCACTAACAGAGCACGTAAACTTTGAATTATCCTAAACTCTGTACCTAAGCCAAAGTATTTTAATATTAGAATTGAGAACGGAAGTTCATATCCTTGAAAAAATAATTTTACAACTTAAGTAATAGTCAGCGTATACTGAAAACTAAGTACCTTTTCGTAACGTTGTGCAGGGTCTGTGATTACTTGACATCAGGTCTGTAGACTGTAGAAACTAATAAATAAAACAATTTAAATTATAGTAAAAATTCAACACGCAGCGCTGACAAGAGCAAAGACACGACTCTCTTTTGTTTTAGTTTTCTTTCAGCGCTGCGTGCAATTAACTTTATTTGTGGCCAGTGCCAAAATAGAACAGTTTGATAAAAAAGGTTGCTGCCTAAATAGGTGCGTCGTTTGCCTTCATTATATAAAATTATAAGTGATATTTTAAACTTGAAGTTCTAACTACTAGTAATTTAGGACGACTTTCTTAATAAGTTCTTAGGAACCTATCTTCTAATCAACTCGACGTGATTCATAATTCACGTACGCAGGCTGTGACCTTTCTCAATTAGGTAAAAGGTCAGCAATTATTTTACGTGAGATCAAAAGATTTATATTAAGTGAACTATTTTCGGTGGAATCGTACAAATATCATAGTATCAACCATACCTACTAAGTTAAAATTTGAATGCGATAAGTAATTACTCTCTTTGTGTTTTCTACCTCTTCACGGCAAAACCGCAATTAATCTTTATGAAATCTGCTCGTCTAGCACGAGAGTATTTTTCTTAGTGTTCGTTTTAGAAAGAGACGGGTAGTCTATCTCGCGCGCGACGCGGCTCTCGCGCGCCTTTGTGCTAGCCGGCCTGGTAAGAAGATATTTGAATCATCGAGACACTTACTTACCAATTTGACATTCATTTTCATAATTTTTCTTTATTATTTTTCTTTCGATATGTGAAATAGATATCCAATGCATTTCTTTGATGGCGGAGGCGTTTTACTATTCCACTAAACTGAAAAAAAAACTTTCTGCCAAGTTTCTTGTGGCGCATTCTTCTTTTCAATGGTGGTATTTCTGAAAGCGCTGGTATTTTCGAAAAAAGATATGAAATTGACATGATATTATTCATAAAAACTTACTCAGCATAGCAATTTACAACAAAGCCGAGTGAGGTAAAAACAAACAGTATAACAAGACATGTAAAAGAGTCCTTGCTTTTTTGCGCAATTATCCTTTTGATTGTGAATTTAAGAACACAATATAGAATAAGTACTTTTTATGCGGTGCCATAGTATATCTTTAACAGGATAGCAATGGACATTGCAGCAATCGTAGCTGCCTAGCAACCTTTTCTCAAACTTATTTAGCAAATAGCCGTTTCCCGCAAAATCGTCTGCGCCTTTATCACCATCCCGCGGGAACAGCAATTTTTCAAAGACGGGCAGAGACAGATTTACTTGACATTTACAAAATTACTGAGGAAAATAAGGAGTAAATTTTGTATGATGCGATGGCGTTGAGACTGGAATAACTAACACTTCCACGAGATAGCGAGAAATTATTTTTTCGCAGATAAAGTCGCGAGCAACAAATAGTATTTATACTTACTTAAATAAATTTGCTTCCGTGCTGGTCTGGGAATAAAGAAAACACATAGAATGTACCAATTGCTTCTCTTCCCGCGCAGATGGTGAAAGCCCATCGAGGGAATGGGCATAGGAATCATGTTATAGGCGATGCGGCTAGCAACCCATCACTATTTTGATTCCCCTTTCCACCTTTACGCCCACAATCATGCTAAACGTGGTCAGGTCTTGTTACCGTAGGCTCTCTCTACCCCGTAAGGGATAAAGACGTGATTTATGTATGTATGTATGTATGTATTAAATAAATTTCAACATATAGGTACATTTTTATATTAGAAACGGGAAAATTTTACATTTAATCTGACCATAGCAATAGCATCTTCTCTCGACGATGCCGTATAAAAACATGACAATCCCCCAGAAAGACGGATTACTCGGGGATTCGAGGGATTCCCCAATCTTTTTGACTTACCGCCTGCGATAGCTAACAAAAACTCATCGTTTCAATCGCTCGCCTTTAGCGGTCTGTCACGTGTAGCGATGTTGAATAGAACAGCGTTTTTTAAAAAAAGTCGACATGTACATTTCTTCCAGAATTTAAATATTTTGGGTTTTTCTGACTCATAATCGTTTAACCTATCGATTCTTATACAAAAAAAAGTGTGTGTGTGTGTGTGTAGTTTTGAAGATATAAACAGATTTATACCACTTTCGAGTGGTATTTTCGCCTGATGTGCTTTCAAAAATCGGGCCCCAGCCTTACCGTGACGTCTTAATGCGATTCAGTTCTGATTCAATTTAGGTTCGCTCGCTATCAGATCCAAACTAAAAATGACAGCTAAAAATGGTAAGGTCCCTGGTTGTAAACTGCACACAGACATATCTAATTTCATCAGTTTGAATGAATGAATAACAAACATCCATACACATCCTCACATACGAAGCATTTGAAGTGTTAGTAGAATAATTTTGCGAATCCAAAATGTATTTCAATCTGAAATACCGAGCGATCTCAAAGATCCCAAAATAAATGTTTGCAACTCAGTAAAAAAACATGGCAGCTCAGTAAATTTTCTCTAATATGACCGTTTTATTATTTGTTCGATTAACTTTCATGTTCGTGTGTATCGGACCAAATGAGTTATGATTCAATTAACCGTTCACATTGAATCTAATGTACTGTAATTTATTATATTGATGATATTTATAATGTTCAATATATTTGCCAATCGTGGTAGCCTAACCTTCCATGCTGGTCTGGGAGCAAAGGAAAAACATAGAATGTATCAGTTGCTTCTCGTCCCGCGCAGATGGTAAAAGCCCTTCGAGGGAATGAGCGTACCTAATGTTTAAGAATCATGTTATATGCGATGCGGCTACCAACCCATCACTATTTTGATTCCCCTTTCCGCCTATACGCCTACAATCATGCTAAACGTGGCCTTGGATTCAATTAATTCTCCTTATAACGATGAAAACTAATAGGTAATTGTTAGTTTGCTAATACCTTTATCGTCTGTCTCAGGTACTACCAGTGCGTCTCGTACGGCTCGCTGCCGACGGAGTCCCACGAGTTCGCGTATTTCCTCCTCAACATGGTGCTGATGTACGTGCTGCCGCTCGTGTCTACGCTCTATTGCTCGTCGGCTGCGCTACTCGAGATCATCCGCCGGGCCAACACCACCAATGGTAACAAAAGCGAGAGAATACTCACTTGCACTGATTTTTGGTTGAAAACTTCTTAGCGGCGTTAAGCATTTTTCGGGATGGATAAAAAATGTTAAACTCGCGTCAGATTCTGACCGTCAGGTAAGACGGAGGGAGTGTTGCTGGGGTCGTAATAATACGTACGTTGATTTTGTCACTCATTCGTGAGCTACGCTTGGCCTAGTGGTATAAGGTGTGGAATAACAGTGCGTTCGCTCCGGTGACCGCGGTTCAGATCTCGTGTAGAAAAAGTGTTTTTCTTCTTTTTTTGCGTGAGTGCGCATGTGTGTAGTTTTCCCTTATGCCAACACTCCCGGAGTGCAACCCGTCCGTTTTTTTAATGATATTTTGGAGTGACGTGTCTTCAAAAACTCCAATGTGGTGAAAAAAAATTACAGAATTTCAAAATAAGAGTACATTAAAATAAAATTACTTAGTTTTATCACTCGGAAACGTTTGATTCTCGGTTGTTTAAATTTACAATAACATACATCGCACTTCCGCTACATGTGTCAA